>CM017190.1:12560437-12735437 GCA_004837865.1 Musa balbisiana | reverse complement strand
AGGATGTGTGAAGGGGAATTTATGCATAAGAGTTTACAAGTTTTAAATTTTGAGGGATCAAACTTAAGTGTTTATCACACAAGATTGCATCATTAACGTATGGAACATAAATATCATTTTGTAATTGATAGTTTTAATTCTACTGATCCTCTTTTTGTCATTTTAGCTAGAGAGCGTTATGAGTCATTTTGGATTTCTGGTCATAAACCTTGAGCACCCAAAAAGCAAGATATCATCTCTTGCTCCTCACTTGTGATAGTATACATTTCTAAAAAAGAGAATGATTTTTAGGTACCCATTTGACCTTAGGTGCCTCAAAAACTGATCTAAATTGTTTATCATGATGCATAGAGTTCTTTATGGTTCCTTTAGGAACCCAAATCAATTTGTTTGGACTACACTTTTTAAATGGACAATGATAAGTTTTATGTCCATGTTTGCAACAAAAGTTGCATTTGTTTTGGTGCGAAATATGCAAGATAGGTCCTTTAACGAAGGTGGTTAGATTTTGGTGAGAGCTTCTCATAAATTCGATTCCACTTCTTTTATGAACTTAACCCTTATTAGTAAGGATCATATTCAAGGACATGCTACCAACCTCAAATTTCTTCAAGGTATCCTTGAGTAGCAAGTTTTCCTTTTGAAGTATCTCTAAATCATGACATTTCGTACATGGAGCTAAACTATCATTATGCTTAATTTTTAATTTATCAAAATTACCAACAAGAGAATCATGCTCCTTTTTTAACAATTTATATTTTCTACTAATTATTTTGCATTCATCAAATAAATCATGGAAAGCATTTAATAAATCATCAAATGATAAATTTGCATCAATTGAACTTGATACCTCTTCTTCAATGGCCATTAGTGCATGGTGTTCTCTTCTTGGCTCAAGGACATTCACTTTTGTAGTGTCCCGGCTTCTTGCATTTGTAGCAAATTACTTAGTCTTTCTTGGGTTCAAATTTATTTTTAGTATCATTTGTAAATTTATTTCTTTTAATAAATTTTTTAAATTTTCTTGTTAAACGTGCCAAGTCATCATCAAAGTCCTCATCATTTGAATTTTCTCTCAAGTAATCTTTTTATGTTCTAAGTGTCATATCCTTCCTCTTTTGAAGGATGTCCTTAAGCTCTTCATGAGCTTTGCAAGTCATTTCATAGGTCATTAATGACTCAATTAATTCTTCAAGAGGAAAGTTATTTAAATCTTTGACCTCTTGAATGGCCATGACTTTGGGGTCCAAACTCTTTAGAAGAGATCTCAAAAATTTGTTAACGAGCTCGAAATCTGAAAAACCTTTACCAACTCCTTTTAGACCATTAACGATATCCGTAAAACGGGTGTACATGTCTCCAATGGTCTCACTAAGTTTCATTCAAAATAATTCATAAGAATGTACTAAAAGGTTGATTTTTGACTCTTTCACTCTACTTGTGCCTTCGTGAGTCACTTCAAGTGTGTGCCAAATATCAAAAGTCATTTCACAAATCGAAACATGATTGAACTCGTTTTTATCTAGTGCACAAAATAAGGCATTTATAGCCTTTGCATTTAAAGCGAAAGTCTTCTTCTCCAATTCATTCCAATCGATTATTGGAAGAGAAGACTTTTGAAATCCATTTTCTACAATATTCCAAAGCTCAAAATCCATAGAAATTAGGAAGATCCTCATTCGAGTCTTCCAATAGGTGTAATCCGTCCCATTGAACATGGGCAGACGTGTAATTGAGTGAGCCTCTTGGTTTTTAACAAATGCTATCTCTCTTAGGTTTTAATCCAACTGAGAGTGAACCTTGCTCTGATACCAATTATTAGGATCAAGAGCACACTAAGAGGGGGGGTGAATTAGTGCAGCGGTAAAAGTTACATCGGTTTAAAAAACCTTTGTACGATAAAAATCATTTCCGACGAAAAATTAATTTTGGAAACTTAACTTGAAAGTGTACGTAATGAATTGAAGGCACTAAGCACTTAAGGAGGTTTGTAGTAAGGTAATTGAAAGAAAAAAATACAAACTAAAGAACACGGTAGTTTATAGTGGTTCGGTCGTCGTGACCTACATCTACTCCTCTGATTCCTCTTTCGTCGAGGCCATGGACATCCACCAACGATCTTCCTTTGATAGGTGAAGATCAAACTCCTTCTTACACCCCTCTTCTCCTTTTCACAAGTTTAGGAGACAACCCTTACAAGCACTCACACTTCTCTTATAGAATTCTAAACTTAGAGTGGAGGAGGGAATTTCTAAAGAGATTGCAGTAGTGTTTTCTCACTTTTTAATCCTCTGTGCTAGTGTGCTTTAACTAGGGATGAGAAGGGTATTTATAGGCTTCAAGTTGATTCAAACTTGGAGCCTAAAACTTTCCCATCCCAGGTTCCCCGGGTGCAGGCAGTACCACCGCCCAGTAGTTCTGACACTGGGGGGTACCACCGCTCAGTCTGATAGTACCATCGCCTGACACTAGGCGGTACCACCGCCTGCAACCTATCCGATGTTGTGTCTGGGCGGTACCACCGCCAGATAGGGGTGGTACCACCGGTGGTAGCAATAACTACCAGCGGTACCATCGCCCAAAATTCTTGGGAGACCGGGTCTCCTGGGCCGTGCCACCGTCGGCGAGGAATTCAGGGTCCAAATGGGCTATTCCATTCGGCCCAATTTGGGTCTGTTAAGGGCCTAATTGGCCTCTAATTAAGTTAGTGGGATTACCTCCCAATCCTAACTTAATCTAAACTCTAACTATGACATTACATTATTACTACAATTCATGTTCCGATGCGTCAATCGTTCTTCTGGCAAACTTCTGGCGAGCTTCCAGCGAACTTCCGACTGCTAGTGGTACCACCGCCCAAAATTCTTGGGAGACCAAGTCTCCTAGGCGGTGCCACCATCGGCGAAGATCCCAGTAGTTCTGACACTGGGGGGTACCACCGCTCAGTCTGATAGTACCATCGCCTGACACTAGGCGGTACCACCGCCTGCAACCTATCCGATGTTGTGTCTGGGCGGTACCACCGCCAGATAGGGGTGGTACCACCGGTGGTAGCAATAACTACCAGCGGTACCATCGCCCAAATTCTTGGGAGACCGGGTCTCCTGGGCCGTGCCACCGTCGGCGAGGAATTCAGGGTCCAAATGGGCTATTCCATTCGGCCCAATTTGGGTCTGTTAAGGGCCTAATTGGCCTCTAATTAAGTTAGTGGGATTACCTCCCAATCCTAACTTAATCTAAACTCTAACTATGACATTACATTATTACTACAATTCATGTTCCGATGCGTCAATCGTTCTTCTGGCAAACTTCTGGCGAGCTTCCAGCGAACTTCCGACTGCTAGTGGTACCACCGCCCAAAATTCTTGGGAGACCAAGTCTCCTAGGCGGTGCCACCATCGGCGAAGAATTCAGGATCCAAATGAGCTGTTCTATTCGGCCCAATTTGGGTCTATTAAGGGCCCAATTGGCCTCTAATTAAGTTAGTGGGATTACCTCCCAATCTTAACTTAATCTAAACTCTAACTATGATATTTAAGACATGATTACTACAATTCATGTTCCGGTGCGTCAATCGCTCTTCCGGCAAGCTTCCGACGAACTTCTGGCAAGCTTCCAGCGAACTTCCGGCGAACTTCCAGCGAACATCCGATGAACCCTCGGTGATGCTCCGACGAACACCCGGCAAACTGCTAGACTACATGATGATCTTCTTGGCGAGTTCTGACGAGCTTCTATGGCAAGCTCTAGGACTTCTCGGTTGGTTCCCACAGAACTTCTGACGAACATCTGGACTTCCGTCGAACTCTCGAACTCCCAATAAGATCTCGATTCTAACTCTAGCACAACACCTACTACATATCTTACTGCTATCGTAGTTAATCCTGCACACTTTTCTCAACATATAGATTAGATCAACAAATGACAATTGACTTCATCATCAAAATCTGAGATTCAACAAGTTTATGTTGAGCAACCTCCCGAATTTGAGAATGATAAGTTCCCCAATCATGTGTGTAAATTGACTAAATTCTCTATGGTTTAAAACAAGCCCCAAGGGCTTAGTATGAGAGACTTAGTTCTTTTCTTATTCAAAATAATTTCTCTAAAGGCAAGGTTGATACTACATTGTTTATCAAAAATTTTGAAAATGATTTTCTTATTATTCAAATTTATGTTGATGACATTATTTTTGGCTCAACAAATGAATCCTTATATAAATTGTTTGCCAAAAGCATGAGTCTAGAGTTTGAAATGAGCCTAATGGGGGAACTAACCTTCTTTTTAGGCTTACAAATTAAACAGCTTAAGGATGGTATTTTTATCAGTCAAACAAAATATGCATTAGACTTGCTAAAATGGTTTAATATAGATAGTTCAAAGACTATCAATACTCCTATAAGTACCTCCACTAAGTTAGACATTGACGAAGGTGGAGAAAGTTTTGATCAAAAAGCCTATAGGTATATGATAGGTAGTTTGCTATACCTCACCACAACTAGACCGGATATCATGTTTAATGTAGGACTTTGTACTAGATTTTAATCTAATCCCAAGTAATCTCACTTAAAAGTTGTCAAAAGGATTTTTAGATACCTAAAATGAACTCCTAAATTAGGATTATAGTATCCAAAATCTAAAAATTTTGAATTGCTTGATTATGCCGATGTTGATTTTGCTGGGTGCCGAATAGATAGAAAGAGCACATCTGGAACGTGTCAATTTTTAAGATACGAACTTGTCTCTTGGTCCTCCAAGAAATAAAACTCAGTTGCACTATCCACAACTGAAGCCGAATACATTGCGGCTAGTGCATGTTGTGCACAAGTCATATGGATGAACAATACATTAAAAGATTATAAAATTTATCTTAAGAATATTCCTATAAAATGTGACAATATAAGTGCAATATGTTTAACAAAAAATTCTATTTAACACTCTAGAACTAAACACATTGACATTAGGCATCACTTTATATGAGATTTTGTTAATAATCATGATGTAATCTTAGAATTTATTGATACGAAACATCAATTGGCCAATATCTTTATAAAACCCTTAAATGAAGAACAATTTGATTTCATTAGAAGGGAATTAGGGATGTTAAATTGTTTGAATGTATGAATTTGTTAAATTTTGTTTTCAGACTTTCTTGATTTTTTTTCACTCACTTGAATCATGAACTTATAGTATGCGCAATGAGCCATATGTATTTTTTATATGAGTTTTATACGATGTTTGTGTACCAATTTTATATGATGAATCATGAACTTATGGTATGCATTTTTCAATACGAGTTTTAAAAGATGTTTGAATACGAATCTTCTCCTCTTATGATGTGAATTTTACATGATGATGTGTGTGTAAATAAGTGTGTGTACTTCACAATGATAAAAATCTTGCAAGTTGGAATCACCCCATGTCAGCACCACACCACAATATGAGCAGTGCTCGCTGCCTATAGGCGGTGGCACCGCCCAATTGGCGATAGCACTGCTAGTTGTCACAGGTGGCAGGCGATAGCACCGCATAGCTAGTAGTGCCACTACCTGCAACTTGCCCTTTATAAACAACAAGTTAGGGTCGGCGATAGAATCGACCCCAACCCATTCTGCACTTCTCCAAATAGCACCAAACCTCTCAAATATCTTAATCTCCCTCTAGCAACTCAAAAAAATCCCCACTTCCTCCTAAAACGAGGATCAATCTCTGACATCCTTTTGGAGATCATTAGAAAGAAAAACTACTAAGGTAAATCTCTAAACCAAATTGATTCCCCCTTTGTATTACTTATTTCTGCTCCTTATTTGTCTTCATAATTGTAGTCTCCATGAGTTCTAGAAGATCCTCTATGGACAAAGGGAAGAGGAGATTAGATGAAAATTATGGCTCCTTACTTTTCGATTCTAATCAACATGCCCTTAAATTTTTATCCATAGAGTCTAGGAATGTTCATAAGGGTAAATATGTTGATTTAGAGGAATTAAGTAATTTAGAACTCAATCAATTGTTTGCTAATCTAGACATTCTCCCAATTCTTCAAATAAGTGAACCCATCTACCCTAGGCTTGTTAGGCTATTTTATAATAATTTACATGTAGATAAAAATGAAATGGTATCTACCTATCTCTTAGGACATCATATACTCATTACGGATAGCATAATTTGCAACCTCATAGGAATTACGAAAAAAGAAAAATAATGCTATTTTAGAGGACAATGGGATGAAGAATCAGTTAGGACTACTTACACTGATGTCTTATGAACAATTTTTGGTAATCATAACTTAACTATTTTTTCAAAAAGTTGTGAACACTTACTACCTTTAAGCACCAAAATACTTCATCACATCTGATAAGTATTATTCTCCCAAAATAATATCATCATGATGAAGTAAGCCAAATGGAATTAGGTACCATGTATTAGATTATGAAGGAACATAACAACTGTTTTGGTTACCTAATCCAACAGAACATGATTGAACTATCAAAAAAGGATATGATGCTTCTATATGGTGGCCTGATCACAAGACTAATCCATGTTTATGATATAGCTATCCCACCTAACGAAGAAGTTATGAAACTAGATAGATTTAATGTCATAAATAGAAACTTACTTCGATGGTTAAGCTATACATTCAGAAATGGGATATGGACTAGACTGCCTAGAAGGACTGATCCCCTCCCACTTGAACTAGAACCTGAAATACTAATTTTTAGGGGTAATCAATCTCCTCCAACTAGTCCCTTTGAGGTAACACGTCTAGCAAAGCAAGCACCTCCGTCATCTATCGATGACAAAAGGACTAGAATGGATGGATTTGAACAACGTCAAGATTGACTTGAACAACGCCAAGATCAAATTTTATCTGAGTTACAGCAGATTCAATACCTTGTTTAGACATTTTGACTTGCCACCATCTGAATAGTTGTGTATGTCTTTTTGTTGATGACAAAGGGGAAGAAGTGGATGAAATCACTCTCTTTTATTCTGTTTACTTTGATGTTATAATCCTATGTTGTTTACCTTGATGTTGTAAACTTAAAATGCTGCTTACTTTGATGTTGAAATTCTGTGCTTTGATGTTGAAATTTTTCATGATTTCTTCAAATGATAAACATGTTATCATACAATAATGCACAATGCATGTGACTTCCAATTTCGATTGTGAATTCAAGTTTATATGTTCTCAAGTATGGCATATAGATAGGGGAGTTAAGATTAACTCCTTTACCAATTGGTTGTTATCATCAAAAAGGGAGAGATTGTTGAATCTCGAATTTTGATGATAAAATCAATTGGTAAATTATTATGACCTAATCTATGTGTTGAGATAAGTGTGAAGTATTAACTATAATAGCAGTAAGGCATAAAACAAATGATAACCCGGAGTCGAAGATTCGGATGAAGTACCGGAAGTATGTCGGGAGCTCGTCAAGAGTTCATCGAAAGATTGCCAAGAGTTCATCGGAATATCGTCGAGAGTTTATCAGAAGATCGCTGAGAATTCGTTGGAAGATCGTTGAGAGTTCATCGGGAGTTTGTTGAGAGTTCATCTAGAGTTCGTCAGAAGTTCACTAGAAGACTCATCGAGAAGTTCGCCGATAAAAAAATTGACACACCAGACTTCATCTCATGTCTTAATTATAGTTAGCACATTAGCTGAGTTAGGATTGGGAGGTAATCCCACTAACTCGATTAGGGGACCAATTGGGCCCTTAACAAGGTTGGATTGGGCTAATTAAACAAGCCCATTCAGCATCTAAAATCACTACCAGTGGTGGCACTGCCTAGGACGCAGTCCCCTAGGTGGTCTAGGCAGTGGTACCACAAGTAGTTACTGCTGCCAACGGTGGTACTGCCCTTGTCAGGCGGTGGTACCGCCAGAGCTCAATCTCTGAGCTTTGTCAATCGGTAGTACAGCCTAGACTAAGTAGTTGTACCATCTAGTGTCAGACTACAGGTGGTAGTACCGCCCAGTAATGGCGGTGGTACCACCAGTACCCTGGAAATCTAGGATAAGAAACTTTGGGGCTCTATTTTTGAAGCCCATTGGAGCCTATAAATATCCCACCCTTTTCTGCATGAAAGGGTAACAAAGTGCTAAAATATGTGTGAAAAATTCTAAGTCTTTGGGGTGTGAAAAGTATTGTAAAAGTAAGAAGAGTTCTCCTCCTCCCTCTCTTAGCCTTGTAACCATCCAAGAAAGAGGAGTGAGACTTGTAAGGGTTGTCTCCTAAACCCAGCAAAAGGAGAAAGAGCTATAAAAGGTGGTTGGTCTTCGCCTATTGAAGGAAAGCCTTTAGTGGATGCCGGTGACCTCGACGAAGGAGGAATCCGAAGTGGATGTAGGTCTTATTGATCGAACCACTCTAAATTCCAATTTGCTTTTCCTTTGTGTAATTT
Organism: Musa balbisiana; assembly: GCA_004837865.1. Classification (NCBI taxonomy): domain Eukaryota; kingdom Viridiplantae; phylum Streptophyta; class Magnoliopsida; order Zingiberales; family Musaceae; genus Musa; species Musa balbisiana. Next base: position 12,727,031 of record CM017190.1, on the reverse strand, counting down.
ACTTTACTGCAAACTTCCTTAAGCTTCTCCTTACGTTCTCACAAAAGCTTTAAGTTCAACATCTTTCCAAAATGATTTGAAACGAGACAAACTTTATACAAAATCGAAGAATTTTTTACTGCACTAATTCACCCCCCCTCTTAGTGCTGCTCTTGATCCTAACAACACCTTTCTCTGATATGATATGCCTAAGATATTTCACCTTTTGTTGAAGAAATTTGCACTTCAATTTTTTAACAAAAAGAACATGTGCTTACAAAATCATCAAAACAAGTCATAAGTATTGAAAATGACTTTCAAGAGAAGGACTGTAAATAAGGATATTGTCAAAGAAAAGTAGTACAAACTTACGAAGATAATTCTGGAAAATATAATTCATAAGGCTTTGAAAGATGGAGAGAGCATTAGTGAGACCAAAGGGCATTACCAAAAATTTGTAGTGACCGTTGTGTGTTTGAAAGATGGTTTTCGGTATGTTTTCTTCACACACTCATATTTGATGATACCCGAATCGAAGTTCTAGCTTTATGAAGACTCATGCTCCCTTTAATTCATCAAGAAATTCATCTACTACTGGAATATGTTATTTGTCCTTGATAGTTATGCCATTAAGAGCTTGGTAATCAATGCACATTCGCTATGTTCCGCCCTTCTTTTGTACAAGGAACATCGGTGAAGAGTAGGGGCTGCAACTTAGCGAAATAACTCCTGTTTTGAGCATCTCTTTTATAATCCTTTCTATTTCATCCTTTTAGAGATGTGGATACCGACATAGCCGAGTATTTGTTAGAGGGTTGCCCGGAAGAATCGGTATACAATGATCATGCCGATGGGTAGGAGGTAGGTTGTGCGGTTCATTAAATATATCTGAAAATTCAGCAAGCAAAGGAAGTAGGTTTGGATATTCAAATTTCATTAGCTCTCCCTTAGTTTGCTGCTCAAGTTGTACCAAAAAGTCATTGCATATTTTGTATAAAACCTTCTCCATTCTGTCACAAACTTAGCTGGTTTTGCCTAAGTCGTGCGGCACCCTTGCGTGTCCATCCGCAAAGGTCAGCCTCCTCGAAACCTCCCATGGTCCCTTAGGACCTACAAAAGAGAAAACGGGTTAGAGAAAACGCCTCACTCGAGATCCACAAGCAATCATCTCCGGAAACACTTCTTAGCCAATGCAAATTACAAACAAACTTTACAAGCTCTGAACAATTACACAACAAAGGGGTAAAATGGTCCACTACAGACCGAGACTAAAATGGGACTATTAAGCCTTCGGTCGTCCCTCTATATGCTGTTCAAAGCATGAACATACCAAAAGACACGGACATACATAAGCATTACATCAAACATCCTATTTTGAAGTTTGTCCGTGACATTCTCCCCCACTTATTCCTTCGACGTCCTCGTCGAAGCCTTTGCCGACACTGCAACTCCTCGACTTTGCTGAGTCTTCAATCTTCTACGCCAGCTGTAATGTACCTCTTGGCTCCCAACTACTCTCCGTTGCTGTTTTTGAGTAGTCAAACCTTTAATCCGTCATACTGCTTCAACTCGCCAATGACTTTGACTTTAATGTGGGGTTGGCTGAGTTGTGTTGATCCCTGTTGGTTCCTGTGGATCCTCCAGATGAAGAAAAAGACCATCCTTACTATGCGTCAGTCTCTCAAATGCCTCATGATGCGTGAATTGGGTGGATGCTTGTTGGAGCTTTAACGAGCATCGCCTCGCAAACTTCTGAAGTTTTGGGTCCTTCCTCCACAAAATTTGTTCATGGACTCTTCTTTCACTTAGTTGTCATTTCCAAGTAGATTCACATCACTTCCGCCTTCGATTGGCATTCTATTGAGAAATGAAGCGGATAATCTACTCTCAGTAGCACTGATCACCATTGGTGAGGATTTGACAACTATTGTCTTCTAATATCTTCGAAGGGCCTTTGAACCTGTGTAGAGCTCCTCTACTAGATAGATAAGAGAATTGGGGTACTCGGTTTCACCCATTCTCTTAAGAGTTGAGAAGGCAATGGTTACATGACTTCGCTCGCCTCCTCAAGGGTTGTACTACATGCATCGAGCTGGTTACTGGCCTTCGCCTACTCTTTACTCACACTTCTGAAGCACTCGAAGTGTTTGCACTCCTTGCATTAAGTTAGCTACTGTGATTCACCTTCTCAATACCATCGAACTTCTGGAATGCAAGAAGTTTTCACCCCAACTTGGAGTAAGTCTCTAATAGTTTTGGTCGCTTCTGGGATTGTACCGTCTTCTCCATCAACCCTGCCGCCTGCTCCACTGAGTAGCAAAGGTACAGCACCATGTACTGCCTGCTTTGTTCCTTGGTCATGCACTCTTGCACAACCCGGAGTCCTTCACTTTCGGCAATCTTGATAAGAAGCTCGTTCACACCGGTCTTATGAAGTTCCTTGGCCTCTGCCCTTCAGCCTTGTCTTGGTACTTGAAGTTTGCCTCCACATTCTCCACCTTCTCGACCCCATTCATGACCAAGCACTCTCCCTTCATGAGAGCAAGGGATCGATGACTCCCCGGAAGTCCCACCTCTATGGTACCATGGCGCTACCATGCCTATGGCTCTACTATCCGTCGCCTCACATCTGTATCCCTTTCTTCATGATCGGTAGATATGCCCTCTATGGCACTCCTCTGAGTCCACCTCCATTCTAACCAATGCTTGATTTTGGGTAGCTAAGTCCCTCTGGACTCATCGTCGCTTCCTCGCCCCTTTCGACCCCCCTGCTTCAACACCTTTGTGTTCTTCAAGCAGATCCCTTTGGTCGATGGAAAGACAGACTGCGACTCCCATGCATGGCCTTTGCCATCACGTTATAGGGTTTGCACTAATTCTATTCTCCTTAGCTTCCTTGGTAGCAACGTTCGCTTACTCGACCTTGTCCTCTTACTTGCCGGGCTCCCTTAAGCGAATATGGGCTCTCGAGCAGTCCAACTCTCCAGCTTGCTTCGATCATACCTCTGCATGATCAAGTTCCTCTCATGGGACTCACTGGCACTTGCATTCAAACTTTTTCCTTGGTGGAACACAGCCCCCATATGTTGATGACCAAGGCTTTCATCCGATGCAAAAATTTGATGCATGCACGGAAGACCCGCCTCTACGGTACCATGGCCCTCACTCCTTAAATCCATAGTCCTTCTTGCCATCGTGTTGTTCACCGAAGTGGAGCTGCCAGTAGCTCCTAATCATACCTCCGTATGATATAGTCCCTCACGGGACTCCACTTGTGTGTATCGCATTGCCATGAACTGTTCCACCACGATCTGCTACACCATGTCGCCTCCTGGTGACATCTCCATTGCCTTCTGATCCTTGTGGAATGACCTCAAATTGTGGTCCCTCCATTTGTGGTCTCTACCACCATATTGTAGGGCCTCTTCCAACTTCAATTTTGTTCGCTCCTTTGGCAATCAACCTTCATCCACCCGCTCTTGGGTCACACCTAGACGAAGCACTGCTCTAGGATAGTCCATCGCCTAGTAGCTCCCGAAGTCCACCGACTTCACTGCAATTAGTGCACCATTGCCTGGATCCTGGGCCTCTGCCCCTACCAGTACAATCTCCGCTGCGCACCGCTCCCTTTCATGGCAACTTGAATGGCAACACTATGGCATATTCTTCAAGAGTACCCGCCTTCGCGTTCTCTTGTCCTGTGCCACGGCCTTCTGAACCCAACTTCACCTCTGCAAGCTAAGTCGCCTCAGTTCCTCCATCAAATACTTCTTCGAGATAAGGTGCATGTGCCTAGAAGCTCCCTTCGTCTTTGGCACCATGCAATACGTGTCCGCTCCATCAGAAATGAAGGACCCATGGAACAACATGATCCTACTCTTGCCTCTACAAGAGTTCATGTCCTTGACCTCTGTCCAAGGAAAGCTTTGCGCCTCCGCTCCATGTTCCATCTTCTATACTGACTTACTTCATACGGCTTGGGTACTTTGCCAAGTTACACCCAAGTTGCTCCGCTCCTCGTTTTTGCATTGAGTTGATGGTGGCCCTCGCACCCACCATTCCACGGGTTAGCCCTCCCTTGAGTCTGATCTCTATATCGACTCTAAGTGTGCCTTCATTTGTGTTGCTTTAGGTCGCTCCCCCACTTGATCTCGTAATGCATCCACCAATGCATTCTCTCAAGCGAGATCAGGCGACAACTCCTCGCCGCTCGCTCGGTCCATTGAGCTTCGTGGAGTTATTGTTTTTGAGGTACTACTCCTCAACATGTGCGATCTATTGCATGTGATTCTCCCTCTGGAGAGTCGGGACTTATCCCTCCTAGATATCCATCCCGTTGGAGCAACATCTCTCTTTGTTTCAGAGACCACCATCCCCTTAGACTACTCTGATTTGCTGACAAACTGCGCATTGTTCTGCCTCCTGCAAATGCACTTGCTAGATTGCGACTCCATGTCAATACAGCCCCCACTACACCACTCAAGGCCTAGCAACATGCTGAACTTGCTGCATACTTCAGCCTCTAACGGACGTATCCTTCACATGCCGAAGAGAAAGTTTCAATACTCCATGGCGCTGAGTTTCAGTCGCCTTAGGATGGTCACGAACAATCCATCATCCGCATACAAGCCCTTGCATGAGTACCGAATTCTTCGAGTTAGTAATTCCCCTCACCTCTGTGAGCTTTGCACAACTCTTTCGGTTGCTGAGCAACTCATTTCACTTTGCATGGTCTCATCCTTTACCAAACGCCTCGCTTGCCTTGAGCACCATCAAGTATAGTTGCCAACGTTGAGCCATAGCTCAAACTCAACCATCCCAACCTTTGTGCGCTTCGCATTCTTCCCAGCTTGCTCGTCCTCGTGGTGCCACTCACGCGAAGGGCTGGCCATTCCTCTAAATGCCAATCTCAGATGCTCGCTCCTCTGAGCGACTCTATTTTCCTATATCACCATGCCCGTTTTCCCCAAAACGGTCGCGTGTACTGGCTGCCCTCAATGCAGCCCCGCTAGGTCCCCCACGTTTGCATGCCAAGTGTTTCTATGAGTGCTTGTCCCACTCTGATACCATCTGTCACAGACTTAGCTGGTTTTGCCTAAGTTGTGCGGCACCCTTGCGTGTCCATCCACAAAGGTCAGCCTCCCTGAAACCTCCCATGGTCCCTTAGGACCTACAAAAGAGAAAACGGGTTAGAGAAAACGCCTCACTCAAGATCCACAAGCAATCATCTCTGAAAATACTTCTTAGCCAATGCAAATTACAAACAAACTTTACAAGCTCTGAACAGTTGCACAACAAAGGGGTAAAATGGTCCACTACAGACCGAGACTAAAATGAGACTATTAAGCCTTTGGTCGTCCCTCTACATGCTGTTCAAAGCATGAACATACCAAAAGACACAGACATACATAAGCATTACATCAAACATCCTATTTTGAAGTTTGTCCATGACAATTCGTTATGTGCAAATCATCGTTACGTCACCCCCACGTTTCCCATGCAGTATCACCTGTTTTCCCTTACTATAAAATTTCATAATTAGTTTCATAAATTTCTAAGAAATATTACCTAATATCATCAGCCATTTAATATTGAGCACGGCCTCATAATCATCAAGAGGGAGGAGAAAGAAATATGTAATTATCTCTCGGTCCTATAGCAATAGTTTCACCCGTGGGTACCTACGATCACACTTCAGAATTCGTCCGTCGGTGACCTTAACATCAAACCTACTACAATTCTCGATAGGTAATGCCATCCAGATAGTAACCTTGCTGTTGATAAAATTATTAATGCTTCCGATGTCAATAAGAATGGTGATAGGTTGTTGCTTCATAAGTCTTCCCACTTTCATTGTTTGTGGGTTCGTGTAACCGGCAAGTGCATGCATCGTAATATCAACCGGCTACTGTTCTTCATTTGTGACCTCTTCTTCATACTCCTGGACCTCCTCCTTCATGTCTTCAAGAGGTTCAATTAGTACGAGGTGACCCCTTTTACAATGATGATCGCGGTTCCATGGCTCGTTGTAATGCCAACAAAGACCCTTTGTTGATCGATCACGTAGTTCTTCTCTTGTCAATTTTTTTGACAACGAAGGACAGTTGGGAGCAAAAGGAGGTTTATATGCTGCAAGCCTAGGAGAGGTTCTCTCATCCTTTGGGCATCTTGGTTGAGCCGTTCTTCTTGTATTCAAGCGAAAGAAATCGTAGTTATCACGGTATGGGGCTGCCGCGCCTTAACCTCCCCTTTTATCTCTAGCTTAAGTCCTTCGATAAATGTTCTTAACAATTGACGGTCATTCCAATCATGAGTAAGGTAGGATAGCTTCTCAAACCTAGTTTGGTACTCTTGAATCGTAGAGGTTTGTCGAATCATTGTGAGTTGGCCATCGATATTTTCATACTTTGTAGTTTCGAAATGATTCAGCAGTGTGTTCTTAAATTGATTCTATGTCGAAGCCCCATGATTGTATTCCAACCAATTGTACTATTGAATAGCATCTCCTTCATGGTGGATGACAGCAATTTCCACCATAACATCATCCGACGTTCAATAGTAGCAAAAATAACGTTCGGCGCATGAAATCTACCCCGCTGGGTCTCCTTCTTCCCATTGCAGGAAGTCTACCCTCATGCATGGCTGAAGCATGTCCGAGGGCTATCCCTATTTCTCTGGAGGTCTCTCTAAACTCTCTCCTTACTGAAATTTGGTTGGATTTGGCGGTTGTCCAATTCTGAATTCTGCAAACAAAGCACATAATTTATCCTCCAAACACGATTCAAGCCATGATTCAATCCAAGATTCAAATGCTTCAAATTTGGCATCAATTGGATCTTGGGAAGCCATAGCATATGCTTATAGATTAGAGATGTCTTTGTCTTTTTTCTATTGATGGGTTAATGACATGGGGTGGTGGAAGATTAAAAAAAATTGAGGATCATAGAAAGATACTACAGCAAGTTTTTATGTCTAAAGTGTAGCAGCTTGGACGTAAAAGATTAGTGGTTTATATTAAGAATTTTTTAATGAAACTAAAGTGAAATCTACTATTAGGTAGTGTCAAAACTGTCGTAAAAATTTTGTAGAGATTTGGATAGAAAAAATGTAATAGCAAGATTAAACAAACTGTGCTATGCGGTTAGAATTCTACAGTATCTCTTTCATCGTAGAAATGAAAACTTTACAACGAAAAGTTTATGCAGCAATATAGGAATAACTCTTTTAGATTTTTGAATAAGGATAACTAAATTACAGCAGTAGTAAGGTAAGAAACCAGAACCTATTGCAATTCACGGGAAGATCAAAGGATGATCCGCGATGGCGGAGATGGATGACGACGGAGTTCAGCGACGATCTTTTAAGCAATTGTGGGAATTACTTTGGGTGGCTGTGGAGGGCTGCTAGATGGATGTAGAAGGGCAACGAGATGCCAAGAACGCTGCTCTGATACCAAGTGTTAGAACTATTGCGGATTCTAAGCTTGGGGTTGATCTCTTTCGGGGATCGGCCTCCTTGGAACTCTATAGGAGTTCCTTCCTCCAAGTTGCTGCTCAAAGGTAGTTAAAAAGATTCATCTATTTCTTATTAAAAGAGGATGAATACATGACTATTTATAGGGCTTCTAAACCCCAATTACATATTGGACTCTTACTCAAAACTCCTACTCAATTAGGACTCCTACTTCTAACAAACTCGTAATGCTTCTCTAAGAAGTAACCTCCAATATATATATATATATATATATATATATATATATATATATATATATATATATATATATATATATATATATATATATATATATATATATATATATATATATATATATATATATATATATATATATATATATATATATATATATATATATATATATATATATATATATATATATATATATATATATATATATATATATATATATATATATATATATATATATATATATATATATATATATATATATATATATATATATATATATATATATATATATATATATATATATATATATATATATATATATATATATATATATATATATATATATATATATATATATATATATATATATATATATATATATATATATATATATATATATATATATATATATATATATATATATATATATATATATATATATATATATATATATATATATATATATATATATATATATATATATATATATATATATATATATATATATATATATATATATCTTTTAGATTTTGAATAAGGATAACTAAATTACAGCAGTAGTAAGGTAAGAAACCAGAACCTATTGCAATTCACGGGAAGATCAAAGGATGATCCGCGATGGCGGAGATGACGACGGAGTTCAGCGACGATCTTTTAAGCAATTGTGGGAATTACTTTGGGTGGCTGTGGAGGGCTGCTAGATGGATGTAGAAGGGCAACGAGATGCCAAGAACGCTGCTCTGATACCAAGTGTTAGAACTATTGCGGATTCTAAGCTGGGGTTGATCTCTTTTCGGGGATCGGCCTCCTTGGAACTCTATAGGAGTTCCTTCCTCCAAGTTGCTGCTCAAAGGTAGTTAAAAAGATTCATCTATTTCTTATTAAAAGAGGATGAATACATGACTATTTATATATGTATATATTATATGTATAGTTTCAATTATTATATGAAAAGAGCAACTACCTTCCAAAATCTATTAGGAGAGACGAATATAGTTACGATCAGTGACCCAGCTTCAGGTTTTGCTTTTGCTTCATATTGCTTAAGAATTCTTCCCAAGGAGCAACATATTCTTTGTTTCAGTTTCTCCCCACTGTCAGTGGAGTTTGTTGGATAGTGGAGTTACTAGCACGCTAACTTCACAACATGCACAAATCTCTGTAACTCAAAATGCCATGAACAATTGCAGAAAATGTTACACATTTAAACACGTTGACAACCACATGTTTGTGTCATGATACACATGTACGTTTGATTGTTGTTCTTATTTCCATTTGGCAGATAATCCGACTTTAATTTGTTTTGCACTTTAAAGATGTGATTTGCATCAACTGCAGTATACCTGCTAGCACAATGCACTTGCAGTTCATTTGGATCATCATATTTTCCTGGAAACATGTGGCACTGATCATCATATTTTCCTCGTCTAAATCTCATCCTACACATGCTGTAAGGTGAATGATGCAGGCTTGTGGAAAGACTTGTTAACAATTACACGAATGATTCCTTCTTTTTTTTTTTCTTCATACACATGATTTAGTATCCCAAACTTACTGATTTCTGCTGTTTAGATCAATAACCGAGTAACAAGCCTCATACTAATAAATATTTAAAGATTAACTTGTTTAAAGGCTTTTCGTGTGTACCGACAGAGAAAAAGTAACATTCACTGTTTGTGCAATAAGAAAACATTAGTGCAGCAGCATGTTTCTTAACATCCTTTACATAATTCTCAAACATACATTATTATGATTCCTTTCAAAGTACATCCTTACCACAAATATTTAAGTCACATCAGCTTCCAAAGTGCTCCATCAGAATCTGTTGCCATATTGCATATGCTCCAGCATCGGCACTAAATATGGATATAAGAGTAGCATGCATCTTCTAAAGAAATTGTTTGAAGAGTGACTACGCAAATAAGCATTCATCAATTAGTGGATAATCCACTGTCTCATACAAGTAGTCACTGCTGAGTTCGGAACTGATGTACCAATCATTTTGAACTTGAGTATCTGGTGTTGAAATGATGTCTTGAAGATTCTCTGCGCCACCAAAACCCACATCCTCAAAGCAGCCAAACTTTTGGATCGAACATAGATGCAAATCACCAGGCAATGAGTCTAATTCTGCCTCACTTTTAGGACTGAACTCACTTGTTAGAGGTAAACATTCTTGGTTGTCTATCTGTTCAGTGGAACAGCCTTTTGTGTTTGGTGATCCATCTAATTTGCAAATTGCTCCATCATCTTGAGAGTGTACCATTCCATGCTTGATCTGAAGAGATACTGAACCAGTCATGCATGCTACTGGAGCTACGACAGCAAAGTGGGCATTTCTTTGATCTGTTGGGACTGGTTTCATTTCACTCAGATCTTTCATATCCTTCTCGTTAGTGACAGTGGTTGAGATGACTGGGGAGGATGAAGAAAGATTAAAAGAAACCTGATGATCTTGATCAGAACTCGACAAATACGAGTAGTCATCCAACATGGTACAGTTTCCTTGGCCTGGGTAGTGCATGAATTGCATCCTTGGAGCTCCATCATGCAAAGTCTGGTGCTTTGGTGTTGTAGGTTCACGTGCCTTTTCCTCAACACCTGGTGTCATGCCTTTGAAAGAAAACAATGCACTTAACTGAGGGACACTGTTGACATTCTGCGAGCTGGGAATATCACTGATCAGACCTTTCTCACTTTCAATCACTTGCACAGGCACTATTTTCTTTATATCACCGATATGAGCATCATCAATAATCCCTTGAATTAAATTCTCACTTGTCCCTACAAATTTAGTGTGTTCGCTACATTGTTGCATGTTTGTTGAGCTTGCGAGCTCAAAATTTGCCACATTGTCATTGTTTATGAGATCAGAAGGCATATTTCCACCTGAAGTGCTATCTTCGCTCTGCTTTTGTAGTCTACTCAAATAAAGTCGATACTTCTGCATAAAGGATGTCACTTTAGAATCTCTACACCTGTTGTGGTGCAAGGATACATGTATTTCTGACGTGTTGAGACTGGAAGAATTTGAAATTAAGGGTAAATAATGAAGATACTTATGCTAGTCAACAAGACATTGACGCAAGACCTTATCAGAGATCCTATACATGAGTGAGGAAAAGGAAAACAGGTATGAAAAGGAACTCTGCTATCTAATGCAGTTAACCAGACTACACTCCTGTTAATCTAGGAAAACTCATGGTGAAACAAGCTACCTGAAGATGGCTGGCAACATTTTCTCTTGTTAGCCCAGGGACATTCATCAAGTCAAGTATCTTCTTTGGCCCAACCTCTGCCAGAACACAATCACAGAAGTGTCATACAGCAGAAAGAACCTAAAAGGAATCATGAGAAGAATAGGTGCTATGAAAATAGTAGTAGACAGAAAATGCATGAAGCTATTAGCTCATACTCACTGTCAAGTCCAATCTGATTTACAGCATTCACAAATTTCTGATGAAGATCCACAGACCAAACTACTCTTGCTTTCTTAAGCCTAGAAGGATCACCGAACTCTTGATCACCAAATTCTTTATAGTCTACATCCTTCCTTTTCCTCGCAGAGCTGATGTTGGTTATTCCATCTGTCAAATTTCTGTCATCAAGATCTTCAGATCCGTATCTTAGAATGTTGATATCCTCATTGTTGTAATGAGTTTGTATTTCTTTCAACTCATGCATTTTCTTCCTGTAAACATGTTGCCATATATTCTTTAGCTCCTTCATTCTGACAGGCTTAAGAAGATAGTCACAAGCGCCATGTTGAACACCTTTCATCACCCTACTTGTCTCCCCATCAATAGACATCACTGCAAGGGTTTATGGAATAATACACTCTGAGCTCCGATTATGGCTTATAAAAGTGGAAAATAGAGGCTGTGGATATGAATAACTAACTTATTACAGGCAAATCCATTTCAAGTCCAACATGCTCAAGAAGCTTGAAGCCATCCATGTCAGGCATATTGACATCACTGATTACAATGTCAAATTTATCTTTTCGTTCACGAAGCATGCTCAGAGCATCAGTTGCTAAACTGCATGTAGTAACTGCTTTGCACATGAAAAAAAAATATTTGGAAAACCTGTAACGTTAGTAATTAACATTTCCACCATTATAATAATACACTATTTTTAAACAAAAGAGAATGATGTACTGAAACTTATTGATGAGAACAAGGTACAAATCAAGTTATAAATAAAAAACATGATTCCAATATAAAAAATCTACATCAGAGGAGGATGCAAAATCCTGTTCCCAATGAGGACTAATAACATGACCACAGTAAATTGGACTAAATTGCTTCTCTAAGAGTGTATTTTATGATGAATACCAATGATTTGCAGTAAAATCAAATATCTGAGTTAAAAAATAAAAAATAAAAATTCAGTAATGGACTCAAAAGCAATAAAAAACTAAAGGCTTACTGCTGGAATCTGCAGCCAAGAAGTCTGTTTTCTGACAAGAATTCTTAAACTTCCTGTATGTTAATTTTGATGCAATGTAATGCATTTGTTACAGTATCGGATGTCCAAACTCTTATTTTGCCTATATATCATAAGAACATCTGTCCATGGAAGCTCATAATTGCGTTCCAAAATTATCAGCAAATTTTAGAACTGTATGTATTTCTTTCTCGTTCAACACTAATGCAAAATTTATCTAGTTTTCTGCTAGCTTATTCAATGGGGTAAGGATGTTCTACTGCAAGTACAACTTTCTTTCCAGGAGCCACAGTCAATTTGAAGAAATTATCTTGGGTACTATTTTCCTACCCGAAGTATGAATACAGTGCCCTAAAAAAGGATTCTAGCTAAATAATTATATGTGATCTAGTAAATCTGCAAATCCATAATAGGCAAGTAAGACTGAATAAATTGCTGTTACTCTTTAAATAATTATTTAAAGGTCCTCTTTAAATAAATTGCTGTTCCTCCAACTACAGTGATAACAGCAGCAGCAACTATCGGATCCTGGTTTGGTGGCTTTGCAAAATGAATTTATCTTAGATTCATATACGTTGGCAAAAATTATTATAGCTTGCTTGAAAAATTCTCATGATTCAGAAAATAAAAGACCTTCAAGCATTAATTACAACAAATCACCAGTCATACATATCAAAACAACTTTTTAAGTGTCTAGTTTTTCCAAATACCTTTAATCATGTCAGCTTCCTCAAAAGGCTAACCTTGTCGAGGAGACACAAACTGGTGGTAAAGTAATTGAATCTGATCAGCAGCTTCAGTCATTCATGACCTAAGCCTTTGCTGAGAATGTCGAAGAAGAAAAGCAAAATCTTTTCCTCCTTGTTGGTGAACTGTCATGATTCATAATGCTGTTTGGCAGACCTCAATCACACAGTTGCTATGAAGTGATTTTGAGAACCAAAGCTATTTAAGAAATTTGAGCTACTCTAAGTGAAGAGGCATATGACATGGAGATCATTACATGATATATCTAATTCTAGCCACTTGAGATTATTTCATGTTCTGATCGATCACAAGATTATAGCATATTTATCGTTTTGTTAGGGATCCAAAATTTTAGTCAAGCATGAACCTGCACAGGTAATCACAAAAAGTAGCATATCGTGACAAAAAAATAAAAAATCTTTCTAGTTGTTAGGTTTATTAGAAACAAATTATTATGAAAATTACAGAGAAATGCTTTGGTAATAAAGCAATGATGCTCTGGGACTGAAAGAAGCATCTTTTCTGCATACAAAAATCAGGAATAGAACAACCACAACTGCAGTTTTCTAGCAGCCTCTTTGGGTTCCCAAATTAGGATCTTATCAAGACGAGAGAAACTATGTTTGGAACAAGTTGACATCCAATCACACTTGTTATATCAGCTAGAGGAAGTTAGAAGCCACTATCAACTCAAATTCACTTCAAAGTGTTCGTTGTCAATGAAATTCTGTCATATCCTTACCGTGCACAAATTCAAGAACAGGAAAGGTGAACCTAGAAATCACTAAAATATAAAAAAAATTCTCCTAGAAATAGTCACATATATACATCAAAAAAAGGAGCAGGCTTTCACCACTTCAAACACCACTAATAGCAAAGAAAACTCACATTTAAAGCCAATCATAAACGCACTTTATATCAAGCGAGAGAGAGAGAGAGAGAGAGAGAAATGCATAAGAAGAAGCTTGAAAGATGGGACGAAACTACCTTCATAGGAGCACTTCCTGAGCATCTTCTCAAGAATTTTTAACCAGGTGGGATCGTCATCAACAACCAGCACCCGAAGGCCGGCCGGGAAAGCTTCAGCTCGAGCGTAAAACAGTGGACGTTCCATCGATTCCTACGGCAGTTCTCCGCGAGGAAGAAGGGCTTGGACTTTTGGGGATGTGTTTGGTTGAGGGAGGAGGAAAAGGAGAGTGGGAGTCTTCCTGTGGCACACTTCGATCACTCTGATAGAAAAAGGGAGGGTCCAAAGTGGAGAGCCTTTTGTACCGAATAATGGCGCCAGTTCGTTACCAGTCCCATATGCGTCCCCTTTGGTTTAAGACTTCCGTTGCAAGTGTTGGCACATATAATGGCCACTACCTTTTTTTTTGCCATTTTGCAATCATCATATAGGCTTCTAGGTGGGCACCTCTAAATAGAACCCACTATGTCAGTGTGCAATTACCATCGGTCAGGATGATGCCAACACTAAAACGCATGTTTCCATTTAGTTGTGTATCTTGTACAAGTATGAAAATAACATATCTATATCCCTCCAAATATTTCAGTCTTTTTTATATATCAATGTTAAAATGAACTTTATTATTTTTACCTATTGTGTAACCCCTCATGTTTCTCAAGGTTTCTTTCTAAAGGGTATTAGTACCAATAAGAATTTTAATAATATTATTTTAAAATTCCAGGAATATATATGGTAAATTATTTAAAGAGGCAAATATGAATATCATTAGCTTAGGAGAGGGATATTTATTATCGATGTTTGAGGTTCATTTTCTCTTGTACTTGGTCACTAAGAAATGATTAGTCCGAACAAGATGTTTTTTTATAATGTTTATTATTTATATAAAATGACTTGCAATTATTTCCATGATTAGATAATAATGTCATTCGTACTTGTGGAATTTATTTCTCGATTGTACCAGAAAGTGCGATTTCCACGAAGAAAGATCGATTTGGTACGGTCATAAAATTCTATGGACTTTGTTTTCGAGGATATGTATATTTATGAACTTATAGAAAGATCCACGTATTCAGAAAGTTAAAAAGAATAAAAAACCTATTGTTTATACTCTTTGACTTTTTGTGTTTCTTTTTATTCTAACAAGAAAAATATAGTCCCGTGGCACGAGTCAAATTTTCTTGTAATATATAATAATTTCCTAGAAAGCACCAGGTTTTGTGTTTTTTTATTATCAAATCATGTCCCTCATTTCTAGAGTTCACAAAGACCACTTATTCTCTTTGTAAAAAAATCACCATACCTATCAAAATCCAGCTTCAACTAAATTAATTCAGTATTACAGTGTTTTTTGTTTACAGTGTTCTTTAGGTAGAGTTATAGTGTTTTTGATTTATAATATTTTTTTTAATAGAGTTGTAGTATTGTTAATTACTGAATCAAAAACACTATAATCAGATAATGCCTCATTATTTTTACTATCATTTCTTTATAATAAATAATTATAAATATTATGTATTTTTAAAATTTTAAGATAGTGAAATAAATTAAATTTTTATCACCATTTTTTGAAATATGTCAAGACCTTCATAATTAGAGTTATAGTGTTTTTGATTTATAATATTTTTTTTAATAGAGTTGTAGTATTGTTAATTACTGAATCAAAAACACTATAATCAGATAATGCCTCATTATTTTTACTATCATTTCTTTATAATAAATAATTATAAATATTATGTATTTTTAAAATTTTAAGATAGTGAAATAAATTAAATTTTTATCACCATTTTTTGAAATATGTCAAGACCTTCATAATTTTCTAACAAATTCGTTTAAATTCTCATAATAATTAACGATAATATATTATAACTCAATTAAAAAATATTCATGATTATTTTTTATTATCATTCTTTTTAATAAATAAAATAATTTTTTTATAAATGATATGTGATAAAGATGAAATTTGATTATTGGACTTTAGCATGATCTAACAAAGTCTTTGGGAACTAAGGTATCTAACATATTCAGAACATATTTGATAAGAATTTAAATCTTCAACCTTTAGTAATTGAGTCTAATATACCATCATTATACTAATGTTTAAAGTATCAAAATATTTTTTTTATAAAGTGTAAAAAGGTAATAAAACAAATATTATATTATTATTTTTAAACATGTCAAAATATTTTTATTTTTATTTAAAATACTTAAGAACTATTAAATAAAAATATTTTATAGATATTTAATATATATAAATAATAAGATTAATAATTAATATTTATAAGAATTTGAATTAATTAAGACAGTGTGATAATATTTTTAAATAATATTATGGTATAAAAAATACTATAAATCTATTCAAAAATATTATATTCAATTCGGTTAAGTCAAAAATATTATAAATATTTTTTAAAAAATAATCGATTCAGTTTGACATCAAATTGATTTTGACCGTTCTAATTGGATTTTTGATGAGAATACTTGTATCATTTTAAAAAATAAAAATTCTTCTTAAGCATTTTACAAATGACGAGCTCTGGGAAAGAGGCAAGAAACTTTTCCTACGGAATCACCCATAAATAATCACTAATAGAATCTAAGATTAAATATGTACACACAAATTTTTATGTTCTTTACATGTCGAAGGAAGATCCCGCCATATTAACCAGTTTAAAATTAAAAAATCTCACATGCTGAAGCCTCTTGCAATAAACAGGGCTATATATTTTCTATTGCTTTCCAGTACTGTAAATGAATTTGGTGATATCTAGAGAGAAGACATCGCTGACTTTAGTTTTGAAATATTTTGTTCGTATATTTTGCCATTGTTTGGAATTCTAACAAAGCTATAGGACAAATGATAAAGATTCATAAAAGTGATAATACATAATGAATTTAAGATCAAAGGTTAGATTTCGTTGGTATACCAGGGATTACATCAAGTTCATGTATACCAGGGATCATTAGAATCCCGTAGGTGTTGACTATAGTGTTCGTCTTTATGAGAAAAGATATATAATTATTAATATATTTTAATATCTAGTTGGTATGATACGAATAGTATGTATGTATTGATTCTAACATTGGTTGATATACAGATTACAATATCACCTTGTTTTGGATAGTCTAATTAAAATAATAAATAATAATAAAATAATAAAATCCTATCCAACTTAACATAAAAAATAAATAAATAAATTAGGTCTCACAAATGGGAGTTCTCTGTCAACTCGTCGCTATCACTGTTTCTCTAACTTCATTGCTACCACTTCAACATTGCTTGCCATTATTGTTTTTCATCTATTTTTTTATTCTTCCTTCCTCTTTTTTCATCATTTTATTTTTTTCTCCCTCATCCTTTATTCCCTGTTGTTTTTTTTTTAACCAAAATATCAATATGTATCAATATACTATGTATCAATATATCATATCGGCATTAATCTGATAGATCATTGAGACAAGTCTGCTATCCAAAATAATAATAAATTTTAATTAGAACATTATATTTGTTTTGACATGAGTTTAATATATATATATATATATATATATATATATATATATATATATATATATATATATATAAATCGTCAAACTCATACTACTGTTTATGTTACTATCTTTTAAGATATTTTTTAGGTTGTCTTTTATCTTCTTGTAAAGGAGGTGCTGTGTTTATGGTGTGACATGATTCTGTGAGATTCGACATTGTCGATGGCCCTTCCATGTGTCACTTCGACCTCTTGGCACTCAGTTTGGTGCACTTTGGGTGGACTCAGTAGCTTTCCATCATCATGTTTCCATGATGCAAAGGTTGCCATTAAAGGGTTCTCTTCAGCTTCTGTTCTTGGCTGCCTCAAGAAGGTTCCAAACAATTCTAACCTGTCCTATTTAATAATTCTAACCTGCTCTCATGAATCTATTACTTCTGGTAAAGGAATTGTACTTCTGATTCGTACCTGTTTTGGGATTCTACTCAATTGCCATTTTGCATTCAACCTTTCTCACTGGCCTTTGAGCTATCCGAGGAAAGGATTTAATTATGACAAACCGGTTACTATTATTTAGATTTGATCAATGTGTCTAAGGAAAAAGGAAAATAGAAATAGATTACTCGCTTTCGATGCAAATAGCCTAGCAGTGACTGAGTTCTAATAGATTAGCATCTTATACTGTGAAGCAGCTCCAATGGGAAGGATTATATAAGGCTTTGCTGGAGGGTGTTTCCTATTTGCATACTGAGGACTCTAGTCTTTTGGTGAATATTTTGGATAAGAAAAATGTTCCATCTCATGCAATCATTGAGCGCAATTAAGCGCAATCTGATATATTGATTTTTTTTTCTTTTTCTTGACGTTTTAGTAATCTATGTTTCAAGGAAGGTAAGTGGGTTACTCATAAGCCACCAATTTTACTAGGAATACAAAAATATTATATTTTAAAAAGAGAGTTATTCCTTTATTTTTTTGTCACTCATAAGATAAAGGTGACAAACCATGGCAGATATAATTTTAAAGGTTTTGACGAGTTTTGATGAGTACATTTATTTTTACATTGATTAAGGAGTGACAAAATATGATTTTATGAGTATTAGAGTCATCACTATCCATAGAAACACCATTTGGTGTTGGACTATTTATATTATTTTTTATCTTTTATAATTAATAAAATAATTAAGAGATTACATTGGAATTCACTAAACTGAGGTATAATGGTTCAGAAAAGTAAATTAGTTTTGCCTGATCACTCTTGTTTTTTGCCCCTGCTCTTCCTGTTTAGTAACTGTTTCTGAAAACTTGAAAAAATTGTGAAATGTATCTTACAGATATATCGTTCAGAAGGTAGAAAATGGATTATAATTAGAAAATTTCTGCTTTATTTTAATTTTTATATATGAAAAAATGGTAAAAGAATTAGAAATTTTCTCACAATGAATGGATAGCATTCAAACAATGATTAAGTGCTCCTTGTACCTTATACCCTACTTTCATAGTAGGATTTCCAAAGACCAGAAAAGGTTACTGGAGAATTTGGAGCGTGACCAAGCAATGAACCCACTTGAAAGGAGTCTGCTGGACACCATAAAATAAATCTTGAAGTGGGGAGAAGGAATGTTCATTAGTTAAATCAGCACTTCAAACCATCACTTGGTGGATTCTCTAATTCAAAGCATTTGATTGATGAACTTGCGAGGGAATAGCTTCTAACCCATTGTTTATGCAGACCCTATATGGACTACAAGGAGTAGAAGCCCCAGAAAGCTTTCCAGCCAATGAAATTAGCAGATTCCTCTTTATCTTCTCTTACCAATCTACATCATGCAAAATACATCTCTCTGGGCCACTTAAATGTGGATTTCTTTTCTTCTGCTCATTTGTGGAGTCCTGTCAAACATGGAAACTTAGCCACCGTTCCTTTTAACCTTCATCCTCCGTGGCTTTGTTGCCAAGACAGTGAGAGAAGCTCAGTGGATATGCTCCATGACTAGCCTAGCCTGGTGTTCAATAGCTAAAAAGGTTCAAACATGATGAGCTTAATCCTCTTAAGGATTTTCTGAGTGACAAGATGACAGAGCCAAAGTTCTTTCCTTTTGGATGTGGGAGTAGAAAGGAAATGCCCACTATCATATGCTTTGATTAAAATAAACACTGGCTCATAAAGATAGGTTGGCATGGCTGGAGGAGGGGAAGGGACTGAGAAGAAGAAAGAAGACATGCTGCTTATCTTGAAGGTATAGTTGATTTTAAATTACCAAAAGCTAGAATACTTCTTTGCTCATTTGGTCCCTCCACGTGGCAATGCGCAACTTTTGTAAGTGGTGAAGTAGTTTATGCCCTTTCTTGAACATGAGCACTATAAGCATGCATGCCCTGTAAGTTCTGGTAATATAATGGAGGTCAGCTGTTATGCTAGACACAGATGTGATGTAGGTCTTCTACCACCCCTCATCGGAAAGCCAAGAATAGTTTGCAAGGATATTTTAGTTTAGTTGGAGGATTGATTGCCAAGTCTAAACTCATCAGTAGAAGGAAATAAAACATGATCCAATGGACTTCCACATGACAACTGCCAACAGTTATAGCTTTTCAGAACATAACTGCAGCTGCTTTCCATGGTTATTGATAAATCATGCACACACATTTCTTCCTTGAACTACTATTATAACATTAAAAGACATGTTTGGAGAACAAACTGCTGAGTGCTTCTTATGATTGCAGAACAAGTCAAGACCTGAGAGGTTGTTTTAAAACCAATGGTTTGTACTAGATTTACTTAAATCACCAGGATGCTATGTAGGTTGCTCAATCATTGTCAAGATTAAAGATTGATGCATAATAATGATCATTTGGCTTCAGTTGATCCACTCAAGTAGCCGGCTGTCTCTTTTGAGAACTGCTGTTATCAAATGCTGCAATCTGTGGCAAGCTTTATCTCAAGATAATAGCGCCTACCATTCTGGCATAAGACTGCTAAAAGAAATTGAACTCAAGCAGAATATCCTCAACAAAGTTGGGCAAAGAAGAGACATCAATTATATTTGACCTTACTTCGTGACTCCGCCAAAATTGAATCTGCTTAGGAAAAAGAAAATTATGTATGTAACCTTAATCCCATTTTCAGAAGCTTATCAGGACACCAGTTCACTAAGCCATCAATTACAAGATCTAGAGAACAGAGAAAACCTGACTTGTACATTCATTTGGAAAGTTCTAATCACCATAAGTAGTTCATTTTACAAAGGCCATGAATGCTAAGAAGTATATGTGAGGTCAAAAATCTTAAGAACATCTTCCCAAATACTTGTTATGTCGCTTCAGATGCATCAGCTGCAGAGATTAAAATGACATGCTTCTCTTCTTAAAAGATCCTCCCAACTACTACAGACTTGGTGCTTTCAAGTGGCGAGCAGCACATGGACAAACTTCATTCCAAGGTCAAACACCAAACTTATGAATAAGTAGCAGCAGAGTAATATAATTAAAAGCAAGATCGACTCAGGCTTGACTCTCTGGAGGTCTATTCTCATGCTTTCCGTAGATACTATGAGTCCTAATAATAAGAGTAGAAGTAGCAATTATCCTGTACCATGTGTGGGATAGAACAAAAACATTCTTGTCATAGGCAAAGAATAAAGAATAAATGCGCAAATGTAATAAATAACTTGCATAGGCATTATTCAAAGTTGAAAACCCTACCAATCTTGTTAAGCAAGCCAACAAAGTGATATTTAAAGAAATCAATAAACTCATTTAGCTTTAATTGCCTCAACATGGAATTGCATGACTCTATCAATCATGATTTTTTTTCTCTTGCCGTTCAACCATTAAAATAAGGAAGCAGTTAATGATAAAAAAATTTATAGTTAACTGACCTTATCAGTGAAAGAGTATGAATTGAACTATGCTCAGTATTTGATACAAGATGGGAGAGGACCTTGCAAAAGAATAAATACTAGTACATACTGCATATCACAAATTACAAGTGCATTATCAGAAACACATGTATGTGGTTAAGTATAGATGTTTGACAAACTGTTTAAACTTTTTCTTTTGTGGAACCAAATTCCTGAAGAATTTTTTGTTCAATGACTTGATAAATTTTTATTAACGACCACACCCACCTTTTTTCCAAAGGAAGATAGAAGCTATATTGCTTTAGAAAATGATCATAACCATTGCCCTAGCGTCAGAGAACCTAAATAGGGAGAATAGTACTCTTTCCAAGAGTCATTCACCCTATGAATCCTAACATAGTTTGTTAGCTAATTTGTTGAATAGTTTCCTATCTAAAGACATGAATCAATTCGAACTCCTCAAACGAAGCCAAACAATCCCAAGATATTTCTAACAATATTCCTTAAATACCATGAAGGCTCTGAGCGAAGGGAGTCAAAAAAGTCCAATTCTACCAAAATCTTCCACACCTCATGTCTACTAGCAACACACAAACCCTCAATGTATGCAATCATTTCTTTATATACTATCGACCATCATGTGATACACTATACCTGTAAACAAAAAGATAGCATTACTGTTCCTGAGGATTAAACCAGCACCTCCCTCTGTTTCATGTTACCCGAGGCACAAGTACTGAGCTTCTATAATAACGTTCTTCACCAAGGATGGAAGATGGTGACCTTTTTTGCAAGGACATGTTATATGATCCTAGGATTTAGCTTTGAAATCTCATCTGGAAAAATAATATTCCAAGTGAAATTATTAGGTGTTGCAAAAAGCTGTATCTAATAAATATTGTCGAACATCTTTTCATGCAATAAAAACTTAATACTTTTGATTCCCTTCATACTCAATGATTTTAAGCTTATTGCAAGAGCATTGACCATCTAAAGGAGACTTGTCCTATGTTAAAATGAGCTACAACAACCAGGCCAAGGGTAGAAAATTTGTCAACAAGTTAAACCCGGTCAAGGATCCAGACTCTTCTATCTATCACTTCTTGCTCTTCATAATCTACTGGTATACTCATCACTCCTCACCTGGCTTGCATTGGTTCCTGCACTACTTCACCATGATAGATCAACAAATGCAACTTCAACAAAGTATTCAAGGATTTGCTACCACAGTTGGTGATCCTCCATGCCCACTAATTCCATACGTCTTCAATTCAAGGATTTTATTCTTTGCAGTGCTAGCTGCTTGCCATCTAACCTCTCATGCACTCATTAATCATATATTATTTTCTTATATTTCTCAGATACACAATGCAGATTCGCTCGTCACTCTATAGTGGGTCTTATTGTTGGGCACATGGCTCGTTTATTCAGTTTATAGTGGGCGCCCATATCAATCATTAGAAGTTATTTTTTTTAATTTAATTTAGGGCAGAAAAAAGGAAGCAAAAAAAAGAAACTGTAATAGTAACGATTAAGAGTAGAGGAACAATAAAAGAAAAAAAATGAAAGAAACGAGGACAACATGTATAGTAATATAATCCTTACATTATTGTTATTTTTTTATGATTATTAAGCGGGTTTTAGGCAAGATACTCCTAGATTTATATGTTAATTATTTTTATAGTAGATCTGCTTCTCTAGCTTGCCCCGTGATTTTTTTCCTTTGCGTTAGAGGAGTTTTTCACATAAATCTTGGTATTATATGTGATTGTGATTTTCGTTTAATTTTTTCGTTGTATGTTACGACCTTAGAGTATTTATTCATATACAAGATTTTTTTATCCCATCGACTAATATTAGAGTGGGTTTTGGGAACATCTAATTTTTGTGTCAGAATATGAAGGCCAGTAGTGTTTTCCACATAGTTAGCTTGAACGAAAATAATTAGATGATATGGAAACCAAGAATAGAAGATCTCTTGTATCGCAAGGATTTGTATATGTTAGGATCAGGGTCGGCACTAAGAGGGGGGGGTGAATTAGTGCAGCGGTAAGATAACGTCGGTTTAAAAAATCTTCGTATGATAAAACCGTTTCCGACGTAAAACCGTTTTCGGAAACTTAATTTGAAAGCGAGTTCGTAAAAGTATTGAAGGCAGTACGTACTTAAAGAGGTTTGCAGTAAGGGTAAGATGCTTAAAGTAAATGCAAACCGAGACTTTAGAGTGGTTCGGTCAATCGTGACCTACATTCACTTTCGGCTTCCTCCTCCAACGAGGTTACCGGCGTTCACTAGAGGCCTTCCTTCAATAAGCGAAGGCCAACAACCCTTTTACAGTTTCACTCCTTTTGACGGGCTTAGGAGACAATCCTTACAGATTTTTCACTCCTCTCTTGAATGATTGATACTTGGAAGAAAAGAGGGAGAAGAACGTTTGGCCTTTTACAACACTTTTAAGCTCTCAAAATCTTAGTATATATGCTAAGTTTCGGTGCCCTTTTATGCATGAAAGGGTGGGGTTTATATAGGCCCTAAACTGATTTGAATTTGGAGCTCAAAAGTGTCATCTCCCGGAATTCCGGGGTCCTAGCAATACTACTACCTGACAGAGCTCGGAGATAGAGCTCGGGCGGTACCACCACCTAACAGGGGCGGTACCATCGCCCAACTTTCCTGAGCTCCTGGGTGGTGCCACCGTCGGCCATGAAATCTGGGTCCGAATGGGCTAATCCATTCGGCCCAATTTAGGTCTGTCAAGGGCCCAATTGTCCCAAGATTAAGTTAATGGGATCACCTCTCATTTCTAACTTAATCATCATGCTAACTATGATATTTTAAGATATTTATACTACAGCTTGCTCCGGTGCATCAATCGCTTCTTCCGGCGAGCTTCCGGTGAACATCCGACAAACCCTTGGTGATGCTTCGGCGGACTTCTGGCAAACTCCTGGACTTGCGACGATCCACTTGGCGAGTTCCGATGAGCTTCTTCAGCAAGTTCCTGGACTTCTCGGATTTGTTCCTGCAGAACCTCCGACGATCGTTCGGACTTTCGTCGAACTCTTGAATTTCCAACGTGATCATAGTCTTGACTCCGACGCAACTCCTACTGCATGTCTTACTTCCATCGTAGTTAATCCTGCACATGTAAAACACACTTCGATCTAGACAATTAATACTAAGCATTAATCAAGTTGTCTGGCATGTCATTGGTCCCTCGACGCTTCGTTCGATTCTTTGGCGCATCATCCTCTCTTGCGGCCTATTGCCCAATCGGCCAGTTGACTCCGCAACTCTGATATCATAGGCACAATACTCGCTCTTCTTGGCCCGATGTCCGAATCTACGACCCGAAGCCTTCTGTCGATACGTCGACCGATCCACCAACCTGACGTCCAATCTTCTAACATGTTCCTCCGGCCCAACATGATTTTCTTACTTTAATTATCTTATCTTGATCGAAGCATCCTGCGTCACTCAAAATACAGATTAAATCATAAACAATTATCAATTGATTTCATCATCAAAATACGAGATTTAACAATCTCCCCCTTTTTGATGATGACAACCAATTGATGACGAAGTTAAACTTAACTCCGGAGTTTAAACAAACTCCCCCTATCAATATGGCTTATTGGTAGAAACTCTTGGATTCAAAAATCCAAGCAACATGTCATGATCAAATCATGCATAACATCAACATACTTCTCTCTCTTTGTCATCAACAAAAAGGAGAAGTTCCAACAATCATGTGTTTGGAAATACAAGTTCAACACATTGCATGAAAAACATAATATTCATTTTTATCATCATACAAGTTTGAAAGCTAGCAAATTTAAGGATGTGCAAGTTGGTATATTTGCTTTTCTTTGCGATGTGCAAGATAGTATTTCTTTGTAATGTTCAAGATAGCAAGTTCTACATTATGCAAGCTAATAAATTAGAGATGTTCAAGAAAATAACACTTGCCTCTTGAAATATGCAAATTGCAAGCTAGCAAATTTTTGCTTCCTTTACAATATTTGAGCTAGCAATTTTGCTTCCGATGCGAAGTGCAAGTTAGCATGTTTTGCATCTTGAGATAGACAAGATAGCACTTTTGCAATTTTTGTCTCTTAAGATAGGCAAGCTAGTGATGTTCAAGATAGCAAGCTCTTTCTTCACTTTTGAGAAGTGCCATTTTTTGCTTCTTTTGCTAAGTGCAAGCTAAAAAAAATTTGCTTCATTCTTGAATTGTGCAACTTAGCATCTTTCTCCCCCTTTGTCATTGGCAAAAAGAAGGGAAGACCCTTTACATCAATTTTCAAATTATGATAAAGGTAAGTATCAATCTTATTTGTGCATTATTATATTTTTAAATTAAAAAATACATAATTTTAAAAACCTTACATTTTATTTTTCATGTACGATACCAAAAAATAAATCAATCATTATTATGAGCATATCATACATGATACTTAAATATCAAATTTTTAAGTATTTATTAACATTTTGATCATGATACCAAATATTTATCATTTAAAGCATTCATGATACACACATATGCAATACATCACATACATCATCATAATAAAAAGCATATGCATCATTCCAAATCATAAATATTTCAAATCATCATCGTATTAATTTGTCAAATTGCATCCTATCATGCATGATCATAACTTTTCCCTCTTCTATCATTATAAACAAGAAAGAATAAAGGAAGAGCATAATGATGTAAGTTATTTCAATCATTTCAAGGCATTCTTAATATAAACACAAAGAAATCATGTCATCAAAGATAAGACCACTTGAATTACAAAAGACATGATTTATTTCAACAAATCTAATTAATTTTTTTTAAAATGTCAAGAAGAAATATAGGAGATCAAATATTATAGTATCTTGATTCTTGCATAAAAAATCTTAAGTCATAAATTTCGAAAAATCAAGATAAGTCTTGTTCAAATTTAAATCGTCAAAATATCAAAATGTCAACATTACTTTCAAGAGATTCAAAATGATATAAACAACTTTATTAATCTCTTAGTGAAAAATCGATAAGATAGAGAAAAATTTTGTTTTTCAAGAAAACTACTTTTCTCTTTTTAGTTGTTTAAATTCATGTGATTTGTTTCATATAAGCATGCTCAAATTTTTGTGCCAAAAAAGTATATATCATCAATCGTCTAGGATTGAGAAATAAATTTCATCATAAAAACCATCATGATCAATAAATCACAAAAATCATCATATATAACTTTAAAATCTCATGCATAATTTAAATATAAAATCATTAAGCATGATCAAATCATCATTACATTATTTCATTAAGCATGATTTCATAAAGAATTTTTAATTAAAATCAGAAATTAATACTGAAATCAATATGATACACATTATTGTTTCTTTAGACAAAAAATTTGATTTATCTTTTTTATGTGATTGATTTTATATAAGTATGCTCAATTTTTTAATATGAAAGCCATGCATTATCATTGAAAAGCAATATGGAAATCATCAAAATATACATTCTTGCTTCTCAAGCACATACATAAGATTAATCTTACTAGGTGTATAATCATTATATTTATATCTAACATTTTATTGCATTAACATAAAATATATTATTTTCATTATCATTTTCAAAATTACGAGTATGATCATATTTTTACATTTTCATTTTTAAACATTTAATTTTCAAGAAAATTAATTCAAAACTAAATTATAAAAAAAAATGTATCATGAAAAGCATCATGTAATTTCGAAGTAAATTAGGGAGATTTTGATTACCTCATCATTGAAAGTCGTTAAGGTGTAGTTTACCACCTCGCCTTTCTTGATTTTCTCCTCGTCTTCGAAGGAGCTCGATTCATCCCACTTTTTGTTCTTCTTCTTGCGTTCAAAGCAAGTAGTTATGTTTTTTTTGTTCTTTAATTTTTGTTTCATAAAATTTTTAAATTTGTTAATGAGTTCAAGTTCACCATCACATGAGCTTATGCTCAAGTGGTCTTCAAGTGTTCTATGTCCCAAATCCTTCCTGTTCTTTGGAAGGTGATTTTGTTCATTATGTTCATCATATGCATTGTGCACCATTTCATATGTCATCAATGTATCGATAAGTTCTTCAAGTGAAAAAATATTTAAATCTTTTGTTTCTTGTAAAGCCGTTACTTTTGAATCCCAAGTCTTAAAAAGCGATTGTAAAATCTTGTTAACAAGTTTAAAATTCGAAAAGCTTTTACCAAGAGCTTTTAAACCATTGACGACATCTGTAAAATGGGTGTACATGTCAACAATGGTTTCGCTTGGTTTCATGTGAAAAAGTTTAAAATCATGCATTAAAAAGTTGATTTTTGAATCCTTTAATCTACTTGTGCCTTCGTGAGTGGTTTCAAGTGTTCTATGTCCCAAATCCTTCCTGTTCTTTGGAAGGTGATTTTGTTCATTATGTTCATCATATGCATTGTGCACCATTTCATATGTCATCAATGTATCGATAAGTTCTTCAAGTGAAAAAATATTTAAATCTTTTGTTTCTTGTAAAGCCGTTACTTTTGAATCCCAAGTCTTAAAAAGCGATTGTAAAATCTTGTTAACAAGTTTAAAATTCGAAAAGCTTTTACCAAGAGCTTTTAAACCATTGACGACATCTGTAAAATGGGTGTACATGTCAACAATGGTTTCGCTTGGTTTCATGTGAAAAAGTTTAAAATCATGCATTAAAAAGTTGATTTTGAATCCTTTAATCTACTTGTGCCTTCGTGAGTGGTTTCAAGAATATGGCAAATGTCGAAAGCCGTTTCGCAAGTAGAAACCCGATTAAACTTGTTTTTGTCTAAGGCGCAAAACAAGACATTCATAGCCTTTGCATTTAGAGAAAACGACTTCTTCTCCAAATCATTCTAATGGTTCATTGGAAGAGAAGACCTTTGAAAACCAAATTTGACTATGTGTCATAAATCAAGATTCAATGAAAGTAAGAAGACTCTCATTCAAGTTTTCCAATAAGTGTAGTCCGTTCCATTGAAAAAGGGAGGACGAATGAGATAAAGACCCTCTTGAAAGTTGAAAAGAGCCATTTCTATTTGGGTGTTAAACCAAAGTAGAAAACCGTGGCTCTGATACCAATTGTTAGGATCAAGAGTTAAAGGTCGGCACTAAGAGGGGGGGGTGAATTAGTGCAGTGGTAAGATAACGTCGGTTTAAAAAATCTTCGTACGATAAAACCGTTATCGATGTAAAACTATTTTCGAAAACTTAACTTGAAATCGAGTTCGTAAAATTATTGAAGACAGTAAGCACTTAAAGAGGTTTGCAGTAAGGGTAAGATACTTAAAGTAAATGCAAACTGAGATTTTAGAGTGGTTCGGTCAATCGTGACCTACATCCACTTTTGGCTTCCTCCTCCGACGAAGTCACCGACATCCACTACAGGCCTTCCTTCAATAAGCGAAGGCCAACCACCCTTTTACAGTTTCACTCCTTTTGACGGGCTTAGGAGACAACCCTTACAGATTTTTCACTCCTCTCTTGAATGATCAAAACTTGGAAGAAAAGAGGAAGAAGAATGTTTGGCCTTTTGCAACACTTTTCAGCTCTTAAAATCTCAGTATATATGCTCAGTTTCGGTGCCCTTTCATACATGAAAGGGTGGGGTTTATATAGGCCCCAAACTGGTTTGAATTTGGAGCTCAAAAGTGTTATCTCCTGGAATTTCGGGGTCCTGGCGGTACTACCACCATAACTGGGCAGTACTACCGCCTAACAGAGCTCGGAGATAGAGCTTGGACAATACCATCGCCTGACAGGGGCGGTACCACCACCCAGCCTCACTCGGAGACCGAGCCCAGGCGGTGCCACCGCCTGACCTAGGCAATTCCACCGCCCAACTTTCCTGAGCTCCTGGGCGGTGCCACCACCGGCCCAAGCAATCTAGGTCCAAATGGGCTGATCCATTCGGCCCAATTTGGGTCTATCAAGGACCCAATTGCCCCAAGATTAAGTTAATGGGATCATCTCCCATTTCTAACTTAATTATTATGCTAACTATGATATTTTAAGACATTTATACTGCAGCTTGCTCCGGTGCGTCAATTGCTTCTTCCGACGAGCTTCCGATGAACTTCCGACGAACATCCGACGAACCCTCGGCGATGCTCCGGCGGACTTTCGGTAAACTCCTGGACTTGCGACGATCCACTTGGCGAGTTTCGATGAGCTTCTTTGGCAAGCTCCTGGACTTCTCGGATTTGTTCTCGTAGAACCTTCGACGACCGTCCGGACTTCCG
Source organism: Musa balbisiana (assembly GCA_004837865.1). NCBI lineage: Eukaryota > Viridiplantae > Streptophyta > Magnoliopsida > Zingiberales > Musaceae > Musa > Musa balbisiana. The sequence continues at coordinate 12,697,564 of CM017190.1, read as the reverse complement.
TCGAACTCTCGAACTCCCAACGTGATCATAGTCTTGACTCCGGCGCAACTCCTACTGCATGTCTTACTTCCATCATAGTTAATCTTGCACATGTAAAACACACTTCGATCTAGATAATTAATACTAAGTATTAATCAAGTTGTCCATTATGTCATTGGTCCCTTGACGCTTCGTCCGATTCTTTGGCGCATCGTCCTCTCTTGTAGCCTATTGCCCAATCGGCCAATTGACTCCGCAACTTCGATATCCTAGGTGCAATACCCACTCTTCTTAGCCCGATGCTCGAATCTATGACCCGAAGCCTTCTGTTGATACGTTAACTGATCCACCGGCCTGACGTCCAATCTTCTGATATGTTCCTCCAGCCCAACATGATTTTCTTGCTTTAATTATCTCATCTTGATCGAAGCATCCTACGTCACTCAAAATATAAATTAAATCATAAATAATTATTAATTGATTTCATCATCAAAATACGAGATTCAACAGTATAGACCTTTGTAAGGAGATAGTGTAAAGTGCTTAACTATGACAGATGATGAGTGGAAGAAGTTAGACTAAAAAATGATCAAATTTATTTGACAATGGCTTGATAATGGTGCCTTTCACCATGTTAGGATCGGAGCGACACTAAGAGGGGGGGGGGGTGAATTAGTGCAGCGGATTAAACTTGTACGTTTGACAACGATTTCGTAAAATGCAAGGAGATTTCGTTTTGATAGTAACTTGAGTAAAGTGAAAAATGAAAACTTGCTGCTATATAGATAATGATTTCTGAAAAGTAAGAACTTGGTATGTAGATAATGATTGCAGAAAAGTAAGAACTCACACATTCAAGGAACACACCAATTTAAAGTGGTTCGGTCAAAATGACCTACATCCACTTGCGAAGCCTTCTTCGATGAGGCTCCCAACTTCCACTAGCAAATCTCTTTGAAGGGGAAGGACAAATACCCCTCTTACAACCTTTTACAAGTGGTTCACACTCTTACAAGTTTTCAAAGAGAAAGAAGGAGGTGAACACTCAAGCAATTGAAAGCAAGACTTGCTAAAGACTTTCCTAAGGCTTTATCTCAATTTCTTACACCTCAAAGGTTGTAATCTCTGCTGAGAATTGAGGGGTATTTATAGGCCTCAAGAGGATTCAAATTTGGGCTCCAAAATTTGAATTCTCTTCGGTTCCCGAAGCTAGCGGTGCCACCGCCTGTCAGTGGCAGTGCCACCGCCTGTCAGTTGTGACACTGACAGTGTACTGGGCGGTGCCACCGCCCAGTCCAGCGGTGCCACCGCCTAGCTCTCGAGTGCTGGGCGGTGCCACCGCCCAGACCGGAGGTTCCACCGCCTAGCACTCGGGTGCTAAGCGGTGCCACCGCCCAGACCGGCGGTTCCACCGCCCGACCTTACTAGTCACTGGTTGGGCTTTAAGTCCGGCCCAAACCAGGTTTCATTTTGGGCCCAGTTGGCCCCTAATCAAGATATAGGATTATTTCTTAATCCTAACCTTAATTACATTCAAACTACGTAACTAAAGACATACTCCTAAGCAAGTTTTTAACCGACGAACTTCAAGTCTTGTTCCGGCGAGCTTTCCGACGATCTTCCGACGGACTTCCGATACGCCCTTGGATTTCTTCCGACGGACTCCCAGCTGGCTCCCGATCTTGTGGCGAAGTCAACGAGTAGCCGAGCCTTCTCGGTGATCTCTGCGAACCTCCGATGATCTCTTCGGCGGACTTCCGAAAACTCCGATAAGTCCTCGATTTCTTCTCGATTGGTTCCGGCAGCATCTCCGACGAATCTTCGGACTCTCAACGGACTCTCGAACACCCATCGAACTTGACTCCGGTAGACTTGCTTTATGTCTTCAAGCTATCGTAGTTAATCCTGCATACTTATCTCAACATATGGATTAGATAAAACATGACAATTGAATTCATCATCAAAATCCGAGATTCAACAATCTCCCCTTTTTGATGATGACAATCAATTGATAACGGAGTTAACCTTATCTCCCCCTATCTATATGCCATACTTGAGATAAGACATTCTTGAATTCAAAGCCTTTGAATTCAACAGACATATTGATAAGTTAAGATGCTTAACCTTATCAATACTCCATCATGATTCCTTTCATGATGTATCTCTCTGAAAATGATGTCAAGGCTTGACATCCATTTTCAATTTTTACATTTCAAGTGTAAAAGATAGTAATCGAAGCGATTCATCATATGGTAAGATATCAACATGTAAGATTGCAATGCAAGTTCTTGATATCTTAACATGATGCAATCATGGCATAATGTAAATTTGGCAATTATAGCATCAATTCATGTAAAAATTTCTCATTCAAATATGGCACTCATAGCATCAATTCATATATTTCTCCCCCTTTGTCATCAACAAAAAGGAGAACAATAGAAGCAAATTTTAAATATAAGTGAGATGCCATAAGCAAGTTCATGTCATTTTTCAACAAAGAGTGATAGGATACCAAATATACAAACATCTCAAGGAAGACATGACATGGAGATAGCTTTGAAAACTTCTTCCTTTTTATTTGTTATTATTATTATTATTTTTTTACATGATAAGTTTATGAGAGATGCATTTGCTAATTGATTCCATATGTCAAAAATCAATGATATGAATCAAACTCGATATGACATATGCTTATGAAAGCTACATTAAGTTGGAAGAGAATGATGTATCAAGAAAATCTGATTGTTAGGATCAAGAAGATACCAAATCTGAAATTTAACATTTTCATGCATTCGGACAAGGTTTTTCTATAGATTTTCAAAACGCAATCACGAAGATAAAATATGCTTATTATCATGGAAATTTTTATATCCAAAACACAAAATTTCCAACATGTTATTAAGGCATGTAGAATCATCATAGCAATTAAGTGATTTGATCATTGAATCAAGAAAGTCCGAAAAATAAATTTAATGAATTCAAGCATTCGGACACATTAACATTCCTAATTCTCTTCTAATGAAATCAAATTGTTCTTCACTTAAAGGCTTTGTAAAAATATCAGCTAGTTGATGTTTAGTATCAATGAACTCTATTACTACATCATGATTAGTGACATGATCTCGTATAAAGTGATGTCTAATATCAATATGTTTTGTTCTTGAGTGTTGAATGGGATTCCTTGTTAAACATATAGCACTTGTGTTATCACATTTAATGAGAATATTTTTAAGATGAACTTTATAATCTTCTAAGGTGTTTTTCATCCACACAACTTGTGCACAGCATGCACTAGCTGCAATATACTCAGCTTCGGTTATTGATAGTGCAACCGAGTTTTGTTTCTTAGATGACCAGGAAACAAGAGAATGTCCCAAAAATTGACATGTTCCTGATGTGCTTTTTCTATCTAATCTACACCCACCAAAATCTGCATCAGCATAAGCAATTAACTCAAACTTCTCGATTTTTGGATACCATAATCCTAGATTTGTGGTACCTTTAAGATATCTAAGTATTTTTTTAACCGCTTTGAGATGAGATATCTTAGGGTTTGATTGAAACCTAGCACAAAGTCCTACACTGAACATGATATCTGGTCTAGTTGCAGTGAGGTAAAGTAAACTTCCTATCATACCCCTATAAGTTTTTTGATCGAAACTTTCTCCACTTTCATCAACTTCTAATTTAGTGGAGGTGCTCATAGGAGTGTTAATAGCTTTTGAGCTTTCCATATTAAATCTTTTTAGCAAATCTAAAGCATATTTAGTTTGACTAATAAAGATGTCATTTCTTAGTTGCTTAATTTGTAAGCCTAAGAAAAAGGTTAATTCTCCCATCAAACTCATTTCAAATTCAAGACTCATGGTTTTAGCAAAAGATTCACAAAGAGATTCATTTATAGAGCCAAAGATAATATCATCAACATAAATATGAACAAGGAGAAAATTATTTTCAAAATTCTTGATAAACAATGTAGTATCAACCTTGCCTTTTTTGAAATTATTTTCAATAAGAAAAGAACTAAGTCTCTCATACCAAGCCCTTGGGGCTTGTTTTAAACCATAGAGAGCTTTAGTTAATTTAAACACATGATTAGGGAGGCTATTATTTTCAAATCCGGGAGGTTGTTCAACATAAACTTCTTCGGAAATAAAGCCATTTAGAAAAGCACTTTTAACATCCATTTGAAACAACTTAAAATTATTATTACTAGCATAGGCAAGGAGCATCCTTATGGCTTCTAATCGAGCCATAGGAGTGAAGGTTTCTTTATAATCGATACCTTCTTCTTGGTTGAAACCTTTGGCCACTAATCTAGCCTGTTTCTAACCACGATACCATATTCATCTTGCTTGTTTCTAAAGACCCATTTAGTACCAATAACTAAATGGTCATTTGGCCTAGGAACAAGCTTCCACACCTTATTTCTCTCAAATTGATTTAACTTATTATGCATTGCGATAATCCATGAATCATCTTTCATAGCTTCGTCAATACATTTAGGTTCAATTTGGGAGAGAAAAGCGGTGTTGGCACAAAAATTTTTAAGAGAAGAACGTGTTTGAACCCCCTTAGATGTGTCTCTTAGGATTAGCTCCTTAGGATGAGCATCTACATACTTCCAATCCTTGGGTAAGGATGTTTCGGAAGTGGATGCATCCAAGTTGCTAGTTGGAGAAGGGGTTTCATTTAAATTCAAGGAATCGAAATTAACATCATCATCAAGATCATTTTTCTTGATTTCAGAAATCTCATTGAAAACAACATTAATGGATTCTTCTATAATTAAAGTTCTTTTATTGAAGATACAAAAAGCTTTAGAAACCGAAGAATAACCAAGGAAAATTCTTTCATCGGATTTAGCATCAAATTTTCCTAAGGCATCTTTTTTATTCAAGATAAAACACTTACACCCAAAAACTTTAAAATATGAAACATTAGGTTTTTTATTTTTCCATAATTCATAGGGAGTTTTTGATAAAGATGGTCTTATTAAAACCCTATTCATGATGTAGCAAGCCGTATTTACGGCTTCGGCCCAAAAGTACTTGGGTAGACTATGTTCATTCAACATAGTTCTTGCCATTTCTTGTAGATTTCTATTTTTTCTTTCTACTACTCCATTTTGTTGAGGGTTTCTTGGAGTAGAGAAGTTATGGTTATATCCATTAACTTCACAAAAATTTTGGAAATCGTGGTTTTGAAATTCGCCACCGTGATCACTCCGAATTGATGAAATCATGAATCCTTTTTTGTTTTGAGTGAGTTTACAAAATTTAGAGAAACATTTGAAACAATCACTTTTGTGAGCCAAGAAATAGGTCCAAGTGTATCTAGTATAATCATCTACAATCACAAAAGCGTATTTGCTTCCTCCTAGACTTGTCGTGTCAATTGGTCCAAATAAGTCCAAATGGATCAATTGTAATGGTCTAGTGGTGCTAATTTGATTTTTTGGTTTGAAACTAGTTTTTATTTGTTTACCTAGTTGACACACATCGCATACTTTGTCCTTAACAAACTTCATATTGGGAATCCCTCGTACTAATTCTCTAGATGAGATCTTAGATATTAGTTTCATGCTTGCATGGCCTAATCTCCTATGCCAAAGCCAAGCATCATCTTTTAAAGTGGAGAGGCACATTTCATTATCTAGTTCATCAAGATTGATGGTGTAGACATTATTTTGTTTTAATGCAATCATAGTCATGTTATTGTTTGGTTTTTCAATAATACACACATTTGATTCAAATCTAACGATATAACCTTTATCGCATAATTGACTAATACTCAAGAGAATATGTTTCAATCCATCAACTAGTAATACATTATCAATAGAAAAGTTTAATTTGTTACCTATGGTTCCCTTGCCAATGATTTTGCCTTTGTTGTTGTCTCCGAAGGTGACATAGCCTTCGTCTATGCTAGTGAGCTTGGAGAATTGGGATGGATCTCCGGTCATATGCCTTGAGCATCCACTATCAAGGTACCATCTCTTGCTCCTAGCTTGTGATGGTGTATTTTTCTACAAGAAGGGATTATTTTTAGGTACCCATTTACTTTTGGGTGCCTCAAAAATTGATCTAACTTGTTTATCATGTTGCATAGACTTGATCATGGTTCCTTTAGGAACCCAAATCAATTTGTTCGGACTAATTTTCTTGAATGGACATTGATAAGTTTTATGTCTATATTTGCAACAAAAGTTGCAATTGCTTTGGTGTTGAACATGTAAGATAGGACCTTTAACGAAGGTGGTTGGATTTTGGTGAGAACTTCTCACAAATCCGATTCCACTTCTTTTAGGAACGTGACCCTTATTTGTAAGGATTATGTTCAAAGACTTGCTACCGACCTCGAATTTCTTTAAGGTGTCCTTAAGTAGCAAGTTCTCCTTTGATCATGGCATTTTATGCATGGAGCTAAACTATCATGATATTCAGTTTTTAATTTATCAAAATTACAAGTAAGACTATCATGCTCCTTTTTTAACAATTTATATTTTCTACTAATTGTTTTGCATTCATCAAATAACTCATGGAAGGCATTTAATAATTCATGATAAGATAAATCTGCATCAATTAAATTCGTTACCTCCTCTCCGATGGCCATTAGGGCGTAATGAGCAACTTGCTCGGTGTTGGACTCCTCTTCTTCGGATGCGCTTGAATCATCCCACGTTGCTTTGAGCACCTTCTTCTTTGATGTTCTCTTTTTGGCTTGGGGACATTCATTTTTGAAATGCCCCGGCTTCTTGCATTCATAGCATATCACTTGGTCCTTTTTATGTTCAAGTTTGTTTTTGGTGTTATTTTTAAATTTATTTTTTCTTATAAATTTTTTAAATTTTTGAGTCAAAAGTGCAATGTCATTGTCACTGTCCTCATCACTTGATGTTCCTTTCAAGTGGTCTTCTTGTGATTTGAGTGCCATATCCTTCCTGTTCTTTGGAAGGGGGTTCTCGAGCTCGTCATGAGCTTGACATGTCATTTCGTAGGTCATTAGAGACCCAATAAGTTCTTCAAGAGGGAATGTTTTAAGGTCCTTGGCCTCTTGAATGGCAGTAACTTTTGGATCCCAACTTTTAGGAAGGGATCTTAAGATTTTAGTTACTAGTTCAAAGTTAGAAAAATCTTTACCAAGAGCTTTGAGTCCATTGATGACATCCGTGAAACGGGTGTACATGTCTCCATTGGACTCACTTGGTTTCATTCGGAAAAGTTCGTAAGAGTGCACAAGAATGTTGATTTTGGACTCTTTCACTCGGCTAGTGCCTTCATGAGTGACCTCAAGAGTTTATTTTATGAAAGTATTATCTTGAGTTTATTTCTTTTCAATCCAAAAGACTTATTCCAGCAAATACAACTATTAGTCTTTCAAATTCGATTCCCCATTATCCCGATATTAGTTTAGTATTAGAGTTAAAGGCTAGAGATCATGACAAGACAAAATGGAAAAGATGTAGTTAGTGAAGATAGTGGCCATGGAGATGATGTTGATGCTAGTCATAGGTGCCTACAAGCCAATCACGTGAGTGATGACACGTGTGATATGATACGTACTATTTTTGCTTATTATATATTTGATATTTTTTCTCACTTTATATTACATATTACATATATTGTGATGTCTATGGATTTGTGTAATGAGAATCGGATCATAATGAGATCATGACAATGAGACTGATTCGCCTTTAAACACAAACCCTAAATAATCCCGATCATAGGTTATTCGAGAGGGACATCAAGATAATCGAATAGACTAATGTGTTGTATACCCATCCATATGATGGAGGCAGCTAGTCTTATAGTTGCTTATGTGGGGACACTAGGAATACAGTACATGTGCTCATTGGAGAATAAATTCACTGATCAATTCGCTCATGGAATGTTGGATGGTTAATGATACCTTATTGTCAAATAACGATTCTGATGTCTCAATGGTATATATGGTCCTTAGACTTGAGATACTAAGGATGTCCTATATAAGTACTCCACTCTTTGATACTAGACTTATAGGCTTAGAAGTTTCAGATCTAGCATAGTCGGTCATCGGGAGTAGCAGCTAACCTTAGAGTGCTATTGAGTATATGTAGAGGATCATCCACTCTCGGTGTCATGAGAGGAATATCCTATATGTTCTTACTTAGGCAAATCTCTAGCTAGAGTCATTTGGATTGATAGAAAAAGAATTCTCCGAGAGAATCTGATTAGAGCGAGACTCGAGTAGAAACCATATAGGACTGATAGTACCATGCCCGGTATATGGTCTCTAGGATATTAGTGTTAGGAATGAGTTGGCACTAAGAAGGGAGAGTGAATTAGTGTAGTGGATAAAAACGTCATCGGTTCTAAAATCTTTCATTCAATTAAAACCGATCTCGAAAAGATGTTAACTTAAAACACATTCGTAAGAGTGTGCAGCTAAAGTAATGAGGAAGTATGGCAGTTTCCAATAAATGTAAATAGCAATGCAGCAATGCAAACCATATTTTATAGTGGTTCGGTTATCATGACCTACATCCACTCTACTGATTCCTCTTCCATCGAGACCATTGGCATTCACTAACGATATTCCTTCAATGGGTGAAGATCAACTGCCCTTACAAGTCGATTCTACTTTTGACAAGTTCAAGAGAGAACCTTTACAACCCTCTTCACTCCTCTCTCAAACAAGACTAACACTTAGAGCTTAAGAGGAGTTCTCACAAGATTACAATAGCATTTTTGTTTCTTTTTGCTCTCTATTCTTATGTTTTTTAACTAAGGATGAGAGGGGTATTTATAGGCCTCAAGTAGATTCAAATTTAGAGCATAAAAGTATCTCATCCTCGGTTTTTGGGGTACTGGCGGTACTAACACTTGCAGCACTAACACTGGGCAGTACCATCGCCCAATCTGATAGTACCACTGCTTGACACCTTGTAACTGGATGGTACCACCACTTGATAGTCTCTCGGAGACTGTGTTTGGGTGGTACCATCACCCAGACTAGCAGTACCATCACTTGATATAGTCTCGGAGACTATGCTACGACGGTTCCACCTGTTGAGTCACATTTTGGGCCTTTCACTTGGCCCAACATAGCCCAAACTTGGGCTCAACTAGCCCCTAATTGAATTGGCCCAATTCCAACCCAATTATGCCTAAAACCTACTTTGATCTAGACAATTATTATAAAGCTAATCAAATATTGTCCGGCATATCATTGGTTCATCGACGCCTCGTCCGATTCTTCGATGTATCGTCCTCTCTTGCGGCTTATTGCCCAATCAACTAGTTGACTTTTGCAACTTCGATTTCCTTAATATAATTTCCACCCTTCTTAGCCCAATGCCTGTTCCCATGGCTCGAGGCCTCCTATCGATATGTCAATCGATTCTTTAGCTCAACATCCAATCTTTTGACATATTCCACTTCGGCCTAATATGATTCTTTCTACTTTTAATTGTCTCTCCTTGATCGAAGCTTCTTGCAGCACTCAAAATGCAGATCAGATAAATACTATCAATTGGTTTCATCATCAAAATCTGAGATTCAACTATCTCTCTCTTTTTGATGATGATAACTAATTAATGATAGAGTTAACCTAACTCCCCCTATCAATATGCCATATTGATAGAACCTTGAATTCAAATTTAATTCAAATCAAAGAAAATTTCATCATTAATATTTACAACACGTTATCATAAAATTATGTATAATCAAATTTATAATATATCATTCCATGCAGGATCATTATCATAACTTCTCCCCCTTGGTCATCAACAAAAAGGAGAAGTGCATTTAGCAAGTTTCAAATTATTACATTATCAATATAATCTCAAGTTTTATCATCTTGCAAGTAAGTAATTTTCTTTCTTCTCTTTTAAGAAGTGTAATTTTTTGCTTCATTTGCAACATGCAAGCTAGCAAAATTTTACATCATTTTACAACATGCAAGCTAGCAATTTGGCAAGTGTTACTTCTCTTTTGAAGTATGAAGGCTAGCAAGTTTTTGAAAAAGAATGCAATATAGCAAGATAGCAATGCATCATTTTAGAATAAGCTAGCAATTTTGCTTCCTGGCAAGTTTTTCTCCTTACAATTTGTAAGCTAGCAAATTTAGTAAAAGATATACAAATTTTGGAACATGCAAGCTAGCAAATTTTACACATATGAAAGTTGGCAAAATTTTTGCATCTTTTGAGATGAGCAAGCTTTTTGCTTCTCTTTATGATGTGCAAACTAGTAACTTTTTACTTCTTCTTGAAGTAGGTAAGCTAGCTAGTAATTTTTCTCCCCCTTTTTCATTTTTAGAAAGAAGGGAAGAATACAATTTTGTAATTCTTTTTCCCTTTACAATAATTTTCAAAGCATAACAAAGATAAATAACAAATTTACATCAATATTCCAATCATTATTTCAATCATAAAAAATGAAAGATCAAGTCATGATTTTTGACATATCTCTTCTTTTGTATATAGAAGGAATGATAGGGAAATAATCTTGATTTAAAAAGAAGATTCAAGTCTAAAATTCGAGAAATCAAGATTATGATCCGAAAAATGTATAAGAAAAATTTATGCATTTGGGAGCTCTAACATGTCTAAGTTTATCATTCAAACTAGCAAATTTGGTTCTCTTGAGATACTAGCTATTTTCTTTTCCCCTTTTGTTATAGGCAAAAAGAGGGGAATAACACAAAGGTGTAAATATTCAAGTCATCACATGGAAGATATCAAGAAAAAATTGGTGATGAGATATACTTTATGAATTCAAGGAATTAAAAAAATCATATCATGAAGAATAAGATCATGTGAATACCAAAAGACAAGATTCATATAGTAAATCTCCTCTTTCAATAAAATACTAAGAAAAAATTGTAGGAGGACAAAGAGGAGATCTTGATTCAAAAAAAAATCTCAAGTAATTCAAAGAAGTCAAGATCATGATTTGAATAAAACTCATTCAAATTCAAATCATCTCATCAAATCATCAAAATTACTTTCATAGTCCAAGAGATTCATAAAAATGATACAAATAGATTCACCAATCTCTCTTTTTAAAAACTCGATAAGGTCCCTACCTTATTGAGTTTTGAAGAAACATATATTTCTTTTTTATTTCAAACAAGCATGCCTTTATCATTTATGCCAAATTAAAGCATGTATCATGTTTAAAACCGAAAAAGCAACTTTCATTATGGCAAAGATCGATAATCTATAAATTACAAGAATCATCATGCATAATTTTGAAATATAGACTTAGTAAGCATGATCATTATACATTATTACTTTGGGTATAATACCAAAACATGGTTTAAGTTTTCAAGGTATAACATGTTAGGAAAGCAATCAACACTAAGAGGGAGGGGGTGAATTAGTGCAGTGGTAAAATAACATCAATTTAAGACTTCATTTCGATTAAATCCGTTTACGACGAAAAACCATTTCGTAAGGTAATAGCTTAAAAGCATATGGAAGAGCGTAGTGGATATAAAGCAAGTTTGGAGTTAAAGTTATTACCTTTCCGAAATCGATTTTCATCGAACGTATACAGAATTTTTTAGATCCGTCATGATTTTACCACTACACTAATTCACCCCCTCCCTTTTAGTGTTGACCTCTTGATCCTAACAATTAGTATCAGAGCCTCGTTATTTCTCATTTGGTTTAACACCCAAGAGAAATAACTCTTTTTGGATTTCAAGAGGGTTTTTCTATTATTCGTCCTCCCATATTCAATGGGACGGACTATACTTATTAGAAAACTCGAATGAGAGTTTTTTTACTTTCTATGGATTTAAACTTATGAAATATCATTGAAAACGGATTTTAAAAGTCTTCTACTCCAATGAATGAATGGAATGATTTGGAGAAGTAAACTTTTTTTTTAAATGCTAGAGCTATGAATGCTCTATTTTACACCTTAGATAAAATTGAGTTTAGTTGAATTTCTATATGCGAAACAACTTTTGATATTTGACACACTCTTGAAATCACACACGAAGGCACTACTAAAGTTAAAGATTCTAAAGTTAATATTTTAATGCATGATTTTAAACTTTTTCGAATGAAGCCAAGTGAAACCGTTGTTGACATATACACCCGTTTTATAGATGTCATTAATGGTTTAAAAGCTCTTGGCAAATGCTTTTCTAATTTTGAACTCGTTAACAAGATTTTATGATTACTTTCTAAAAATTAGGATTAAAAAATAATAGCTATTCAAGAATAAAAAAATTTGAATATTTTTTTTATCGAAGAACTTATCAGGTCTCTAATGACCTATAAAATGACGTGCAATGCATGTGAAGAACTTGAGAACCATATTCCAAAGAACAAGAAGGTTTTTGAACTAAGAACAATCAAAGACCACTCGAGCATAAGCTCAAGTGATGGTGAACTTGAACTCGTCACTATGAAATTTAAAATGTTCATGAAATAAAAATTAAAGAAATAAAAGAATATAACTACTTGCTATGAACGCAAGAAGAATGAAGCACTTTGGGATGAATCGAGCTCCTCCGAAGACGAGGAGAAAATCAACAAAGGCGAGGTGATAAACTACTCCTTAACAGCTTTCGATGATGAGGTAATTAAAATTCCCTTAATTTATTTCAAAATTACATAATGCTTTTCATGAGTTGTTTTTAATTCAGTTTAAGAAAATTATATAAATTTTTCTTGAAAATTATATGTTTAATAATGTAATGAAAATGCAAAAAATTAGGAATCATGTTTATCTTTCTAGTAATTTTGGAAATGATCATGAAAAGTGCATGTTTTATGATAAATGAACAAAAATGTTAGACTTAAATCTAATACTTAAGATAAATCCTATGTATGTTTTAAGAAGCAATAATGTATATCTTTATGATTTTTGTATTGATTTTTGATTTTTTTTTAAATGCCTTATGCTCAATGAAACCATGTTTGATGTCTTAATGAAAATATAATGATGATTTGAAAGTATGCTTAACGAGTTTATATTTGAAACTAATGCATGATAGTTTTTACGATCTTTTGAAAGTTCTTTTTCGGTGTTAATGAATGATGCATAGATTTGGCATAAAAGAAAAGAACATGCATGTATGAAATTAATCAATAAGTTGAAACAAAAAGAGGAAAGTATTTATCTTGAAAACCTCTCAAAGCCCTACCTTATCGATTTTGCACTAAGAGATCAATAAAATTATTTATGCCATTTTGAATCTCTTGAAAGTAATGTTGAGATTTTGATAATTTTGATGATTTGAATTTGAATGAGTTTTATGAAAATCATAATCTTGATTTCTTAGAATTACTTGAGATTTTTTTCTTCTTAATCAAGATCTCTTCTTTTTATCCCTACAATTTTTCTTGGTACTTTATTTAAAGAGGAGATTTATTATGTGAATCATATCTTTTGGTATTTACATGATCATATCTTTCATGATATGATTTTTATAATTCCTTGTATTCATGAAGTATATCTCATTACCAAAATTTCTCTTATTATTCTTTATGTGATGATTTAAAAATATTGATTTAATGTTTGGTATCATGAATGTTTTAGTATCATGCTTGAGAGAAATGATTGGTATCAAGAATGCTTTAGTATCATGCATGAGAAAAATGATGAATGATTGGGTGTCATGTTCAACATGATTGATTTAATGCATGAAGTGATAAATGCTTAAAGATTTTAATATCTTTGTATCATGTATGATATGCCCATAGTGATGATTTATTTTTTAGTATCATGCATAGAGTAAGGATGATATGTAAGGTTTTGAAATTGTGCATGTTTTAATTTGAAACTATTATGATGCACAAACATATTGAAAAAAGATTGATACTTCAACTTTGTCAAAATTTGAAAATTGATATAAAGGGTCTTCCCTTCTTTTTGACAATGACAAAGGGGGAGATAAAAGATGCTAGCTTGCATAATTCAAGAAGAAAGCAAAAATTGCACTTCTCAAAAGAAAAGAAAGAACTTGCTTCTTAAACATCTCAAATTGTTAGCTTCCATGTTGTAAAATGATGTAACATTTTGTTAGCTTGCATTTTTGCAAAGAAAGCAAAAATAATCACACTTATCAAAAGAGAAAAAATTACTATCTTGAACATCACCGAAAATTGCTAGCATGAAATCTCAAGCAAAACTTGTTTTTTTTTTCAAACAATTGCTAGCTTGAACATTGCAAAACAAACATGCTAAACTTGCACATCTAGCAAAATTTACAAATTTGTAAAACTCAAATTTTTGCTAGCTTGCAAGATGATAAAACTGTAGATTATACAATGACTTGAAATTGTATCTCAAACACTTGAAAGTTACACTTCTCCTTTTTGTTGATGACAAAGGGGGAGAAGTATGATCATGTTTTACATGATGACGTGTTGCAAATATTCATGATGAAATTTGCAATGACTTGAGTTTTGCTTGAATTCAAGGTTTTATCAATATGGTATATTGATAGGGGGAGTTAAGGTTAACTCCGTCATCAATTAGTTGTCATCATCAGAAATGGAGAGATTGTTAAATCTCGTATTTTGATGATGAAACCAATTGATAAGTATTTATGATTTGATTTGCATTTTGAGTGATGTAGGATGCTTTGATCAGGTTGAGACAATTAAAGCAGGAAGAATCATGTTGGGCCGGTGGAACATGTTAGAAGATTGGATGTCGAGCCGGAGGATTGGTTAATGTATCGACAGAAGGCTTCGGACCATGAGTTCGAGCATCAGGCCAAGAAGAGCAGATATTATGCCAAGGATATTGGAGTTGCGGAGTCAACTGGTCGATTGGGCAATAGGCCGCAAGAAAGGATGATGCACCGAAGAATCGGACGAAGCGTTGATGGAATAATGACATGCCGGGCAACATGATTCATACTTAGTATTAATTGTCTAGATCAAAGTGTATTTTTACATGTGCAGGATTAACTACGATAGCAAGGCATAAAGCAAAATGAAGTTCCGGAGTCAAGAATGTGATTTCATTGGGAGTTCGAGAGTTCGTTGGAAGTCTAGACATTCATCGAAAGTTCTGCTGGAACCAACAGCTCATCGGAACTCGCCAAGAAGATCATCGTGAAATCCAAGAGCTTGCCGAGAGTCCATTGCAAAATTGCCGAGAGATTATCAGAAGTTCGCCGGAAGATCGCCGGATGCTCACCATAAGAAACTTCACTAACGGACTTGTTTAGCTTAAAAAAATGTCTTAGAATTCATAGTTAGCACATAATTGGGATTGGATTTGGGCTAACCCAATCAGGGGCTAGTTGGGCCCATGTAAGGATTGTGTTGGGCCTAATGAAAGGCCCAAACAATGACCCAAGAGGTGACACTGTCGTGGCATAGTCTTCGAGATTGTGTCAGGCGGTGGTACCGCCCAGACAGCTTCCGAGAGGCTGCAAGCGGTGGTACCGCCCAACACAGCCTCCCAGGCGGTGGTACTGCCCAGTGATAGGGTGCCAGGCGGTGGTACCGCCTAGTGCAGTGTCAGTGTCAAACTGACACTAGCGTTGGTACCGCCCAACACAGGCGATGGTACCGCTTGTACCCAAGAAACTCGGGATGGAAAATTTTTAGGCTCCAAGTTTAAATCAACTTGAGGCCTATAAATACCCCTCTCATCCTTGGTTAAAAAACACAAGCACAGATAGATTAAAAGTGGGAAAACACTATTGCAATCACTTGAGAGATCCCCTCCTCTACTCTAAAGATTAGAATTCTATTTAAGCGAGGAGTGAGTGCTTATAAGGGTTGTCTCCTAAACCTGTGAAAAGGAGAAGAGGGGTGTAAAAGGGTAGTTGGTCTTTGCCTATTGAAGGAAGACCGATAGTGGATGCCGGTGGCCTCGACGGAAGAGGAATCAGAGGAGTGGATGTAGGTCGACGACGACCGAACCACTATAAATCTAGTTTGCTTTTCAATTGTGCAATTTATATTACTGCAAACTTACTCAAGCTTCTCTTTACATTTTGCACAAAAGTTTTTGAGTTCAAATTATTACCTTTCCGAAATCAGTTTTCATCGAATGTACGAAGAATTTTTTAGAACCGTCATGATTTTATCGCTGCACTAATTCACCCTCCCCCTCTCAGTGTTGATCTCTTGATCCTAATATAACATGCACAATTTCAAACTATAAACTCATTAAGCATAATATCAAATCTCTTAAGATTTTCATTAAAACATCAAGCATGGTTTCATTGAACATAGGGCATCTTCAATCAAAATCGAAAAGCAATACGGAAATCAACATGATTACACATTATTGTTTCTTAAAAACATATATAAGATTAATCTTATTAGGTATACAAGCATTAGATTTATATCTAATATTTTGTTATATTTTCATAAAACATGCAATTGTCATTATAATTTTTAAAATTACTAGCATGATCCCAATTTTTTAACATTTTCATTACATCATTAAATATGCAATTTTCAAGAAAAATTTATATATAATTTTTTAAACTAAATTAAAAATAACTTATGAAAAGTATCATGTAATTTCAAAATAAATTAAGGAGATTTTGGTTACCTCACCGTTGAAAGCTGTTAAGGCGTAGTTTGCCATCTCGCCTTTATTAATTTGTTCATCTTCGGATGAACTTGATTCGTCCCAAGCCACTTTGAGTATTTTCTTCTTTTTTGACAACTTCTTCTTTTTAAGTTTATTTTTATTCTTTAATTCTTGTTTTAAGAATTTTTAAGCTTTAATGATAAGAGTTCAAAGTCATTATCACTTGAGCTTTCGCTCGAGTGGTCTTCATTTGTTCTAAGTGTCAAATCCTTCCTGGTCTTTTGGAAGGTTGTTCTCAAGTTTGTCATGTGCCACATAAATTATTTCATAGATCATTAATGACCCGATAAGTTCTACAAGAGTAGGGTTGTTTAGGTCTTTAGCCTCTTGTATTACTGTAACTTTTGAATCCCAATTTTTAGAAAGAGATTGTAAAATTTTGTTCACAAGTTTAAGGTTCGAAAAAGTTTTACCAAGAGCTTTTAGACTATTGATGATATCCATAAAATGGGTATATATGTTTCCAATAGTTTCGCTTGGTTCCATTCAAAACAACTCAAAATCATGCATAAAAATATTAATATTTGAATCTTTAACTCTACTAGTGCCTTCGTGTATAATTTCAAGAGTGTGCCAAATATCGAAAGTCGTTTCGTAAGTAGAAACCCGATTGAATTCATTTTTGTCTAAGGCGCAAAATAGAGCATTCATAGCTCTAGCATTTAAAGAAAAGGTTTTCGTCTCTAAATCATTCCATTCATTCATTGGAGTAGAAAACTTTTCAAAGCCATTTTTCACAATACTCCATAAAATAAATCCAAAGAAAGTAAGAAAACTCTTATACGAGTTTTCCAATATGTGTAGTCCGTCCTATTGAACATAGGAGGATGAATGATAGAAAGTCCCTATAGAAATCCAAAAAGTGCTATTTCTCTTGGGTGTTAAACCAAATGAGAAATAATAAGGCTCTGATACCAACTATTAGAAATGAGTCAGCACTAAAAGGGGGGGTGAATTAGTGTAGCGGATAAAATTGCGTCGGCTTGAAAATCTTTCATTTTGATTAAAACCGATTTCAGAAAGATATTACCTTGAAGTACATTTAGAAGGGTGTGCAACAAAAGTAATAAGGAAGTAAAGCAGTTTGCAATAAATATAGACAGTAAAACAGAAATACAAACCAGATTTTATAGTGGTTCAATCATCGTGACCTATATCTACTTCGCCGATTCTTCTTCCATCGAGGCCATCAGCATCCACTAACGATCTTTCTTTAATGGGCAAAGATTAACTACCCTTACAACTCGATTCTCCTTTTGACAGGTTTAGGAGAGAACCTTTACAACCCCCTTCACTCCTCTCTTAAACAAGATTAACACTTAGATCTTAAGAGGAGTTCTCACAAGATAACAACAGCATTTTTGTTTCTTTTTGCTTTCTATTCTTGTATTTTTTAACCAAAATGAGAGGGGTATTTATAGGCCTCAAGTGGATTCAAACTTGGAGACTAAAAGTGTCTTATCCCCGGTTTTCGAGATATTGGCTATTAAATCTCAGATTTTGATGATAAAACCAATTGATAGTGTTCATCTAATTTATATTTTGAGTGACGCCGAAAGCTTTGATTAGAGAGAGACAATTGAAGTAGGAAGAATCATGTTGGGTCGGAATAGAATATGTCAAAAGATTGGACATTGAGCTAGAGGGTCGGTTGACGTATCGATAGAAGGCTTTGGGCCATGAGTTTGGGCATTGGGCCAAGAAAAGCAAAAATTACGCTAAGGAAATCAGAGTTGTGGAGGTCAATTGGCCAATTGGACAATAGGCTACAAGAGAGGACGAAGCGTCGAAGAATTGGACGAAGCGTCGATGAACTAATGATATACCGGACAACACTTGATTTAAGCTTTGTAATAATTGTCTAGATCGAAGTGGGTTTTAAGTGTGTAGGAATAACTATGATAGCAAGGTATAAAGCAAAATGAAGTCCTGAAGTCAAGAACGAGATTTCGTTAGGAGTTCAAGAGTTCATCGGAAGTCCGGATGTTCATCAGAAGTTTTGCTGGAATTGACCACGAAGTCCAGGAGCTTGCTAAAGAAGCTCATCAGAACTCACCAAGAAGATCGTCATGAAGTCTAGGAGCTTGCCGGGAGTCCACTGGAATATTGTTGAGAGATCGTCGAAAGTTCGCTGGACGATCGCTGGAAGCTCGCCGGAAGAAACCTAGACTTATGGACTTATTTATCTTAGTAAATGTCTTAAAATTTGTTGTTAGCACATAATTGGGTTGGAATTGCTCCAACTCAATTAGGCGTCAATTGGGCCCAAGTTTGGGCTGTGTTGGACTAAGTGAAAGGCCCAAATAGTGAGCCAACAAGTAGCACCGTTGTGGCACAATCTTCGAGACTATGTCAGGCGGTAGTACCACCAGTTTGGGTGATGGTACTGCCTAATGTCAGGCTGTAGGTGGTGGTACCGCCTATACCCGAAAATCTTGGGGATTTGAATTTGGACTCCAAGTTTTGAAGCCATTTGGGGTCTATAAATACCCTAGCTATTCTTGCATGGAGTAGTAAGAAAGATTGACAAAACTTTATGATTCCAAAGTTGTAAATTTATTAGAAAGTTAAGTTCCCTCCTTCTAAAGCTTAGAGAGAGTTCTAAGGAAGGTGTGTCAGGGATACCTTGTAAAAGAGGGTTGTAGAAGGTTGTCTCCTAAACCCATGAAAAGGAGACGAGGGGTGTAAAAGGATAGTTGATCTTTGCCCATTGAAGGAATACCGATAGTGGATGCTGGTGGCCTCAATGGAGGAGAAATTGAGAGTAGATGTAGGTCACGACAACCGAACCACTATAAAATCTGGTTTGCATTTATTTTGAGCAAAGTACTTTCATAACAAACTTCCTCCTTACTTTGCTTTCACAGTTAAGCATTTTCGAAATGGGTTTAATCGAAATGAAAAATTTTTGAAATGAACAATTTTACTACTGCACTAATTCACCCCCTCCTCTTAGTGCCGACTTGTTCCTAATAGTTGGTATCAGAGCCTTGTAATTTCTCATTTGGTTTAACACCCAAGAGAAATGTCTCTTTTTGGCTTTTAAGAGAGTCACTCTCTAATTTGTCCTCCCTTGTTCAATGGGACGGACTACATATATTGGAAAACTCGATTGAGAGTTTTCTTACTTTCTTTTGATTTGAATTTATGGAATATTGTCGAAAGCAGTTTTCAACGGTTTTCTCTTCTAATGAACCATTAGAATGATTTTGAGAAGAAGACTTTTTTTTTAAATGCTAGAGCTATGATTGCTTTATTTTGTGCTTTAGATAAAAATGAATTCAATTGGGTTTCTACTTGCGAAATAGCTTTTGACATTTGGCACACACTCGAAATCACACACGAAGGAACTAGTAGAGTTAAAGACTCTAAAATTAGTTTTTTGATATATGAATTCGTGTTGTTTCATATGAAACCATATGAAACTATTGTTGACATGTACACCCATTTTATGGATGTCATCAATAGTTTAAAAGTACTTGGTAAAAGTTTTTCAAATTTTGAACTTGTTAATAAAGTTTTACGTTCACTTTCTAAAAATTGGGATTCAAAAATAACGGCAATACAAGAATCAAAGAACTTGAACTATTTTCCGATCGAAAAACTTATTGGGTCTTTAATGACCTATGAAATAAATTGTATGATATAAAATGAACTTGAGAACAACCTTCCAAAGAACAGGAAAGATTTTGCACTTAGAACACATGAAGACCACTCGAGCGAAAGCTCAAATAATGGTGAACTTGAACTTCTCATTATAAAATTTAAAAAGTTCATGAAACAATAATTAAAGAATAAAAGTAAATTGGAAAAGAATGCAACTACTTGCTATGAACGCAAGAAGAAGAAAGCACTATGGGATGAATCGAGCTCATCTGAAGATGAGGAGAAAACCAATAAAGGCGAGGTGGAAAACTATGGCTTAACAACTTTCAACGATAAGGTAATCAAAATCCCCTTAGTTTACTTTGAAATTACTTGGTATTTTTCATGAGTTATTTTTAATTTAGTTTAGAAAAAATATATAATATTTTTTAAAAAAATTACATGTTTAATGATGTAATGAAAATGTTAAAAGTTTTAGGATCATGCTTATCTTTCTAGTAATTTTGAAACAGATCATGACAAATGTATTCTTTATGATAATACAATAAAATGTTAGATATAAATCTAATGCTTGTATACTATGTATGTTTTAAAGAAGCAATAATGAGTATCTTGACAATGCATGGCTTTGGTATGGAAGGCCTGATGATTTTTGTGATGAATCTTATATTTGGTTTTCAATTTTAAACATGATGCATGGTTTTAACATAAGAACAAATATTTGGGTATGCTAATATAAAGTAAATCACACAAATTGAAACTAAAGAAGTTTAGATATTTTTAAGAATCATTCAACATTATGTTCAATGAAACCATGCTTGATGTCTTAATGAAAATGTAATGATGATTTGAAATCATAATTAATGAGTTTATCTTTTAAAATTATACATGATGATTCTTGTGATTTATGGATTATCGATCTTTACCATAATGAAAGTTCTTTTTTGGTTTTAAACATTGATGTATGTTTTTATTTGGCATAAATGAAAAAGACATGTTTCTATGAAATAAATCACATGAATTAAAAACAACTAAAAAGGGAATGCATTTTGAAAAAAATTTTATCGCTATCTTATCATCTTTTCAACAAGAAAATGATAAATCTATGTATGTCATTTTGAATCTCCTAAAAGTGATTTTTATTGTTTGAATTTGAATGCGGTTATATATATATATATATATATATATATATATATATATATATATATATATATATATATATATATATATATATATATATATATATATATATATATATATATGATTTGATTCCTTGGAATTATAGCTTGATATCATTTATGAATCAAGACATCTTATTATGTATTCTTATATTATTTAAGAGGAGATTTTTTATGAATCATGATTTTTTTTAATTATAACTTGAGATCTTTCATTAATATATAAATCATGATCTTGACAAAGATTCTTATGAATCAAGATTGTTTAATATGTTTCTTCTTTTTGCTATCCAAAAGAATCATAATTTGTCTCTTGGTATTCATAATTTGTCTTCATGAGTTGTATATCTCATAACCAAGTTAATTGTTTCTTGATATAATGTGATGATTTGAAAAATATTGTAATGGGAAAGGTTTTGCACATTAGGGGAGATTTGCTAGCTTGGATAAATTGGTGTAAAACTTGATATGCTTTCAAATACTTGCATTGTTGAATGATTCTCCTTTTTGCCTATGACAAAGGAGGAGAAAATATATGATGAATGTTTAGTACCTACAATCATGAAGTGATAAATACTTAAAAAAAATATTGATTTAATGTTTGGTATCATGAATGCTTGAGTATCATGCATAATATGTCCATAATGATGATTGGTTTATTTTTGGTATCATGCAAGTAAGGATGAAATGTAAAGTTTTGAAATTGTGCATGTTTTAATTTGAAACTATAATGATGCACAAATATATTGAATTAAGAATGATACTTTATCTTTGTCATAATTTAAAAATTGATGCGAATGGAAAAGAATTACAACATTGTATTCTTCCCTTCTTTTTGATAATGACAAAGGGGGAGAAAAATTGCTAGCTGAAGATGAAAATTTTGGAAATGTGCACATTGTAAAAGAAGCAAACTTGCTAGCTTGCTCATCTCAAAAGAGAAGCAAGAAGTGCTATCTTGCAAATCTCAAGAGAACCAATGTTTGCTAAGTTACACATTTCAAGAATATGCTAAAATAGTTTATCTTACACATCTCCAAAGATGTAAAATTTTGCTAACTTTCATATGTGTAAAATTTGATAGCTTGCATACTATAAAATGATATAAATTTTCTAGCTTACATGGTTTAATATGATGTAAAACTTGTTATCTTGAACATCACCAAGAATTGCTAGCTTGCAATCTCAAGAGAAGTAGAAGTGTTATCTTACATATCTCAAGAAGCAAAACATGATAACCTGTATATCTAGCAAAATTTACAAACTTGCAAAACTCAAATTATTGCTAGCTTGCATGTAAAATGATGTAAAATTTTACTAGCGTGTGCTTTGCCAAGGAAGCAAAAATTGTACTTCTCAAAAGAGAAGAAAGAAAATTACTAGCTTACATGATAAAACTTTAGATTATAATTATATTACAATGATTTGAAACTTGAAAGTTGCACTTCTCCTTTTTATTGATGACAAAGGGGGAGAAGTTATGATGATGATCATGCATTGAATGTTATATTGAAATTTTGATTATGCATGATTTTATAATGATATGTTACAAATATTCATGATTGAATTTGTCTCTGACTTGAATTTAATTTGAATTCAAGATTCTATCAATATGGCATATTGATAGGGGGAGTTAATGTTAACTCCATCATCAATTGATTGTCAGCATCAAAAAGGGGGATATTATTGAATCTTGGATTTTGATGATAGAATCAATTGATAGTGTTTATCTGATTTGCGTTTTGAGTGATGCAAGAAGCTTCGATCAGGGAGAGACAATTGAAGTAGGAAGAATCATGTTGGACCGGAGTAGAACGTGTCAGAAAATTGGACGTCGAGCCAGAGGATCGGTCGATATATTGACAGAAGGCTTCGGGCCAAGAAGAGCAAAAATTGTGCCAAGGAAATCAGAGTTGCAGAAGTCAATTGACCAATTAGGCAATAGGCCGCAAGAGAGGATGATGCGCCGAAGAATTAGATGAAGCATCGATAAACCAATGACATGCCAGAGAATACTTGATTCAAGCTTTATAATAATTGTTTAGATTGAAGTAGGTTTTAAGTGTTTAGGATTAACTACGATAGCAAGGCATAAAGCATAATGAAGTCCTAGAGTCAAGAACGAGATTTCGTTGAGAGTTCGAGAGTTCGTCGGAAGTCTAGACGTTTGTCGAATGTTCTGCTAGAATTGACCGAGAAGTCTAGAAGCTTACCAAAGAAGCTCATTGAAACCCACCAAAAAGATCATCGTGAAGTCCAAGAGCTTGTCGGGAGTCCACCAGAACATTACCGAGAGATCGTCGGAAGTTCGTCAGAAGATTGCTGGAAGAAACCTAGACTTATGGACTTATTTAGCTTAGTAAATATTTTAAAATTTGTAGTTAGCATATAATTAGGTTGGAATTGGGCCAACTCAATTAGGGATCAATTGGGCCCAAGTTTAGGCTGTGTTGGGCCAAGTGAAAAGCCCAAATAGTGACCCAACAGGTGGCATCGTCGTGGCACAGTCTCCGAGACTGTGTCAAGTGGTGCTACCGCCAATCTGGGCAGTGGTACCACCCAAACACAGTCTCCTAGGTGGTAGTACCACTAGACTAGGTAGTGGTACTGCCTAGTGTCAAGCTACAAGCGGTGGTACCGCCCGTACCCCAAAATCTTGAGGATTTGAATTTTGGTTCCAAGTTTTGAAGCCAATTAGGGTCTATAAATACCCGAGCTATTCCTACATGGAGTAGTAAGAAAAACTAATCAAAACTCTATGATTCTAAAGTTATAAACCTATTAGAAAGTTGAGTTCCCTCCTCTTAAAACTTAGAGAGAGTTTTAAGTGAGGTGTATGAGGGATACATTGTAAAGGAGGGTTGTAAAAGGTCGTCTCCTAAACTTATGAAAAGGAGAAGAGGGGCGTAAAAGGATAGTTCGTCTTCACCCATTGAATTGAAGGAAGACTGATAGTGGATGTTGATGGCCTCAATGGAGGAGGAATCGGGGGGTGGATGTTGGTCACGATGACCGAACCACTATAAAATCTAGTTTGCATTTATTTTGAGCAAATTACTTTCATAGCAAACTTTCTCCTTACTTTGCTTCGAAGTTAAGTATTTCCGAAATGGGTTTAATTGAAATGAAAGATTTTTGAAATCGATGATTTTACCACTGTACTAATTTAACCCCCTCTTAGTGCTCACTCGTTTCTAACTCTAGCGATACCACCACCACCTACAACACTGACACTGGGCCAGTACCACTGCCCAGTCTAATAGGTACCACCCAAAACACAGTCTCCTAGGTGGTAGTACCACTAGACTAGGTAGTGGTACTGCCTAGTGTCAAGCTACAAGCGGTGGTACCGCCCGTACCCCAAAATCTTGAGGATTTGAATTTTGGTTCCAAGTTTTGAAGCCAATTAGGGTCTATAAATACCCGAGCTATTCCTACATGGAGTAGTAAGAAAACTAATCAAAACTCTATGATTCTAAAGTTATAAACCTATTAGAAAGTGAGTTCCTGTCCCTCCTCTTAAAACTTAGAGAGAGTTTTAAGTGAGGTGTATGAGGGATACATTGTAAAGGAGGGTTGTAAAGGTCGTCTCCTAAACTTATGAAAAGGAGAAGAGGGGCGTAAAAGGATAGTTCGTCTTCACCCATTGAAGGAAGACTGATAGTGGATGTTGATGGCCTCAATGGAGGAGGAATCGGGGGTGGATGTTGGTCACGATGACCGAACACTATAAAATCTAGTTTGCATTTATTTTGAGCAAATTACTTTCATAGCAAACTTTCTCCTTACTTTGCTTTCGAAGTTAAGTATTTCCGAAATGGGTTTAATTGAAATGAAAGATTTTTGAAATCGATAGCGCTTGACACCTTGCCATTGGGCAATACCACCGCTTGACATAGTCTCGGAGACTGTGCCACGATGCTTCCACCTGTTGGGTCACTGTTTGGCTTTTCACTTCACCCAACATAGCCTAAACTTGGGCCCAACTAGCCCCTAATTTAGTTGGCCTAATTCTAACCCAATTATACCTAAAACCTACTTTGATCTAGATAATTATTATAAAGCTAATCAAATGTTGTCCGACATGTCATTGGTTCATTGACGCCTCATCTGATTCTTTGGTGCATCGTCCTCTCTTGTAGCTTATTGCCCAATCGACTAGTTGACCTCAGCAACTCCGATTTCCTTAGCGCAATTTCTGCTCTTCTTAGCCCGATGCCCATTCCCATGGCCCAAGGCCTCCTATCGATATGTTGACTGATTCACCAGCTCAACGTCTAATCTTCTGACATGTTCCACTCCAGCCCAATATTATTCTTCCTGCTTTTAATTATCTCTCCCTGATCGAAGCTTCCTGCATCACTCAAACGTAGATCAGACAAACACTATCAATTGGTTTCATTATCAAAATCCAAGATTCAATAATTAAATGGATGAGGGACTATAGATACGTAGTAGCTAAGGATAGATAGATCCAATGGATTGGATTCCCTAGTATCGTTTGAGGACTACGACGTAGTGGCTTAGTACATCCGTAGTTAATGAATCAAGTGAATTATTATGGAGAGAATAATTCGTTAAGCTAGAAGAAATTCTGATAGGTATGACTCACATGTAGCTCAATATTGGTCCCAAAGGGTCATATACATATGGTAGGTATTGCGATGAGTAGAGGTTTGAATTTGAGATATCTACTGAAGCCCCTATCTTATTGGATATCTAATAAGCCCCTGAATTATTGGATCTTATGGATAAAATCCAATAAGAGCCAATGAGAGATTATTAGGTAGAGATCTACTAATCCAAGAGGCTTGGATAGTTGGATAGAGATCCAGTACCGAATAGGGCAGGATCCATTATGGTCAAGTTGATAAGGGACCTCTATAAATACGAGGGAACTAAAGGGCTAAAGGCTAGACCCTCTTGACTGCCACCACTTATACTCCTCTCCCCATATCCTCCTTAACCAGTAGCCCCTATTTAGTGTTAGGAACAAGTCGACACTAAGGGGGGGGGGTGAATTAGTGCAATAGTAAAAATCAACGTTGATTCCAAAATTCTTCATACGATAAAAACTGATCCCAAAAGATACTAACATAAAAGCATATAAGAGTGTAGTGAGGGTAAGAAATTAGTTTGCAATGTAAAGTAGATTGCAGTAAAGGTAAATAGCAAAACAGAAATGCAAACCAATTTATAGTGGTTCGGTCATCATGACCTACATCCACTCCACCGATTCCTCTTCTGTCAAGGCTACCCGCATCCACTAACGATCTTCCTTCAATGGGCAAAGATCAACTACCCTTACAACTTAATTTTCCTTTTGATAGGTTAAGGAGAGAACCTTTATACCCCCCTTTACTCCTCTTTTAAACTACACTAACACTTAGAGCTTTGAGAGGAGTTCTCACAAGATTATAATAGTATTTTTCTTCTATTTTGTTCTTAATTCTTATATATGTTTGCTAGTCATAGGTGCCCAACAAGCCAATCACATGAGTGATGGCACATGTGACTTGATACAGAATCTTTTTATTTATTATATTTTGGCATTTATCACTTTATATTGTCTATTGCATATATGCATGTGTATATTATGATGTCCTTGGATCTGTGCAATGGGAATCGGATCATGATGAGATCACGATAATGAGATTGATTCACCTTTAAACATAGATCCTAAATAATCCTGGTCATAGGTTACTCGAGAGGGATATTGAGATAATCGGACAGACTGGTATACTATATACCCGTCCATATGATGGATGCAGCTGGTCTCATAGCTATTCATGTGGGAACATTAGGGATACAGTACCGGTGCTCATTGGAGAATGAGTTCACTGATTGATCCGCTTATAGAATGCTGGATGGTTGATGATACCTTATTATCAGACAATGATTTCGTAGTTCCAATGGTGTATCTGGTCCTTAGACTTGAGATACTAAGGATGTCCTGTATGGGTGCTTCATTCTTTGATACCAGACTTATAGGTTTGGATGTCCTTGATCTAATATAACTAATCATTGGGAGTGATAGTCGACCTTGCGAGGATTATTTAGTGTCGATAGAGGATTGTTAGAACCCTTGCAGATTCTAAGCTTGGGGTTGATCTCTTTAGGGGATCGGCCTCCTTAGAACTCTATAGGGGTTCCTTCCTCCATGTTACTACAAAAAGGCTGCAGAAAAGATTCATCTATTGCTTATTAAAAGAGGATGAATATATGGCTATTTATAGGGTTTCTAAACCCTAACTCATAATAGGACTCCTACTCAAGACTCCTACTCAATTAAGACTTCTACTCAAGAATCCTAATAGGACTCCTACTCAAGACTCATATTCCTTTACAACTCCTAATTATTCTCTAAGAAATAACCTCCAAACCCTAGCCGGCCTCGTCACCTCTTTAATAAAGGTCAGCTTAGGTAGGTTTTACATGAATGCCCCTCTCAATTAGGACTCTCCTAGCTAGAGTCCTAACAGACCCGTCCTCTTCAAATCAGCCTTGTCCTTGAGGCTGACAATCAATGAATTCTGGGAATTTGATCTTCAAGTCATCATAGTTCTCCCAAGTGGCACCTTCTGCTAGTAAGTTCGTCCACTGTATTAGCACTTCAGTAGTGGGTCATCGTCGTCAAGTCAAGATCTGTCGATCAATAATGGCCCTCGACTAGGTATGGAGTTCTCCTTGGGTAGTCATATTTGGTGGGTGGCTTTGAGCTGTCTCTAAGCACCTATTTACTACTTCCATCTAGTCGTCAGTTTGCGGGTGAAACACCGTACTCATTTTCAATTTAGTGCCCTTATAGCTTAATTCTTTTAAGTCCCAATTATAATGAGTCACGGAGCTTGGTGCTTCCTCCAATTTTTTTATAATCTTACTGGTCTCTAAATCTTCCTACCATTCCCTCTTAATATCGTCAAGGAAGTTGCTAGTCGAAAATGAAATGGCCGAAAATTCAGCTTGCTTAGGTAGCCGTGAAAGCGCATATGCAACAATATTCTCTTTTCCTTTTTTGTAAATTATTTCATAATCATATCTAAGAAGATTTGTTACCCATTTTTGCCGCTTAGGGGAAGATATCTTCTACTCTAAGAAATATTTTAGGCTTTTATGATCGGTCTTGATTTGAAAGCGTCGCCCGATCAAGTACGATCTCCATTTGGCCACCACATGCACAATCGCAAGCATCTCCTTGTCATAAATAGTCATTTTGAGATAGGAAGGAGATAATGCCTTACTAGTACAAGTGAAGGGGCAGCCATCTTATATTAGTACAACACCAATTCCGACTTCGAAGGCATCGACTTCAATAACAAAAGTTTTGCCAAAGTCGAGCATTGTCGTCACTACAACTTTATGTTCGTCAAAGGTAGTGGTGGCTTTATTTGACCATTGGAAATCATCTTTTTTCAGCAAGAAAGTAAGTGGTGCACTGATCTTTCCATAGTTTTTCATGAACTTGCGATTGCAGCCTATTAAACCGAGAAAGCCATGTAGCAATTTTATGTTCCTCGAGGTCGGCCAGTTCTGCATTGCTCTAATTTTGGAGGGGTCCACTACCACACCTTCCTCTGATATGATATGCCCAAGATATTCCACCTTCTGGTGAAGAAAGCAAAAATTTGTAGTGGCCGTTGTGTATTCGAAAGGCAGTTTTTGGTATGTCTTCTTTGCACACTCATATTTGATGATACTTGAATCGAAGGTCCAGTTTTGTGAAGATTTGTACTCCCTTTCATCTAACAATTCATCTGCTATTGGAATAGGGTATTTGTTCTCGACAATTACTCTATTAAGGGCTTGGTAATCAGTGCATATTCGCCATGTTTTGTCCTTTCGTACGAAGAGCACCATTAAAGAGTAGGGGCTGCAATATCGCCGAATAACTCCTGTTTCAGGCATTTCTTTTACAATCCTTTCTATTTCTTCCTTCTATGGATATGAATGTTGATATAACCAAGTATTTGTAGAAGGTTTGCCCAAAAGAATCGGTATACAATGATCATGCCGATGGGCAAGAGGTAGGTTGCGCGGTTCGTCAAATATATCTAAAAATTCAGCAAGCAAAGGAAGTAGGTTTAGATCTTCAAATTCTGTTGGCTCTCCCTTAGTTTGCTGCTCAAGTTGTACAAAAAAGCCACTGCATGCTTTATGCAAAACCTTCTCCATTTGTTGTGTGCAAATCATCATTACGTCGCCCCTACGTTTCCCGTGTTATATCACATGTTTCCCCTTACTGTAAAATTTCACAATTAGTTTCATAAAATTCCAGGAAACATCACCTAATATCATCAACCATTCAATTCAAAGCATGGCCTTATGATCATCAAGAGGGAGGAGGAAGAAATATGCAATTATCTCTTGGTCCTGTAGTATTAGTTTCTCCTGCGGACATCTTTGGTCGCACTTTAGGATTCTTCCATCGGCGACCTTTACGTCGAACTTGCTGCAACCTTCGATGTGGAGTGCTGTCTAAGCAGCAACCTTACTATTTAGGAAGTTATTAGTGCTATGCGTGTCGATGAGAACAGTGATCGGTTGTTGTTTGAGAAGGCATCCAACTTTCATCGTTTGTGGGTTTAAGTAGCCGGCTAGTGCGTGTACCGTAATGTTGGTCGGTTGTGGCTTTTCTTTCACATCTTCTTCTTTATATTCAAGGCTCTCTTTTGAATATTCAATGACCTCTTCTTCTACTGGTTCAATCATAAGAAGTCTCCCTTTTCTACAGCGATGCTCGCGGCTCCACGGCTCGTCATGGTGCCAACATAACTCCTTCGTAGATCGCTCCCGAAGCTCTTCTCTTGTCATCATTTTTGGTGTAGGGACTCAGTTGATAGTTGGGGGGGCTGAGGACTTCTACATTGCAGGTCAAGAAATGATCCTAGTCCTCCGGGCTTCATGGCTCAATCGCTCCTCTTGATGTCGTGCGAAAGAGATGGCTGTCATAAGCGTGTTCGGTTGTCGTGCTTTAACTTCTCCCCAGATCTCTAGCTCAAGCCCTCAATGAAAGTCCCTAATAGTTGTTTTTGAGACTAATCACAAGTTTGATTAGATAACCTTTCAAACCTGGTTTGATACTCCTGAATGGTGGACGTTTGTCGGATCTTTACTAATTGTCCGTCAATGTTCTCATAATCGGTTGGTCCGAAGCAGATCAGCAATCCTTCTTTGAATTGTCACCATGAGAAGACTTTATAAGTATGTTTAAACTAGTCAAACTACTATATGGCATCCTCTTCAAGATGTATAGCTGCAATTTCCACCATAGACGCATCCGTAGTTTTGTGGTACCGAAAATATCGCTCCGCGCGTGAGATCTAACCAATCGGGTCTCCTTTTTCCCATCTAGGGAAGTCTACCATCATGCGTG
Organism: Musa balbisiana; assembly: GCA_004837865.1. Taxonomy (NCBI): domain Eukaryota; kingdom Viridiplantae; phylum Streptophyta; class Magnoliopsida; order Zingiberales; family Musaceae; genus Musa; species Musa balbisiana. Next base: position 12,666,860 of record CM017190.1, on the reverse strand, counting down.
GATAGTTGGGATAGATCATAGAACCTCCCCTCTCTTGGAAGTCATCTCTTTGGGCTTGGTGTGATTGGTTAGAGCTCTCTCCTTGATATGATTTCTTCGGGCTTGGTAGTCTGCCTAAACTGAGTTCGGTAAAGAGAGTCTGAATCTTATCCTCCATTCGTACCTCCAAGGCTTCAAATTTAGCATTGATTGCCTCCATAGATGCCATAGTATATGCCTCCAAATCTGTGATATTAAGATCTCTCTTTTGTTGTTGGGTTAAAGGAAAGTATAGGTTGAGAGAAGTGATGGTTGAAAGGGTTGGTGGATTGGTGGATGTAGGTTGCAGTTTAGACTTGTTTTGCGGCTGTTTTGGGTGAAGTTTGAGAGTGTAGTTTGGTCAAGTTTTAGGACTATGGATGAATGTTTTAGATTTGTGGTAGATGGTAGCAAAATTTGATAGAAATCAGTGGAAGTTTGCTGCAGAATTGTGTTGTCTTGAAAGAGCAGAATTATCATCGGAGAAACAATGGTTTCTCAATAAAATTTTCACCAAAAACTTAAGCGATTTAAGTAGGGAATTGAAAGCAAAATCTTAGTTTATATGACAGCAATGATGTCTAATTTAATCAAGAAAATTTTGGCAGTATAATAGCAAAGAAATTGGTGCAAGTTGTGATAGCAAAATTCTTGTCGAAAAATTTCAATAGTTTGCGACGAAAATTTGCAGCAACACGAAATCATTTTCTGAGATGAATTCTTCAATAGATCAATCTTAGATGGAAGCTAAGATAATCTATGAAGTGAATAAAAAATTTTATTAAAAAAATATTGCAAATAGATCAGTTAAGGCAACAATATGCAAGTGAAATTTTCTACAGCATAGTTTTTTAAGTGTAGCAGATTGGACATAAAAGATCAGTAGTTTATATTGAGAATTGTTTGACAAACCAAGGAATCCAACTATTAGAAGTGTCAAAGCTGTCATAAAATTTTGTAGAGATTTGGATAGAAAAAACATAGTAGCAAGATCAAACAAATTGTGCTATGCAGTTGGAATTTTACAGTACAAATTTTCAAGTATAGTAGATTAGATGTAAAAGATCAATGGTTTATATTGAGAATTTTTTGACAAATCTAAAGGGAAATCTGCTGTTAGGAAGTTTCAAAGTTGTCATAAAAATTTCGTAGAGATTTGGATAGAAAAAATATAGTAGCAAGATCAAACAAATTGTGCTATGTGGTTGGAATTCTGCAATGTATCTTTCGTTGTAGAGATGAAAACTTTGCAATGAAAAGTTTATGCAACAATATAGGAACAATTTTTTTTTGGATTTTCGAATAAGGATAACTAAATTGCAGCAGTAGTAAGGTACGAAAGCAGAACCTATTGTAATTCACGAGGAGATCAAAGAATGATCCGCGGTGGTGGAGATGACGGTGGAATTTGTTGACGATCTTTTAAGCAATTGTGAGAATTGGTTTGGGTGGCTGTGGAGAGATGATGGATGGCTGTGAAAGGGCAGCGAGACACCAAGAACGCTACTCTGATACCAGGTGTTAGAACCCTTGCAGATTCTAAGCTTAGGGTTGATCTATTTAGGGGATCGACCTCTTTGGAACTCTATAAGGGTCCCTTCCTCCAAGTTGCTGCATAAAGGCTGCAAAAAAGATTCATCTAATGCTTATTAAAAGAGGATGAATACATGGCTATTTATAGGATTTTTAAACCCTAACTCCTAATAGAACTCCTACTTAAGACTCCTACTCAATTAAGACATCTACTTAAGACTCCTAATAGGACTCCAACTCAAGACTCGTATTCCTTTACAACTCATAATTCTTCTCTAAGAAATAACCTCCAAACCCTAGCCGGCCTCGTCACCACTTTAATAAGGGTCGGCATAGGTAGGTTTTACATAAATGCCCCTCTCAATTATGACTCTCCTAGCTAGAGTCCTAATAAGGATTATCCACTTTCAGCGTCATGAAAGGAATTTTCCATGTATTCTTGCTCAAACAAATCCCTCGCTAGGGTCATTCGGATTGAGAGAGAAAGAGTTCTCTAGGAGAATCCGATTATAGTAAGACTCGAGTAGAAACCGTATGGGTTTGACATCATCATTCTCGGTATACAATCTTTAGGATATTAGATGGATGAGGGACTATAGGTAGACGGTAACTGAGGATAGACTGGTCCAATGGATTGGATTCCTCTATATCGTTTGGGGATTATAGCGTAGTGGCCTAGTACGTCCGTAGTCAATGAGTTGAGTAAATTATTATGGAGATAATAATTCATTGAGCCAAAAGGAGTTTTGACAGGTATGACTCACAGCCAGCTCGATATTGGGCCTAGAGGGTCACACACATATGGTAGGCATTGCGATGAGTAGAGGTTTAGATATGGGATATCTGTCGGGGCCCTTGTCTTATTGGATATCCAATAAGCCCCTAAATTATTGGATCTTACGGATGAGATCTAATAAAAACCAATGAGAGATTATTAGATAGAGATCTACTAATCTAAGAGGCCTGGGTAATTGGATGCAGATCCAATACCCAATAGGGGAGGATCCATTAGGGTTTTAACAGAGGACCTCTATAAATAGGAGGGATTCAATGGTTCATAGGCTAGAGTCTTTGCTTACCTCTCATATTCTCCTCCTCCTCTCCACCTCAAAGCAGGCCTGCAGTTTTGAGGAGCGTCGTTGTAGCCCTACTGTGTGGATCACTGCTAGAGAGGAGGACGCTTGACCTCCTTCACCCTCTCCTAGAGATCTACAAGGAAACAGGGATATATGATATCCCTAGGTAACACAATCTATTCTATACATAGTTTGTTTCACAGATTTTTTGCGCACCAATCTTCGCACGACGAAGAACATCTCTTTGGGAATAGGAGATTTTGTTTTCTTGTTTTTCTACTGCGCATGTGATGTTAGCCCTAAGATTTCCCAATATTGTTATCAGAGTCAGGTTGTTTGCGTAATAGATTGGTTTTGAAATACGTGTATTATGTTTTGGAGAAACGTTTGATATCAAAATCGTTAAGGCAAAAGCGAGAAAGGGCAGCAACAGTTGCTACCCTCGATCTACATGCGTGTAGCTACATGTAGCGCAACCGTAGGTAGGCAACACTGGGGCTGCGCTTGCAGCAGCCGACCGGCGACCTGCTTACTAGAGGCTTGCAGTTGGTAGGGCTGGCAGCCCGCGGGTGCTCCACCCACGGGCGCTGCCTGCAGCGGCGCTGGCAGGTAAGGCTGCAAGCAAGGCGGCCACCTGCGAGTGCTGGACCCACGGGCAGAGGCACCTTGGTGCAAAACGCCTACGGCCGCAATGCCCGCGGGCTGAGGCACCGTAGGGCAACGACGCTTGCAGCCGCTGCTCCTACGGGCACCTACGGGCAAACCCCCCGTAGGGGCGATCGCCCGATAGGGCACTGCACTAGCGGACATAGCGCTCGCGAGGGGCAGCGCCACCCGTAGGGGCGCCAACCCATGGTGGCACCCACCTGCAGGGGCGGCGCCACCCGTAGATAGGGGCAGCGCCCCCGCCCCCGCCCCATCCCCACCGCACAAGCCGCCGCCAGAAGGGTGGCGGTAGTGACAGCAACAGCAAGGGGGAGCAGGGCATTAGGGCATTCTTGGACAAAAGGACAATTTTGCCTTGTGAATTTTAGAAATTCTAGTTTTGTCCTTTTTATCCAAATTATGAAAATACTCTCAGAATTTAGAAAATTCCCTACATATCCGTGATTTGAAAATATTAATTAATTAAAAGGTTTAATTGATTATTATTATTTATTATCTAGTTGTCCTATATGATGATGATTTATATATGTGATGTATAATGTGTGGACGGATGATCATGGATCGTGTGATGTGTACTTGTGATTATTATTATTGGTGCATGCGGGCCTCAATTATATTTCTTGTTTATTGTCGGGCCTGCGTACCCATGATTAAGTTGTAATCACATGAGGAGGCGCAACGGGAACGTGGATGCGATAGTGGGACTCACGAGACAGACGATCGCAATGCATGGAGATGCATCGAGATGTTGACAGAATCAACGAGGATGAGATGGACGATCACAGTGCATGGAGATGCACCGTCGCACTCATAGATCATGATGTGAGTGACTAGGCCTACTAGCTCGGGCCTGATCACATTAGGTTGTGGTCCATAATCATCTGGTGTGATTGTTTTTACATCTACTAGATATGTATATATATTTGCATGCAATGTAGATATATATTAAATATGTATATGTGTGACATATCATATTAGGAGACCAAATTATAGAAACCTCTTTCTCGACAATATTAAGTCGGTAAACGTGAGGCAATTAGATTGACCCATGTGGCCTTCCATTGTTATAGGTAGAAACCGATTCCTAGTGTAGATTGAGTTGGTCGAGTCCATCGAGGCTCACCTAGATCATGATTCGCTATCTTATCTATGATATAGAGATGTCACCGGTGACCTGAGGACATGGTATGCTTGGTCGAGTCCCTCGAGAGTATATCATCGAATTAGACTCATCTTATAATGATGGTATTGACTTAACCGAGCATCATGGTTGGTCGAGTCCCTCAAGACCATGGTGATTCGGAGGCTGAAAAGGATGGGAATCACAAGAAGTTGTGATCGGCAAGAGTTGCCTACCTTTTTTGGGCTTAGTGTGATTGGTCGAGTCCCTCGAGGTTATACTAAGAGGCTGATTGGATCCTGATCCCCACTAGAAGCCTGCTAGAGACTTCCATTTCACGTGCTGAGGGTGTCGCATGACTTGCTAGTAAAATAGTGGGAGCATATTAAGATAGAAGTCCATATCTTGATTATTTATTTTTTGCAAAATCTGCATGTTATTTATTTCTACTGCATCTTTATTTTTAGAAAATGTTGCTTTCAAATCTCTTACATGTCATACTTGATGTCAACTGCCTCACTAGTCCAAATTTTACGGATTGGCTTCGTAACTTGAGAATTGTTCTCACGACGGAGAAAATCACGTATGTCCTTGATACAGTGATGCCTACGCCCAAGGAAGGGGCAAGCAAGGATGAGATCGCTTGCTACGTGAAGTATATTGATGACTCCACTCTTGCTCAGTACTATATGTTGGGCTCTATGACTCCTGAGTTACAGAGACAACATGAAAAGATGGATGCCAGATCCATTCTCCTACATGTTTGTAAATTATTTGAAGAACAGGGACAGCCTCAGCGATATGAGATATCCAAGAGCCTCTTTCGTGCTAGGATGATTGAGGGGACAATAGTTCAGAACCATGTCCTAAAGATGATTGAGTGGATAGAGAAACTTACAAGTCTAGGAATGGTCCTAGAGGATAACTTGTGTGTGAACATTATGCTTCAGTCCCTACTAGATTCCTTTTCAAAGTTTATAATGAATTTTAATATGAACAAGCTTGAGGTGACTCTCCCAGAGCTCCTCAATATATTGAGGGAGGCAGAGAGTACTATCAAGAAAGAGAATCCAATTCTCTACACTGGTGAGATCAGAAAGAAAAGGAAAGTAGAAAAGTCCCTTAAGCAAGGCAAGGGCAAAAGCAGACCAAGTAAAGTAAAGGTTGCTAAGAAAAACCCGGCAAAGGACAAAGGCTAGTGTTTCTACTGTGACAAAGATGGGCACTGGAAGAGGAACTACAAAGAGTACCTTGTAGAGAGGGCAAAACAGAAGCTTGGAGAAGCTTCAAGTACATTTATGATTAGTCTCCATTTGTTAGACTTTTATGATAACATATGAGTATTGGATACTGGTGGTGCTTATCATATATGCAATTTATTGCATGTTCTGGGAAGGCCTAGGAGACTGGAGAGAAGCGAGATGGACCTCAAGATGGGCAATGGAGCAAAAGTTGCTACAGTAGTTGTTGGTGAGGTTGCCCTTGTTGAATCTCGTATTTTAATGATGAAACCAATTGATAATTGTTTATGATTTAATCTACGTTTTGAGTGATGTAGAATGCTTCAATCAGGATGAGACAATTAAAGTAGGAAAAATCATATTGTGCTAGAGGAAAACTTGTCAGAAGATTGGACGTCATGCTAGAGGATCGGTCGATGTATCGACAGAAGGTTTCAAGCCATGGATTCGGGCATCGGCCAAGAAGAGTGGATATTACACCAAGGATATCAGAGTTGCGGAGTCAATTGTCGATTGGGCAATAGGCCGCAAGAGAGGACGATGCGCCGAAGAATTGGATGAAGCGTCGAGGGACTAATGACATACCGAACAACATGATTAATGCTTAGTATTAATTGTCTAGATCAAAATGTGTTTTTACATGTGTAGGATTAACTAGGATAGCAAGGCATAAAGCATAATGAAGTTCCAGAGTCAAGAACGCGATTTCGTTGGGAGTTCGAGAGTTCGTCGGAAGTCTAGACGTTCATTGGAAGTTCTATAGGAACCAGTCGAGAAGTCCAGGAGCTTGTCGGAAGAAGCTCATCGGAACTCACTAAGAAGATTGTCATGAAGTCCAGGAGCTTGCTGGGAGTCCGCCAGAACATTGCTGAGAGATTGTCGGAAGTTCACCGGAAGATCGCCCGAAGAAACTAGACTTACGAACTTGTTTAGCTTAGAATATATCTTAGGAATCGTAGTTAGCACATAATTGGGTTTGGATTTGGACCAATCCAATTAGGGGCCTATTGGGCCCATGTAAGGACTGTGTTGGGCCTCGTGAGAGGCCCAAACAATGACCCAAGAAGTGGCACTATCGTGACATAGTCTTCGAGACTATGTCAGGCGGTGGTACCACCCAGACACAACCTTCAAGAGGCTGCAGGCGATTGTACCACTAGTTTGGACGGTGGTACCGCCTAGTGTCAGGTGGTGGTACCACTAGACTGGGCGGTGGTACTGCCCAATGTAGGCGATGGTACTGCCCGTGCCCGGGAAACCCATGATGAGATGTTTTTAGGCTCCAAGTTTGAATCAACTTGAAGCCTATAAATACCCCTCTCATCCCTGGTTAAAATACACAAGTATTAAGAGTAAAAAGGAAAGAAACTTTGCTGTAATCTTATGTGAAACTCCTCTCAAAGTTCTAAGTGTTAGAATAGTTTGAGAGAGGAGTGAGTGGGGGTGTAAGGGTTATCTCCTAAACCCGGTAAAAGGAGAAAGAGCTATAAGAAAGTGGTTGATCTTTGCCTATAAAAGAAGATCGATAGTAGATGTTGGTGGCCTCGACGGAAGAGGAATCGGTGGAGTGGATGTAGGTCACGACGACCGAACCACTACAAAATCGACGTGTTCTTCTCTGGTTTGCATTTCTATATTTGAGCAATTTACTTTACTACAAACCTCTTAACTTGCTTTACATCCACTACACTCTTCCAGAAGCTTTCAAGCTATCGTTACGAAAACGCTTTCAAGTTAACCTCTCTTTGAAACGGTTTTCGTCAAAATTGGTTTTTATCATACGAAGCTTTTTTGAATCGGCATAATTTTACCGCTGCACTAATTCAAACCTCCCTCTTAGTGCCAACCTCATTCCTAACAATTGGTATCAGAGCCTTGTATTTCTCATTTGGTTTAACACCCAAGAGAAATTACTCTTTTTGGCTTTCAAGAGGGACTTTCTCTCATTCATCCTCCCTTGTTCAATGGGATAGACTACACTTATTGGAAAACTCGAATAAGAGTTTTCTTACTTTCTTTAGATTTAAATCTATATAGTATTATGGTAAACGATTTTCAAAGGTCTTCTCTTCCGATAATTTATTGGAATGATTTGGAGAAGAAGACATTTTCTTTAAATGCTAGAGCTATGAATGCTCTATTTTGTGCCTTAGATAAAATCGAATTTAATCAGGTTTCTACTTACGAAATGGCTTTTAATATTTGACACACCCTTGAAATCACACATGAAGGCACGAATAGAGTTAAAGAGTCTAAAGTTAATCTTTTGATATATGATTTTGAACTTTTTTATATGAAACCAAGTGAAACCATTGGAGACATGTACACTTGTTTTACAAATGTCATTAATGGTTTAAAAGCTCTTGGCGAAAATTTTTTGGATTTTGAACTCGTTAACAAGATCTTAAGATCATTTTCTAAAAATTGGGAATAGAAAGTAACGACAATACAAGAATCAAAAGATTTGAACCATTTTCCAATTGAAGAACGTATAGGATCTTTGATGACCTATGAAATGACGTGCAATGCACGTAAAGAACTCAAAAACAACATTCCAAAGAATAGAAAGGATTTGAGACATAGAACAATTGAAGACCACTCGAGCATAAGCTCAAGTGATGGTGAACTTGAACTCCTCACTATGAAATTTAAAAAATTTATGAAACAAAAATTAAAGAATAAAAAGAATGCAACTACTTGCTATAAACGCAAGAAGAGGGAAGCACTTTGGGACGAATCAAGTTCATATGAAGATGAAGAACGAACGAATAAAGGCGAGGTGGTAAACTACGCCTTATGAAGATGAAGAACGAACGAATAAAGGCGAGGTGGTAAACTACGCCTTAATGGCTTTCGACAACGAGGTAACCAAAATCTCCTTAATTTATTTTGAAATTACATGATTACTTGCATGAGTTATTTTTCATTTAGTTAGAAAAATTATTTTTTAATGTAATGAAAATGCTAAAAATAAAAATTTTAGGAATCATGCTAGTAATGATCATGAAAATTGCATGCTTAATGATAAAGGAACAAAATGTTAGACTGAAATCTAATGCTTAAGATAAATCCTATGTATATTTTTAAGAAGCATTAATGTGTATCATGTTGATTTCCATGTTGTTTCTCAAATTTGATTGAAGATGCTCTATGATAAATGAAATCATGTTTCATTCAAGGTAATGATTTGATATCATACTTAATGAGTTTATATTTCAAAGTTATGCATGATGATTCTTGAGATTTATGGATTATCAATTTTTACGATAATGTAAGTGGCTTTTTCGGTTTTAAAAATGATGCATGTTTCGATTTGGCATAAATGAAAAAGGTATGCTTATATGAAATAATCTAAGTATCATGTTTGATGATTTTATATTTAACAAGTTGAATGATTTAAAGATAAATGATGATTTTTCTCTTATAATATAACTTATGATATTTGTTTTATATGAATCAAGATCTTGTTTTTGAACTCATATGTCTCTTTTTACCATTCTTCTAAAAAGAAGAGATTAATGAATCTATTTATGTCCTTTTTATGAATCTCTTGAAAATGATTTGATTTATCATTAACGAATCCATGTATATTATGCTTTTGTGAATATCATGGATTATGAGAGTAATTTTGATGATTTGATTATTTAAATTTGAATAAATTTTTATCCAAATCATGATCTTGATTCCTTGATATTTATAAATTAAGATTTATTATGAATCAAGATTTTTCATTAATCTTTCTCCTATGATTCTACTTGGTATTTTCTAAAGAGGAGATTTACTATGAAAATCATGAGAATTATTATACATGAATCGAAATCCTTCATGTGTTTCTCCCATGACTCTATTGGATATAGGAAAATCCTTATCAACGATCTTGATTTCTCGATGTTTGATACATGAAATCTTTCTATAAATTGATATTATCTTCTCCTTGTTTCTTTTTGCTATTCATTAAAGAGAATATTTGTCAAAATGAATCATGTGTTTGGTATTTCATGATATTTTTTTTAATTCATGTAGAATTGATTACCAACCTTTTCTTGATATTTATCATGAGATTAAATGAATGTGATGAAATGAAATTATGCATGAAATACTCATAAAAAATTATGATCATGTATGATAGATTTGACATTTAGATACCATCATGATACTATGATTCGTTGCTAAAACAATTGATATGATGATTGATTTATTTTTAGTATGATGCATAAAGTAAGGATGATATGTAAGGTTTTGGAATTGTGCATGTTTTAATTTAAAACTAGGATGATGCACAAACATATTGAAAAAATATTAATACTTTACCTTTATCATAATCTGAAAATTGATATAAAGGGTCTTCCCTTCTTTTTGACAATGACAAAGGGGGAGATAAAAGATACTAGCTAGCACAATTCAAGAAGAAAGCAAAAATTGCACTTCTTAAAAGAGAAGAAAGAACTTGCTTCTTGAATGTATCAAACTATTGGCTTCCATGTATAAAATGTTGTAACATTTTGTTAGCTTATGTTTTTGCAAAGTAAAAATAATCGCACTTCTCAAAAGAGAAGAAAATGCTATCTTGAACATCATCGAAGATTGCTAGCTTGCCTATGCAAACTTGCAAAATTTTCAATCTTGCACATCTTCAAATTGATGATGATTTGGTGATTATGCATGTTGTAAGGAGATGAACAAACTTGCTAGCTTGCATGTTCTAAACTTGCTATTCATTATCTCGCTTTCTTTTTCAAAAACTTGCCAGCTTGAACATTGCAAAACAAACATGCTAAACTTGCACATCTAGCAAAATTTACAAACCTGAAATGATACAAATTTTTGCTAGCTTGCATGATGATAAAACTTGATGTTTATTATGATACGATTTGAACTTGTATCTCAAACACTTAGAAAGTTACACTTCTCCTTTTTGTTGATGACAAAGGGGGAGAAGTATGATCTTGTTATGCATGATGACGTGTTGTAAATATTTATGATGAAATTTGCATTGACTTGAATTTAGCTTGAATTCAAAATTCTATCAATATAGCATATTGATAGGGGGAGTTAAGGTTAACTCCATCATCAATTGGTTGTCATCATAAAAAAAGAGGAGATTATTGAATCTCGTATTTTGATGATGAAACCAATTGATAACTCCATCTTTTTAAGTTTATTTTTATTATTTTATTTTTGTTTTTAGAACTTTGTAAGCTTTACTGTGAGGCATTCAAGGTCATCATAACTTGAGCTTTCACTTGAGTGATCTTCTATTGTTTGAAGTACCAAAATCTTCTTGTTTTTTGGAAGGTTATTCTCATATTTGTTTTATGTATTATGCGTCATTTCATATGTCATCAATGAACTAAAAAGTTCTTCAAGTGAAAAATTATTGAGATCTTTTGCTTCTTATATTACAGTTACTTTCGGATCCCAACTCTTTGGAAGGGATCTCAATAATTTATTAATGAGTTCAAAATTTGAAAAATATTTTCCAAGTGCTTTTAGACTATTAACGACATCTATAAAATGGGTGTACATGTCTCCAATAGTCTTACTTGGTTCCATTTGAAACAACTCAAAATCATGTATCAAAAAATTAATCTTCTAATCTTTAACTCTACTAGTGCCTTCATGTGTGATTTCAAGAGTATATCAAATATCAAAAGTCATTTCGCAAGTAGAAATCTAATTAAATTCATTTTTGCTCAAAGCATAAAATAGAGCATTCATAGCTCTAACATTCAAAGAAAAAGTTTTCTTCTCTAAATCATTCTATTCGTTCATTGGAGTTGAAAACTTTTAAAAACCACTTTTGATAATATTCCATAAATTTAAATCCAAAGAAAGCAAGAAAGCTCTCATTCGAGTTTTCCAATATGTATAGTTCGTCCCATTGAACATAGGAGGACGAACGATAGAAAACCCCTCTTGAAAGGCAAAAAGAGCCATTTCTCTTTGGTGTTAAACCAAATGAGAAAAACCGTGGCTCTGATACCAACTATTAGGAATGAGTCAGTACTAAGAGGGGGGTTGAATTAGTGTAGTGGTAAAAATCAATGTTGATTCCAAAATTCTTCGTACGATAAAAACCGATCTCGGAAGATGCTAACTTGAAAGTGTATGAGAGCATAGTGAGGGTAAGAAATCAGTTTACAATGTAAAGTAGATTGCAATAAAGGTAAATGGCAAAATAGAAATGCAAACCGATTTATAGTGGTTCGATCGTCATGACCTATGTCCACTCCACTGATTCCTCTTTCGTCAAGGCCACCGACATCCACTAATGATCTTTCTTCAATGGGCAAAGATCAACTACCCTTACAACTCGATTCTTCTTTTGATAGGTTCAAGAGAGAACCTTTACACCCCCCTTACTCCTCTCTCAAACTACACTAATACTTAGAGCTTTGAGAGGAGTTCTCACAAGATTACATTAGTGTTTTTCTTGTATTTTGCTCTCAATTCTTGTGTATATTAACCAGAGGTGAGAGAGGTACTTATAGGCCTCAAGTGGATTCAAACTTGAAGCCTAAAACAGTCTCATCCTGGGTTTCCTAGGTCCTAGCGGTATCACCGCCTGCAACATTGACATTGGGCGATACCACCACTTGGAAGACTGTGTCTGGGTAGTACCACTGCCTAACATAGTCTCGGAGATTGTGCCATGACGGTTCCACCTGTGGGGTCACTATTTGGGCCTTGCACTTGGCCCAACATAGCCCAAACTTAGGCCCAATTGGCCCCTAATTGAGTTGGCCCAATTTCAACCCAATTATGTGCTAACTACGAATTTTAAGATATACACTAAGCTAAATAAGTCCTATAAGTCTAGGTTTCTTCCAACGAGTTTCCGGCGATCTTCCGACGAACTTCTAATAATCTCTCGACAATGTTCTAGCGAAATCCCGACAAGCTCTTGGACTTCACAATGATCTTCTTGGCAAGTTCTGACGAGCTTCTTTAGCAAGCTCCTGGACTTTTTGGTCAATTCTAACAGAACTTTCGACGAATGTCTGGACTTCGAATGAACTCTCGAACTCCCAACGAAATCTCGTTCTGGACTCTAAGACTTCATTTTTCTTTATGCCTTGATCACTATCATAGTTAATCCTGCACACTTAAAACCTACTTCGATCTAGACAATTATTACAAAACTTGAATCAACTATTGTCCGGCATGTCAATGGTTCATCGACGCTTCGTCCAATTCTTTGACGCATCATCCTCTCTTGCGGCCTATTGCCCAATCTCCTAGTTGAAATCTGTAACTCCGATTTTCTTAGCACAATTTTTGCTCTTCTTGGCCCGATGCTTAAACTCATGGATCAAAGCCTTCTACTAATATGTTGACCGATCCTTCGGCTCGACGTCTAGTCTTCTGACATGTTTTTCTCCGGCCCAACATGATTCTTCTTGCTTTAATTGTCTCTCCCTGATTGAAGCTTCTTGCGTCACTTAAAATGAAAATCAAATCATAAACACTATCAATTGGTTTCATCATCAAAATCCAAGATTCAACATTTAGATCCCTTCTTAATTGCATGGTGTGCACGAGGAGTGTTGAATCTCGGATTTTGATGACAAAATGAATTGATGAGTTTATAATCTAATCTACATTTTGAGTGATGCAGGACTAACTTTAATCGAAAAGGTAAATCGATTAAAGCAGAAGGAATCAGACGTTAAGTCGGAGTAAAATATGTCAAGAGATTGGATGTCGAGCCAAAGGATTGGTTAACATACCGACAGAAGGACTTTGTGCCATAAGTTCAAGCATCGGGCCGAATGATTAGACATTGTGATAAGGAGATAAAAAGTTGCCAGAGTTGTTAAATCTCTAATTATGATAATGAAATCAATTGATGAGTTTGTAATCTAATCTATGTTTTGAGTGATGTAGGACTAGCTTTAATCAAGGAGAGGCAAATTGATTAAAGTAGAAGGAATCAGAAATTGTATTGGTAGAAGGCTTCGTATCGTGAATTTGGGCATCGGGCCAAGGGATCGGATATTGTGCCAAGGAGATCAGAAGTTACGAGAGTCAACATACCGATTAGGCAATACGCCAAAGGAGAGGATGATACATCGAAGGATCGGACGAGCGCCAGATGAACCAATGATATGCCGGACAAAGGATTCATGCTTTGTAATCATTTGTCTATGATCGAAGTAGTTTAGGGGGCTAATTAAGTTAGCTTTTGATGTAATCATGCTAACCCAATTAGGGGTCAATTGAGCCTTAATTGTGACTGATTTGAGCTCATTGGTAGGCCCATTCAGTGACCCAAAAGTTAGGTTAGGCGGTGGCACTACTAGAACAGGCGGTGGAACTAATTATGAGTTAGAAAACTCAAAAAACTCGGTCTCTGAGGCTGTAAGGCGATGGTACCGCCAGACTGGGTAATGGTACCACCTAGTGACAGTGTGTCAAATGGTGGTACCACCCATACCAGGAAGACATAGAAATTTAAATTTTTGGCTCTATTTTTGAAACCATTTGGGGCCTATAAATACCCCACTTGGGTAGTAAGAAAGGAGCAAGAATTCTTGAGGAAAAAATTGAGTAAACTCTACCAAAACTTTAAGTTCCCTCCTCCTTGTGCTTAGAGTTAGTCCTAAGGGAGGTGTGCGAGGGACCATTTGTAAAAGAGTAGCTTGTAAGGATTGTCTCCTAAACCCGTAAAAAGGAAAAAGGGTTGTAAGAGGGTAGTTGGTCTTTGCCTATTGAAGGAAGACCGATAGTGGAAGCTGGTGGCCTCGAGTGAAGAGGAATTAGGAGCGGATGTAGGTCACGACGACCGAAGCACTATAAAAATCCGGTTTGCATTTACTTTAAGCTTTTTATTTTAATTACCAATTGATTTCTTACTTTCATTTACTTGCTTACGAACATGTTTTAAGTTAACATCTTTACGATATGAGTTTTCATCATTCGAAGATTTTCAAAACTGATGTTTTTTTTTCGTTAGCACTAATTCACCCCATTTAATGTTGACTCGATCCTAACAGTTGGTATCAAACCCATGTTTTTCTCATTTGGTTTAACACCTAAGAGATCAAGAGGGTCACTCTATTATTCGTCCTCCCATGTTCAATGGGACGAACTATAATTATTGAAAAACTTGAATGAGAGTTTTCTTGCTTTCTTTGAACTTCGATTTATGGAATATCATTGAAAATGGTTTTCAAAAGTCTTCTAATCTAATAAACAAATGGAATGATTTGGAGAAGAAAACATTTTCTTTAAAAGTGAAAGCTATGAATGCTTTATTTTGCGCTTTGGATAAAAATAAATTTAATCAGATTTCTATTTGCAAAACTGCACACGATATTTGGCACTCTTGAAATGACACACAAAGGAATAAGTTGAGTTAAAGATTCTAAGATAAATATTTTGATGTATGATTTTGAGTTGTTTCATATGAAGCCAAGCGAAACTATTGTTGATATATACACCCATTTTACGAATATCATCAATAGTGTAAAAGCTCTTGGCAAATGGTTTTCGAATCTTGAACTTGTTAATAAAGTTCTACGATCTCTTTCAAAAAATTGAGATTCAAAAGTAATTGCAATACAAGAGGTAAAAGACTTAAATTAGTTTCCACTTGAAGGACTTATCGGGTCTTTAATGACCTATGAAATGAGTTGTATGAAACAAAATAAACATGTGAACTATCTTCCAAAGAACAAGAAGGATTTGACACTTCAAACAAAAGAATACCACTCAAGCGAAAACTTAAGTGATGATGAACTTGATCTCCTAGCAACAAAGTTTAAAACGTTCATAAAACGAGAATCAAATAATAAAAATAAATTTAAAAAGAAGAGGTTGCCAAAGAAGAACAAGACAACTTGGGATGAAACGAGTACATCCAAAGATGAGGAACAAATTAATGAAGATGAAGTGATGAACTTTTCTTTGATGGCTCTCGATGATGAGGTAAATGACTCATCCGAAACCTCTTTACCCTACTAAAAAATTACTTGATGCTTTCAATGAGTTATTTTTAAATTAGTTAGTAAGAAATAAAAAAATACAAAAAAAATCATGCTTCTTTTTCTAGTGATTTTAAAAAAAATTAAAATTTGAGCATGATAATAGCATGTTAACTCCTAGCACTAAGCATGAAAAGTTAGATTCACTTAAAATGAAAATTGTATTACTACAATAAACAAAATGATTTTGATTAAAAATGCTTTATGTTTAATGAAATCATGCTTGATGATTTAATGATGCATAATGATGTAATGATGTAATGAAATTGTTAAAAAGTTTTGGCATCATGATGATTTTATATTTAATTATGCATGATGATTTGAAGTAATGATGATTTTTGGGTGATTTATGGTTTATTGATCTTGATGATTTCTATGATGAATTTTGCTCTTTCATTTTTGAACAATGATGCATGTGTTATTATGACATAAAAAAAAAAAACTAAGGCATGGTTGTATGAAATAAATCACATAAATTGAAACAACTAAAAAGGGAATACATTTTGAAAATTTCTCTATCTCTATCTTATCATTTTTTCAATAAGAAATTGATAAATCTATTTATGTCATTTTGAATCTCTTGAAAGTAATTTTGATGATTTTGAATATTTGAATTTGAATGAGTTTTTACTTATATCATGATTTTTGATTCCTCAAAATTACAACTAGAAATATTTAATGAATCAAGATATTCTATGATGTGCTCTCGTATTATTTAAGAGGATTTTTTTGTAAATCATGATTTTTCTTGTGAATTCTAAGAATTGTAACTTGTGATATTTTTTATATGAATCATGATCTTGACAACTTGAGATTTTTTTATATACATGAACAAGATCTTTTATCCTCCTATGTTCCTTTTTGCTAAAGAAGAGATTCATCCAAATAAATCTTGATTCTTTCACTTGATATTTATAAATTAAGATTTATAATGAATCAAGATTTTTCATATTTTGTTCTCATATGATTCTTTTTGCTATTCACAAAAGAGG
Organism: Musa balbisiana; assembly: GCA_004837865.1. Classification (NCBI taxonomy): domain Eukaryota; kingdom Viridiplantae; phylum Streptophyta; class Magnoliopsida; order Zingiberales; family Musaceae; genus Musa; species Musa balbisiana. The sequence continues at coordinate 12,650,228 of CM017190.1, read as the reverse complement.
AGACTTATCCTAATAAACTATGATATGTAACTTGACATCTTGATAATTTATGACTTAAGTTTTGTTATGTATAAATTCTTTATGTTTATGGTTGTATATGTTATGTGATGCTTAGAGCATTGATGTAAAAAGAAAATTTTGCACCATTGTATTACCCTTTTCTTCTTTCTTACAATGACAAAGGGGAGAAAGAAAACTGCTAGCATATCAAGAGAACCAAAATTGCTAGCTTGAATGTTAAATTTAGATAAATTGTTAAATCTTCCAAATGCATAAACTCTTTTTATATATTTTTCGGATCATGATCTTGATTTCTTGATTTTTATAACTTGAGACTTTTTTTTTTTGAATCATGATCTTGATGACTTGAGAATTCTTATGCATGAATCGAGATCATTTATTATTTATTCTCATTTATTATTTCACTTGAGTTTTTAAAGTTTATGACTTGAGTTTTATTATGTATAATTCCTTTGTATTCATGAATTGTATATCTCATCACCAAATTGATTTTTCTTGACATCTTTCATGTAATGACTTAAACATTTACACTTTTGTGTTATTCCCCTCTTTTTGCTAATGACAAAGGGGGAGAAAGAATTACTAGTGTGCACATCTCAAAAGAGAACTAAAATTTGCTAGCTTGTACAATTAAAAAAGAAGTAAATCATGCTAGCTTGCACATCGTAAAGAAAAGCAAAATTGCTAGCTTGCATGTTCTAAAATAATGTAAAATTTTCTAGCTTGCACATTCTAAAATGATGTAAAATCTGCTAAATTTGCTAGCTTGCACATTGCAAAAGGAAGTAAAACTTGTTAGCTTGCATAGTTCAAAGAAAGGCAAAACTTGCTAGCTTGCATATCTCAAAAGAGAAGCAAAAAGTGTTATCTTACCTATCTTTAAAATTGCCCATCTCATGAAGCAAAGAATTGCTAATCTTGTATATCCCTAAAACATGTTAAGCTTGCATGTTCTATAATGAAGTAGAACTTACATGTTTCAAAATTTTGCTAGTTGTACTTTTCCTTTTTGTTGATGACAAAGGGGGAGATGGTATGATGATAATTATGCATATTATGCCTAAAATGATAATTTGAAATTATGCATGATGATCATGCATGTAATGATGTTTTAAGAATATACATTATATTTTGGAATGATGCATGCAATACTCATGATTCTATTATGATGATGTATATGATGTATTGCATATAATGTGATTAAAATAGTTTCAACTTGGACTAAAAGATCATCATTTATTTGAATGATGCCTTATTTCAATATGGAATATTAATAGGGAGAGTTTAGTTAAAATCCATCATCAATTGGTTGTCATCATCAAAAAGGGGGAGATTGTTGAATCTCAAATTTTGATGATGAAATTAATTGATTAGTTTGTGATCTAATCTATGTTTTGAGTGATGTAGGACTGGCTTTGATCAAGGAGAGGCAAATGATAGGACCCTAGTAGGGTTGGGTCCTACTTAACCAAGAAGCAACTAATAAAAACCCTATGAGATTGTAATAAACCCCACCTAACCACCTCTATCCTATAAAGAAGAGTAGCTAGGGTTTATATTTAGGCCTTTGGGCTTCCTAGCCGCCACCTCCCTTTTATTGGACCGGTCGGCTAGGGTTCAAGGCAAAAGGGGTAACTTACTTAGGAAGCAGTCCCTAGGGCTAGGATTTGGAGCACTATATAACCATGTAGCCTCCATCTCTTTGAGAATAAGATCTATCTACAATTGCAGACATTTGACTGATTTCTTGGAGGGTGGAACCCCTATAGTGTTCCAAGGATTGATCCCCTTCAAAGATCAATCTACATTGAATTCTTCTAAGGTTTTATCATCTGGTATCAGAGCAACGATCTTGTTGCTTTTGCTGCCACCCCTATCGCCCACCACTAGCCAAGCAATTCCCACAATTGCTCTTGATGTTGCTATCTCCACCGTCATCTTTTACTATAGATCAAATCAATCTACTACCATCACCTCCAATTGCATAAGAGATTTGGTATTCTCTTATCACCAGTACCTTTTGCTACTATAATTTTCTATTCAAAATACCAAGAAGAAGTTTTTTTATCTATCCCATGCTACAAATTCCTTTCACCGTAAAAGTTATCATCTTTACGGATGAAGGGCTACTGCAGAAAATTTCAACCATATATTGTTGCCTTTAATCCATCTATTTACTATCCTTTTTGAACAAAATTTCTTATACGCTTCATAGATCATCTTGGCTTCCATCTGAGATTGATCTATTGAGGAATTCATTACTAAAACATTCTTGTGTTGCTGAAATTTTCATTGCAAACTGTTGGAATTTTTTGACAAGAATTCTGCTATCGCAACTTGCATCGATTTCCTTACTATTATATTGCCAAAATCTTCTTGATTAAATTTGTCATCATTACTGTTATCTAAATCAATATTTTATTGTCAAATTTCCTTCTCAAATCTCTCCATTTTTGCTAGAATTTTTATCGTGAAATTGTTATTTCTTCGATGATAATTTGCTCTTACATACACCAATCCAACAACCCTTTCGGCCACCACTTCTCTCAACCAATACATGTCTTTAACCCAACAAAAAATGAGAGATCTTAGCATTATAGATTTGGAGGCATATACTATGGCATATAAGGAAGCAAATAATACTAAATTTGAAGCCTTCGAGACGCGAATGGAGGATAAGATTAAGATTCTCTTTACCGAACTCAGTTTGGGCCGACCACCGAGTCCGAAGAAATCACATCCAAGAGAGAGCTCTGACCGAAGAGATGACTTCCAAGAGAGGGGAGGCTCTGTGACCAACCCTTACTATCCATGCATGGGGGTGGACTTCTCTTGATGGGAAGAAGGAGACTCGATTGGTTGGATCTCGCGCACAGAGCAATATTTTCAGTACCACAAAACCGCGGACGCATCTAGAGTGGAAATTGCAGCTATACATCTTGAAGGGGATGCCATATAATGGTTTGACTAGTTTGAATACACTCATGGAGTCCTCTCATGGTGACAATTCAAAGAAGGACTACTGATCTGCTTTGGACTAATTGAGTACGAGAACATTGACAAACAACTAATAAAGATTCGACAAACCTCCATCATTCAGGAGTATCAAACTAGGTTTGAAAGGTTATCTAATCAAACTCATGATTGGTATGAAAAATAGCTATCGGGGACCTTTATTGAGGGCTTGAAGCTAGAGATCCGAGAAGTTAAAGTGCGACATTCATACATGCTTATGGCAGCCATCTCTTTCGCACGACTTCAAGAGGCACGATTGAACCATGAAACCTGGAGGACTAGGGTTGCTCCTTAACCAGCAATACCAAAGCCCTCAGGCCACCTACTATCAGCCAAGCCCCTACACTAAAAAGGTTGATAAGAGAAGAGCATGAGAGCGATCTGCAAATGGGTTATATTGGCATTGTGACGAGCCATGGAGTTACGAGCATCATTGTAAAAAAAAGAGACTTCTTGTGATTGAACCAGTAGAAGAAGAGGTCATTAAATATCTAAAGTTGGAGGCCTTCTCAAACAATAACCGATCACTGTTCTCATCGACACGGGCAGCACTAATAATTTCCTAAATAGTAAGGTTGCTGCTCAGATGACACTCCATATCAAAGGTTGCAGCAAGTTCGACGTAAAGGTCGCCAATGACAGAATCCTAAAGTGCGACCAAAGATGCCCATAGGTGAAACTATTACTACAAGACTAAGAAATTGTCACCGACTTCTTCCTCCTACCAATTGATGATTATGAGGCCATGCTTGGCATAGAATGGCTAACGATGCTAGGTGACATCACTTGAAATTTTTCCAAATTAATTATGAAATTCTACTCAAAGGCAAACAGATCATCCTACGCAAGAAGCATGAAAGCAATGTAACCACCATTTCGACCTAATGAATGAAGAAAGTTTTGCTAGTCATCGGTGTCCAACAAGCCAATCACGTGAGTGATGGCACATGTGACTTGACACGGAATCCTTTTGCTTATTATATTTTGACTTTTATCACTTTATATTGTCTATTGCATGTATGCATGTATATATTGTGATGTCCTTGGATCTGTGCAATGAGAATTAGATCGTGATAAGATCACGATAATGAGATCAATTCACCTTTAAACACAGATCCTAAATAATCTCAGTCATAGGTTACTCGAGAGGGACATCGTGATAACCGGACAGACTGGTGTGTTGTATACCCTTCCATATGATGGATGCAGTTGGTCTCATAGTTGCTCGTGTGGGGACACTAGGGATACAGTACAAGTGCTCATTGCATAATGAGTTCACTGATTGATCTGTTTACGAAATACTGGATGGTTGATGATGCCTTATTGTCAGACAGTGATTTCGTAGTCCTAGTGGTGTATCTGGTCCTTAGACTTGAGACACCAAGGATATCCTATATGAGTGCTCTACTCTTTGATACCAGACTTATAGGTTTGGATATACCAGATCTAGTACAGTTGTTCATTGGGAGTGGCAGTCGACCTTACGAGAGCTATTGAGTGTCGATAGAGGATCATCCACTCTTAGTGTCATGAGAGGAATATCTCATGTGTTCTTGCTTAGACAAATCCCTGGCCAGGGTCATTCAGGTTGAGAGAGAAAGAGTTCTTCGGGAGAATCCAATTAAAGCAAAACTCGAGTAGAAACCGTATGGGTCTGACAGCACTATGCTCGATTTACGGTTTCTGGGATATTAGATAGATGAGAGACTAAAGGTACACGATAACTGAGGACAGACAGGTCCAATGGATTGGATTCCCCTGTATCGTTTGGGGACTACGGCGTAGTGGCCTAGTACATCCGTAGTCGATGAGTCGAGTGAATTATTAAAGAGATAATAATTCATTGAGCCAGAAGGAGTTCTGACAGTTATGACTCACGGCCAGCTCGATATTGGGCCTAGAGGGTCATACACATATGGTAGGTATTGCGATGAGTAGAGGTTCGGACATGAGATATCTGTCGGAGCCCCTATCTTATTGGATATCCAATAAGCCCCTGAATTATTGGATCCCATGGACGAGATCCAATAAGAGCCCATGAGAGATTATTGGATAGAGATCCACTAATCTAAAATGCTTGGGTAATTGGATGCAGATCCAATACTCACTAGGGGAGGATCCATTAGGGTTTGATAAGGGGCCTCTATAAATAGGAGGGATTCAGAGCCTCATAGGCTAGAGCCTTTGCTTGCCTCTCCTATTCTCCCCCCCCCCTCCCCACCTCAGAGCAGGCTTGGAGTTTTGAGGAGCATTGTCGCAGCCCTACTGTGTGGATCACCGCCAGAGAGGAAGATGTTTGACCTCCTTCACCCTCTCATAGAGATCTACAAGGAAACAGGGATAGACGATCTCCCTAGGTAACATAATCTATTCAATATGCAGTTTATTTCACAAATTTTACACACCAATCTTCGCACGACGACAAATATCTCTTTGTGAATAGAGGATTTTGTTTTCTTGTTCTTCCGCTGCGCATGTGATGTTGCCCCTAAGATTTCCCAACAAGTTTTACACAAGGTAAATGGTGGCTTTTTGATGCATCTCCAACAGCAAATAGAGGGGATGAAAATAGAAATTGAAGATCAAAATCTTGCCCAATTACTTGCTGAATTTGCCAACATTTTTGCTGTACTACGCGGTCTTCCTCCTACTCGGCAACATGACCATCGGATTCCAATTCCTTTAGACAAACCACCAATGAAAACTCAGCTATACCATTATCCTCACCTCCAGAAGGATAAAATTGAAAAGATTATAAAGGAGATGCTTGAAACAGGGATGATTCAGCCAAGTTATAGCTCCTATTCCTCACCGGTGCTACTTGTACGCAAGAAGGATCGAACTTGGCAGATGTGCATTGACTACTAAGCTTTATATGACATCACCATCAAGGATAAGTACCCAATACCACTGGTGGATGAACTTCTTGATGAGTTAAAAGGAGCTTGAGTCTTCACGAAGTTAGACCTCCTATCCAGTTACCACTAAATTTGGGTACGTGAAGACGACATTCCAAAAATTACATTCCGCACACATAACGGCCATTATGAATTCTTGCTAATGCCTTTTGGTCTCTCTAATTCTCCTTCAACCTTCCAAAGTCTCATAAACAATATTTTTTAGAGCTTTCTTCACAAATTTATGCTGGTATTTTTTGATGATATTCTCATTTACAGCCCTTCTCTTGAGACTCGCTTTCAGCGTTTACGGGTTGTTTTGACGATCCTTCAGGAGAATAATCTTTTTGTTAAGTAGCCAAAGTATAGCTTTTTCTAACAAAAAGTAGAGTACCTTAGGCACATAATATTAGGAGTGGCAGTAGACCTAACAAAAATTGAAGCAATATAGGGCTGGCCAAAACCTACAAACATGAAATTACTGTGTGAGTTCCTTAGACTAACGGGCTACTACCAAAAATTTATGGACTATAGGAAGATCAGTGCATCTCTCACTTCTCTACTAAAAAATGATGCCTTCTAATTATTGGACAAATCCTCCACTATCTTCGACAAACTTAAGGCAACCATGACGACGCGGGTGCTAACGCTACCAAATTTCAATCGACCCGATTTCAGCCGACCCTTCATCATTGAGGTCGACGCATCTAGAGTCAGAATTAGAGCCATTCTCATGCAAGATGGTCGACCACTCGCATACACTAGTAAGGCTTTGTCTCCCTCCAATTAAAAAATATCAATATATGATATGGAGATGCTTGCCATTGTGCATGCAATAATGAGGTGGAGACCCTACCTGATCGGTCGGTGATTTCAAATTAAAACCGACCATAGAAGCCTCAAATACATTTTTGAGTAGAAGATATCATTCCCTATGTAGCAAAAATGGGTAACTGAACTTTTAGAATTTGATTATGAAATTATTTACAACAAGGGGAAAGAAAACATTGTTGCAGATGCACTCTCACAACTATCTGAGCAAGCTTAATTTTTAGCCATCTCCTTTCCTACCATTAGCTTCCTTGAGGACATTAGGGAGGAAAGGAAGAAGGATCCAGAGATTAGCAATATCATAAAAAAATTGGAGCAGGATCCAAGCGCAATAGCCCACTACACTTGGAATTCGAGAGATCTACGCTACAAAGGTCGCATTGTGCTCATACCCGACTCCCCTTACATCAAAATCATCCTACATGAAATGCACTCCACACCTTTAGTAGGGCACTCTGGATTTCTAAGAACCTACAAAATAGTGAAGTAAAATTTTTATTAGAAAGAGATGAAAAAAATTATTTCTGAATATGTGGCATAATGTGATATATGTCAACAGCAAAAGGGTGAAACAGTGGCGAGTCCAAGGAAGCTACAACCACTACCCATACTGAACTTGGTGTGAAATGACATCTCCATGGACTTCATCGAAAGGCTGCCACCTTCCAAAGGTAAAAGCACAATCCTCATGGTGGTTGATTGACTTACGAAATATGTTCATTTTTGTGGTATGCGAAATCCCTACACTATCGCTAGTATTACTCCAATTTTCATACAAAATATTATTAAACTACATAGAATACCAAGGTCCATTATAAGTGATCATGATAGGATCTTCACAGGTAAATTTTGGACCAAGTTATTGTTAGGAACAAGTCATCACTAAGAGGGGGGGTGAATTAGTGCAGCGGATAAAATTACATCGATTCAAAAATCTTTCATTCGATTAAAACTAATTTCAGAAAGATGTTAACTTGAAACATGTTCATAAGAGTGTGCAACTAAAGTAATGAGGAAGTATGGTTGTTTGTAATAAATGTAAATAACAAAATAGAAATGAAAACCAGATTTTATAGTGGTTCGGTCGTCTTGACCTACATCCACTCCTGATTCCTCTTTCGTTGAGGTCACTGGCATCCACTAACAATCTTCTTTCAATGGGCAAAGATTAACTATCCTTTTATACTTGATTCTCCATTTGACAGGTTTAAAAGAGAACCTTTACAGCCCCACTTACTCCTCTCTTAAACCACACTAACACTTAAAGCTTAAGAGGAGTTCTCACAAGATTACAACAACGTTTTTCTACTATTTTGCTCTTAATTCTTATATATGTTAACCAGGGATGAGAAGGGTATTTATTTGCCTCAAGTGGATTCAAACTTGGAGTCTAAAAATGTCTCATCCCTTGTTTTCAGTATACTGGTGGTACCAGCACCTGTGCTGGGTGGTACCACCACTTATAGCACTAACATTGGGTAGTACCACCGCGTAGTCTGGTAGTACCACCACCTGACACCCTACCACTGGGCTGTAAGATCGCCCAGTCTAGTGGTACCATCACGTGATAGTCTGTTGGAGACTATGTTTGGGTGGTACCACCGCCCAGTTTGGTGGTACCACCACCTAACATAGTCTCGAAGACTGTGCCATGACGGTTCCACCTATTAGGTCACTGTTTGGGCCTTTCACTTGGCACAATATAGCCCAAACATAGGCCCAATTCCAACCCAATTATGTGCTAACTATGAATTTTAAGGCTTACACTAAGCAAATCAAGTACGGTTAGTGTAGGTTTCTTCCGGCAAGCTTCCGATGATCTTCCGACAAAGTTCCATTGATCTCTCGGTAATGTTCCAGTGGACTCCTGGCAAGCTCTTGGACTTCACAATGATCTTCTTAGTGAGTTCCGATAAGCTTCTTTGGCAAGCTCCTGGACTTCTCGGTTAATTCCAGTAGAGCTTTCGACGAATGTCCGGACTTCCGATGAACTCTCAAACTCCCAACGTAATCTCGTTCTTGACTTCGGGACTTCATTTTGCTTTACAATTTGATCACTATCGTAGTTAATCCTGCACACTTAAAATCTACTTTGATCGAGATAATTATTACAAAGCTTAAATCAAATGTTGTTCGGCATGTCATTGGTTCATTGACGCTTCGTCCGATTCTTCGGCACATCGGCCTCTCTTGCAGCCTATTGCCAAATTGGCTAGTTAACCTCTACAACTCTGATTTTCTTGGCATAATTTCTACTCTTCTTGGCCAGATGCCCGAACCCATGGCCCGAAGCCTTCTACCGATACGTCGATCAATCCTTCGGCTCGACGTCCAATCTTCTGATATGTTTTTCTCCGACCCAACATGATTCTTCCTGCTTTAATTGTCTCTCCCTGATCAAAACTTCTTGCATCATTTAAAATATAGATCAGGTCATAAACTCATTAATTGATTTCATCATCAAAATTCGAGATTCAACAATCTCCCTCTTTTTGATGATGACAACCAATTGATGACGGAGTTTAAACTAAACTCCCCCTATTAATATGACATATTGATAGATCCTTGAATTCAAATTTAATTCAAGTCAAAGCAATCATATGCATGATCATTATCATAAGTATTATCATGGTATCAAAATATCAAAGTATATTATATCCTACCATGTATGATTCTCATATCATCATATCTTCTCCCCCTTTGTCATCAACAAAAAGGAGAAGTGCAACTATTAAGTTTTAGAGATATGTAATTTCAAATCAATGCATTATAAACATAATAACAAGTTTTATCATCATGCAAGCTAGTAATTTTCTTTCTTCTCTTTTGAGAAGTGCAAGCTAGCAATTTTGCTTCCTTGCAAGTTTTTCTCCTTGCAATTTATAAGCTAGCAAATTTAGCAAGTGTTACATCATATTAGAACATACAAGCTAGCAAATTTACACATATGAAAGTTCACAAAATTTTAAATCTTTTGAGATGTGCAAGATAGACTATTTTTGCATCTTCTTGATATGTGTAGCTTAGTAAACATTGCTTCTCTTGTGATTTGTAAGATAGCACTTCTTACTTCTCATTTAAGATGAGCAAGCTAGCAAGTTTGTCTTTTTTCATGATGTGTATGCTAGCAATTCTTTCCACCCCTTTGTCATTGGCAAAAAAAGGGGAATAACAAAACAGTAGTGCAATTCATTTCCTTCTTATATCAATACTCTAAGCATCACACAAATACAAATGTGTCATATGAAAATCATGGCATGAAAGATAGAAGATCAAGAAAGATCAATTGTGAATGATCCATCCAAATAATTCTCCTTTTTAGTAATTAGCAAAAAGAAACATGGGAGTTCAAAAACATGATCTTAATTTATTAAAAAATCTCATATATCAAATATCAAGAAATCAAGATAATGATTCATAAAAAAAATATCACATGTTATAATCAAGAGAAAAATCATCATTCATTTTCAACTCATTCAATTTGTCAAATCAAAATTACTTGGGTATGCATGATACCAAATCATGGTAAAAAGAAATTTCAAACCTTTACAAACCATTATCAAGGTCGTAGTTTGTTTGCAGAAGTCTCTTCTTTAGTAAATGGTAAGAAGAAATCATCAAAGATAGAAAATATTTTGATTCTCATAAAAGATAGCTTAAGTAGAGAAATTAAAAGAAAGTTTATGATTCGGTTGAAAAATTTTCATTCAAATTCAAATCATTAAAATCACTTTTCGGAAAATTCAATGAAGGTAATGTAAATAGATTCATATGAGAACTTGATTCATGCATAATGTCTCAATTTATCAAGAATCATAAAAAATTTAGTATATCAAGTGAAGGAATAATAATTCGTGTGACAAAAAGATTGTTGACTCATGCAATCAAATTATTATTATTTCAACTCATCATGCATAGTTTCAAAATGTAAAATCATCAAATATGAAATAAACATTTATTTTCAAAATGCATTCCCCTTTAATTGTTTCAATTTAAGTGATTTGATTTCATACAAGCATGTCCTTGGTCTTTTGTTTTTACCAAATCAAAACATATATCATCATTTAAAATGAAAGTGTAAGATTTATCACAAAAATCATCAAGATCAATAAATCACAAAAATCATCATGTATAACTTCAAAATCTCATGCATAGAATAAAATCATCAAGCATTATACCAAAACTTGTTATATTTTTATTACATCATTTCGTCATTATATATCATTAAATCATCAAAATTGATTTCATCAAACATAAAGCATTTTCAAAATCATTTTGTTTGTTGTAGTAATATATTTTTCTTTTTAAGTAAATCTAACTTTTCATGTTTAGTGCTAGGAATTAACATGCAATTGTCATGCTCAAATTTTATTTTTTTCAAAATTATTTAGAAAGAGAAGCTTGATATTTTTTATTTTTATTTATAAACTAATTTATAAATAACTCATGAAAAGGCACTAAGTAATTTCAAAATAAAGTAAAAGGGTTTTGGTTACCTCATCATCAAAAACCATTAAGGCGTAGTTTGCCCCCTCGCCTTTGTTGGTTTGTTCTTCATCTTCGGATGAACTTAATTCATTCTAAGCCACCTTGAGTTTTTTTCCTTTTTTTGTAGCTTCTTCTTTTTAGGTTCATTTTTGTTCTTTGATTCTTGTTTTAAGAATTTTTTAAGTTTTATTGTGAGGAGTTGAAGGTCATCATCATCATCACTTGAGTCATCACTCAAGTGATATTCTATTGTTTGAAGTATCAAATCCTTCTTATTCTTTGGAAGGTAGTTCACATATTCAATACAAGTCATTTCATAGGTCATCAAAGACTTGATAAATTCTTTAATCGGAAAATGGTTCAAGTCCTTTGATTCTTGTATTGCTGTTACTTTCGAATCCCAATTTTTAGAAAGAGATGGTAAAACTTTATTAATAAGTTCAAGATTCGAAAAATTTTTACCAAGTACTTTTAAACCATTGACGACATCCGTAAAACGGGTGTACATGTCTCCAATGGTTTCACTTGATTTCATACAAAATAATTCAAAATCACACATCAAAAAATTTATCATAGAATCTTTTACTCTACTAGTGCCTTCGTGTGTGGTTTCAAGAGTGTGCCAAATATCGAAAGCAGTTTCACAAATAGAAACACGATTAAACTCATTTTTGACTAAGGCACAAAATAGAGTATCCATAGCTCTAGCATTCAAGGAAAAATTTTTCTTCTCCAAATCATTCCATTCATTCATTGGATTATAAGACTTTTGAAAACCATTTTCAATGATATTCTATATATTAAAATATAAAGAAATTAAGAAAACTTTCATTTGAGTTTTCTAATATGTGTAGTCCATCCCATTGAACACAGGAAGATGAATGATGGAAAGTCCCTATTGAAATCCGAAAAGAGTCATTTCTTTTAGTTGTTAAACCAAATGAGAAAAAACATGACTCTGATACCAACTGTTAGAAATGAATCGGTACTAAGAGAGGGGGTGAATTAGTACAGCGGATAAAATTACGTCGATTCAAAAATCTTTCATTCGATTAAAATAGATTTAAGAAAGATATTAACTTGAAACATGTTCATAAGAGTGTGTAGCTAAAGTACTAAGGAAGTGTGGTAGTGTACAATAAATGTAAATAGCAAAGCAGAAATGCAAACTAGATTTTATAGTGGTTTAGTCGTCGTGACCTATATCCACTCCCAATTCCTCTTCTGTCGAGGCCACCGGCATCCACTAATGATCTTTCTTTAATGGGTAAAGATCAACTACCCTTTTACACTCGATTCTCCTTTTGACAGATTTAGGAGAGAACCTTTACACCCCCACTTATTCCTCTCTTAAACCACACTAACACTTAGAGCTTGAGAGGAATTCTCATAAGATTACAATAATATTTTTGTACTTTTTTGCTCTCAATTCTTATATTTGTTAACCAGGGATGAGAGGGATATTTATAGGCCTTAAGTAGATTAAAACTTGGAGTCTAAAAGTGTCTCATTCTTGGTTTTCGGGGTACTGGTGGTACCACTACTTGTCCTGGGTGGTACCACCGCCTAGAACACTAACTCTGGGTGGTACTACCATCTGACACATTGCTACTAGGTGGTACCACTGCCTGCCATAGTCTCGAAGATTGTATCACGATGGTTTTACTTGTTGGGTCACTGTTTGGGCCTTTCACTTGGCCCAACATAACCTAAACTTAAGCTTAATTGCCCTCTAATTGAGTTGGCCCAATTCCAACCCAATTATGTGCTAACTATGAATTTTAAGGCATACACTAAGTAAATTAAGTTCGGTTAATCTAGGTTTCTTCCAGCGAGCTTCCGGTGAGCTTCCAGCGAACTTCCGATGATCTCTCGGCGAGTTTTGACAAGCTTCTTTAGCAAGCTCTTGGACTTCTTGGTTAATTCTAGCAGAACTTCTGCCAAACATCCAGACTTTCAACGAACTCTCGAACTCCCAACGAAACTCATTCTTGACTCTGAGATTTTATTTTGCTTTATGCCTTTATTGCTATCGTAGTTAATCCTACATACTTAAAACCTACTTTGATCTAGATAATTATTACAAATCTTAAATCAAATATTGTCCGGCATGTTATTGGTTCATCGACGCTTTGTCCGATTTTTCGGTGCATCGTCCTCTCTTGCGGCCTATTGCCCGATCAGTTAGTTGACCTCCGCAATTCTGATTTCTTTAGTGCAATTTCTACTCTTTTTGGCCCGATGCCTAAACCCATGGCCCGAAGCTTTCTACCGATACATCAACTGATCCTTCGGCTTAATGTCCCATCTTCTGACATATTTTTCTTCGGCCCAACATGATTCTTCTTTCTTTAATTATCTCTCCCTGATTGAAGCTTCCTGCGTCACTTCAAATGCAGATCAGATCATAAACTCATCAATTGATTTCATCATCAAAAAATCTGAGATTCAACAATTATTTCAGTTATAGGGCACTAGACTCAAGATGAGCATAGCATATCATCCACAAATTGACAACCAAACAGAAGTGGTAAACAAGTGTTTAGAGATGTACCTTCAGTGTTTTGCTAGTGACCGGCCAAAGGAGTGGGCGAAATGGCTTCCTTGGGATGAATAATGGTATAATACTATTAGTGCCAACTACTTTATGTCGTGGCCTCGGGGCCAACACAGCTTAGTTCAGGTCCGAATGAGCGGGGACTTTGCTGGGGGAACTTCGGGGTGGCTGAGGTGGCCGACTCCAGTGGTACGATGGCGGCTGAGTCCCTTTTGCCTCCGAGAAGGGGGTTCCTCGCTTGGATATTCGGTGGGAGACTCCGTCTTCATACCTGCACATAGGTCGGGTCGAAAGTGCTTGGCCCGACCCCTCCGATGATCAAGTCAGATGAAATAGAGAGGTTCCTATTGTGTGTATTCGATCCCCACTCCTTTCTTCTTCTCGAGGGTGGGGTTAATATAGGGTGACTTATTGTGTTTGATGTGCCTATTTTACAAGGAGCAGGATCGTACTCCCAGCCACGTTTGACAGCGATGTTGGCATGGCATGAAGGGTTGGGCCTGAGCAGGGGGTTAATGCGCCTCGGTCGGCGTTCCGATCCGTTTTGACCAAGTGCTGCCGGGTCGATCGAGGCGTGAGGCGTCATCTAGGGCAACTGACGTCAGCCCGGGTCACATCACCATTATTGCCCCTATCACATTCCCCCCCCCCACCCCCTCCAAAGGAGCTATGCATCGGCGTTGTAAAGGGGAGTCCGAGGCATGGCCTTCAGCTTCATGAGGTTACCCCCGTCGGGTTGCTTGCAAGTCGTGTCGAAGGATGACCTAAGGCGGGCAGGCCGCGCTAAGGTGGTTTTCGGGCAGATTGTGCGAGGGATACGGTTCAGGTGGGTAGGCAGGCCCACTCCTTTCTTCTTCTCGAGGGTGGGGTTAATATAGGGTGACTTATTGTGTTTGATGTGCCTATTTTACAAGGAGCAGGATCGTACTCCCAGCCACGTTTGACAGCGATGTTGGCATGGCATGAAGGGTTGGGCCTGAGCAGGGGGTTAATGCGCCTCGGTCGGCGTTCCGATCCGTTTTGACCAAGTGCTGCCGGGTCGATCGAGGCGTGAGGCGTCATCTAGGGCAACTGACGTCAGCCCGGGTCACATCACCATTATTGCCCCTATCACATTCCCCCCCCCCCCCCCTCCAAAGGAGCTATGCATCGGCGTTGTAAAGGGGAGTCCGAGGCATGGCTTCAGCTTCATGAGGTTACCCCCGTCGGGTTGCTTGCCAACGTCGTGTCGAAGGATGACTAAGGCGGGCAGGCCGCGCTAAGGTGGTTTCGGGCAGATTGTGCCGAGGGATACGGTTCAGGTGGGTAGGCCGCGCAGAGGTGGCCTCGGGCAGATCATGCCAAGGGACACGGCTCAAGCGGGCGGGCTGCGTAGAGGTGGCCTCGGGCAGATCGTGCCGAGGGACACGGCTTAGGCGGGTAGGCCGCGCAGAGGTGGCCTTGGGCAGATCGTGCCAAGGGACAACTCGAGTCAACATATTGATCCGCGGACACGGGGAGGTAGGTCCTTTCCCGCCCGTGTAGAAGTGCAAGGGGTAGTCACTTTTGGGGTCGCCGGTTCTCGAGAACTAGGGAACCAGCGACCCTGTGCCCATGCCGTATGCTCAATGGCCGCCACGTTAGGTCGCATTTATGGTGGAGTTGTTCGGCCGGCCGGACGTAACGTGCCTCGGGAGGTGAAAGGTCGTCTTTGGCGGGATTTTGTCTATAAATGGCGTGCAGTTGGTGTTCTGTCCATTCCCTTATTCGCATTCGTTCAGTCGCTTCCCCGGATCATACTACTTCATCCAAACCAACCATCCTTTTTCCCTTTCCAAAGGTCAGTAAGGATGGTTTCTTCCTCCTCTTCATCCTCACCTTCCTCGTCCTCTTTTTCCCATCCCATTGGTGTGCAAATACTACCGCCGAGTCCTAAGTCATCATCCGACGAGAAAGCGGCCAGGGCTCTTGAAGCCTTAATGTGGCTGCATGATCTCGACTCCACCATGAGCTAGTCGTCGCTCGGCTACCTCTGGGGACGCTTTGGTATCCCGGAGGATTTTACTCTTATCGCCCCCGAACCGAGGCAACGGGCATACGACCCTATTCTGAAGGGTTTCTGATAAGACCCTAAAGTCTTATCGTAAAGGAAATGAAATAAATGGGAATGATAATGATCACTTCGAGGGGATCAGCCTCCTTGATCACTTCGAGGGGATCGGCCCTCCTTGATCACTATGAGGGGATCGACCCTCCTTGATCACTTCGAGGGGATCGGCCTCCTAGGGTTTGTCCACAGAGTGGAATAACATTTCATTCATTGATTGATTCAAAGAAGGACTAAATAGACTCGATAAACATTATTCAAAAGCTCAGAAAAGGGTCCTAACAGTTCCTCCCTCTTCAAATCAGCCTTGTCCTCAAGGCTGAGTAGCATCAATCTCAGGGAGGTTCTCTTTAGTCATAGACTATCTGCAACGCATCATAACCCGTTGATCAAGTAAGTAGGGTCTCCACCTTTTGATAGTGTAAGCAACAGGTCGGTCTTTCAGTGTAGTAATCGTTGCAAGAAACTGCTGGCCTTGTAAAATCAATTTTATCTTTGAACCTTTGCTATCACAAGTGAAAATCCGTCCATCAACGATCTTTACTTCAAATCTGTCGTAGTCTTCAATGTGGTGGGCCAATCGGTCAACAGTCTCACTGTCCATAAAATTGTTAGTGCTACCAGTATCAATCAAAACTATAATAGGCTGATGCTCCAGAGTTCCGCCAACTTCCATAATTTGCGGGTTAGAGTAGTCAGCTAATGTATGCATTGTATGTATGGTAGGTTCAACATCTTCATTAGAATTTATCCCTTCATGATCGGAGTCCACATTCTTAGCTTTCGGCTCCTCTCCAATTGGTTCAATCATTAGAAGTTGCCCTTGTTTACATCGGTGCTCTATATTCCACTTTTCATCATAGCACAAACCCCTTGCTGATATTTCCTTGCTAATTTTTTTCTCATGTAGATATGCGAATGAGACCGTAGCTATCATAGTGCGGGGTTAACAAGCCTTAACTTCACACCGGATCTCTGGAATAAGCCCTTCAATAAATGTACCCAGAAGTTGTCGTTCCGACCAATCTCTAGCTTGATTTGATAATCTTTCAAACCTACTTTGATATTCTAACACTGTAGAAGTTTGACAAATTTTGGCAAGCTGGTCATCAACATTCTCATAATCGGATGGACTAAAGCGAACAAGAAGCCCTCTTTTGAACTGCTCCCACGAAGGAACTCCATAGCAAGTTTCATACCAATTGTACCACTGGATTGCATCTTCATCGAGCTGGATTGAGGCCACTTCTACCTTCGATTCTTCTGGGGTTCTGTGAAAATGAAAAAAATTTTCCGCCTTAGAGATCCAACTAGTCGGATCTCCATCTTTCCATCTCGGAAATTCCACCTTCATGTGTGAGTAGTTTATGTCACAATCTTGCGGCCATTTTCTTGTATTTTCAAATCTATGCAACGTAGAACTTGAGCTCCTATCTTGTTGAAATTTGCTGAGATTCTCCAGTAGGCTCTTTTTGAAATCATTAAGTGTTTCTTGCAACCGGTTCTCAATTCTGATTTCCCATGCTTCCATTTGTGCTTTCACTGCGTTATCGGTGGCCATTGCGCAAGACTGCAAATCTGGGTTCTCAACTTCCTGTCTATCTATGTCGCTGTGTGGGGTGAGAGCGCCGAGGCTGAAAGGCGACTACGTCGATGCGGTTGTAGCTGCTGGACCCAAAGGGCGATCACCGGGTAGCGGGGTTGAGTCTGCGGTGGTGATGGCAACCTGCGGTTGTGGTAGAAGATGCTAAGCAGGGGGAGGCGGCGTTGAAGCGGCCGGGGTTGAGAAGAGGAATCGATGGTGCGTGTTGCTGTGGGATGCTGCGTGCGTGCGGCGGTGGTTGCTGCGTGCGGCGGTGGTTGCTGCGTGCGGCGGTGGTTGCTGCGTGCGGCGGTGGTTGCTGCGTGCGGCGGTGGTTGCTGCGTGCGGCGGTGGTTGCTGCGTGCGGCGGTGGTTGCTGCGTGCGGCGGTGGTTGCTGCGTGCGGCGGTGGTTGCTGCGTGCGGCGGTGGTTGCTGCGTGCGGCGGTGGTTGCTGCGTGCGGCGGTGGTTGCTGCGTGCGGCGGTGGTTGCTGCGTGCGGCGGTGGTTGCTGCGTGCGGCGGTGGTTGCTGCGTGCGGCGGTGGTTGCTGCGTGCGGCGGTGGTTGCTGCGTGCGGCGGTGGTTGCTGCGTGCGGCGGTGGTTGCTGCGTGCGGCGGTGGTTGCTGCGTGCGGCGGTGGTTGCTGCGTGCGGCGGTGGTTGCTGCGTGCGGCGGTGGTTGCTGCGTGCGGCGGTGGTTGCTGCGTGCGGCGGTGGTTGCTGCGTGCGGCGGTGGTTGCTGCGTGCAGGGTGGACGCCGAGGGCAGCGTTGCGTTGGAGGAAGAGTTGTTGCCCTATCTATGTCGCTGTGTGGGGTGAGAGCGCCGAGGCTGAAAGGCGACTACGTCGATGCGGTTGTAGCTGCTGGACCCAAAGGGCGATCACCGGGTAGCGGGGTTGAGTCTGCGGTGGTGATGGCAACCTGCGGTTGTGGTAGAAGATGCTAAGCAGGGGGAGGCGGCGTTGAAGCGGCCGGGGTTGAGAAGAGGAATCGATGGTGCGTGGTTGCTGTGGTTGCTGCGTGCGCTGCTAAAGGGCAGCTGCTGCAGAATGAGGGGTTGGTCGTTGGCTGGGAGCAGCGGCGGCGATGGTTACAATCGGCGGCTGTTGTAGCAGAGGGTGCCACTGTTTTTTGTTGCTGCGTGCGGCGGTGGTTGCTGCGTGTTCTGTTTTTGTCGCACCACAAAAGGGGTTGGCCGGAAGGATCACGAGCGGTTGACGAGAAGGCTGCGGTGGCTGGCAGCAGCGGTGGTCGCTGGCCGGAGTGCAGCGACGGCGGTGGAGAAGGAGGCAGCGAGGGTCGCGACAGGGATTGAGGTTGCAGTCGAGAATAGGAATCGACGGTGGCACTACGGGAACAAGGGCAATTGGTGATTTGCCCTTTTTCTGTCACCAGAGCAAGGGGGAGGCTGTGAGGATCACGGCTGGGCAGCGAGCAGAGTCGTCACTGGCTGGGGAGTAGCAGCGACGGTGACGGCAGCCAGCGTTCGCAGTAGCAAGGGGACCTGCGACTATGGTGCAAGGTGAGTTGCCTGTGCTTGCTCTGTTTCGGTTACAAAAGATGCAGAGCAAGGGGGAGCGGCGGCTGGGAAGCAAGCGGCGGTCGTCGCACGGTGGCTGGCAGCGGTGGTAGGTCGGCTGGGCGGTGACGGTGCTCGAGGGAAAGAGGAGTGCTGGAGGTGGCGCGGCTGCGATCGACGAGGGGCTGCGGCAACAGAGGAAGCTCTGTTTCTGCAACCGCTGCAAGGAGGGGCTGCGGCAACTAGCGGCTACGGCTGCGACCCAAGGGGTGGGGTCGGCACGATGGCGGACTAGGGCAGCGTTGCCGATGGTATAAGCGGCGATGGGGTGATCCGCTGGCAGGGAGACGGCGCCAGTGGTCCTTCTCGCTCGAGCGAGATGGGGAAGCGAGGAGGAGAGGTCGCCGGCTGGGGGGGCAGCGGCGGCGTTGGTCGATCGGCCAGGAAACAACGCCGACTGTGGAGAAAGAGTCGTTGGTGGCTGGGGGGCAGCGGCGGTGGCTGCTGGCCGGAGAGCAGCGGCGGTGGGTGGGCCGATCGGAAGCAGGGGCATGGCTACGGTTTTTTTTTTTTTTTTTGGAGTTACGTTGCAGCGAGAACGCAAGGATCGCTGCTTGAAGAAGAGAAAGGGATGATAATGATCGCTTCGAGGGGATCGGCCTCCTTGATCGCTTCGAGGGGATCGACCCTCCTTGATCGCTTCGAGGGGATCGACCCTTCTTGATCACTTCGAGGGGATCGACCCTCCTTAATCACTTCGAGGGGATCGGCCTCCTAGGGTTTGTCCATAGAGTGGAATAACATTTCATTCATTGATTCCCGAAAAGAAGCAGTTACATAACTACTTATAGAGTTCCACCTAGAGTCCACCAAGACTTAGACTCTTAATAATAAATAAATATTAAATAAACCTCTACCCGACTCTAACTGAACTAAATAGACTCAATAAACAACTGGACTAAACATACTCAATAAACATTATTCAAAAGCTTAGAAAAAGGGTCCTACCAGTTCCTCCCTCTTCAAATCAACCTTGTCCTCAAGGCTGAGCAACATCAATCACGGGGAGCTTCTCTTTAGTCATAGACTATCTGCAACGCATCACAACCCGTTGATCAAGTAAGTATGATCTCCACGTTTTGATAGTGTAAGCAACAGGTCGGTCTTTCAGTGTAGTAATCCTTGTAAGAAACTGCTGGCCCTGTATAATCAATTTTATCTTTGAACCATTGCTATCACAAGTGAAAATCCATCCATCAACGATCTTTACTTCAAATATGTCATAGTCTTCAATGTGGTGGGCCAATCGGTCAATAGTCTCATTGTCCATAAAATTGTTAGTGCTACCAGTATCAATCAAAACTATAATAAGCTGATGTTCCAGAGTTCCGTCAACTTCCATAGTTTGTGGGTTAGAGTAGTCGGCTAATGTATGGATTATATGTATGGTAGGTTCAACATATTCATTAGAATTTATACCTTCATGATCGGAGTCCACATTCTTAGCTTTCGGCTCCTCTCTATTTGGTTCAATCATTAGAAGTTGCCCTTGTTTACATCAGTGCTCTATACTCCACTTTTCATCATAGCACAAACCCCTTGCTGATATTTCCTTGCTAATTTTTTTCTCATGTAGATATGCGAATGAGATCGCAGCTATCATAGTGCAGGGTTGACGAGCCTTAACTTCACACCGGATCTCTAGAATAAGCCCTTCAATAAATGTACCCAGAAGTTGTCGTTCCGACCAATCTCTAGCTTGATTTGATAATCTTTCAAACCTACTTTGATATTCTGACACTGTAGAAGTTTGACAAATTTTGGCAAGCTGGTCATCAACATTCTCATAATCGGATGGACTAAAGCGAACAAGAAGCCCTCTTTTGAACTGCTCCCATGAAGGAACTCCATAGCAAGTTTTATACCAATTATACTACTGGATTGCATCTTCATTGAGCTGAATTGAAGCCACTTCTACCTTCGATTCTTCTGGGGTTCTGTGAAAATAAAAGAAATTTTCCGCCTTAGAGATCCAACTAGTCGGATCTCCATCTTTCCATCTCGGAAATTCCACCTTCATGTGTGAGTAGTTTGTGTCACAATCTTGGGGCCATTTTCTTGTATTTTCATATCTATGCAACGTAGAACTTGAGCTCCTATCTTGTTGAAATTTGCTAAGACTCTCCAGTAGGCTCTTTTTGAAATCATTAAGTGTTTCTTGCATCCGGTTCTCAATTCTGATTTCCCATGCTTCCATTTGTGCTTTCACTGCGTTATCGATGGCCATTGCGCAAGACTGCAAATCTGGGTTCTCAACTCCTGTTTTTGATGTCGGTCAAGGGCATCAGCATTGTCAATGCGAAGTTGCCGAGGAGGTGGACGCCGAGGGTAGTGCTGTGTTCGCTGCGTTGGAGGAAGAGTTGTTGCCCTATCTCTGTCACTGTATGGGGTGAGAGCGCCGAGGCTGAAAGGCGATTACGTCGATGTGGTTGTAGCTGCTGGACCCAAGGGGCGATCGTCGGGTAGCGGGGTTGAGGCTGCGGTGGTGATGGCAACATGTGGTTGTGGTAGAAGATGCTAAGTAGGGGGAGGCGACGTTGAAGCGGCCGGGGTTGAGAAGAGGAATCGATGGTGCGTGCGCTGTTGGGGATGAGGCAAGGCAGCGTCCTTGCTGTGGTTGCTGCGTGCGCTGCTAAAGGGCAGCTGCTGCAGAATGAGGGGTTGGTCGTTGGCTGGGAGCAGCGGCGGCGGTGGTTACAATCGGCGGCTGCTGTAGCAGAGGGTGCCACTATTTTTTGTTGCTGCGTGTGGCGGTAGTTGCTGCGTGTTCTGTTTTTGTCGCACCACAGAAGGGGTTGGCCGGAAGGATCACGAGCGGTTGACGAGAAGGCTGCGGTGGCTGGCAGCAGCGGTGGTCGCTGGCCGGAGTGCAACGACGGAGGTGGAGATGGAGGCAGTGAGGGTCGCGGCAGGGATTGACGGGGCTGCAGCAATAGAAGAATCTCTGTTTCTATCGCACCACAGCCAGAGCCGCTGGCGATGCTGGCAACGGCGGTGCGGCGGTGAAGAAGGAGGCAGCGGTGGTGGCGCGGCTGGGTGCAGCGTCACCAACGATCGCCGAGGAGGGTTCTGCGGCTAGCAGCGCCGGCGGTGGAGAAGGAGGAGTCGGCGGTGTCACGGTTGGGAACAAGGGCAACCGGTGAGTTGCCCTGTTTCTGTCACTACGGATGCAGGGCAAGGGGGATCCGCGGCTGGGAGGCGTGCGGCGGTCGTCGCACGGTGGCTGGCAGCGGTGGTAGCTCGGCAATTAAGGAGAGGGGTGGCGTTGAAGTGGCCTGGAAGCAGCGGCGGCGGTAGAGGTAACCGGCGCCTGTGGCAGCAGAGGGACCGGCGGCTGCTTTGTTTCTATCGCACCACAGAAACAGCAACGCCGACAGATCGCACGGCCAAAGCTGCAACCAAGGGAAGGCAGCGATGGCCGTGCGGCTAGGGCAGCGTCGCCGATGGTAGAAGCGAAGATGGGTGGTCCGCTGGCTGGGAAACGGGGGCCGCGGCCATTCTCGCTCGAGCGAGATGCGGGCAGCGAGGAGGCGAAGTCGCTAGCCAGGGCAGCAGTGGTGGCTGCTGGCTGGGCAGAAGCGACGGCGGTGGTAGTCTGTCGGCCGGAAAGCAACAGCGGCGGGTGGCTGGCCGGAAGCAGGGGTCCGGTTGGGGAAGCAGAGGTGGCTGCGGCTTCTTCTTCTTCTTCTTCTTTTTTTTTTTTTTTTTTTCCGAAGACGAAGATAACTGCAGCAAGGGGGCAGCGACAGTGGTGGCGGCTGCTGGCTGGGCAGTAGCGACGACGGTAGAGAGGGGCAACAGCGGTCGCTGACCAAGATGCAGAGGTTCCTTCTCGGTTGAGAAGGATCGACGTTCGTGGCTGCCGGCTTCACCCTTCCTCACACAATTTTTTTTTATTTTTGTTTTTAATAACTACGGCAACACTGCAGCGAGAACGTCGAGGATCAACGCTCTGATACCAATTGGTAAGACCCTAAAGTCTTATCGTGGAAGAAAGGAAAGAATAGGGAATGATAATGATCGCTTCGAGGGGATCGGCCTCCTTGATCGCTTCGAGGGGATCGGCCCTCCTTGATCACTTCGAGGGGATCGACCCTCCTTGATCACTTCGAGGGGATCGGCCTCCTAGGGTTTGTCCATACAGTGGAATAACATTTCATTCATTGATTGATTCAAAGAAAGGGTTACATCACTATTTATGGAGTTCCACCTAGAGTCCACCAATACTTAGACTATTAATAATAAATAAATATTAAATAAACCTCTATCCGACTCTAACTGAACTAAACAGACTCAATAAACAACTGGACAAAACAGACTCGATAAACATTATTCAAAAGCTCAAAAAAGGGTCCTAACAGTTTCGCCTTAACCGTAGATGCCTTCGAGGCAGGGTTACGCCTCCCCCTTCACCCGGTTATTAGTTCCTGTGTCTCGTGGTGGCGCGTCTCTCTGTCACAAATAGCGCCTAACTCCTGGCGATATTTGGTGGCGTTCCTGGGGGAGTGTCATTACGCTGGTATTACCCCGACCCGATCCCTTTTCCTCTCTTGTTTCCATCTTTCCAAGGGGTCGGGGGGTTATTATTTGTCCACCCGGCCGGGCTTTCAGGTTAGCGGGGCTCCTTCTAGTAACAAGGGATAGAAGGAGCGTTTCTTTTATGTCTGCCACTTGGAGGGGTGGAGTTTCGGGCTTCGGTGGGCGGCGCGCGTGATCGACAACACTACCCCGGCCCTTAACGACAAGGAGCGCAAGGATCTTCGCCGTCTCAAGGAAATACTTCCGTCCTCCCAAGTTATTCAGAAGATGACCGAGGTGTGGTTGGTCGAGGTGGGTCTTAGCCCGACGCCTCGGGGTATGCTAGCAGTGGGTAGTGTTTGGGCTCTTAAGGTCGTGTTCTTGGTATTCTAATTCGGGATCAGTGCTCTGCATGTAGAAATGGTGAATCTTGCCGTAGTGCACGGGGGGCACTCTACGTCGGTCACATCGCCGCGTCGACCGGCTGAGCCGAGGGTTGGTTCGAGGGAGACGCCAATTGACCTGTGGTTGACCGGCCTCAAAAGAAGGCGAAGGCTGGTATCAAGAGAAAATCGGACACGTCGACGGCCCAACCGGAGGAAGGAACGACGAAGCATGTCAGGCGCAACCGGCGACGGGACCTTGTTCCAAGCGAGGCTGGCCCAAGCAGGGAGGCGGCAGGGAAGGCGCCTCAGGAGCCATCTATCCGCGACTTGTGTTGCCTCCCTACAAGAGCACCAGGCGAAACTTACCAAGCTCAGGCTGTGGGCGGACTACCGGAGGGGCAACCTTCTGACCCATTGGTGGCCCGATGGGAGGGCCTGATCTGCGGGAACCGGGTGTGGGCTGACGGGGAGGCCGCGGCCATGTTTACCCAAGGCAGGCTTCATCCCGATATGGCTCGGGAACTGTACGTCCTTCCCTCAGACGTTTTGTTGAGCAAATCCGCCAAGTCCCTACTGTGGGTAAGCACCTTGTTACTGGGCCTCCCCTTTATACATGTGCGTTAGTTGTCCTGACTACTACTTTGCAGGGCCATCACTACGCCGCGGCGTTGATGGATTGGGCTCACGACGCGGGTCGAGCCCTCAGCGTTTTGATCGACCGCAATGTCGAACTGCGTAGAAAGATCGAGGAGGTGCGCGCGGGGGCGGCTCCGGAGGCGGTCGCGGCAGCCGAGTAGCGTGCCTCGGATTTGGAGGCTGAGGTGACTCGGCTTAAGTCCGAGGTACAGGCTGCCGAGCAACACGCCTCGGATTTGGAGGCCGAGGGGACCCGCCTGAAATCCGAGGCAAAAGTGACCGAGGAGAAGAATAAAGATCTCCAGGCGTTCTTGAGGACGACACAGACCGAGGTTCGTCTGGCCAATAAAGAGGTAGTTGCCCTCACCCAGAAGTTGGAGGAGGCGCGTGCCGAGGCAAAGAGGGCCTCTGAAGCTCTGGCTACCGAGATGTAGCAGCGTCCAGAGAAAGACAAGAAGCTGATCGAAGACTACAAGGAGTCCTCGGGCTTTCAGCTCGGCTTGGTCCGGTCGGGGCAGGTTACTTACGAATACAGATACCGAATTGCCCTGGCCCACTTCAAGGCACGCCACCCCGGTCTGGAGGTCGAAGAGAACCCCTTCGGCTCCTGTCCTGAAGATTCAAGCGTCGACATGCCAGACGACGTTCCATTCGACGACAGCCTCGAAGCCCCTAAAGAATAGGGTAGAAGGTTGTATGTCTTTTAGGGGGTCGGTCTGGCGTTGGTTAACGTTGTGACTTGTCTGGTTTTGTAACCTAGCTTCCATTCCAAATAAAAGGTTTTTGCTTCAGATTTTTGTGTTTTGTCTTCGACTATACATAAAACTTCTTAAGGTTTTACACGTTCCACGTTCTCGGCAGAACGTGACCTTGCATGTTTGCGAGCCGATACATGCCGTCCCTGATGATGTTGTTAACCCGATAGGGTCCCTCCCAATTAGGAGAGAGCTTGCCGTGTGCTAGAGTCGAGTTACTGACCTCGGCCTTGTGCAGGACCAAATCACCTAATTTAATTGGCCAAGGCCATACCTTGCGGTTGTAGATTCTAGCGATGGCTCTCTTGTAGGTTAGGTCTTTCAAGTGTGCGTCCGCGCGCCGTTCCTCGAGCAAGTCGAGACCGGCCCTTAGTCCTTGGTTCGATGCCCCCTCATCGTAGCTCTCGGTTCGAACCGTGGGAATGACCACTTCTGGTGGCAGGACAGCCTCAGCTCCAAACACGAGGCTGTAGGGGGACTCCCCGGTCGCGGTTTTGGGGGTGGTCCGCAAGGACCACAAAATGCTTGGGAGCTCATCCACCCAAGCTGATCGGGCCGTAGACACCCTTCTTCTGAGCCCATTCAAGATGGAGTGGTTGGTCACCTCTGCTAGGCCATTCGTCTGGGGGTGTGTGTTAGGACTCTAGCTAGGAGAGTCCTAATTGATTGGGGCATTCATGTAAAACCTACCTAAGCCGACCCTTATTAAAGAGGTGAAGAGGCCGGCTAGGGTTTTGAGGTTATTTCTTAAAGAAGAATTAGGAGTTGTAAAGGAATAGGAGTCTTGAGTAGGAGTCCTATTAGGAGTCTTGAGTAGAAGTCTTAATTGAGTAAGAGTCTTGGGTAGGAGTCCTATTAGGAGTTAGGGTTTAGAAACCCTATAAATAGTCATGTATTCATCATCTTTTGATAAGCAATAGATGAATCTTTTCTGCAGCCTTTGAGCAGCAACTTGGAGGAAGGAACCCCTATAGAGTTCCAGGAGGCTTGATCCCCTAAAGAGATCAACCCCAAGCTTAGAATCTGCAAGGGTTCTAACACTTGGTATCAGAGCAGCGTTCTTGGCGTCTCGCTGCCCTTCCACAGCCATCCATTATCTCTCCACAGCCGCCTAAAGCAATTCCCACAATTGCTTAAAAGATCGTCACCAAATTTCGTTGTCATCTCCACCACCGCAGATCATCCTTTGATCTCCCCGTGAATTGCAACAGGTTCTGGTTTCCTACCTTACTGCTGCTGCAATTTAGTTATCCTTATTCAAAAATCCAAAAAAAAAAAAATTGTTCCTATATTGCTGCATAAACTTTTCGTCACAAAGTTTTCATCCATACGACGAAAGATACATTGCAGAATTCTAACCGCATAACACAGTCTATTTGATCTTGCTACTGCGTTTTTTCTATCCAAATCTCTACGAAAGTTTTATGACAGATTTGACACTTCCTAACAGTAGATTTTCCTTTGGTTTTATCAAAAAATTCTCAATATAAACTATTGATCTTTTACATCTAATCTGCTATACTTGAAAATCTGCATTGTAAAATTTCAACCGCACAACACAGTTTGTTTGATCTTGCTACTATATTTTCTCTATCCAAATCTCTACGAAATTTTTATGACAGCTTTGACACTTCCTAATAGCAGATTTCTCTTTAGTTTTGTCAAAAAATTCCTAATATAAATCATTGATCTTTTACGTCTAATCTGCTATACTTAAAAATCTGCACTATAAAATTTCAGCCGCATAGCATAGTTTGTTTGATCTTGCTTGCTATTGCATTTTTTCTATCCAAATCTCTACAAAATTTTTATGATAGATTTGATACTTCCTAACAGTAGATTTTCTTTTGGTTTTATCAAAAAATTCTCAATATAAACCACTGGTCTTTTATGTCCAATCTGCTACACTTCAAAATCTGTGCTGCAGAAAATTTCAGCCGCATATTATTGCCTTAACCGATCTATTTGTAATCTTTTTTGAACGAAATTTTCTCTACACTTTATAGATCATCTTGGCTTCCATCTAAGATTGATCTATTGAGGAATATATCTCTAAAAACAATTTTGTGTTGCTACAAATTTTCATCACAAACCGTTGAAATTTTTCGACGAGAATTCTGCTATCGCAACTTACACCAATTTCCTTGCTATTATACTGACGAAATTTTCTTGATTAAATTGGACATCCTTGCTGCCATATAAACTGAGATTTTTCTGCCAATTCTCTCCTCAAATCTCTTAAGTTTTTGATGGAAATTTCATCGAGAATCCGCTGTTTCTTTGATGATAATTCTGCTCTTACAAGATAACACAATTCTGCAGCAAACTTCCACCGATTTCTATCGAACCTTTGCTGCCATCTACCACAGATTTAAAACCTTCATCGGTAGCCCTAAAACTCCACCAAACCACACCCTCAAACTGCACCCAAAACTGCCACAAAACAAGCCTAAACCACAGCCTACATCCACCAATCCACCAACCCTTTCGACCATCACTTCTCTCAACCCATACTTGCCTTTAACCCGACAACAAAAGAGAGATCTAAACATCACAGATTTGGAGGCATATTCTATGGCATCTAGGGAGGCAATCAATGCTAAATTCGAAGCCTTGGAGGCGCGAATGGAGGATAAGATTCGGACTCTCTTTACCGAACTCAGTTTGGGCCGACCACTAAGCTCGAAGAAATCACATCAAGGAGAGAGCTCTAACCAATCGCACCAAGCCCGAAGAGATGACTTCCAAGAGAGGAGAGGTTCAATGACTGATATCAACTATCCACGAATGAGGGTGGACTTCCCTAGATGGGAAGAAGGAGACCCGATTGGTTGGATCTCGCGCGCGGAGTGATATTTTCGGTACCACAAAACTGCGGATGCATCTATGGTGGAAATTGCAGCTATACATCTTGAAGGGGATGCCATATAGTGGTTTGACTGGTTTAAATATACTCATGGAGTCCTCTCATGGCGACAATTCAAAGAAGGACTATTGATCCGGTTCGGACCAACCGATTACGAGAATATTGACGAACAACTAGCAAAGATCCGACAAACCTCTACCATTCAGGAGTACCAAACTAGGTTTGAAAGGTTATCTAATCAAACTTGTGATTGGTCTCAAAAACAGCTATTGGGGACCTTCATTGAGGGCTTGAAGCCGGAGATCCGGGGAGAAGTTAAAGCACGACAACCGTACATGCTTATGGCAGCCATCTCTTTCGCATGACATCAAGAGGAGCGATTGAACCATGAAGCTCGGAGGACTAGGATTGCTTCTCAACCTACAATGCAGAAGCCCTCAGCCCCCCCTACTATCAACCGAGTCCCTGCACCAAAAATGATGACAAGAGAAGAGCTTCAGGAGCAATCTACAGAAGAGTTATATTGGCACCGCGATGAGCCGTGGAGCCGCGAGCATCACTATAGAAAAGGGAGACTTCTTATGATTAAACCAGTAGAAGAAGAGGTCATTGAACATCAAGAAGAGAGCCTTGATAATAAAGAAGAAGATGCAGAAGAAGAGCCACAATCGACCGAAGTTATGGTGCATGCACTAGCTGGCTACTCAAACCCGCAAACGATGAAAGTTGAAAGCCTTCTCAAACAACAATCGATCACTATTCTCATCAACATGGGCATCACTAATAACTTCCTAGATAGTAAAGTTGATGTCCGAATGGCCTTACCTATCGAGTATTACAGCAGGTTTGACGTCAGGTTCACCGACGGACGGATTTTGAAATGTGATCGTAGGCACCCGCGGGAGAAACTATTACCGCAGGAACAAGAGATAATTGCAGATTTCTTCCTCCTTCCTCTCGATGATCATGAGGCTATGCTTAAAATTGAATGGTTGACAACATTAAGTAATGTTTCCTGGAATTTTATGAAACTAATTTTGAGATTTTACAGTAAAGGGAAACAGGTGATTCTACACGGGAAATGTGAGGGCGACGTAATGACGATTTGCACACAACAAATGGAGAAGGTTTTGCATAAAGCATGCAACAGCTTTTTGGTACAACTTAAGCAGCAAACTAAGGGAGAGCCAATAGAATTTGAAGATCCAAACCTACTTCTTTTGCTTGCTGAATTTTCAAATATATTTGACGAACCACGCAACCTACCTCTTGCCCATCGGCATGATCATTGTATACCGATTCTTCTAGGCAAACCTCCTGCAAATACTTGGCTATATCAACATTCATATCTGCAGAAGGATGAAATAGAAAGGATTATAAAAGAGATGCCCGAAATAGGAGTTATTCGGCCAAGTTGCAGCCCCTACTTTTCACCAATGCTCTTCGTACGAAAAAAGGATGAAACATGGCGAATGTACATTGATTACCAAACCCTCAATGGCATAACCATCAAGGACAAATATCCTATTCCAATAGCAGATGAATTGCTAGATGAAAGGGAGCACAAATCTTCACAAAGCTAGACCTTCGATCCGGGTATCATCAAATATGAGTGTGCAAAGAAGACATACCGAAAATCGCCTTTTGAACACACAATGGCCACTATGAATTTTTGCCAGAAGGTAGAATATCATAGGCATATCATATCAGAGGAAGGTGTGGCAGTGGACCCCTCCAAAATTGAAGCAATGCAGAATTGGCTGACCTCGTGGAACATAAAATTACTACGTGGCTTTCTCGGTTTAATAGGCTACAATCGTAAGTTCATGAAAAACTATGGAAAGATCAGTGCACCACTTATTTCTTTACTGAAAAAAGATATCTTCAAATGGTCGGACAAAGCCTCTGCTGCCTTCGACAAACTTAAGGCAGCCATGACGACGACGCCGGTGCTAGCACTACCAGATTTTAACCGGCCCTTCATTATTGAGGCCAACGCGTCTGGAGTTAGAATTGAAGCCATTTTCATGCAAGATGGTCGACCACTCGCATACACTAGCAAGGCATTATCTCCCTCCCATCAAAACATGTCAACATATGATAAGGAGATGCTCGCCATTGTGCACGCAGCAACGAGGTGGAGACCCTACTTGATCGGTCGACGATTTCAAATTAAAACCGACCATAAAAGCCTCAAGTACTTTTTAGAGCAAAAGATATCATCCCCTGAGCAACAAAAATGGGTAACAAAACTTCTTGGATTTGATTATGAAATAACTTACAAAAAGGGGAAAGAGAATGTTGTTGCAGATGCGCTTTCGTAGCTACCCGAGCAAGTTGAATTTTCGGTCGTTTCACTTCCAACCAGTAACTTCCTTGAGGATATTATGATAGAATGGCAGGAAGATCCGGAGACCAGTAAGATCATAAAAAAATTGGAGGAAGCATCAAGCTCCGTGGCTCATTACAATTGGGACTCAAAAGAATTACACGATAAAGGACGCATTGTGCTTGTGCCAAATTCTACTTGCATCTTCATGAGCAGATTTTGGACAGAGTTATTCCATATACAGGGTGCTAAATTGAAAAGGAGTATGACGTATCACCCACAAATCGATGGCCAGACGGAAGTGATAAACAGGTGCTTGGAGACAGCCCAAAGCCACCCACCAAATATGACTACCTAAAGAGAACTCCAGACCCAGTTGAGTGCTATTATTAATCGACGGATAGTGACTCGACGATGATGACCCATTACTGAAGTGCTAATACAATGGGTGAACTTACCAGTAGAAGGTGTCACTTGGGAGAACTATGACAACTTGAAGATCAAATTCACAGAATTCATGGATTGTTAGCCTTGAGGACAAGGCTGATTTGAAGAGGGCGGGTCTGTTAGGACTCTAGCTAGGAGAGTCCTAATTGATTGGGGCATTCATGTAAAATCTACCTAAGCCGACCCTTATTAAAGAGGTGAAGAGGCCGGCTAGGGTTTGGAGGTTATTTCTTAAAGAAGAATTAGGAGTTGTAAAGGAATAGGAGTCTTGAGTAGGAGTCCTATTAGGAGTCTTGAGTAGAAGTCTTAATTGAGTAAGAGTCTTGGGTAGGAGTCCTATTAGGAGTTAGGGTTTAGAAACCCTATAAATAGTCATGTATTCATCCTCTTTTGATAAGCAATAGATGAATCTTTTCTGCAGCCTTTGAGCAGCAACTTGGAGGAAGGAACCCCTATAGAGTTCCAGGAGGCTTGATCCCCTAAAGAGATCAACCCCAAGCTTAGAATCTGCAAGGGTTCTAACAGTGTGCTACCGAACTAAACTTCAGCTGAACCTTGTAGTTTGCACAGAACTCTTGGAACTGTACGCTAGCGAACTGGGTCCTGTTGTCGGTGATGATGGCCTTCGGCAGGCCAAAATGAGTTATGATATTTCTCCACACAAATTTTTCCACCTGGTGTTCCGTGATGGTTGCTAGCGGCTCGGCTTCGACCCACTTCGTGAAGTAGTCCACTCCCACGATAATGAATCTACGTTGCCCCGAGGCGGGGGGAAAAGGTCCGAGGAGATCCAACCCCCATTGTGTGAATGGCCACGCACTGTCGATGGGGGTTAGCGGAACCACGGGTTGCCGGGGCGTGCGGGCATGCATCTGGCATGAGCCGCACCGTTGTACGTAAGACCTCGCGTCCCGGGACATGGCGGGCCAGTAGTACCCCTGGCGGAGGACTTTGTACGCCAAGGCCCACCCAGCGATGTGTTCCCCGCAACTCCCTTCGTGGACCTCGATGAGGACCGACTGGGCCTCCTCAGGTTCGAGGCACCGCAGGAGGGGGTGTGAGAAGGACTTCTTGTACAGTCGTCCATTCATCTCAGTGTACCATGCCTGCACGCAGCGTATGCGCCGGGCTGAGGCCTCGTCGGCCGAGAGAGTACCGTCTCGCTTGAAGCGCAGCATCTCCTGTACCCACGTAACCGGAGCATCCGCCAAAGACACAACCGACATCGAGATGGCGCGGGAGGGTAGCTCCTCGATCTCGAGTTGGGCTTCGGGACTTGACTTTGAGGCCAGCTTGGCCAGCTCATCGGCACGCTGGTTTTTATTCCTCGGGACCCTAGATATTGCAAAACGGGAGAAGCCAGCGGTCAGATTTTTTACCTCTGCCAGGTACTTCGCCATGGTCGGCTCTTTGACTTCATATCCCCTGCCTAGCTATTCGGCCACTAACTGTGAATCGGTGAGGGCATGTATGGCGTTGACCTGCATCTCGAGGGCCAGCTTGAGTCTTGCCAGGAGCGCCTCATACTCGGCCTCATTGTTGGTAGCCTGGAAGCCGAAGTGCAGGGAGCGCTCGAATGACCGTCCATCGGGGGCTATCAAAACCAGGCCCGCACTAGCGCCCTTCAGGCCAACCGATCCATCCATGTGCAAGGTCTACATCTCCCCCTCCCGATCGAAGTTCACATCCTCGATCGGAGTGAGCTTCGAGATGAAGTCGGCCACTGACAGGGCTTTGATGGTGGTTCTTGGGACGTATAGTATGTCAAATTCATCGAGCTCTACCGACCATTTGAGGAGGCGACCTGCAACGTCAAACTAGATAAAACCTGTTGGAGCGGTTGGTCAGTGATTACCTCAATCGGGTGAGCCTGGAAGTATGGGCGGAGCCTTCGCGCCATTAGCACGAGTGCCAAGACAAGCCTTTCGATTGGTGGGTACTGCTCCTCAGGTTCGTTAAGGACGTGGCTAACATAGTAGACCGGGAGTTGCTCTCCGACGGCTTCTTTTGTTAAGACGGAACTAACAGCATGCTGGGAGGCGACTAGGTAGATGCTGAGCTTCTCCCCTGATGAGACTGAGGCTGTTGAAACTCAGATTTTGATGATGAAACTAATTGATTGTGTTTAGATGTTTAACTGCATTTTGAGTGATGCAGGTCTACTCGATCAGGATTAGATAGTTGACGCAGGAGGAATTGACATTGCGCCGGAGGAGATCACGTTAGGATATTGGACGGTAGAATGCTTCGGATGTCGGGCATCGGGCCAAGGAGAGCAGAATTGCACCAAGGATATCGGGGTTGCGGAGGTCAACCGTCGATTGGGCAACAACCCGCAAGAGTGGATGATGCACTGAAGAATCGGACGAAGCGCCAACCAATGACGTGCCGGGCAACAGAATGTCAATTCACGTTGTAATAATTGTCTAGATCAGAGTAGAGTTTTGGCTTGTGTGTGCAGGATTAACTACAATAACGATGAAGACATAAAGCAAAACAAAGTGCCGGAGTCAAGCGCGAAGGATTCGTTGGGAGTTCGAGAGTTTGACGGAAGTCCAAATGTTCGTCGGGAATGCTGTCGGAACTAGCCGAGAATGAGTAGGGAGCTTGCCGATGGGTTTTCGGAAGCTCGCCGGAAGGTTCGTCGGAAGTTCGCGGAGCTCACCGAGAAAGATCATAGCTTGTCGAAGAAGCTCATCGGAACTCGCCAAGATCAAATCGTGAAGTCTCGGAGCTTGCCGGGAGTCCGTAGAATGGTTTCCAAGAGTTTATCGGAAGACCGCCGGAAGTTCACCGGAAGAAGTCTTGACTTGCGGACTTTGTAATAGCTTAGGAAATGTCTTTAAATTTGTAGTTAGCATGTTAATTAGGGTTAGGATTAGGTGTTAATCTTATAACCCAAGTAGGGGCCAATTGGGCCCGAGTTTGGACTGGTTTGAGCCAAGTTTGGAGCCCAACCAGTGAGCTAAAATAGCCAGGCGGTGGCACCGCCCAGCACCCAAGAGCCAGGCGGTGGCACCGCTGGACTGGGCGGTGGCACCGCCCAGTACACTGTTAGTGTCACAACTGACAAGTAGTGGCACCGCTAGCTTCGGGAACCGAAGAGAATTCAAATTTTGGAGCCCAAATTTGAATCCTCTTGAGGCCTATAAACCCCTCTATTCTCAGCTGAGATAACAACTTTTGAGAAGCAATAGATTGAGATAAAAGCCTTAGCAAAGTCTTTAGCAAGTCTAGTTTTCAATTGCTTAAGTGTTCACCTCCTTCTTTCTCGTTGAAACTTTGTAAGAGTGTGAACCACTTGTAAAAAGTTGTAAGAGGGGTATTTGTCCTTCCCTTTCAAAGTGATTTGCTAGTGGAAGTTGGGAGCCTCATCGAAGAAGGCTTCGCAAGTGGATGTAGGTCATTTTGACCGAACCACTTTAAAATTGGCGTGTTCACTGGTTTGCATTTATTTATTGCACTTTACCTTACTGCAAACCTTCATACCTGCTTTACTTCCTTATTACTTTTGCTGCACACATTTACGAACATGCTTTCAAGTTAAGCACTTTCGAGTTCGGTTTTTATCGTACGAAAAAGTTTTCAAAACCGACGTTTTAATCCGCTGCACTAATTCACCCCCCCTCTTAGTGCCGCTCCGATCCTAACAATTGGTATCAGAGCCCAGTATTTCTCATTTCGGATTTACACCCGAGAGAAATGGCTCTTCATGGCTTTCAAGAGGGCTTTTCGGTTTTTCGTCCATCGTTGTTTAACGGATTGGACTACATTTATTGGAAAACTCGAATGAGAGTTTTCTTGATTTCTATGAATTTGGATTTATGGAATATTGTTGAAAATGGTTTTCAACTTCCCTCTAAACCGATGAACGAATGGTCGGATTTGGAGAAGAAGTATTTTTCTTTAAACGCAAAGGCTATGAATGCCTTATTTTGCGCTTTGGACAAAAATGAGTTCAATCGGATTTCTATGTGCGAAACAGCTTTTGATATTTGGCGAACACTTGAAATCACACACGAGGGAACTAGTAGAGTCAAAGACTCGAAAGTTAACATTTTATTGCATGATTTTGAGCTTTTTCGAATGCAACCAAGCGAGACTATAGGTGACATGTACACCCGTTTCACGGATATCGTCAATAATCTAAGAGTTCTTAGTAAATCTTTTTCGAATTTTGATCTCGTAAGTAAGATCTTAAGATCCATTCCAAAAAGGTGGGATCCTAAAATAACCGCAATACAAGAGACAAAAAATTTAAATGATTTTCCATTAGAAGAATTAATTGGGTCACTAATGACCTATGAAATGATACTTTTGGAACATTTTGAACTCGATGAGCACTTGAACCACCTTCCAAAGAATAGGAAGGATTTGGAACTCCGGACAAATGAATACCACTTGAGCGATGACTCAAGTGATGAGGACAATGATGAACTTGAACTTCGAACACTAAATCTTAATAAGTTCATTAAACAAAAATCTAAAGTAAACAATGAACTTGAATGGAGGAAGAGGCCAAAGAAGAGGAAGGCAACCAAGGATGAATCAAGAACTTCCAAAGGTGAAACGGCGAATTGGGCTTTGACGGGCTTCGACTACAAGGTAAGTAACTCAACTCCCTTAATTTATGTTGAAATTACTTGATGTTTTCCATGATGCGTTTTCTTTTTGAATAATTATTTTTCTTGAAAATTGCATGTTTTATGTTAATGGAATAAAAAATTAGATATAAATCTAATGATTGTAAACCTAGTGAGATTAATCTTATATATGTGCTTGAGAAGCAAGAATGTGTATTTTGATGATTTTCATATTGCTTTTCAATGAAGATGCATGGCTTTTGTATGAAAGGCTTGATATTTTTTATGTACATTATCTTTGTTTTTCAAACATGATGTATGGTTTTGACATAAGAACAAAAATTTGGGCATGCTATTATAAAATCAATCATATAAATTAAAACTAAAGAAGTATTAGGTATCTATAAGGATCATTCAAAATTATGTTCAATGAAACCTTGCTTAATGTTGTAATGAAAATATTAAAGTTGTGATACCATGATATAATGATTTTATGTATAAAATTTTGAAGTTATACATGATGATTTTTGTGATTTATTGTCTTGATGGTTTTATGACGAAATTCATTTTTCGATCCTAAACATTGATGCATGTTTTTATTTGACATAAATGAAAAAGCATGCTAACATGAAATCAATCACTTAAAATGAAACACTTAAAAAAGGGGGAAAATATATTATCAATGAAATCATGAATCTATTTATGTTATGAATTTTGTGAACCTTAAAAATGATTTTGATGATTTAAATTTGAAATGAGTTTATCAAAACTCATGATCTTGATTTCTTGGAATAACATGAGATTTCCTTTGATGATCATTTTGATTATTTATTATCAATGAATCATGAATATTATGTTATGATTTTGTGAACCTTAAAAATGATTTTTGATGATTTAAATTTGAAATGAGTTTTATCAAATCATGATCTTGATTTCTTGGAATAACATGAGATTTCCTTTGATGATCATTTTGATTATTTAAAGGACATTTGTCGAAATGATTCATAGAATTTTGGATTCATGAATTGATCCTTCATTTGTTTATGAGATGGTTGAAATCTTTGTACCTTTGAATTCTTTCCCTTCTCCCTTCGATTTTTAAATTTATACATATTATATGTTGAAGATTTGAAACCATGTTTTGATATCATGCATACCCAAGAAATGTTGATTTGACAAATTGAATGAATTGAAAATGAATGATGAATCTTCTCTTGAATATTACTTGTGATATTTTTTATGAATCATTATCTTGATTTCTCGATATTTGATATATGAAATTTTATAATGAATCAAGATTTTTCTTTAATCAATCTCCTAAGATTTTCTTTTGATTATTTATGAGGAGGTTCTTCAAAAAGAAATCATGCCTTTTGGTATACACATATTCTAATCCTTCATGATATGATTTTATGCAATTGCTTGTGTTCATGAAAATATTCATCTCATCATCCAATTAATTCTTCTTGATATTCCTAATATGATGAAATGAAATTATGCATGAAATACAAATGAGAAGTTAATGAACTTTGACATTTAGATACCATCATTTGAAAAGCTATGATCATGTTGCCAAAATAATGTATCATGAATGCTTGAATATCATGTATAATATGCTCATAATGATGATTGATTTATTTGTATCATGCATGAAAAATGAAAGGTATAGTTTTGAAATTGTGCAATTTGAAAATATGATGATGAATCTTGTGATTTACGTATTATTGATTTTTATCAAAATGAAAGTGCCTTATTGATCTTTATTGTAATAAATCTTACACTTTTGATTTTAAATGATGATACATGTTTTCACAAAAGACTTGAATACCCTCACATGAAATCAATTGTATGAAATGGAAATGAATTTTCTATCCTATTGAGATTAATGAATTTATTTTACCAATCTTGTGAATCTCATAAAAATAAACATGATGAATATTTTGAAAATAAATGAGTGTATCATACATTTGGTCTTAATGATTTCTCTTGAACATACTTTTTGAAATCATACTTGATGATGAATATCAAGATATTAAAAGGATGTTATCATGGAAACATGCTTGATGATTTGTTTTATGAAATTTACCTTTCCGTCTTAAATGTTGACACTTGTTTTATTAAAGGTAAAGGCATGCTTATAAGAAGCAAATCACATGAATAGAAATTTATAAAAACGAAATGCGATCCTCTATCTTATCGACTTTTCAATAAATCTATGCTTGTCATGTATGAATTTATTGAATGTGACTTTGAGGATAATTTCGGATTTCACAAATGCTTGATTCATACTTATGACATGAGACACATTTTAAATATGAATCATGTTCAATGCTTCAATCATGTTATATCTCCCTTAATTCATGTTGTTCTCCTATATTTATTTACCAAAGAGGAGAATCTTCCGAATGAATGAAATAATACGAATGAATCACTTATGCTTCAATCATGTTATATCTTTTTGAAATATCTTTTTAATGTGATGTTGATAATTTAAGATGCCTTGAGATAATTGAATCCTTGACTTACTCTTTATATGGCTTGAGAATAGATGGTTAAAATCTTGCTTGATGAGTTGTTTTATAAGATTTTGCCTTTATGTCTTGAACTTTCATGCTTATCTTGATTTGGCATATAAAGACTAAGGCATGCTTAGATGAAAAAGAATTACTTAAAAAATGCTTTTCCCATCTGATCGACATTAATGATTTCATGATATTTTGTTAATCTCGAGATTGATTTTGATGACTTGATTATGAGTTTCAAGTTAACAATTTGATTTGAATAAGTTTTATCTA
This sequence comes from Musa balbisiana, assembly GCA_004837865.1. Taxonomy (NCBI): domain Eukaryota; kingdom Viridiplantae; phylum Streptophyta; class Magnoliopsida; order Zingiberales; family Musaceae; genus Musa; species Musa balbisiana. The sequence goes on along the minus strand of CM017190.1, from coordinate 12,611,858 downwards.
AATCATCATCTTGATCTTGCAAAATTGGAATCACAAATAATATCTTTTGGTATTCATGAATTGATACTCACAATATGAAAGTATTGGTATTCATGACTTGAATTTGATTGAAATATTGCATGCTTAAATTAATCATTTTCCTATGTTTCAAAAATTCTTTAAATGCCTTATGTGATGATTGAAAATTAATTTGCTTTATGATAAATCTATGTATACCATTTTGAATATCTTGAAAGTAATGTTGAGATTTTGATGAATTTGATGATTTGGTATTATACATGCAATACTTTAACGTATGATAATAATGCACAAATAAGATTGATACTTACCTTTGTCATAATTGATGTAAAGGGTCTTCCCTTCTTTTTGACAATGACAAAGGGGGAGATAGCTGATTTGTACAAGTCAAGAAGATGCAAAAACTTGATTTCTAGCTTGCCTATCTTAAGTAGCAAAGATTGGTAACTTGCTTATTTCAAGAAGCAAAAGTTGTCTTTTTGAACATCACTATCTTGCCTATCTCAATAAGCAAAACATGCTAACGTGCACATCTAGCAAACTTGTATATTTTAAGAAGCAAGGGTTGCTTTCTTGAACATCTCAAAACTGCTAGCTTGCATGTTCTAAAAATATTGTAAAATTTGCTAGCTTGTATGTTATAGAAATTGCTATCATACTACCTTGCATATCTATGATGATAGCAAAATTGCATAATGATAAAACTAGGAGATTATGTTAATTATGCAATGTGTTGAACTTGGATATTTCAAAAACTTGTAAATTGCAATAGGAAACAAGAATCATGGGCTTACACAAGAAAGCTATCTTGCATTTGCTTTCGAAATTTTTGCTAGCTTGTATGTAGCAAAACTTGCATATCGTAAAAATTGCTAGCTTGTAGTCTAAAGAGAAGCAAACAGTTGCTGTCTCAAGAAAAGCAAACATGCTAAACTTACACATCTTTAATTGCTAAATTGCATGATGATAAAATTGGATACTATGTTTATTATGCAATAATTAGAACTCATATCTCTAAACACATAAGAGTTAGGACTTCTCCTTTTTGTTGATGACATAGGGGGAGAAGTATATTGATGACTTCATGCATTGAATTGAATATTTTATATATTTGCATGATGGTTTAAATGTTTTTCATAACATGTGATGAATGTTGCTTGGATTTGGGATAATCCAAGTGTTCTATCAATGGCATATTGATAGGGGGAGTTTGTTTAAACTCCGGAGAGTTAAGGTTAACTCCGGTAGTCATCAATTAGTTGTCATCATCAAAAACGGGGAGATTGTTGAATCTCGGATTTTAATGATGAAACTAATTGATTGTGTTTAGATGTTTAATTGCATTTTGAGTGATGCAGGTCTACTCGATCAGGATTAGATAGTTGACGCAAGAGGAACTGACGTTGCGCCGGAGGAGATCACGTTAGGATATTGGACGGTAGAACGCTTCGGACGTCGGGCATCGAGCCAAGGAGAGTGGAATTGCACCAAGGATATCGGGGTTGCGGAGGTCAACTGTCGATTGGGCAACAACCTGCAAGAGTGGACGATGCACTGAAGAATCGAACGAAGCGCCAACCAATGACGTGCCGGGCAACAGAATGTCAATTCGCATTGTAATAATTGTCTAGATTGGAGTAGAGTTTTGGCTTGTGTATGTTGGATTAACTATGATAACAATGAAGGCATAAAGCAAAACAAAGTGCCGGAGTCAAACGCGAAGGATTTGTTGGGAGTTCGAGAGTCCGACGGAAGTCTGAAGTTTCGTCGGGAATGCTGCCGGAACTAGCCGAGAATGAGTAGGGAGCTTGCCGAAGGGTTTTCGGAAGCTCGCCAGAATGTACGTCGGAAGTTCGCGGAGCTCACCGAGAAAGATCGTAGCTTGCCGAAGAAGCTCATCGAAACTCACCAAGATCAAATCGTGAAGTCTAGGAGCTTGCCGGGAGTCCGCAGAATGGTTTCCGAGAGTTTCTCAGAAGATCGTCGGAAGTTCGCCGGAAGAAGTCTTGACTTGTGGACTTTGTAATAGCTTAGGAAATGTCTTTAAATTCGTAGTTAGCATGTTAATTAGGGTTAGGATTAGGTGTTAATCTTATAACCCAAGTAGGGGCCAATTGGGCCCGAGTTCGGACTGGTTTGGGCCAAGTTTGAAGCCCAACCAGTGAGCTGAAATAGCTAGGCAGTGGCACCGCCGGTCTGGGCGGTGGCACCGCCCAGCACCCGAGAGCCAGACGGTGGCACCGCTGGACTGGGCGGTGGCACCGCCCAGTACATTGTCAGTGTCACAACTGACAGGCAGTGGCACCGCCACTGATAGGCGGTGGCACCGCTAGCTTCGGGAACTGAAGAGAATTCAAATTTTGGAGCCCAAATTTGAATCCTCTTGAGGCCTATAAATACCCCTCTATTCTCAGCTGAGATAACAACTTTTGAGAAGCAATAGATTGAGATAAAATCCTTAGCAAAGTCTTTAGCAAGTCTAGTTTTCAATTGCTTGAGTGTTCAGCTCCTTCTTTCTCGTTGAAACTTTGTAAGAGTGTGAACCACTTGTAAAAAGTTGTAAGAGGGGTATTTGTCCTTCCCTTTCAAAGTGATTTGCTAGTGGAAGTTGGGAGCCTCATCGAAGAAGGCTTCGCAAGTGGATGTAGGTCATTTTGACCGAACCACTTTAAAATTGGCGTGTTCACTGGTTTGCATTTATTTATTGCACTTTACCTTACTGCAAACCTTCATACCTGCTTTACTTCCTTATTACTTTTGCTGCACACATTTACGAACATGCTTTCAAGTTAAGCACTTCCAAGTTCGGTTTTTATCGTACGAAAAAGTTTCCAAAACCGACGTTTTAATCCGCTGCACTAATTCACCCCCCCTCTTAGTGCTGCTCCGATCCTAACGGAGGCAAGGCGGGGAAGGTTGGCGAGATGCTGCTTCACGTGTGCGAAGGCTACCTCGCACGCCTCAGTCCACTGAAAGTTCCTCGGGTCCTTCAAGGCCCGGAAGAAGGGGAGGCAACGATCGCCCGATCGGGACAGGAACCTGGATAGGGCGGCGAGCCTCCCGTTCAGCCGTTGCACTTCTTTCATCGTCCGGGGGGCTTGCATACCGATGATCGCCTGGACCTTTTCTGGGTTAGTGTCGATTCCCCTCTCGTGCACGATGAACCCAAGGAATCTTCCCGAGCTGACACCAAAAGTGCACGTGGCCGGGTTAAGGCGTAGGCCATATCTTCGCAACGTATCAAACGTTTTGGCCAGGTCGGCTAGGTGATCCGCCGCTATATGGCTCTTTACTATCATGTCATCGACATAGATCTCCATGTTCCGCCCGATCTACTACGTGAACATCCTGTTTATGGCTCTCTGATACGTGGCCCCCGCGTCTTGAGCCCGAACTGCATGACCTTGTAACAATAGACCCCTTGGTCAGTGAGGAAGGCCGTGTGTTCCTGGTCTTCCAGTGCCATTCTGATTTGATTGTAACTGGAGAAGGCATCCATGAACGAAAGGCGAGCATATCCGGCGGTCGCGTCGACTAACTAGTCAATCCTCGGGAGGGGGTAACAGTCCTTCGGGCATGCGCGATTGAGACTGGTATAATCAACACACATCTGCCAGCTCCCGTTAGGTTTCTTTACTAGGACCACATTGGACAGCCACTACGGATATTGAACTTCCTGTATAAACCCTGCCGCCCGAAGTCGTTCCACCTCCTTGCGGATGGCCAATTGCCGGTCGGGTGCATGCCGCCGGGGCTTCTGTTTCACTGGCCTAACATCGGGCGCTATATTCAAGTGATGCTGGGCAGTCTTCGGGTCAACACCTATCACATAGGAGGGTGACCACGCGAAGACGTCGGCGTTCTCTCAGAGGAAGCCAATGAATTGCTCCCATTCTTGATCGGGGAGTTCCGACCCGATCCTAATAGATCGGTCGGGTCGATCCTTCGTCAGGGGTATGTCGTGAGTAGGCGCCGTCAGATCAGGGTGCGGGGTTGACTTCTTCATTTCCCTGGGATCACCGAGGGGTTGCTCAGTTCTTGCCCTTTTGCAAAGGGAGACTGTCGCCAAGTAACAACGCCTGGACTCACGGGGGCTTCCCAAGACTTCGCCGGCCCCATAGCAGGTCGGGAACTTCACAATTTGTTGGTAGGTGGAGACGACGGCCTTGATTTTGCTGAGGGTCGGTCGACCGAGGATTGCATTGTATGCAGCGGGGAGGTCAACCACTAAGAAGGTGGACATGACCGTCTTCAATCTCGGCGGGGTTCCCAAAGTTATCGGCAGAGTAGTCGCTCCTATCAGCGAGACCAAATTGCCAGTGAAGCCGGTAAGCGCCGAGTGCATTGGCACGAGGGCTTCCTTCGCTAGCCCGAGCTTTTGGAAAGCATCCCAATAGAGTACGTCGGCCGAGCTCCCAGTGTCGATCATGACCCTTCTCATCTGAGCGTTAGCAAGCCTGGCCGTGATCACAAGCGCATCATCATGCTCGGGTTGCTCGACTCCACCATGGGGGAATGTGACCTCGGGCTCGAGGCCGAGCTCGGGGGCGTCGGCTCAAATGGAGCGAGCATACGCCTTCCTTCTAGACATGCTATCTCCCCCGGCCAGCGGGCCGCCCACGATCACATTGATCAGGCACTCGACAGGACCCTCCGGGCGGGGGGAAAGCTCTTCACCTTGCTAGGGGTTCCGACCGAGGTGTCCTTTCTGAATGAGCTCCTCGATCTGTCGCTTCAACTCACGACACTCCTCGGTGTCATGCCCATGCTAACTATGGAAACGATAGTACTTCGACTGGTTCGCGAGTTCCCATGGGTTTCTCATTGGAGCGGGGGCCTAGAGCAACCCTTTGTCTCTTATCTGGAGAAATATCTTTGTTCGAGATGGGCCCAAAGAGGGTAGTTGCGACGTCGACACTGACGGGCTAGGCTGCTCGGATTTGTGCCTTAGCACAGCAGGCTGTCGCTCACGGGATGGCTCTGACCTAGTCCTCTTATGGTCCTCTCATTTCTCGGCCATCCAGACCTCCGCCACAACGAATTGGGTGGCACGCTGGAGCATCTCGGGGAGCATGGTGGGGGGTCGTTCCACCAGCGACCAGAAGAATCGGGAGGGTCACAAGCCTGCCATAAATGCCTGCATTAACAGAGAGGGGTGAGCATCTGACAATCCCCGGATCTGGGTAGTAAAACGATTCAAAAAGTGGGAGTGGGGCTCGTCCTCCCTCTGGTTGAGTCCGAGGAGTAGTGCGATGGACGGCTTTGGCCAAGCATAAGCTAAGAAGTTGGACTCAAAATCTCTGGCGAACTGATCAAAAGAGGTGATCGTTTTGGTCTAAAGACCACTGTACCATGTGCGGGCTGGTCCTCTCAAAGTTGTGGGGAATGCCCTGCACATCAAAGCGTCAAAGGTCTCGTATAGCGCCATCTAGGTGCGAAAGGTGGCCACGTGGTCCGCTGGGTTGGAGGAGCCGTCGTATGCATCCAAAGAGGGGAGCCTGAAGCTCGGGGGAATCGTCTGGTCCTGTCTCTCGGGTGCAAACGGAGACCCCCGGCATGTTTCCTTCCCGAGCTCGCCCTTTGACCCGCGGACCTCCTGCTACACTTCGTCAAGCCGCTAACTAACGAAGCGTAACTGGGCTCGGAGGGAGTCCGCCGAATCCGAAGATAGTACCTTAGGATCCGGGCGGATCCTCGGGAGTATTGTCATTCGATCCCTAGGCAGGGTCGGTCGGGCTCGGGGGGAAGTCGGTACCTCTAAAGGCAGCGCGTGATCCTGAACTAGCGGTTCCTGATGCCGCAGCGGTTGGATCACAAGCGTGTGCTTCGGATGAGCGATGAGAGGGATAATGGTTTGTACCATACCCGTCAATGCTCGAACTTGTAGAGCGAGATCTTGAAAAGCCTCAGACGACACAGGCGACGGATCGGCTAGGAGTCCCACTGGTGGTGATAAGCTCAGGTCGTTGAATAACCACCAGTAACGCTCGGAGGTCGTGATGGGGAGTTTATCTCTAGGTTCAACCCGCGATGGGTGTTCTCCCGGAGCTGCTCTTGGGCGCGGCCCCTTCTGTGCGGGTTCATCCAAGTCGATCTGTTGATCCCTCGACATTCGGGCCCTCCTTCTAGCGCCAAAATATTAGTGTCAACTACTTTATGCCATGGCCTCAGGGCCAACGCGGCTTGGTTCAGGTCCGAATGAGCGGGGACTTTGTTGGGGGAACTTCGGGGTGGCTGAGGTGGCCGACTCCAGTGGTACGATCGCGGTTGAGTCCCTTTTGCCTCCGGGAAGGGGGTTCCTCACCTAGATATTCGGTGGGAGACTCCGTCTTCGTACCTGCACATAGGTCGGGTCGGAAGTGCTCGACCCGACCCCTCCGATGATCAAGTCAGATGAAATAGAGAGGTCCCTATTGTGTGTATTCGATCCCCCCTCATTTCTTCTTCTCGAGGGTGGGGTTAATATAGGGTGACTTATTGTGTCTGATGTGCCTGTTTTGCAGGGAGCAGGATCGTACTCCCAGCCACGTCTGACAGCGCTGTTGGCATGGCGTGAAGGGTTGGGCCTGAGCAGGGGGTTAATGCGCCTCGGTCGGTGTTCCGGTCCGTTTTGACCAGGTGCTGTCGGGTCGATCGAGGCATGAGGCGTCATCTAGGGCAGCTGACGTCGGCCCGGGTCACATCGCCATTATTGCCCATATCAAATACTATATATCATTCATCTATAAAATGTACCCCATATGAAGCACTATATGGTCGGCTGGCCCTTGTGATTCTAAAGTATGTAATTGGCTCGACCAAGGTAGATCAGGTCGACTAAGATTTAATTAATAGGGACAAACTCCTATAGCTAGTAAAGGATAATCTCTCTGCAGCTTAAGCCAGAATGAAGCAACAAGATGACACACGATAAAGCGAAAGAGAATTTTCAGTAAGAGACTAGGTTTATCTTCACCTTTAGCCATACAAGCAACTCTACTATTAGGATCAAGAACGATAAGAGAGGGGGTGAATTAGTGCAGCGGATAAAAATGACGTCGATTCTAAAAATCTTCGTTTTGATGAAACCAATATCGAAAATGTATTTAACTTGAAAGTGATCATAAGAGTGTAATAAGAAAGTAGAGCAAGTAAGACAGTTTGTAGTAAAGGTAAATTATAAGAAGTAAATGCAAACCGAGTTTTATAGTGGTTCAGTTATCATGACCTGCATCCACTTCTGATTCCTTTTTCATCGAGGCCATCGGCATCTACTAACGATTTTCCTTGAATGGGCGAAGAACAACTACCCTTTTATACTCTTTATCCTTTTCACGGGTTTAGGAGACAACCCTTACAAGCCTCTTTTTCTTAGACCTCACTTCTCCTTTTAAACAAACTTCTAAATACTAGGAAGAAGTGATCCTAAATCCTAAGAGAGTTTTCCAATTTTTTCTCAAGTATTTTCCCCATTTTTCAACTCAATTTCATGCTCAAATATTACTACTCCATGCAGGAATAACTGGGGTACTTATAGACCCCAAATGGCTTCAAAATTGGAGCTAAAAAAAGTCTCATCTCGAGTTTCTCGGGTCCTAGCGGTACCGCCGCCTACAGCACTAATACTAGGTGGTACCACTGCCCAGTCTGATGGTACCACCTCTTGGGAGATTATGTCTAAGCAGTACCATCACCCAGACTAGTAGTACCACCACCTAACAGTCTCAAAGACTAAGTCTAGGCAGTACCACCACCTGACACAGTCTTGGAGACTATGCCACCGATGGTTCCATCTGTTAGGTCATTGTTTGGGCCTTTCAGTTAGCCTAACACAGCCCAAACTTGGGCCCAATTGGCCCCTAATTGAGTTGACCCAATTCCAACCTAATTACACCGAAAACCTATTTCGATCTAGACAATTATTACAAAGCTAATCAAATGTTGTTTGACATGTCATTGGTTCATCGGCGCTTCATCTGAATCTTTGATGCATCGTCCTCTCTTGCGGCCTATTGCCCAATTGACTAGTTGACCTCCGCAACTCCAATTTTCTTAGCACAATTTCTAATCTTCTTGGCCCGATACCCAAACCCATGGCTTGAAGCCTTCTGCTAATATATCGACCGATCCTCCGGCTCGATATCCAATCTTCTAACATTTTCCACTCTGGCCCAACATGATTCTTCCTGCTTTTAATTGTCTCTCCCTGATTAAAGCTTCCTACATTACTCAAAGCGCAGATCAGATAAACACTATCAATTGGTTTCATCATCAAAATCCAAGATTCAACATCTCCATCAATACATAAGCCTCTATGAAGCTATCCCCACGTTTTATGGGCCCTATCAGATCACAGAGTGTATTGGAGCTGTGGCATACAGACTTAAATTATTTGAGGATTCCAAAATTCACCTTGTCTTCCACATGTTATGCTTAAAGCCCAAGTTAGGATAACACAAGTCACCCGAGATCTAACTGCCCAATACTATTGATGATAGAGATATTCAAGCCCAACCACAAGCCATCCTCGACTGCAAAATCGTGAAGCATTGCCGACATTACTCTATTGAAGTACTATTGCATTGAAATAATTTACTACTCGAAGATGCTATATGGGAATCATATGAGGAGCTGAAGACTCGATTCCCTGAGTTCATGGAACCTTAGTCGTAAGGACAAGGCTGATTTCGAGAGGGCGGGCTTGATAGGACCCTAGCAGGGTTGGGTCCTACTCAACCGAGAAGCAGCTAATAAAAACCTTGTGAGATTATAATAAACCCCACCTAGCCACCTCTATCCTATAAAGAAGAGTGGCTAGGGTTTATATTTAGGCCTTTGGGCTTCCTAGTCATTGCCCCCCTTTTACTGGGTCGGTCGGCTAGGGTTGAGGGCAAAAGGGGTAACTCCTTAGGAAGCAGCCCCTAGGGCTAGGGTTTAGAGCTCCATATAAGCATATAGCCTCCATCTCTTTGAGAATAAGATCTATTTACAATTGCAGCCATTTGGCCGACTTCTAGGAGGGTGGAACCCCTATAACATTCCAAGGATTAATCCCCCTCAAAGATCATCTACACAGAATTCCTTTGAGGTTCTATCAGTAAATTGAATAAGTAGAAGGAATTGGACATTAGGCTAGAGTGAACATGTTAGAAGATTGGATGTGATTGGGCAATGGGCAAAAAAGACTTCGTGTCAAGTTACATGTGCCATCACTCACGTGATTGGCTTACAGGACACATATGACTAGCACTTTAGACATAAAAACCTACTGCAGTACCTTTTCTGTGACATAAAAACCTACTGCAGTACCTTTCTGTGATCCTTAATTTTTTCGAACCTTCCACCACCCCATGCCATTAACACATCAATAGAAAAGGACAAGGACATCTTTGATCTACAAGCATATGCTATGGCTTCTCAAGATCTAATTAATGCCAAATTTGAAGCATTGGAATCTCGAATTGAATCGCGCTTGGAGGACAAATTACATGCTATGTTTGTAGAATTCAGAATTGGACAACCACCGAGTCCAACCAAATTTTAGTGATGAGAGAGTTTAGAAAGACCTCTAGAGATGGAGGGACAGCCCTCGGACATGCTTCAACCATGCATGAGGGTGGATTTCCTGCGATGGGAAGAAGGAGACCCAATGGGGTAGATTTCGTGCGTCGAATGTTATTTTTGCTACTATCGAATGTCGCATGATGCTATAGTGGAAATTACTATCATCCACCTTGAAGGAAATACTATTCAATAGTACAATTGCCTAGAATATAATCATGGGGCTCCGACGTGGAATCAATTTAAGAACGCACTACTGAATTGTTACGGACCTACGAAGTATGAAAATATCGATGGTCAACTCGCAAAGATTCGACAAACTTCTATGATTCAAGAGTATCAAACCAGGTTTGAGAAGCTATCCTACCTTCCTCATGATTGGACAGACTATCAATTGGTAGGAACATTCATTGAAGAACTCAAGCTAGAGATAAAAGGGGAGGTTAAGGTGCGGTAGCCTCGTATCGTGACAATTGCGATTTCTTTCGCTTGAATAGAAGAAGAATGGCTCAACTAAGATACTCAAAGGATGAGAAACTCTCCTAGGCCTGTGGCATATAAACCTTCTTCTGCTCCCAGCCGTCCTTCACTACCAAAAAAATTGATAAGAAAAGAACTATGTGACTGATCAGCAAAGGGTCTTTACTAGCATTGCAACGAGCCGTGGAACCACAATGATCGCTGCAAAAGGGGCCGCCTCCTACTGATTGAACCTCTTGAAGACATGGAGGAGGTCCCAGAGCATGAGGAAGAGGTGACGGATGAAGAACAATAGCCGGTTGATATTACGATGCATGCCCTTGCCAGTTATGCGAACTCGCAAATGATGAAAGTGGGAGGACTTATGAAGCCACAACCTATCACTGTTATTATTGACACAGGGAGCAATAATAATTTTATGAACAACAAGGTTGCTGTTTGGATAGCCTTACCTATCAAGAGTTATAGCAAGTTTGATGTTAAGGTCACCAACAGACAAATTTTGAAGTGCGATCATAGGTGTCCGCAAGTGAAACTGTTGCTGCAAGACCAAGAGATAATTGTAGATTTATTCCTCCTCCCTCTTGATTATTATGAGGCCATGCTCGACATTGAATGGCTGATGACATCAGATGATGTTTCTTGGAACTTTGTGAAACTAATTATGAAATTTTACAGTAAGGGGAAATAGGTGATACTGCACGGGAAACGTGGGGGTGACGTAACGATGATTTGTACACAATGAATGGAGAAGGTTTTGCACAAAGCATACAGTGGCTTTTTGGTACAACTTGAGTAGCAAACTAAAGGAGAGCCAATAGAATTTAAAGATCCAAACCTACTTCCTTTGCTTGCTGAATTTTCAGATATATTTGATGAACTGCCAAACCTACCTCTTACTCGTCGGCATGATCATTGTATACCGATTCTTTCGGCAAACCTCCAGCAAATACTTAACCATATTAGTATCCACATCTCTAAAATAATGAAATAGAAAGGATTGTAAAAGAGATACTCGAAATAAGAGTTATTTGGCTAAGTTGCAGCCCCTATTCTTCACCGGTGCTCCTTGTACGAAAGAAGAATGAAACATAGCGAATGTGCATTGATTACCGAGCTCTCAATGGCATAACCATCAAGGACAAATATCCTATTCTAGTAGTAGATGAATTACTTAATGAATTAAAGAGAGCATGAGTCTTCACAAAGCTGGACCTTCGATCCGGGTATCATCAAATACGAGTGTGCAAAGAAGATATACCGAAAACTACCTTTCAAACACACAATGGCCACTATGAATTTTTGGTAATGCCCTTTGGTCTCACCAATGCTCCCTCCACCTTCCAAAGCCTTATGAATGATATTTTCTAGAATTATCGTCGTAAGTTTGTGCTGGTTTTCTTCGACGATATCCTTATTTACAACCCTTCTCTTGAAAGTCATTTTCAGTACTTATGACTTATTTTGACGATTTAACGAGGACATGTTCTTTTTGTCAAAAATCAAAGTGTAGTTTTCTTTAATATAAGGTGGAATATCTTGGGCATATCATATCAGAGGAAGGTGTAGCGGTAGACCCCTCCAAAATTGAAGCAATACAGAATTGGCCAACCCCGAGGAATATAAAATCGCTACGTGGTTTTCTCAGTTCAACGGGCTACTACCACAAGTTTGTGAAAAACTATAGATAGATTAGTGCATCCTTTACTTGCTAAAAAAAGATACTTTCTAATGGTCAGACAAAGCCACCACCGCCTTCGACGAACTTAAAGCTACAATGACAACAACGCCCGTACTAGCGCTACCCGACTTCGGCAAGACTTTTGTTATTGAAGTCGATGCCTCTGTAGTCAAAATTAGTGTTATACTAATGCAAGATGGCCGCCCCCTCACTTATATCAGTAAGGCATTATCTTCTTCTCATCTCAGGATGACTATTTATGATAAGGAGATACTCACGATTATGCATGCGGTGTCCAAATGGAGACCATACTAGATCGGGTGATACTTTCAAATCAAGACCGACCATAAAAGCCTAAAATATTTCTTGGAACAGAAGATATCTTCTCTTGAGTAGCAAAAATGGGTAACAAAGCTTCTTGGATATGATTATGAAATAACTTATAAAATGGGGAAAGAGAATGTTGTTGTAGATGCGCTTTTGTGGCTACTTGAGTAAGCTAAATTTTCTGTCGTTACACTTCCGACTAGTGACTTCCTTGAGGATATTAAGAGGGAATGGTAGGAAGATCTGAAGACTAATAAGATCATAAAAAAATTGAAGGAAACACCATGCTCCATGGCTTATTACAATTGGGACTAAAAAAAAATTGCACTATAAGGGACGCATTATGCTTGCGCCAAATTCTACTTGCATAAAGACCATCCTTCAAGAGATGCATTCCACACCTACAACCAGGCACTCTGGGTCCCTTAGAATCTATAAGAGAATTAAGTAAAATTTTTATTGGGTAAGGATGAAAAATATTATTGCTAAATTTGTGGCATAATGTGATGTATGTCAACGACATAAAGGTGAGATAATGGCAGATCCTGGAAAGCTATAACCTTTGCTCGTTCCGGACTTAATATAGACTGATATATCAATAGACTTCATCGAAGGGCTTTCCTTATCACAAGGAAAATATACAATTTTTGTCATGGTTGATCACCTTACAAAGTATGCTCACTTTTGCGCTGTTCATAATCCCTACACTACTTCTAGTATTGCTCGAATCTTTATGGAGAATATTGTAAAATTACATGAGATGCTGAGATCTATTGTAAGTGATCATGATAGGGTCTTCATGAGTAGATTTTGGACAGAGTTATTCCAAATGTAAGGCACTAAATTAAAAATGAGTATAGCGTATCACCCACAAACCGACGGCTAAACTGAAGTGGTGAACAGGTGCTTGGAGACATACCTCAAATGCTTTACCAGTGATTGGCCAAAAGAGTGGACAAAGTGGCTTCCCTAGGTCGATTGGTGGTATAATACAACTTATCATTCATCCACAAAATGTACTCCCTATGAGGCTATGTATGGCCGACCTCCCCTTGTGATCCCAAAATATGTGTTGGGCACCTCTAAAGTAGAACAAGTAGATAGGAAACTATAGGACAGAGACATAGAGCTACTAAAAGATAATCTCACTACAGCTTAAGCAAGGATGAAACAACAATATGATCAACAAAAAAGCGAAAGAGAATTTTTAGTAGGAGATTGGGTCTTCCTATGGCTCCAGCCATATCAGCAAACATTAATCCAGACTAGAGCATCTATGAAACTTTCACCTCGGTTCTATGGACCCTACCAAATTTTGGAGCGCATTGGAGTGGTAGCATATAGATTGGACTTACCCGTCAGCTCCCGAATCCATCCAGTCTTCTATATGTTGTATTTAAAGCTCAAGCTGGGATAAAATAAGACAACCCAAAGCCATCTTCTAAATATAACTACCCAAGGAGAGCTCCTAACCTAGCTGAGTGCCATTATTAATCGAGGGATCGTGACTCGACGACGACAACCCACTACTGAAGTGCTAAGATAATGGGCAAACCTATCAGCAAAAGATGCCACTTGGGAGAGATATGATGATTTGGAGATCAAATTTTTAGAATTCATGGATCGTCAGCCTCGAGGACAAGGCTGATTTGAAGAGGGCGGGTCTGTTAGGACTCTAGTTAGGAGAGTCCTAATTAAGTTTTATTGAAAGGGACTTTCATGAAAAACCTACCTAGCCGACCCCTATTCAAGAGGTGAAGAGGCCGGCAAAGGATAAGATTAGTTTGGAGGTTTCCTCTTAGAGAAGTATTAGGAGTTGGTTAAAAGTAAGAGTTCTAATTGAGTAGGAGTCCTATTAGGAGTTGGGGTTTTAAAGCCCTATAAATAGTCATGTATTCATCCTCTTTTAATAAGCAATAGATGAATCTTTCTTAGCAGCCTTAAGTAGCAACTTGGAGGAAGGGTTCTAACACTCTCCTGAGCCTATTAAAAGGAGAATAGAGTTGTAAGAAGGTTATTGGTCTTCGCTTATTAAAGGAAGACCATTAGTGGATGTAGGTGGCCTCGAAAAAAGAGGAATCAAAAGTGGGTGTAGGTCACGACGACTGAACTACTTTAAAACTTAGTTTGTATTTCTATTTTTGCTATTTACATTCACTACAAACTACCTTTCTTTACTTCCACTATGCTTACAAATGTATTTTTAAGTTAAACATATTTCCTATACGGGCTTTGTCAAAACAATTTTATCAAACGAGATTTTTGACTCGATATGATTTTTATCGCTGTACTAATTCACCCCCCCTCTTAGTATTGACTCGATCCTAACAGGATCTATTAGGATTAAGTTGATAGGGGGCCTCTATAAATGGGAGGGAACCAAAGACCTATAGCCTAGAGGTTCTTTTTGGCTATCTCTTCCTATTCTCCTCTCTCCCTCTCCTCCTTATACTGCAGCCCCTATTTGGGGCGTGAGGACAAAAAGAAGGTGCAGCCCCTTCTTGATTACGTGGTGCATGCGAGGAAGAGTTTTGGGTAGCGATTTGAGGAGTATTTTTGCAGCCCTACCATGTGGATCACCACTGGATTGGAGGACAATTGACCTTCTTCATCCTCTCCTATAGATAGTTGATGCTCAAGGATATACAATCTCCCTAGGTAATTCTTTTATGCGTAGTTTTTTTATTTCGTGGGTTTTTGCATACTAACTTTTGTACGATGATGAAACTTTCTTTTTTGTGAGAATTCTAGGATTTTGTCTGAATGTTCTTCTACTGCACATATGATGTCACCCTAGATTTCCAAATAGTAGTATCAGAGCTAGGTTGCTTATGCAAAAGATTGACTTTTAAACTGCATGTGTTATGTTCAATCGTGTTAAAATTGTTTTGTCCAATTGCTGTAATTTTTTTTTTGTTATATTTTTCAAATCTATGCTGCACCTTTTTTTACTATTAAGAGGTGTCTTAGATAGGGCTTTTGATGTCAAATTTGTTGACACAAAAGGGGAAGAAAGGGCAACAACTATTATTGCCCCTTGGATGGCCGAAGGCTACATGCAGCCTTGGCCGAGAGCTCCAATTTACTACTCTCAGCCTAGCCAAAAGCAGCAAGAATGAGAGCAGCATGGCTGCCCTCAACCTACTGCATGGCAGCCCCTATAGCCACATTACCTGGCTGCAAGGGGCACCCATGGCGGCCAAGGTTTCTTAGCCACAAGGGTTGCCCAAGCGGCCAGGAGTTCTAACTGCATGGGGCACTTGCAACCCATGGCAGCCTTGCAGCCATAGTTTGTTAGCTACAAGGGACTCCTTGGTGGCTAGGGTTTTCTAGCCATGCAAGGCAGTCTAATGGCCTAGGATTCTGATAAGACCCTATGGTTTTTGATAAGACCCTAAGGTTTTATCGTAAAGAAAATAAGAGAAAATGGGATGATCACATCGAGGGGATCAGTCTCCTAGGGTTTGTCAAAAGACTGAATAGTATTTCTCATAGATAGCCAAAAAGAAGTAGTTACATCCCTTATTTATAGAGTTCCGACTTTAACTGAACTAAATAGACTTAATAAATAAGCACAGAAAATAAAAGTATCCTAACAATTCCGCCTCCTTCAATTCAGCCTTGTCCTCAAGGCTGAGCAGCATCAAATTCTGGAAACTTCTCCTTTAGCGCACTTTGGGACTCTCAAGTGGCATCTTCCTTTAATAAGTTGGCCCATCGCACCAACACTTCAGTTACAGGATGTCTGTGGTACATTATAACTAGTCGATCAAGTATGGTTTGTGGTTGAGCTTGAACTTTCCCAATATTAGAAGTGTCCGGCAAATGGCACTGCATTATCGCATCTTCACCCAACTTCCTCTTAAGGTATGAAACATGAAAGACTAGATGTATTTTAGAGTTAGCAGCAAAATCCAGGAAGTAAGCAATTGGTCCAATGTGTTCTAATACCTTATAAGGCCTCAAAAATCGAGGAGACAACTTCATGGAAGATCGGACCTTTATAGAAGTTTGCTTGTAGAGTTGACGAAGGAAAACCCAATCACCCATGGTAAATTCACATTCACTTTGGTGTTTATCATCTTGTTGTTTCATTCTTACTTGTGTGGCTGTGAGGTTATCCTTTAAAAGCTGAATAATCTTATTTCTATCCATCAATTCCTTGTCCACTTGATCAACTTTAGAAGAACCGGGTATATATTTTGTAATTGTAGGTGGGGTTTGACCATAAACTACTTCAAATGGAATTATTTTAATATAAAAATGGTAAGAGGTATTATACCACCACTTCGCTCACGGAAGATATTTAATCCATTCCTTCAGCTGTCACTAGTAAAGCATCGGAGGTAATTTTCTAGGCACCTGTTTACCACTTCAGTTTACCCATCTATTTATGGATGATAAGTAGTACTCATATTCAACTAAGTACCCTATAAACTGAAAAGTTCTATCTAGAAGGAGCTAATAAAATCCTTGTCTTTGTTACTAACAATGGAATGGGGACTCCCATGCAATTTAGCTATGTTTTCTATAAAAATACGAGCAACACTTGCAGTAGTATAAGAATGTCGTAAAGCACATAAATGAGAAAACTTTGTAAGCCTATCTACGACTACAAGTATAGTACTTTTTCCTTGAGGTGGTGAGAGTCTATCAATGAAATCCATAGATATGTCGGTCCAAGTAGCATCAGGAATCAGGAGGGGCCGTAGCAAGCCTAGGGTGGCTATTTTCTTACTTTTATGACATTGGCAAACATCACATTCTGCAACAAATTTATTGATAAAATTTTTCATACCTTTCCAGTAAAAAAGTTGTCAAACTCGCTTATAAGTGTGGAGAAATCCCAAGTGACCAACAATTGGTGATGAATGGAACTCCTTCAGAATTATCTCCTAGCAAGAAGAATGTGGAGCAACAACTATTCAGCCTTCATAGTGCAAGTCCACCGAATCTCAACTATAATTTAGGACAAAACCTAGGGCTTCTTCTAATTTTCTAGTGATATTTTAGACCTCATGATCATCTGACTATTCCCTTTTGATAACTTCCAAATTCTTGTAAATAGGAATAGAAATAGCTACTAGTTCAACTTGTTCTGGAAGGCATGAGAGGGCATCTATTACTAAATCTCACTCCCTTTTTTATAAATGATCTCATATTCAAATCCTAATTGCTTTTTTTTTTTTTTTTTTTTTTTTTTTTTTTTTTTTTTTTTTTTTTTTTTTTTTTTTTTTTTTTTTTTTTTTTTTTTTTTTTTTTTTTTTTTTTTTTTTTTTTTTTTTTTTTTTTTTTTTTTTTTTTTTTTTTTTTTTTTTTTTTTTTTTTTTTTTTTTTTTTTTTTTTTTTTTTTTTTTTTTTTTTTTTTTTTTTTTTTTTTTTTTTTTTTTTTTTTTTTTTTTTTTTTTTTTTTTTTTTTTTTTTTTTTTTTTTTTTTTTTTTTTTTTTTTTTTTTTTTTTTTTTTTTTTTTTTTTTTTTTTTTTTTTTTTTTTTTTTTTTTTTTTTTTTTTTTTTTTTTTTTTTTTTTT
Source organism: Musa balbisiana (assembly GCA_004837865.1). NCBI lineage: Eukaryota > Viridiplantae > Streptophyta > Magnoliopsida > Zingiberales > Musaceae > Musa > Musa balbisiana. The sequence continues at coordinate 12,594,283 of CM017190.1, read as the reverse complement.
TTTTTTTTTTTTTTTTTTTTTTTTTTTTTTTTTTTTTTTTTTTTTTTTTTTTTTTTTTTTTTTTTTTTTTTTTTTTTTTTTTTTTTTTTTTTTTTTTTTTTTTTTTTTTTTTTTTTTTTTTTTTTTTTTTTTTTTTTTTTTTTTTTTTTTTTTTTTTTTTTTTTTTTTTTTTTTTTTTTTTTTTTTTTTTTTTTTTTTTTTTTTTTTTTTTTTTTTTTTTTTTTTTTTTTTTTTTTTTTTTTTTTTTTTTTTTTTTTTTTTTTTTTTTTTTTTTTTTTTTTTTTTTTTTTTTTTTTTTTTTTTTTTTTTTTTTTTTTTTTTTTTTTTTTTTTTTTTTTTTTTTTTTTTTTTTTTTTTTTTTTTTTTTTTTTTTTTTTTTTTTTTTTTTTTTTTTTTTTTTTTTTTTTTTTTTTTTTTTTTTTTTTTTTTTTTTTTTTTTTTTTTTTTTTTTTTTTTTTTTTTTTTTTTTTTTTTTTTTTTTTTTTTTTTTTTTTTTTTTTTTTTTTTTTTTTTTTTTTTTTTTTTTTTTTTTTTTTTTTTTTTTTTTTTTTTTTTTTTTTTTTTTTTTTTTTTTTTTTTTTTTTTTTTTTTTTTTTTTTTTTTTTTTTTTTTTTTTTTTTTTTTTTTTTTTTTTTTTTTTTTTTTTTTTTTTTTTTTTTTTTTTTTTTTTTTTTTTTTTTTTTTTTTTTTTTTTTTTTTTTTTTTTTTTTTTTTTTTTTTTTTTTTTTTTTTTTTTTTTTTTTTTTTTTTTTTTTTTTTTTTTTTTTTTTTTTTTTTTTTTTTTTTTTTTTTTTTTTTTTTTTTTTTTTTTTTTTTTTTTTTTTTTTTTTTTTTTTTTTTTTTTTTTTTTTTTTTTTTTTTTTTTTTTTTTTTTTTTTTTTTTTTTTTTTTTTTTTTTTTTTTTTTTTTTTTTTTTTTTTTTTTTTTTTTTTTTTTTTTTTTTTTTTTTTTTTTTTTTTTTTTTTTTTTTTTTTTTTTTTTTTTTTTTTTTTTTTTTTTTTTTTTTTTTTTTTTTTTTTTTTTTTTTTTTTTTTTTTTTTTTTTTTTTTTTTTTTTTTTTTTTTTTTTTTTTTTTTTTTTTTTTTTTTTTTTTTTTTTTTTTTTTTTTTTTTTTTTTTTTTTTTTTTTTTTTTTTTTTTTTTTTTTTTTTGAAATAGCTACTAGTTCAACTTGTTCTGGAAGGCATGAGAGGGCATCTATTACTAAATTCTCACTCCCTTTTTTATAAATGATCTCATATTCAAATCCTAATTGCTTTGTGGCCCATTTCTATTGCTCTAAAGAAAAATATTTTGCTCTAGAAAATATTTGAGGCTTTTGTGATTAGTGCGTATTTGAAATAGTCGACCAATTAGTTGGGTCTCTATTTTGTGATTGCATGTATAGTGGCTAGCATCTCCTTGTCATAAATAGATAAACTCAGATGGGAAGGAGAAAAAGTCTTACTAGCGTAAGCGATATGCCGACCTTCCTGCATTTAAACAACCCCTATTCCAGCTCCAGAAGCATCAGATTCAATCACAAACAACTTATTAAAATTGGGTAGAGTAAGAACTGGTATAGTAGTCATTGCAATTTTCATGAAATGAAATGCTTGAGTTGCCTCTTCTAACCATCTAAATGTATCTTTCTTCAGAAGTGACGTCAAGGGGGTATTGATTTTGCCATAATTCTTCATAAACTTTCGATAATAGCCTGTTAGTCCCAAGAACCTCCCTTAAAGCTTTGAATGACTTTGGAATTAGCTAGTTTGTCATCACTTGGATTTTTGAAGGATCAACTGCAACACCCTTTTGAGATATGATATGGCCAAGGTACTCAACCTTCGGTTGCCCAAAACTATACTTGGATTTCTTGACAATGCTCACGAAGAATATTAAAGACAATTCTAAAGATATAATAAATAACTTTCTCGAGAAGGACTGTATATTAAAATATCATCAAAGAAAACTAGAATAAACTTACAGAGATGAGCCCAAAATATATCATTCATTAAACTCTAGAAGGTAGAGGACACATTGGTTAACCCAAAAGGCATTACTAGAAACTCATAATGGCCATTATGTGTCCTAAAGGTAGTTTTCTAAATATCACTTTCATGTACTCTAATTTGATGATAGCCTGATCATAGGTCCAATTTAGTGAAAACTAGAGCTCCTCCCAATTTGTCTAACAGTTTATCCACTACTGGAATAGGATATTTATCTTTCATTGTAATGTTGTTGAGTGCTCGATAATCGATACACATCTGCCATGATCCATCCTTCTTTTTGACTAGTAAGACTTAGGAGGAATATGGGCTAACATTAGCTCGTATAACTCCTGTTTTGAGCATCTCTGTGATAATCCTCTCTATCTCTGCCTTTTGGAAATGTGGATATCTATAGAGCTAGACGTTGGTTGGTGCTTTCCCGAGTAATAGTGGGATTTGATGATCATGACGTCTAAGAGGTGGAAATCCGTGTGGCCCTACAAACATATCTATAAACTCTATAAGCAATGATTCAATATTTCCAATCAGGATGTTCACTGTCATTTCCTTTTCAATGTTCTGCAATTGCACCAAGAATCTAATGTGTGTCTTTCGGAGAACTCGCTCCATCCGATGACTAGTGATAGTTGTAACCTTACCTTCGCATCTTCCCTTGAGAGTCACCTGTTTTCCATTAATAAAGAACTTCATAATTAGTTTAGAAAAATTCCATGAGACATCACATAGAGTTGATAACCATTCAATTCCGAGCACCACTTTATAGTCTTCCAATGGTAATTAGAAGAAATCCACAAGTAATTCTTGGCTTTGCAAAGTTAGTTTTATCTTTGAGCACTTGCTATCATAGGTTAAAATCCTTCCATCAGCAACCTTGACTTTAAATTTGTCACAACATTCGATGTGGTAAGCTAATCACGTTGCAACTTTTCTATCCATAAAATTATTAGTGCTACCCATATCAATCAAAATAGTAATAGGCTGGTGTTTCAAAGTTTCCCTAATTTTCATAGTTTGTGGGTTAGAGTAGCCAGCTTATGCATGCACTATATGTGTGATGGCTTTAACATCTTCATCAGTTTCCACACCTTCATGATCGGAATCTGACACTTCTGCTTCCGGTTTCTCCTCGATCGTTCAATCATCAAAAGTCTTTCTTATTTGCATCGGTGCTCCTTACTCCACTTTTCATCGCAATGCCAGCACAAACCCTTCGCTAACCTTTCTTTGAGTTCTTCTCGGGTTAGTTTGCGAGTGTTAGGATTTCGACTAGGAGTAGATGAGGTGAGCTGCCTACTAATCACCTATTTATTGGCACCTCTATTTCGACAATATTCCATACTAATTTTTTTCCTTATGCAGGCATGCAAATGAAATCGCAGTTATCATAGTGCGGGGTTGACGAGCCTTAACCTCACATTGGATCTCTAGAATAAGCCCTTTAATAAATGTACTCAGAAGTTGTCGATCTGACCAATCTCTAGCTTGGTTTGACAATCTTTCAAACCTACTCTGATATTCCAACATTGTAGAAGTCTGATGAATTTTGGCGAGCTGGCCATCAACATTCTCATATTCAGATGGGCCAAAGCGAACAAGAAGCCCTCTTTTGAACTACTCTTGTGAAGGAACTCCATGGCAAGTTTTGTTAAGATCAAGAGCACTAAGAGGAGGGGGTGAATTAGTGCAGCAGAAAACTTTCGACGATTTAAAACGATGTTCGTATGATAAGAATGATTTCAGTATGAAAGTCGAATCGAAAATTGCTTTAACTTAAGATCAAGTAAAGTGCAGTTAAAGTAAAGCTATGGAAATAGTTGCAGTTAAGATAGAGAACAAAATGTAAATGCAAACCGAGATTTAGAGTGGTTCGGTCAATCTTGACCTATATCCACTTTTGGCTTCCTCGTCCGATGAGGTCACCGACGTCCACTAGAGGCCTTCCTTTAATAGGCGAAGGCCAACCACCCTTTTACAGTTTCACTCCTTTTGACGGGTTTAGGAGACAACCCTTACAGATTTTTCACTCCTCTCTTGAATGATCAATACTTCGAAGAAAAGAGGGAGAAGAACTTCTAGCCTTTTACAACACTTTTAAGCTCTCAAAATCTCAGAATAAATGCTAAGTTTCGGTGCCCTTTTATGCATGAAAGGGTGGGGTTTATATAGCTCAAAAATGTCATTTCCCATGTTTTCGGGGTCCTGGCGGTACTACCGCCATAAATGGGCGGTACTACTATCTGACAGAGCTCGGAGACCGAGCTCGGGCGGTACCACCGCCTGACAAGGGTGGTGCTACTGCCCAGTCTCACTCGGAGACTGAGCCCAGGCGGTGCCACCGCCTGACAGGGGCGATACCACCGCCTAGCCTCACTCCGAGACTCGGCTGCTGGGCGGTGCCACCGCCGGCCAGGGAATCTAGGTCCGAATGGGCTGATCCATTCGGCCCAATTTGGGTTTGTCAAGGGCTCAATTGCCCCAAGATTAAGTTAATGGGATCACCTCCCATTTCTAACTTAATCATTATGCTAACTACAATTTTTTTCAAGACATTTACTGCAACTTGCTCCGGTGCGTCAATCGCTTCTTCCGTCGAGCTTCCAGCGAACTTCCGGCGATCATCCGACGAACCCTCGGCGATGCTCCGGCGGACTTCCGGCAAACTCCTGGACTTGCGACGATCCACTTAGCGAGTTCCGATGAGCTTCTTTGGCAAGCTCCTGGACTTCTCGAATTTGTTCCCGTAGAACCTCCGATGACCGTCCGGACTTCCGTCGAACTCTCGAACCCCCAACGTGATCATAGTCTTGACTTCGGTGCAACTCCTGCTACATGTCTTACTTTCATCGTAGTTAATCCTGCACACTTATCTTAACATATGGATTAGATAACAAATGACAATTGACTTCATCATCAAAATCCAAGATTCAACAATCTCCCCCTTTTTGATGATGACAATCAATTGATAACGGAGTTAACTTTAACTCCCCCTATCTATATGTCATACTCAAGATATGTCATTCTTGAATTCAAAGCCTTTGAATTCAAGAGACATATTGATAAGTTAAGATTGTTTAACCTTATCAATACTTTCATCATGATTCCTATCATGATGTATCTCTCTGAAAATGATGTCAAGGCTTGACATCCTTTTTCAAGTTTTACATTTCAAATGTGAATGATAGTAATGGTAGCAATTCATCATATGGTTAGATATCAACATGTGAAATTACGATGCAAGTTCTTGATATCTTAACATAATGCAAATATTTCAAGTGTTTAGCAATCATAGCATTTCTATCATCAATTTACCATATATTTTGATGCAAGCTTTTTTAACATAATTCAAATTCAAATATGGCACTCATAGCATCAATTCATATATTTCTCCCCCTTTGTCATCAACAAAAAGGAGAACGATATAAGCAAATTTTAAATACAAGTGATAGGTAATTTTTCAACAATGAGTGATAGGATACCAATTATACAAACATCTCAAGGAAAGATTAAATCACGCTTCATTTTTACAAGGATCAAGATATGTATGTGAATCAATATCCTTGCAAGTAAAAAATCTTCCTGTTTTTCAAGAAGGAAATTATAAGAAGGAATCATTTTATCAAATCCATTTCTCGAAAATATTTTTCATATTATAAGCCTATGAAAGATGCATTTGCTAATTGATTCCACATGTCAAAAATCAATAAATCAAACTCGATATGACATATGCTTATGAGAGCTACATTAAGTTCGAAAGAGAATAAGGTATCAAGAAAATCCGAAAATAAAATTTAACACTTTCATGCATTCGGACAAGGTTTTGCTATAGATTTTCCAATACAATCATGAAGATAAAACATGCTCATTATCATGAAAATCTTTTATATCCAAAATACATAATTTCCAACATATTATTAAGGCATGTAATCATGTAAAATCATCATAGCAATTGAGTGATTTGATTATTGAATCAAGAAAGTCCGAAAAATAGATTTAATGAGTTCAAGCATTCGGGACACATTAACATTCCTAATTCTCTTCTAATTAAATTAAATTGTTCTTCACTTAAAGGCTTGTAACTATATCAGCTAGTTGATGTTTAGTATCAATGAACTCTATAACTATATCATGATTAGTGACATGATCTCGTATAAAGTAATGTCTAATATCATACATGTGAAATTACGATGCAAGTTCTTGATATCTTAACATAATGCAAATATTTCAAGTGTTTAGCAATCATAGCATTTCTATCATCAATTTACCATATATTTTGATGCAAGCTTTTTTAACATAATTCAAATTCAAATATGGCACTCATAGCATCAATTCATATATTTCTCCCCCTTTGTCATCAACAAAAAGGAGAACGATATAAGCAAATTTTAAATACAAGTGATAGGTAATTTTTCAACAATGAGTGATAGGATACCAATTATACAAACATCTCAAGGAAAGATTAAATCACGCTTCATTTTTACAAGGATCAAGATATGTATGTGAATCAATATCCTTGCAAGTAAAAAATCTTCCTGTTTTTCAAGAAGGAAATTATAAGAAGGAATCATTTTATCAAATCCATTTCTCGAAAATATTTTTCATATTATAAGCCTATGAAAGATGCATTTGCTAATTGATTCCACATGTCAAAAATCAATAAATCAAACTCGATATGACATATGCTTATGAGAGCTACATTAAGTTCGAAAGAGAATAAGGTATCAAGAAAATCCGAAAATAAAATTTAACACTTTCATGCATTCGGACAAGGTTTTGCTATAGATTTTCCAATACAATCATGAAGATAAAACATGCTCATTATCATGAAAATTTTTATATCCAAAATACATAATTTCCAACATATTATTAAGGCATGTAATCATGTAAAATCATCATAGCAATTGAGTGATTTGATTATTGAATCAAGAAAGTCCGAAAAATAGATTTAATGAGTTCAAGCATTCGGACACATTAACATTCCTAATTCTCTTCTAATGAAATTAAATTGTTCTTCACTTAAAGGCTTTGTAACTATATCAGCTAGTTGATGTTTAGTATCAATGAACTCTATAACTATATCATGATTAGTGACATGATCTCGTATAAAGTAATGTCTAATATCAATATGTTTTGTTCTTGAGTGTTGAATGTGATTCTTTGTTAAACATATAGCACTTGTGTTATCACATTTAATGGGAATATTTTTAAGATGAACTTTATAATCTTCTAAGGTATTTTTCATCCACACAACTTGTGCACAGCATGCACTAGCTGCTATATACTCAGCTTCGATTGTTGATAGTGCAACCGAGTTTTGATTCTTAGATGACCATGAAACAAGAGCATGCCCCAAAATTGACATGTTCCTGATGTACTTTTTCTATCTAATCTACATCCAGCAAAATCTGCATCAGCATAAGCAATTAACTCAAACTTCTCGATTTGAAATAGCTTAAAATTATTATTACGAGCATAGGCAAGGAGCATCCTTATGGCTTCTAATCTAGCCACAGGAGCGAAGGTTTTTTCGGAATCGATACCTTCTTCTTGGTTGAAACCTTTGGCTACTAATCTAGCCTTGTTTCTAACCATGATACCATATTCATCTTGCTTGTTTCTAAAGACCCATTTAGTACCAATAACTAAATGGTCATTTGGCCTAGGAACAAGCTTCCACACCTCATTTCTCTCAAATTGATTTAACTCATCTTGCATTGCGATAATCCATGAATCATCTTTCATGGCTTCGTCAATACATTTAGGTTCAATTTGGGAGAGAAAAGCGGCGTTGGCACAAAATTCTTTAAGAAAAGAACGTGTTTGAACCCCCTTAGATGTGTCTCCTAAAATTAGCTCCCTAGGATGAGCATCTACATATTTCCAATCCTTGGGTAAGGATGTTTCGGAAGTGGATGCATCCAAGTTGCTAGTTGGAGAAGGGGTTTCATTTAAATTCAAAGAATCAAAATTAACATCATCATCAAAATCATTTTTCTTGATTTCAGACATCTCATTGAAAACAACATGAATAGATTCTTCTATAATTAAAGTTCTTTTATTGAATATACGAAAAGCTTTAGAAACCAAAGAATAACCAAGGAAAATTCCTTCATCGGATTCAACATCAAATTTTCCTAAGGCATCTTTTTCATTCAAGATAAAACACTTACACCCAAAAACTTTAAAATATGAAACATTGGGTTTTTTGTTGTTCCTCAACTCATAGGGAGTTTTGGTGAGTAAGGGTCTTACTAGAACTCTATTCAAAATATAGCATGCAGTATTTATGGCTTCGGCCCAAAAATATTTGGGTAGGCTATGTTCATTCGACATGATTAATGCCATTTCTTGTAAATTTCTATTTTTTCTTTCTACTACTCAATTTTGTTAAGGATTTCTTAGAGTAGAGAAGTTATGATTGTATCCAATAAATTCACAAAATTCTTGAAAATCACGGTTTTGAAATTCACCACCATGATCACTTCTAATTGACGCAATCATAGAACCCTTTTTATTTTGGACAAGTTTGCAAAACTTGGTAAAATATCTAAAGCATTCATTTTTGTGTTTTAAGAAATAAGTCCATGTGTATCTACTATAGTCATCTACAATGACGAAGGCGTATTTGCTACCTCCTAGACTTGATGTAGAGATAGGTCCAAACAAGTCCATATGGATCAATTGTAAGGGCCTAGAGGTGCTTATTTGATTCTTAGATTTGAAACTACCCTTAATTTGTTTTCCTAATTGACAAGCATCACACACATTATCTTTGATGAACTCGATATGAAGAATTCCTCTTACAAGTTCTTTGGATGATATTTGAGTGATTAGTTTCATGCTAGCATGACCTAATCTCCTATGCCAAAGCCAAGCATCCTCATTCAAAACCGAGAAACACTTTTCATTGCAAAGATCATTGATGTCAATGGTGTATACGTTATTTTGTTTTAATGCAATTATAAATGTATTTTTGTGTGGTTTTTCAACGATGCAAGCATTAGATTCGAATTTGACAATATATCCTTTATCACACAATTGACTAATGCTCAAGAGGTTATGTTTTAAACCATCAACTAACAAAATATCTTCAATAAAGAAGTTGGATTTGTTACTTATGGTTCCTTTGCCAATGATTTTACCCTTGTTGTTGTCTCCGAAGGTGACATAGCCTTCGTCTATGCTAGTGAGTTTAGAGAATTGAGATGGATCTCCGGTCATATGCCTTGAGCATCCACTATCAAGGTACCATCTCTTGCTCCTAGCTTGTGATGATGTATGTTTCTACAAGAAAGGATGATTTTTAGGTACCCATTTACTTTTGGGTACCTCAAACACTGATCTAAATTGTTTATCATGTTGCATAGAGTTTATCGTGGTTCCTTTAGGAACCCAAATCAATTTGTTTGGACTAACTTTCTTGAATGGACAATGATAAGTTTTATGTCCATGTTTGCAACAAAAGTTGCATTTGCTTTGGTGCCGAACATATAAGATAGGGCCTTTAATGAAGGTGGTTGGATTTTGGTGAGGACTTCTCACAAATCCGATTCCACTTCTTTTAGGAACATGACCCTTATTTGTAAGGATCATATTCAAAGACTTGCTACCAACCTCGAATTTCTTCAAGGTGTCCTTAAGTAGCAAGTTCTCCTTTTGGAGAGTTTCTAGATCATGACAATTTTTACATGGAGCTAAACTATCATGATATTCAATTTCTAATTTGTCAAAATTACAAGTAAGACTATCATGCTCCTTTTTTAGCAATTTATATTTTCTACTAATAGTTTTGCATTCATCAAATAAGTCATGGAAGGAATTTAGTAATTCATCAAATGATAAATCTGCATCAATTAAATTTGTTACCTCATCTCCGATGGCCATTAGGGTGTAATGAGCAACTTGCTCGGTGTTGGACTCCTCTTCTTCGGACGCGCTTGAGTCATCCCACGTTGCTTTGAGCGCCTTCTTCTATGGTGTTCTCTTCTTGGCTTGGGGACAATCACTTTTGTAGTGTCCCGGCTTCTTGCATTCGTAGCAAATAACTTGGTCCTTTTTGGGTTCAAATTTATTTTTTGAGTCATTTTTAAACTTGTTTCTTTTAATGAATTTTTTGAATTTTCTTGTTAGAAGTGCTAAGTCATTGTCACAGTCTTCATCACTTGAGTTTTCTCTCAAGTGGTCTTCGAAAGTTCTAAGTGTCATATCCTTCTTGTTCTTTGGATGGATCTCTTCTTGCTCTTCATGAGCTTTGCAAGTCATTTCGTAGGTCATTAATGACCCGATTAATTCTTCAAGAGGGAAGTTGTTTAGATCTTTAGCCTCTTGAATAGCAGTGACTTTAGGGTCCCAACTCTTAGGAAGGGATCTTAGAATCTTATTTACGAGCTCAAAATCCAAAAAACTTTTGCCGAGTCCTTCTAGACCATTGACGACATCCGTGAAACGGGTGTACATATTTAGAGAACAAAATGTAAATGCAAACCAAGATTTAGAGTGGTTTGGTCAATCTTGACCTACATTCACTTTTGGCTTCCTCGTCCGATGAGGTCACCGACGTCCACTAGAGGCCTTCCTTCAATAGGCGAAGGCCAACCACCCTTTTACAGTTTCACTCCTTTTGATGGGTTTAGGAGACAACCCTTACAGATTTTCACTCCTCTCTTGAATGATCAAGACTTCGAAGAAAAGAGGGAGAAGAACTTCTAGCCTTTTACAACACTTTTAAGCTCTCAAAATCTCAGAATAAATGCTAAGTTTCGATGCCCTTTCATGCATAAAGGGTGGGGTTTATAGACTGAGCCTAGGCGGTGCCACCGCTTGACAAGGGCGGTGCTACCGCCCAGTCTCACTCGGAGACTGAGCCCAGGCGGTGCCACCGCTTGACAAGGGCGGTGCTACCGCCCAGTCTCACTCGGAGACTGAGCCTAGGCGGTGCCACCGCTTGACAAGGGCGGTGCTACCGCCCAGTCTCACTCGGAGACTGAGCCCAGGCGGTGCCACCGCTTGACAAGGGCGGTGCTACCGCCCAGTCTCACTCGGAGACTGAGCCCAGGCGGTGCCACCGCTTGACAAGGGCGGTGCTACCGCCCAGTCTCACTCGGAGACTGAGCCCAGGCGGTGCCACCGCTTGACAAGGGCGGTGCTACCGCCCAGTCTCACTCGGAGACTGAGCCTAGGCGGTGCCACCGCTTGACAAGGGCGGTGCTACCGCCCAGTCTCACTCGGAGACTGAGCCTAGGCGGTGCCACCGCTTGACAAGGGCGGTGCTACCGCCCAGTCTCACTCGGAGACTGAGCCCAGGCGGTGCCACCGCTTGACAAGGGCGGTGCTACCGCCCAGTCTCACTCGGAGACTGAGCCCAGGCGGTGCCACCGCTTGACAAGGGCGGTGCTACCGCCCAGTCTCACTCGGAGACTGAGCCCAGGCGGTGCCACCGCTTGACAAGGGCGGTGCTACCGCCCAGTCTCACTCGGAGACTGAGCCTAGGCGGTGCCACCGCTTGACAAGGGCGGTGCTACCGCCCAGTCTCACTCGGAGACTGAGCCCAGGCGGTGCCACCGCTTGACAAGGGCGGTGCTACCGCCCAGTCTCACTCGGAGACTGAGCCTAGGCGGTGCCACCGCTTGACAAGGGCGGTGCTACCGCCCAGTCTCACTCGGAGACTGAGCCCAGGCGGTGCCACCGCTTGACAAGGGCGGTGCTACCGCCCAGTCTCACTCGGAGACTGAGCCTAGGCGGTGCCACCGCTTGACAAGGGCGGTGCTACCGCCCAGTCTCACTCGGAGACTGAGCCAGGCGGTGCCACTGCCTGATAGGGGCGTACCACCGCCCAGCCTCACTCCGAGACTCGGCTGCTAGGCGGTGCCACCGCCGACCCAGGCGGTGCCACCGCCGGCCAGGGAATCTGGGTCTGAATGGGCTGATCCATTCAGCCCAATTTGGGTCTGTCAAGGGCCCAATTGCCCCAAGATTAAGTTAATGGGATTACCTTCCATTTCTAACTTAATCATTATGCTAACTATAATTTTTTTCAAGAAATTTACTGCAACTTGCTTCGGTGCATCAATCGCTTCTTCCGTCGAGCTTTCGGCGAACTTCCGACGATCATCCGACGAACCCTCGGCGATGCTCCAGCGGACTTCCGGCAAACTCCTGGACTTGCGACGATCCACTTGGCAAGTTTCGATGAGCTTCTTTGGCAAGCTCCTAGACTTCTCAGATTTGTTCCCATAGAACCTCCGATGACCATCCGGACTTCCGTCGAACTCTCGAACCCCCAACGTGATCATAGTCTTGACTTCGGCGCAACTCCTGCTGCATGTCTTACTTTCATCGTAGTTAATCCTGCACACTTATCTTAATATATGGATTAGATAACAAATGACAATTGACTTCATCATCAAAATCCGAGATTCAACAAGTTTCATACCAATCGTACCATTGGATTGCATCTCCATCGAGCTGGATTGAGGCCACTTCTACCTTGGATTCTTCTGGGGTTCTATGAAAACGAAAAAAATTTTTCACCCTAGAGATCCAATTGGTTGGATCCCCATCTTCCCATTATGAAAATTTTACCTCAATGCCTAGGTAGTGTGTCACAATCATAGAGCCCTTTTCCTGTACCTCCTAATCTATTCAACATAGAACTTAAGCTCCCATCTTGTTGAAACCTGCTAAAGTACTCCAACAAGCTCTTTTTGAAATCATGAAGGGTATCTTGTAGTCGATTCTCAATTATGGTTTCTAATGCTTCCATTTGTGCTTTCATTGAGTTATCAGTAGTCATTGCATACGACTGCAAATCAGAATTCCCAATTCTTATTTTTGAGGTCTGGTCAAGGGCATATACACTGTGGATGCGAAGCTGCCGAGGAAACGGATGCCAAGGGCAGTGCTGTGGTTACTACGAGGAGGAAGAGGTGCTGCCCTATGTTTTAGTCGCTGCGTGAGATGAGAGCGTCGGGGGCTGGAAGGCGATGACTGCAACTACTATGACTCAAGGGAGTGATCATTGAACAGTCAAGTTGAGGCATAACAAGAGGGAGGTGGCATTGAAGTGGCCGGGGTTGAGGATGTAGTGGAGAATAGGAATCAATGGTGGCATTGCTAGGAACAAGGGCAATCGGTGATTTGCCCTATTTCTTTCACCAGAACAAGGGGGAGGCTGTGAGGATCATGGCTAGGTGGCGAGCAGCGGGGGGGTAGTATTGGGGACGGTGGTGGCAACCAGCATTTGCATCAACAAAGGGATTGATGACTGCGGTAGTAGAGGTGATTGCCCTATTTCGGTTACCAAGGATGTAGAGCTGTTGAATCTTGGATTTTGATGATAAAACCAATCTATAAGTGTTTATATTTTAATCTGTATTTTGAGTGATGTAGGATACTTCGATCAGGATGAGACAATTAAAGTAGGAAAAATCATATTGTGCCAGGGGAATACATGTTAGAAGATTGGACGTCGGGTTGGAGGAACGATCGACGTATCAACAGAAGGCTTCGGCCCGTGGATTTGGGCATCAGGCCAAGAAGAGCGGATATTGTGCCAAGGATATCGGAGTTATGAAGTCAACTAGCCGATTGGACAATAGGCCGCAAGAGAGAACGATGCGCCGAAGAATCGGATGAAGTGTCGAGGGACCAATGACATGACCGGACAACATGATTAATGCTTAATATTAATTGTCTAGATCGAAGTATGTTTTACATGTGCAAGATTAACTAGGATAGCATGGCATGAAGCAAAATGAAGTCCCAGAGTCAAGATCGAGATCATGTTGGGAGTTCGAGAGTTCATTGGAAGTCTGGACGTTCGTCGAAAGTTCTAGAGGAACTAGCTGAAAAGTCTCGGAGCTTGCTAGAGAAGCTTGTCGAAAATCACTAAGAAAATCGTTGTGAAGTCCAGGAGCTTGCTGGGAGTCCGCCAGAACATCACCGAGGGTTCATCGGATGTTCGCTAGAAGTTCGCTGGAAGCTCGTTGGAAGAAGCGATTAACGCACCGGAACATGATTTGCAGTATTGATGTCTTAATTATCGTAGTTAGCATGTAGATTAAGTTAGGATTGGGAGCTGATCCCATTAATTTAATATGGGGCCCACTAGACCCTTAATAGACCCAAATTGGGCCGAATGGAATAGCCCATTCGGTCCTAGAATTCCTGGCCGACGATGGCACCGCCTAGGAGACTCGGTCTCTCAAGAATTCTGGGCAGTGGTACTGCTGGCAGTTATTGTTGCTAGTGGTGGTACCGCCCCTGTCAGGTAGTGGTACCACTAGAGCTCGATCTCCGAGCTCTACCAAGCGGTAGTATTGCCCAGACTGAGCAGTAGTACCGCTCGGTGACAAATGACAGGCGGTAGTACCGCCCAGTTATGGTGGTGGTATCGCCAAGACCCCAGAAATTCTTTTGCATTTACATTCTACTCTTTATCTTAACTGCAAACTGCCTTCATTGATTTACATCAACTACACTTCCGCTTACTCTTAAATTTAAAGATCTTTCCGAAATGATTTTCGTACGAAAGTCTTTTTAACCGATGAAAGTTTTCTGCTGCACTAATTCACCCCCCCCCAGTGCTCTTGATCCTAACAATTGGTATTAGAGCCACGATTTTCTAATTTGGTTTAACACCCAAATAGAAATGACTCTTTTCGGCTTTCAAGAGGGTCTCTCTCTCATTCGTCCTCCCTTTTTCAATGGGACGGACTACATTTATTGGAAAACTCGAATGAGAGTTTTCCTGCTTTCATTGAATCTCGATTTATGGCACATAGTCGAATTTGGTTTTCAAAGGTCTTCTCTTCCAATGAACCATTGGAATGATTTGGAGAAGAAGACTTTTTCTCTAAATGCAAAGGCTATGAATGCCTTGTTTTGCGCATCAGATAGAAATGAGTTTAATCGGGTTTCTTTATGCGCAATGGCCTTCGATATTTGGCATATTCTCGAAATCACACATGAAGGCACGAATAGAGTTAAAGATTCTAAAATCAATCTTTTAATGCACGATTTTGAACTATTTCATATGAAACTAAACGAAAGCATTGGAGACATGTACACTCGTTTTACGGATGTCGGCAATGGTTTAAAAGCACTTGATAAAAGTTTTTCAGATTTTATGATCGCTTTCTAAAAATTGGGATTCAAAAATAATAGCAATACAATAATCAAAGAACTTGAACCATTTTTCGGTTGAAGAACTAATTGGTTCATTGATCACATATGAAATGACATGCATTGCACATGAACTTGAAAACCACCTTCCAAAGACTAGGAAGAATTTGGGATATAGAACAATTGAAGACCACTCGAGCATAAGCTCAAGTGATGGTGAACTTGAACTCACTAAAAAATTTAAAAAGTTATTGAAACAAAAATTTAAGAACAAAAAGAACACAACTACTTGCTTTGAATGCAAGAAGAAGAACAAAAATTGGGATGAATCGAGCTCCTTCAAAGATGAGGAGAAAATCAAGAAAGGCGAGGTGGTAAACTATGCCTTAACAGCTTTCGACTTTGAGGTAATCAAAACACCTTTAGTTTATTTTGAAATTACATGATGCTTTCCATGATGTATTTTCTTTTTTATTTAGTTTAAAAAATTTATTTTTTTAAATTTGCATAATGTAATGAAAATGCAAAAATTATGATCATGATAGTAATTTCGAAAATGATAATAAAAAATTACATGTTTAATAAAAATTTTTTTGATTTTGATTAAAAATGCCTTATAAAATCATGCTATATGTGGTTAAGAAGTAATAATGTGTATCATGTTGATTTTCATATTATTTCTCGATTTTGATTGAAAATATGAAATCACGCTTGATGATTTAATGATGCATAATGATGTTTTGATATCATGATTGATGATTTTATTCTATGCATGAGAATTTTGAAATTATGCATAATGAATCTTGTGATTTACGGATTATCGATTTTTACTATAATGAAAGTGCCTTATTTATCTTTGTCGTAATAAATCTTGCACTTTTGGTTTTAAACATGATACATATTTTTATTTGGCATAAAAGAAATAAAATCATATGAATTGAAACAACTAAAAAGAAGAAAACATTTTTTCTTGAAAATTATTTTTCTCTATCTTATTGATCTTGATGATTATTATGATAAATCTATGTATGTCATTTTGAATATCTTGAAAGTAATGTTGAGATTTTGATGATTTTGACAATTTGAATTTGAATGAGTTTTATTAAAATCCTGATCTTGGTTTATTAAAATTACTTGAGATCTTCTTTATGAATCAAAATCTTATATCTCCTACGTTTCCTTGGACCATTTACTAAAAAGGAGATCTATGAAACTAACCATGATCTTGATAATTATGTTTTCAAACTTTATGTAAATCAAGATCATTCACCATGACTTCTTGCATTTTATTAAAGAAATTATTTATCAAAATGAATCATGTCTTTTGGTATTTACACGATCTTTGATATTTTATCTCTCAAGATATGATTTTTATGTACAAATCCTTGTATTCATGAATATTTATCTCATCACCCAACTAATTCTTCTTGATATTCTTTATGTGATGATATGAATGCATAAAATATTCATGAATTTGAAATGATGCATGCAATACTTATTATAATGATGTACATGATGTATTGCATATGATGTGAATCATGATTAGAATTGCATTGACTTGAACTCAATCTAAATTCAAGGTTTATCTCAATTATGATGTATTGCAATAAGAATGATACTTTATTTTTGTCATAATTTGAAAATTGATGAATTGCACCATTGTTTTTGTTATTCCTCTCTTTTTGCCAATGACAAAGGGGGAGAAAGAATTCCTAGCGTGCACATCACGAAAAGAGGTAAACTTGCTAGATTGCTAATCTCAAAAAGGAAGCAAGAAGTGCTATCTTGCAAATCTCAAGAGAAGCAATGTTTGCCAAGTTACACATTTCAAAAAGAGGCAAAATAGTCCATCTTGCACATCTCAAAAGATGTAAAATTTTGCTAACTTTATTATGTGGAAAATTTGATAGCTTGCATAATATAGATTTGCATACCAAAAGTGCTATCTTGCCTATCTCACATGCTAACTTGCACTTTATAACGGAAGCAAAATTGCTAGCTCAAACATTGCAAAGGAAGCAAAAGTTTGCTAGCTTGCAACTTGCATATTTCAAGAAGCAAGTGTTGCTTTCTTGAACATCTCAAAACTGCTAGCTTGTATGTTCTAAAATGTTGTAAAATTTGCTAGCTTGTATAAAGTAGAACATGCTATCTTACTATCTTGCATATCTATGATGATAGCAAAATTGCATAATGATCAATTTAGAAATTATGTGTAATATGCAACGATTTGAAACTGTTATGCTTAAACACATGAGAGTTGGAACTTCGTCTTTTTGTTGATGACAAAGGGGGAGAAGTATGTTGATGTCATGCATGATTTGATCATGACATGTTGCTTGGATTTTTGAATCCAAGAGTTTCTATCAATATGATATATTGATAGGGGGAGTTTGCTTAAACTTCGGGAGTTAAGGTTAACTCCGTCATCGATTGGTTGTCATCGTCAAAAGGGGGAGATTGTTGAATCTCGGATTTTGATGATGAAACCAATCTATAAGTGTTTATGTTTTAATATGCATTTTGACTGACGCAGGATGCTTCGATCAGGATGAGACAATTAAAGCAGGAAAAATCATGTTGTGCCAATGGAAAACATGTCAGAAGATTGGACGTTGGGCCGGAGGAACGATCGACATATCGATAGAAGGCTACGAGCTGTGGATTCGGGCATCGAGCCAAGAAGAGCGGATATTGCACCAAGGATATCGGAGTTGTGGAGTCAACTAGCCAATTGGGCAATAGGCCACAAGAGAGGACGATGCGTTGAAGAATCAGACGAAGCGTCGAGGGACCAATGACATGACCGGACAATGTGATTAATGCTTAGTATTAATTGTCTAGACCGAAGTATATTTTACATATGCAGGATTAACTGCGATAGCAAGGCATAAAGCAAAATGAAGTCCTAGAGTCAAAATCGAGATCACATTGGGAGTTCGAGAGTTCGTCGGAAGTCCGGATATTCGTCGGAAGTTTTGGAGGAACTAGCTGAAAAGTCTCGGAGCTTGCTAGAGAAGCTCATCGGAACTCACCAAGAAGATCGTTGTGAAGTCCAGGAGCTTGCCAGGAGTCCGCCGGAATATGTCGAGAGATTATTGGAAGTTCACTAGAAGCTCGCTGGAAGAATAGACATAGGGACTTGTTTAGCTTAGCAAATGTCTTAGGATTTCATAGTTAGCATGTAATTGGGTTTGGATTTGGGCAAACCCAATTAGGGGCCAGCTAGGCCCATGTAAGAATTGTGTTGGGCCCACTAAGAGGCCCAAACAGTGACCCAAGAGGTAGCACCATCGTGGCACAGTTTCGAGACTATGTCAGGCGGTGGTACTGCCTGCACCCAGGGAACCCAGGATGGGAAAGTTTTAGGCTCCAAGTTTGAATCAACTTGAAGCCTATAATACCCCTCTCATCCCTGGTTAAAGCACATAAGCACAGAGAGTCTAAAAGCAAAGAAACGTTGCTGCAATCTCTTTAGAATTTCCCTCCTCCAAGTCTAAGTGTCAGAATTCTATTTAAAAAGGAGAGTGAGTGCTTATAAGGGTTATCACCTAAACCCAGTAAAAGGAGATGAGGGGTGTAAAAAGTGATTGGTCTTCGCCTATTGAAGGAAGACTGTGAGTGGATGCCGGTGGCCTCGATGGAAGAGAAATCGGAGGAGTGGATGTAGTTCATGATGACCAAACTACTATAAATTTTCATGTTCTCTGGTTTGCATATTATTGTTGCTATTACCTTATTGCAAACCTCCATAAGTGCTTACTACCTTCAATTCATTATGTATGCCTTCAAGTTAAGTTTTCGAAATTGGTTTTTCGTCGGAAATGGTTTTTATTGTACGAAGGTTTTTTGAACCAAAGTAACTTTTACCACTATACTAATCCACCCCCCCTCTTAGTGTCGAACCCTTTCCTAACAAGAGCAAGTGGGAGCAATGGCTGGGAGGCGAGCGACGGTCGTCGCACGGTGGCTGGCAGTGGTGGTGGGTTGGTTGGGAGGCAACAGTGCTCAAAGGGAAGAGAAGTAGTGGTGGCATGGTTGGGAACAAGGGCAATAGAGGTGAGTTACCCTGTTTTAGTTGACATGAGGAGGGAGGCAACTGGCAACTGCGGTTGCAACCCGGGGGGGGCATGATGGCAGTGTGGTTAAGGCAGTGTCACCGACGGTATCAATGACGAAGGGGTGGTCCACTAGCTAGGAAACAATGCCCGCAGTCCTTCTCGCTCGAGCAAGATGGGGAAGCGAGGAGGAGAGGTCGCTGGTCGGGGGGGTAGCAGCGGCGGTGGTTGAGCGGCCAGGAAGCAACGGTGGCGGTGGAGAAGGAGGCAGCGAGGGTCGCGGCCTATTGGGGAGCAGGGGTGGTGTTGGGGGAGAAGGGAAGTAAGGGACCCTTCTTGGTGGCTGTTGGCTTCACCTTTTTTTTTATAATAGCTACTGTAATACTACAGCGAGAATGCCAAGGATGGCCGCTCTGATACCAAATGATAAGACCCTAAGGTTTTATCGTAAAGGAAAGAAAAGAAAATAGGATGATCACTTCGAGGGGATCGGCCTCCTAGGGTTTGTCAAAAGACTGAATAGTATTTCTCATAGATAGCCGAAAAGAAGTAGTTACATCCTTTATTTATAGAGTTTCGACTTTAACTTAACTAAACAGACTTAATAAATAAGTGTAGAAAATAAAAGGAAAGCACAAAAAATAAAAGGATCCTAATAGATTCCTGGTTTTCAGGGAGTTTCTATATTATAAGATTTCTATGCTTAAGAAGGAACTACTTGCAATGTGGGGTACCCTATGGTAGGGTTCCCAAAATACTACATATAATTAATTAAAATAATTTAATTAATTATTATTATATTTAGGATCAATACGACACTAAGAGGGGGGTGGTGAATCAGTGCAGCAATAAAATTTTCGTTGATTTAAAATATTTCTTTCGATACAATCATTTTGATAAAGCCCGTATCGAAAAATAATGAAAATAATGACTTAGAGTAAATGCAAAGTGTAGAGTTCAACTAAGTAGTAAAACAAAGTAGTAAGGAAAGAATACACTAGATTTATAGTGGTTCAGTCATTGTGACCTACATCCACTTTCGATTCCTCCTCCGTTGAGTTCATCGGCAGCTACTAATGATCTTCCTTCAATGGTCTTCCTTCAATAGGCGAAGACCAACCACCTTGTTATAATGCTTTCTCCTTTTCATGGGTTTATGTGACAACCCTTACAACCCTTATACCTCTTCTCTAATTATTACAATGCTGAAGAAAGAGGAGGACTCTTAGCTCTTTTTATAATACTTTTATACCCCAACACTTCAACATTTTTTCACACTTTTGTTATAGCCTTTGTTACCCTTTTATTCAAAAAGGAGTGGGGTATTTATAGGCCCATATAGCTTTAAAAATTGGAGCCAAAAAGGGTTTCATCTCGGATTTCTGGGGTATTGGCAGTACCACTGCTTAACACTTTGACACTAGGCGATACCACCACCCAGTCTGGTAGTACTACTACCTGATAGAGCTCTAGAGACTGGGCTTTGGTGATACCATTGCCTGATATCATTAACTGCCTATGGTATCACTACCCAGTTTGGGCGGTACCACCACCCAGTTTGGGCGATACCACCGCCTAAACCACTTGGGAGGCTGAGCCTCAAGCGGTTCCATCGCCCACCCTGGGTGGTGCCACCACTTGGCAAGGCTCCAAGTGGCCGAGTGGGCCTTCCATCTAGCCCAACTTAGCCATTTTTTGGGCATAGTTCCTAGTTGGCCCCTAACTGAGTTAGTGGGATTACCTCCCAATCCTAACTCAATATAAGATCTAACTATGACAATTAAAGCATTAACTTAGCAATCTTTGTCTGGTATGTCAATTGTTCTTCTTGCGAAGTCTCGAGGAACTTCCAGTGAACTTTCGACATACTTTTGGTGAACTCCCGATGAACTTTCGATGAACTCCCAATGAACTGTTGGTGAACTCCCGATGAACTCTTAGCGATCTCCTGATGAACTCGCTCCCGATGAACTCTTGGTGAGCAACCGATGAACTCTTGACGAACTCCCGTTGAACTCTCGATGAGCTCTCGATGAACTCTCAGTGAACTCCCAATGAACTCTCAGCAAACTTCTGACGAACTCTCGATGAACTCCCGATGAACTCTCGGCGAGCTCTTAACGAACTTCTCGGCGAACTCCCGACGCATCATCCGAATCTTCGTCATATCGTCCAATCTTCGACTCTGGCCCAATATCTGCTTTATGCCTTATCCATTATCATAGTTAGTCCTGCAACACTTATGTCAACACATGGATTATATCATTAATTTATCAATTGATTTCATTATCAAAATCCGAGATTTAACAATCTCTCCCTTTTTGATGATAACAACCAATTGATGACGAAGTTAACCTTAACTCCCCTTATCTATACTCTATATTGAGATAAAGCAAACTTGAATTCACAAGGAATCACAACCTTTGAATTCAAGTTAAACACTTTTAGTGAAAGTGATCAAATGCAATATATCATATCAAAATTTTAATATGTTGTGCATTATAAAAACATGCACATTTTCAAAACCTTATATTTCATCCTCACTTCATGCATGATATCAAAAATAAATCAACATCACTTTGGGCATATCATACATGATATTAAAGCATTTATGATACATCATTTTGGGCATATAATACAAGATACTAAAGCATTCATGATATATCATTTTGGTCATAACATACATGATGTGAAGACATTACAATTTTAAGCATTTATTACTTGATGCATTAAATTAACATTTTGATCATGATACTAATCATCATTTCATGATGCCAAACATTCATCATTTCTCATGCTTAAATCATCATTTTGATACCAATCATCATTTCTCCCCCTTTGTCATCAACAAAAAGGAGAATCATTCAACAATGCAAGTGTTTTAAAAATTATTCAAGTAAGTTTTACACTAATTTATCTAAGCTAGCAAAAAATGAGAAGTTAAGCAAAAACTTTGCATGATAACTATTTTTGCTTTTTGAAATGGGCAAGCTAGCATTTTTGCTTTAGATGTGCAAGAGCTTTTTGGTTCTTCTTGAGATGTGCCAGTTTCTTTCTTCCTTTGTCATAAAAATAAGAAGAAGAGGAAGAAGAGTAAGAGAGGAATTCATTCTCCACAAAAAAATCAAGAATCAAATTCATGAAAGGATTTGAACTAAGTCAAATCCCTAATAAATGAGTTTCATTGAATCAAGCTTCTATTTTAGCAAAGAGAAATGATTCATAAAAAAAGATCAAGATGTCCATACAAAAAAATCAAATACCTTTTCTTATAAATAGAAGGAAGAAGGATTCATAGGAATTAATCAAGTCACTAATCCAAAAATCCATAAATCAAGGCTCTTTTTTTGCAAATAGAAAGGCAATCTCGATTTAAAAGGAAAATTTAGGTTATAAAAAATTGAGAAATCTGAAAAAGAAATTCATGCATTAGGAAGATTTAACATGCCTAATTCTCTTCTAATGAAGTCAAACTATTCCTCATTCAATGGTTTTGTAAAAATATCTATTAATTGATGCTTTGTATCAATTAATTCTAAAGATATATTACAATTATTACCATGATCTCTAATAAAATGATGTCTAATGTTAATATGTTTAGTTTTGGAGTGTCTAATAAAATGATACCTAATGTCAATATATCATGATTATTACTATCTCCACCTCAGATAGCAGGCTTCAAGTTTTAAGGAGCATCATCGCAGCCCTACTGTATTGATCACCGCTAGAGAGTAGGACGCTTGACCTCCTTTACCCTCTCCTAGAGATCGATCTGTAGGGATTCAAGGATATACATTCTCCCTAGATAACACAATCTTTAATATACGTAGTTTTCTATTTCATAGATTTTGCACACCAATCTTTGCATGACAACGAACACATCTTTTGGAATTAGAGATTTTGCTTTTTATGTTCTTCCGCTGTACATGTGATGTCGCACCTTAGATTTCCCAACAATGGTATCAGAGCTAGGTTGTTCGTGCAAAAGATTGGTTTTGAACTGCGTGGTTTGTGTTTTGAAGAAGCATTTGACGTCAAAATTATTGACACAAAAGTGAGAAAGGGCAACAACTATTGCTGCCCTCACAAATGGTAGCACTGCCATCTGTATGCAGGCTCCCGACCGATGGGCTACTATAGTAGTAGCCACCTACGCGCGAGCACTATATGCTTAGGTATGGCTGCCTACAGCCACGTCCGTAAGAATGGCAGCCACCTATGCATGGGCAGTACGCCCACGTGCAAGGGCAGCGCTTGTCGTCGTTGGGCCCACATGTGAGTCGCCAGCAGTAGTGGCATCAAGCCCCAGCGGGTGGTGTTGGCCAACTGGTGCGGCGCCACCCGTAGGCACTATGCCCGCAGCAGTGCCTACAGGCACTATGCCTACGAATAGAGGTGGTTAGACATCGGTGACCTCAGCGGAGGAGGAATCGAAAGTGGATGTAGTTCACAATGACCAAACCACTATAAATTCTAATGTGTTCTTTCCTTACTACTTATTCTCTTTACTGCATTTTACTTTACTTTATTGTAAACTTTCAAATCCCCTTTTCTCTACTCACTTGCAAATATATTCAAGTCAAATATATTCACAAAACGGTTTTTCATATAACTAATCATTTAAATTGATCATTTTTATCCACTACACTAATTCACCCCCTCCTTCTTAGTGTCGTTCTTGATCCTAATAGGAGCAAGAGATGGTACCTTGATAGTGGATGCTCTAGGCACATGACCTTCCAACATATTTATCTAAGCTCACTAGCCAAGATAGAGGATATGTCACATTTAGAGATAATAACAAAGGAAAAATTATTGGCATAGGAAATATAGGTAATAAATCAAATATCTTAATTAAAAATATTTTATTTGTAGATGGTTTAAAACACAACTTACTAAGCATTAATCAATTGTGTGATAAGGGTTTTAACATCAAATTTAAATCTATTGCCTTAAGGACTAATAATAAGGGTTTTAACATCAAATCATGTGATAAGGGTTTTAACATCACAAAAATATATCTATGATTGCCTTAAGGACTAATAATGTGTATACTATTGATCTTGATGATTTTTGTAATGAAACTTGCTTTTCTATTTTAAATAATGATGCATGCTAACTAGGTAAACAAATAAAGAGTAGTTTTAAGTCTAAAAATCAACTAAGTACCTTAGACCACTACAATTAATTCATGTGGACTTATTTGGACCAATTGATATCACAAGTCTAGGAGGTAGTCAATATGCTTTTATGATTATTAATGATTTTGGTAGATATACTTGGACATACTTCTTGGCATATAAAAGTAATTAGTTTAAATATTTTCAAAGTTTTGCAAACTAGTTCAAAATGAAAAGGGTTTTTATGATTTTCTTTATTTGAAGTGATCATGGTAGTGAATTTAAAAATCATAATTTTCAAGATTTATATGATTTAAATGGGTATGATCATAATTTCTCTACTCCAAGAAATCCATAACAAAATGGAGTTATTAAGAGAAAAAGTAGGAGTTTACAAGAAATGGCAAGAACCATGCTTAATGAACATAGCCTACCCAAATATTTTTGGGTCGAAGCCATTAGCATTATATGTTTTGTCATGAATAGGGTTCTCGTAAGACAACTACTTTCAAAACTTATTATGAATTGTAGAATAATAAAAGACCCAACATTTCGTATTTTAAAGTTTTTGGTTGTCAATATTTTATTTTAAATGAAAAAGATGCCTTAGGAAAATTTGATGCAAAATCCGATGAAGACATTTTTCTTGGATATTCCTCTATTTTTGAAGGTTATCATGTCTTTAATAAAAGAATATTCATTTTTGAGAAATCTATTCATGTTGTTTTTAATGAGATTTCCGAATTTAAAAAAAATAATTTTGATGATCATTTTGATTTTGACACCTTAAATTTTAATAAAAAATCTCCTTTCCCAAGCAACTTGGATGCATCTTCTAAAGAATCCTTACCCAAGGAAATGAAGTATATAGATGCTCATCCTAAGGAGCTAATCATTGGAGATACATCAAAAGGTGTTCAAACTTGTTCTTCATTTAAAAAAATTTATGCTAATGTTGTCTTTTTATCTAAATTTGAACCCAAATGCATTCACGATTCTCTAAATGATGATTCATGGGTTTTTGCAATGCATGAGAAGTTAAATCAATTTAAGAGAAATGAGGTGTGGAAGCTTGTTCTTAAACCTAGTAACCATCTTGTAATTGGCACTAAATGGGTCTTTAGGAATAAACAAGATGAACATGGTATCGTGGTTCAAAATAAGGTTAGATTAGTGGCCAAAAGTTTCAATCAAGAAGAAGATATTAAAGAAACCTTTGCTCCTGTATCAAGACTTGAAGCCATAAGTGTTGGGATCAAGAACGACACTAAGAGGAGGGGGGGGGGTGAATTAGTGCAGTAGTAAAAATGATAAAGCCTGTATCAGAAAGTAATCAAAGTAACGACTTAGAGTGAATGTAAAAAGAAGTGAGCAGCTAAGTAATAAAATAAGCAATAAGGAAAGAACGCATTAGAATTTATAGTGGTTTGGTCGTTGTGACCTATATCCACTTTCGATTCCTCCTCCGTTGAGGTCACCAACATCTACTAATGGTCTTCCTTCAATAGGCGAAGACCAACCACCTCTTTACAGCACTTTATCCTTTTCACGAGTTTAGGAGATAACCCTTACAAGCCTCATACCTCTTCTTGGATTACTACAAAGCTAAAGAGAGAAAGGAGGAGGACTCTTTGCACTTTTACAACACGTTATACCCCAACACTTAGAAGATTTTTTCACACTTTGATTGCACTTTGTTGTCCTTTCATGCAGAAAAGGGTGTAGTATTTATAAGCCCCAATGAATTCAAAATTGGAGCAAAAAAATATCTAATCCCGGGTTTCTAAAGTACTAGCGGTACCACCGCTTGTGCTGGGCAGCACCATCGCCTACAACACTAACATTGGGCGGTACCACCGCCTAGTCTGGCGGTACTACCACTTGATAGAGTTGACACTATGTGGTACCATTGCTCAGTCTAGTAGTACTACCACCAGACACAGCCTCGAAGACTAGGCTCTGGTGGTACCACCGCTTGACAGTAATAACTATTGATGGTACCACTACTCAGTCTGGGCGGTACCACCGCCCAGACCACCTGGGAGATCGATCTTGGGTGGTTCCACCACCTAGTCTAGTAGTGCCACCACCAGATAGGGTCCAACAACTTGGTTGGGCCTTGAATCTGGCCTAAACTAGTCTAATTATGTGCCCAGTTGGCCCTTAACAGGGTTAATGGGATTACCTCCCAAATCTAACCCTAATTATATGCTAATTATGATTTTTAAGGCATATGCTAAATAAAACAAGTCTGGTAAGTTTAGGTTTCTTCCAACGATCTTCCGGCGGACTTCTAACGATCTCTCGGCAATCTCCCAATGGACTCCCAGCAAACTCCTGGACTTTACGACGATCTTCTTGGTGAGTTTCGACGAGCTTCTTCTGGTCAATTCTAGCAATATTTCCGATGAACCTCCGGACTCCCGATGAACTCTCGAACTCCCAACGAAATCTCGATCTTGACTCCGACACTTCATTTTACTTTATGCCTTGATCACTATCATAGTTAATCCTACACACTTTTCTCAACATACAGATTAGATCAAATAGTTTACTAATTAATTTCATCATTAAAATTTGAGATTCAACAATCTCTCCCTTTTTGATGAAAATAATCAATTGATGACGGAGTTAATCTTACCTCCCCTCATCTATATGCCATACTTGAGAAAAGACACTCTTGAATTCAAGGCCTTTTGAATTCAAGTATCAAACTGATAAGTTATATTCATTTAAATTTATTGATATGCACATCTTGATAGCAATCATGATTTACCATCTCAAAATATGATACCACATATTTATCACAATACAAATAATATCAAGGCATGACATCCATTTTGAAGTCCAATATCGAATGATGATAGACAATCATCATTTTCAAGAATGATACCAATTTTAAATATAAAATTTAGCAAGATTCGAATTTCAAATATGAAAATTTATCAATCCGAGACATGATGTCAATTGTAAGTAGGAAATTAAGCTCATGATGCCTTATCATAATGATAGACATTTATCAAGCATTCATGAAATATTTCAAGTATCTATGATACATATGATGCATATGTAATATATTTTGATATGTTTCAAGTATTTGTGATGTGTTGCGTTGTATTTGACGATTCCAATCATATTTCGAGCATTCGTAAAACATTCAAGCATTTAGGATAAGATACATTTTACAAATTATTTCAAACATTCATAATGCCAATTTGTTATCAACAAATTTCTCCCCCTTTGTCATCAACAAAAAGGAAATGGGTAATTGTCTCAAGCAAAGAGAAGGAAAGGTTCATGAATAGTGCATTTATCAAGAATAATTGAAATATTAAAAGTTCATGAATATTTTATGAGATAAAATCCACCAATAAAATTCATTTCTTAAAAAGAAAAATTCACAAGAGTGAAATCTATGACAAAAGTATTTGTCAATGAAATCCATGAGTGAAGAAAATAAATATATAAAAAATCATTAACTGTTGGAGCAAGGGTATGAAGTAAATTTGATACCAAATAAATTGAAATTCTGGATTTCATGAAGGCTTTATTTATGAAATGAAATAAATTCATGAAAGCTTTATATACAAAAAATTGAGAAAGTTCGGAAAAGATATACAACAAACTCATGCATTCGGATAGTTTAACATCCCTAACTCTCTTCTAATAAAATCAAATTATTCTTCATTTAAAGGTTTTGTAAAGATATCAACTAATTGATGTTTCATATTAATAAACTCTAAAGATATATCATGGTTATTAACAAAAGGGAGAACCATTCAACAGTGCAAGTGTTTTTTTTTTAATTATTCAACTAAGTTCTACACCAATTTATCCAAGCTAGCAAAGAATGAGAAGTTAAGCAAAAACTTTGCATGATAACTACTTTTGGTTTTTGAAATGGACAAGGTAGCAATTTTGCTTTAGATATGCAAAAGTCTCTTTTTGGTTCTTCTTGAGATGTGCAAGTTTCTTTCTTCCTTTGTCATAAAAATAAGAAGAGGAAGAAGAATAAGGGAGGAATTTATTCTTCATCAAGAACCAAATTCATGAAAGTTAAGTTTCATTAAATCAAGCTTCTACTATAGCAAAGAGAGAGGATTCATCATAAAGGATCAAGATGTTCATATCAAAAAATCAAATCCCTATTCTTGTAAATGATCATCACATACTAAAAGTCTATAAATAAAAATTCATAAATCAAATACCTTTTCTTGTAAATAGAAGAAAGAATGATTCATAGGAATTGATAAAAGATCAAGTCATTAATCCAAAAATTCTTGAATTATGGCTCTTCCTTTGCAAATAGAAGGAGGAAGGACTCGTGATCATCACATGAAAATTAGACATCAAGTTGTAAATACCAAAAGTGGAATCTTTTCTTTTATAAATATCATGAGAAAGAAAAAGTGATCTCGATTTAAAAAGAAAACTCAAGTTATGAAAAACCAAGAAGTTCGAAAAATATATCAAGGAATTTATGCATTGAAAAGATTTATCATGCCTAATTGTTAGAGTGTTGCATGCATTATACCATCATTAAGAAGTGCATCATTGAAAAGCATATTACGTCAAAAGGTACATCATTATTATGAGTATTGCATATATAATCAAAGTGCATCATATCATGCATGATTCAAATCATCATTATACCTTTCTCCCCCTTTGTCACCAACAAAAAGGAGAAAGTGTAAATAGTATATTTTTGAAACATGCAATTTCTATATATATATATATATATATATATATATATATATATATATATATATATATATATATATATATATATATATATATATATTGAGTTGTACAAGATAGTATATTTTTGCATCTTCTTGAAATGAAATGTGTAAGTTAGCAAACTTTGCTTCTCTTGAGATTTGCAAGATAGCACTTCTTGCTTCTCTTTTGAGATGAGCAAGCTAGCAAGTTTTGCTCCCTCTTTGTCATTGTTAAAAAGAAGGGATGGTTACAATAGTGCAAAACTTTTCTCATTACATCATTTTTCAAATCATCACTTGGAATATATCAAGAAAAAGTAACTTGGTGATGAGATATACAATTCATGAAAATAAATTATAAGTTATGAATATCAAAAGATAAATTATGATTCTTTTAGATAGTGAAAAGAAGAATCATATTAAACAATTTTAATTCATTAGAGCCTCAAATTATTATTATCTAAGAATCAAGATCATGATGTAGATAAAACTCTCCCTTTTTTTATGAAAAGCAAAATGAAACATAGGAGAAACAAATAAAATATCACGATTCATGTATAAGAAATCACAAGTTGTTAAGATCATAATTTATATATTAAAAAAATCCAAAGTTATAATTCAAAAAAAAATCATGATTCATAAAAAAAATCTCCTAAAAGAGAATTTGGTTCACCTCAAGTGAAGGAATCATGATTCTTGTGATAAAAAGATTGTCGATTCATGCATTGGGTAAATATTTTTTAAACTATCATTACTTCAACTCATCTTGTATAATTTTAAAATGTAAAGCCATCAAGTATGATACAAACATTTATTTTCAAAACATTTATCATTATTTTCATGAGTTTAGGAGATAACCCTTACAAGCCTCACACCTCTTCTTGAATTACTATAAAGCTAAAGAGAGGGAGGAGGACTCTTTGTACTTTTGCAATACTTTTACACCCCAACACTTGAAGATTTTTTTCACAATTTGATTGCACTTTGTTGCCCTTTCATGCAGAAAAGGGTGGGGTCTTTATAGGCTCCAATGACTTCAAAATTGGAGTCAAAAAGTATCTAATCCTGGGTTTCTAGAGTACTGGCGGTACCACCGCTTGTGTTGGGCGGTACCATCGCCTACAGCACTAACATTGGGTGGTACTATCGCTTAGTCTAGCGGTACTATCGCTTAACAAAGCTGACACTAGGTGGTTGTTAGAACTCTTACAAATTCTAAGGTTAGGGTTAATCTCTTTAGGGGATCGGTCTCCTTGGAACTCTATAGGGGTTCTTTCCTCCAAATTACTGCTCAAAGGCTGCAGAAAATATTCATCTATTGCTTATAAAAAGAAGATGAATATATGGTTATTTGTAGGGCTTCTAAACCCCAACTCCTAATTGGACTCCTACTCAAGACTCCTGTTCAATTAGGACTTCTACTCAAGACTCTTAATAGGACTCCTACTCAAGACTCCTATTCCTTTACAACTCCTAATACTTCTCTAAGAAATACTCTCCTAACTCTAGCCGGCCTCTTCATCTCTTTAATAGGGGTCGGCTAAGTAGGTTTTACATGAATTTCCCTTTAAATGAAACTCAATTTAGGACTCTCCTAGCTAGAATCTTAACAAACCTGCCCTCTTCAAATTAGTCTTGTCTTCAAGGCTGACAATTCATGAATTCTGGAAATTTGATCTTCAAATCATCATAGTCCTCCCGAGTGACATCTTTTATTGGTAGGTTCGTCCACTGTATTAGCACTTTAGTAATGGGTCATCATCATCGAGTCATAATCTATCGATCAATAATGGCACTTGGCTAGGTCTAGAGTTCTCCTTAGGTAGTCATATCTGGTAGATGGCTTTGAGCTATCTTATTTTGTCCCGGCTTGAGCTTTAAACATGACACATGGAAGACTAGATAGATTTGTGAGCTGGCAGGTAAGTCCAATCTGTATGCTACTGCTCCGATGCGCTCTAAAATTTGGTAGGGTCCATAGAACTAAGGTGAAAGCTTCATAGATGCTCTGGTCTGGATTGATTTTTTCTTGTATGGTTAGAGTCATAGGAAGACCCAATCTCATACTGAAAATTCTCTTTCACCTTTATGTTGATCATATTGCTATTTTATCATTGCTTGAGCTGTAGTGAGATTATCTTTTAGTGACTTTAGCATTTTGTCTCTGTCTTGTAGTTCCCTCTTAATATCCTCAAGGAAGTTATTGGTCGGAAATAAAATAGCTTGCTCGAGTAGTCGTGAAAGCGCATCTACAACAACATTTTCTTTCCCCTTTTTATAAGTTATTTCATAATCATATCCAAGAAGCTTTGTTACCCATTTTTGTTGCTCGGGGGAAGATATCTTCTGCTCTAAGAAATATTTTAGGCTTTTATGGTCGGTCTTGATTTAAAAGTGTCGCCCGATCAAGTATGGTCTCTATTTGGTCATCGTATGCTCAATCGCAAGCATCTCCTTATCATAAATAGTCATCTTGAGATGGGAAGAAGATAATGCCTTATTGGTATAAGCGAGGGGGTGGCCATCTTGTATTAGTATAGCACTAATTCTGACTCTAGAGGCATCGACTTCAATAACAAAAGTCTTGTCGAAGTCGGGTAGCGCTAGTACGGGCGTTGTCGTCATTGCGGCTTTAAGTTCGTCGAAGGTGGTGGTGACTTTGTTCAACCATTGGAAAGTATCCTTTTTTATTAAGAAAGTAAGGGGTGCACTAATCTTTCCATAGTTTTTCACGAACTTACGATAGTAGCTTGTTAAACCGAGAAAGTCACGTAGCGATTTTATATTCCTCGGGGTTGGCCAATTCTGCATTACTTTAATTTTGGAGGGGTTCACTACCACACCTTCCTCTGATATGATATGCCCCAGATATTCCACCTTCTATTGAAGAAAGCTACACTTCAATTTTTTGACAAAAAGAATATGTTCTCACAAAATCGTCAAAACAAGTCATAAGTGCTGAAAATGACTTTCAAGAGAAGGGCTATAAATAAGGATATCGTCGAAGAAAACTAGCACAAACATACAAAGATAATTTTGAAAGATATCATTTATAAGGCTTTGGAAGGTGGAGGGAGCAATGGTGAGACTAAAGGGCATTACCAAAAATTCATAGTGGTCATTGTGTGTTCGAAAAGTGATTTTCAGTATGTCTTCTTTGCACACTCGTATTTAATGATACCCAGATCGAAGGTCTAGTTTTGTGAAGAATCATGCTCCCTTTAATTCATTAAGCAATTCATCTACTACTAGAATAGGGTATTTGTCTTTGACAGTTATGCTATTGAGAGCTTGGTAATCAACACACATTCGCCATGTTCCATCCTTCTTTCGTACGAGGAGCACCGGTGAAGAGTAGGGGCTGCAACTTGGTCGAATAGTTCCTGCTTCAAGCATCTCTTTTATAATCCTTTCTATTTTATCTTGCTAAAGATATGGATACCAATATGGCTAAGTATTTGCTGGAGGTTTACCCGGAAGAATCAGTATAGAATGATCATGCCGATGGGTAGGAGGTAGGTTGCACGGTTTGTCAAATATATTTGAAAATTCAGCAAGCAAAGGAAGTAGGTTTGGATCTTCAAATTCTGTTAGCTCTCCCTTAGTTTACTACTTAAGTTGTACTAAAAAGCTGCTGCATGCTTTGTGCAAAACCTTCTCCATTCGTTGTGTGCAAATCATCATTACGTCGCCCTCACGTTTCCCGTGCAATATCACCTATTTCCCTTTACTGTAAAATCTCATAATTAGTTTCATAAAGTTTTAGGAAATATCACCTAATGTTGTCAGCCATTTGATGCAAAGAACGGCCTCATAATCATCAATAGGGAGGAGGAAGAAATCTACAATTATCTCTTGGTCCTGTAGCAACAATTTCACCTACAGGCACCTACGATCACACTTCAAAATCCGTCCATCAGTGACCTTAACATCAAACCTGCTGCAATTCTCGATAGGTAAGGCCATCCAAACAAGCAACCCTGCTGTTCATAAATTATTAGTGCTCCCAGTGTCAATAAGAACAGTGATAGGTTGTTACTTCAGAAGTCCTCCCACTTTCATCGTTTGCGGGTTTGCGTAACCGACAAGGGCATGCATCGTAATATCAACCAGCTATTGTTCTTCATCCATGATTGCTTTCTCATACTCCTTGACCTCCTCCTTTATGTCTTCAAGAGGTTCAATCAGTAGGAGATGGCCTCTTTTATAGTGATGATCATGGTTCCATGGCTCGTCGCAATGCCAACAAAGACCCTTTGCTGATTTATCACCTAGTTCTTCTTTTGTCAATTTTTTTGGCAGTGAAGGATGGCTAGGAGCAAAAGAAGGTTTATATGCCATGGGTCTAAGGGAAATTCTCATCCTTTGGGCATCTTGGTTGAGTCATTCTTCTTGTATTCGGGTGAAAGAAATCACAGCTGTCACGGTACGGGGTTGCTGCGCCTTAACCTCCCCTTTAATCTCTGGCTTGAATCCTTCAATGAATGTTCCTAACAATTGATGATCAGTCCAATCATGAGCAAGGTAGGATAGCTTCTCAAACCTAGTTTGGTACTCTTGAATCATAGAAGTTTGTCGAATCTTTGCGAGTTGGCCATCAATATTTTCATACTCCGTAGGTCCGAAATGATTTAGCAGTGCATTCTTAAATTGATTCTATGTCGGAGCCCCATGATTGTCCTCCAACCAATTGTACTATTGAATAGCATCTCCTTCAAGGTGGATGATAGCAATTTCCACCATAGCATCATCCGACATTCGGTAGTAGCGAAAATAACGTTCGGCCCGCGAAATCCACCCCGCTGGGTCTCCTTCTTCCCATCGCGGGAAGTCCA
>CM017190.1:12372937-12555437 GCA_004837865.1 Musa balbisiana | reverse complement strand
TTAGGAGACCAAATCATAGAAACCTCTCTATCTCAATAATATTAAGTCGGTAAACGTGAGGCAATTAGATTGACCCACGTGGCCTTCCATCATTATGGGTAGGAACTGATTCCCAATGTAGGTTGAGTTGGTCGAGTCCCTCGAGGCTCACCTATATTGCGATTCGCTATCTTATCTACGATATAGAGATGTCTCCGGTGACCTGAGGGCATGGTATGCTTGGTCAAGTCTCTCGAGGGTATATCATCAAATCAGACTCATCTTATCTTGTAACGAAGGTGTTGACTTAACCGAACATCATGGTTGGTCGAGTTCCTCAAGACCACGGTGATTCGGAGGCCGAACAGGACGGGAATCACAAGGAGTTGTGATCGGTAAGAGTTGCCTACCTTTTGGGCTTAGTATGATTGGTCGAGTCCCTCGAGGTTACACTAAGACGCTGATTGGATCCTGATCCCCACTAGAAGTCTGTCGGAAACTTCCGTTTCACGTGTTGAGGGTGTCGCGTGACTCGTTAGTAAAATAATTGGAGCATATTAAGATAGAAGTCCATATCTTGATAGTTTATTTCTTACAAAATCTGCATGTTATTCATTTCAGCTACATCTTTATTTTCAGAAAATGTCGCTTTCAAATATCTTACGTAGCATACTTGATGTCAACCGCCTCACTAGTCCAAATTATATAGATTGACTTCGTAACTTGAGAATTGTTCTCACGATAGAGAAAATCGTGTACGTCCTCGATACAGTAATGCCTATGCCCGAGGAAGGGGCAAGCGAGGATGAGATTGCTCACTACGTGCAGTACATTGATAACTCCATTCTTGCTCGGTGCTATATGTTGGGCTCTATGACTCCTGAGTTACAGAGACAACATGAAAAGATGGATGCTAGATCCATTCTCCTACATGTCCATAAATTGTTTGAGGAACAAGGAAGGACTCAGCGATATGAGATATCTAAGAGCCTCTTCCGCACTAGGATGACTGAGGGGACACCGGTTCAGAACCATGTCATAAAGATGATTGAGTGGATGGAGAATCTCACAGGTCTAGGAATGGTCCTAGAGTATAACTTGTGTGTGGACATTGTGCTTCAGTCCCTACTAGATTCCTTTTCACAGTTCATAATGAATTTTAATATGAATAAGCTTGAGGTGACTCTCCCAGTGCTCCTAAATATGTTGAGGGAGGCAGAGAGTACTATTAAGAAAGAGAAGCCAGTTCTCTACACTAATGAGACCAAAAAGAAAAAGAAAGCAAAAAAGTCCCTTAAGAAGGGAAAGAGCAAGGGCAGACCAGGAAAAGCAAAGGTTGCTAAGAAAGACCCAGCAAAGGATAAAGACCAGTGCTTCCATTGTGGCAAAGATGGGCACTAGAAGAGGAACTGCAAGGAATACCTTGCAGAAAAGGCGAAACAGAAGCTTGGTGAAGCTTCAGGTACATTCATGATCAGTCTCCATTTGTCAAACTCTTATGATAACACATGGGTATTGGATACCGGTAGTGCTTATCATATATGCAATTCGTTGCAGGTTCTAGCAAGGCCTAGGAGACTAGAGAGAGGCGAGATGGACCTCAAGATGAGCAATGGAGCAAAAGTTGCTATAGTAGCCATTGGCGAGGTCGCCCTACATCTGCTTGGTGGAGCTTTTATTGCATTAGATGCATGTTATTTTGTTCCTTCTATTATCAAAAACATTATCTCCATTTCATATTTGATAGTTAGTGGATATAAATTAGTTTTTGAGAACAATGGTTGTTCGATATTATTAGATGATAAGATCATCACGAAAGGAACATTGCATAATGGTTTATTTATGCTAGACACTACTCCACATATCATGAATGTAAGTGTGTCCAAGAGGAAACGAGATGAGATGAACAGTGCATACCTGTGGCATTGTAAGCTAGGTCACATTCATGAAGAAAGGATTCAAAAATTGCTAAATGATGGATATCTAGATCCATTCGACTATGAGTCATATGCAACTTGCGAG
This sequence comes from Musa balbisiana, assembly GCA_004837865.1. NCBI lineage: Eukaryota > Viridiplantae > Streptophyta > Magnoliopsida > Zingiberales > Musaceae > Musa > Musa balbisiana. Next base: position 12,553,436 of record CM017190.1, on the reverse strand, counting down.
CCTTGCCTTTGTGGAAAACTGACCAACTCTCCATTTAGTAGAACTGGAGAGAGAGCCACTGAGCTGTTGGAACTCATATATAGTGATGTTTGTGGACCCATATCAACTCATGCCATTGGTGGTTACTCCTACTTCATTACCTTTACTGATGATTTCTTAAGGTATAGATATGTGTACTTAATGAAGTACAAATCCGAGGCCTTTGAGAAATTCAGAGAGTATAAGAATAAGGTGGAGAACTAGACTGGAATGAGTATCAAAACTCTTCGATCAGATCAAAGAGGTGAGTACTTAAGTATAGAGTTTACTTAGTTCCTCAAGGACCATGGGATATTATCTCAATGGATACCTCCTTATACACCTCAGCTCAATGGTGTGTCTGAAAGGAGAAATCGTACACTATTAGACATGGTACGATCCATGTTGAGTTTCACTAACCTACCCATCTCATTCTCGGGATATGCCCTAGAGACCGCAGCTTACCTTCTGAACAGAGTTCCAACTAAGTCGGTAGTGTCTACACCATATGAGATATGGAAAGTGAAGAAGCCCGATCTTAAAGTTGTTAAGATTTGGGGCTGCCCTGCACATGTTAAAAGACAACCCCGATAAGTTAGAATCAAGGACAGAGCAGTGCAAGTTTGTGGGATACCTCAAGGAAACTTGTGGGTATTATTTCTATCATCTCGAGGACCAAAAGGTCTTTGTAGCCAAAAGAACAGTGTTCATTGAGAAGGAACACATTCTTGGCGGAGATAGTGGGAGCATGATAGAGTTGAGCGAGGTTGGCGAACCAAGCTCAAGCACCACTTTACAGCCTGAGTCTATTCAGGTACCTAACACACAAGTTCCAACTTTACATAGGTCCGGTAGAGTATCCCATCCTCCTGAGAGATATATGGGACATATTAGAGGAGAAGATGTTAAGGATATTGATCCTCAGACCTACGAGGAGGCTATTATGAGTATAGATTCTGGGAAGAGGCAAGAAGCCATAAATTCTAAGATGAATTCTATGTACTCTAACAAGGTTTGGTACATAGTGGATGTGCTCGAAGGTATTATACCCATCGGTTGCAAGTGGATCTTTAAGAAAAAGATCGGAGTAATGAAAAGGTAGAGACCTATAAAGGAAGGCTAGTGGCTAAGGGGTATCGTCAAAGGCAAGGTGTTGACTATGACGAAACCTTCTCACCCATAATAATGCTAAAATTCATTCGAATTCTATTAGCTATTGCAGCACACTATGATTATGAGATCTAGCAGATGGATGTAAAAACTGCATTCCTCAATGGGAACCTCAATGAGGAAGTGTATGTAATATAACCTAAGGGATTCGTGTCCAAGGACTGCCCAGATAAGGTATGCAGGTTGCTCAGATCCATTTATGAACTAAAGCAAGCTTCTCGAAGTTGAAACATAAGATTTGATGAGGCAATCAGATCTTATGACTTCGTTAAAAATGAAGATGAGCCTTGTGTGTATAGGAAGGTAAGTGGGAGCGCTATCACCTTTTTGGTGTTACATATGGATGACATCCTAATCATTGGGAATGATGTAGGAATGCTATCCACACTAAAGGCTTGGTTATCTAGGCACTTCTTCATAAAAGACTTAGGGGAAAAATTCTTGTGGATTCGTATCTATAGAGATAGATCCAAGAGGATGCTTAGCTTGTCCCAATCCAAGTACATAGAAACCATTGTCAAAAGGTTTGGCATAAAAAATTCCAACATAGGTCTCATACCGATAAAACATGGGATATCGCTTTCTAGGAGTATATCCCCAAAGACTCCAGAAGAAATAGTAAACATGGATATGATACCTTATGTCTCGGCGATAGGGTCTATCATGTATGTCATGCTATGTACTAGGCCTGATATAGCGCATGCTTTGAGTGTCACGAGCAGGTATTAGGCGGATCCAAGCTTGGAGCATTGGAAAGCAGTAAAGTGTATCCTTAATTACTTGAGAAGGACTAATGATCTTTTACTAGTATATGGAGGTAGTAGCCTCAAGGTTGAAGGCTACACAGACTCAAGTTTTCAATCTAATATCGATGTTAGCAAGTCAAATTCGAGGTATGTGTACACCTTGAATGGCGGAGTAGAGTGCTAGAAGAGTTCCAAGCAAGAAACTACTACTAACTCGATCACAGAGGCGGAATACATTGCTGTAGCAGATGTAGCAAAAGAGGGAGTCTGGATGAATAAGTTAATCACAGATTTGGGAGTCGTGCCGAATAGTGAGGAGCCGATTTCCTTACATTGCGACAACAACAGGGTGATTACTTAAATAAGGGAACCCGGGTCTCATCAGAAGTGTTCTGAAGAGGTTCCAACTTATTAGAGAGATCAGGACCCAAGGAGATGTAGTAGTGGAAAGAGTTCCATCCGAAGATAACATTGCAGATCCACTGACAAAGTCGGTGTCTTAGATTATTTTTTAGCATCATAGGGGTTTGATGGGGATCAGACACATAGGTGATTGGCTTCAGGCCAAGTGGGAGATTGTTAGTCATAGGTGCCCAACAAGCCAATCACGTGAGTGATGGCACATGTGACTTGACAAAGAATCTTTTTGCTTATTATATTTTAGCATTTATCACTTTATATTGTTTATTGCATATATGCATATATATATATATATATACATATACATATATATATATTATACATATACATATATATATATATACATATACATATATATATACATATACATATATATATACATATACATATATATATACATATACATATATATATACATATACATATATATATATATATATATACATATACATATATATATATATACATATACATATATATATATACATATACATATATATATATATATACATATACATATATATATACATATACATATATATATACATATACATATATATATATATATATATATATACATATACATATATATATATATACATATACATATATATATATACATATACATATATATATATATATATATATATATATACATATACATATATATATACATATACATATATATATATATACATATACATATATATATACATATACATATATATATATATATATATACATATACATATATATATACATATACATATATATATATATACATATACATATATATATATATATATATATACATATACATATACATATATACATACATATATATATACATATACATATATATATACATACATATATATATATATGGTGATGTTCTTGGATCCGTGCAATGGGAATTGGATCATGATGAGATCACGATAATGAGACCAATTCACCTTTAAACGCAGATCCTAAATAATCTCGGTCATAGGTTACTCGAGAGGGACATCGTGATAACCGGACAGACTAGTGTGTTGTATACCCGTCCATATGATGGATGCAATTGGTCTCATAGCTGCTTATGTGGGGACACTAAGGATACAATACAGGTACACATTGGAGAATGAGTTCACTGATTGATTTGCTTACGGAATACTGGATGATTGATGATGCCTTATTATCATACAGCGATTCCGTAGTCCTAGTGGCGTATCTGGTCCTTAGACTTGAGACACCAAGGATGTCCTGTTTGAGTGCTCCACTCTTTGATACTAGACTTATAGGTTTGGATGTTCCAAATCTAGTACAGCTGGTCATTGGGAGTGGTAGTTGACCTTACGAGGGCTATTGAGTGTCGATAGAGGATCATCCACTCTCGACGTCATGAGAGGAATATCCCATGTGTTCTTACTCAGACAAATCCCTAGCTAGGGTTATTCGGGTTGAGAGAGAAAAAGTTCTCCGGGAGAATCCGATTAGAGCGAGACTCAAGTAGAAACCGTATGGGTCTGACAGCACCATGTCCGATATATAGTCTCAAGGATATTAGATGGATAAGAGACTATACGTACATGGTAATTGAGGACAGACAGGTCTAATGGATTGGATTCCCCTGTATCATCTGGTGACTACGGTGTAGTGGCCTAATACGTCTATAGTCGATGAGTCGAGTGAATTATTACAGAGATAATAATTCACTGAGCTAGAAGGAGTTCTGATAGCTATGACTTATAGCCAGCTCGATATTGGGCCTAGAGGGTCACACACATATGGTAGGCATTATAATGAGTAGAGGTTCGAATATGAGATATCCGCCGGAGCCCCTATCTTATTGTATATCCAATAAGCCCCTGAATTATTGGATCCCATGGACGAGATCCAATAAGAGCCCATGAGAGATTATTAGATAGAGATCCACTAATCTAAAAGGCTTGGGCAATTGGATGCAGATCCAATACCCACTAGGGGAGGATCCATTAGGGTTTGACAAGGGGCCTCTATAAATAGGAGTGATTCAGAGCCTCATAGGCTAGAGCCTTTGTTTGCCTCTCTTATTCTCCTCCCCCTCTCCACCTCAGAGCAAGCCTGGAGTTTTGAGGAGCGTCGTCGCTGCCTTGCTATGTGGATCACCTCTACAGAGGAGGACACTTGACCTCCTTCACCCTCTCCTAAAGATCTGTAAGGAAACAGGGATATACGATCTCTCTAGATAACACAATCTATTCTTTGTGCACTTTGTTTCGTGGCACCAATCTTGGCACGATGACGAATATCTTTTTGGGAAATTGAAGATTTTATTTTTCTTGTTCTTTCGCTACGCATGGGATGTTGCCCCCAAGATTTCCCGACAACCCGCGCTTAGTCTGGGTGGTACCACCGCCCAGACCACTTGGGAGACCATTCCCTAGGCGGTTCCACCACCCTAGTCTGGTGGTGCCACCACCAGATTGGGTCCAACAACCTAGTTGGGCCTTGAATCTAGCCCAAACCAATCCAATTACGGTCTCAATTAGCGCTTAACAAGGTTAATGGGATTACCTCCCAAACCTAACCCTAGTTATGTACTAACTATGATTTTTAAAACATACGCTAAACAAAACAAGTCCAGTAAGTCTAGGTTTCTTCCACCGAGCTTCTAACGATCTTTCGACGGACTCTCGAACTCCCAATGAAATCTCGATAAGCTGCTTCTCGATCAATTCTAGTAGCCTTTTTGACGAACCTCGGACTCCCGATGAACTCTCGAACTCCCAATGAAATCTCGATCTTGACTCTAGCACTTCATTTTGCATTATGCCTTATCGCTATCGTAGTGAATCATGCACACTTTTCTCAATATACAAATTAGATCAAATAATTTACCAATTGATTTCGTCTTCAAAATCCGAGATTCAATAATAAGGAGACTCCTTACCTATATATGTTGTAATAATTTATGTTATTTCAAATAGATATTAAAACTGCTTTTCTTAATGACTTTATTTCCGAAGAAGTTTATGTTGAACCACCCGGATTTGAGAATGTTTTTTTTTCTAATCATATTTTTAAGTTATCTAAGGCTCTCTATAAATTGAAATAAGCCCTAAGGCCTTAATATGAGAGACTTAGTTCATTTCTTATTAAAAATAATTTTTTGAAAGGCAAGGTTGATACCACATTATTTATTAAATATTTTAAAAATAATTTTCTTATTATTCAAATTTATATTGATGATATCATTTTTTGTTCTTCAAATAAGTCTTTATGTAAATCTTTTGCTAAAAGTATGAGCCAAGAATTTGAAATGAGTTTAATGGGTGAATTAACATTTTTCTTATGATTGCAAATTAAGCAACTTAGTGATGGAACTTTTGTTAGTCAAACTAAATATACTTTAGATCTATTAAAATGATTCAATATAGATAGTGCTAAGGCTATTACACACCAATGAGCACTTCTACAAAATTAGATATGGACCATGATGGAGAATGTTTTGATCAAAAAACTTATAAGGGTATGATAGATACTTTACTATACCTCACAACAACTAGATCTAATATAATGTTTAATGTTGGACTTTATGCTAGATTTTAGTCTAATCCCAAATAATCTCACTTGAAGGTAGTTAAAAAAAATTTTAGATACCTAAAAGGAACTACTAATATAAGATTATGGTATCCAAAATTTAAAAATTTTAAATTAATTGCTTATGTCGATGCTGATTTTGCTGGATGTAGAATAGATAGAAAAAGCACATCTGAAACATATCAACTCTTAGGTCATGCACTTATTTCTTGGTCTTCAAAGAAATAAAATTCTGTTACATTATCTACAACCGAGGCTAAATATGTAGCGGGTGTATGTTATGCTCAAGTTGTTTGGATGAAAAACACTATAGAAGACTATGGACTTTACTTGAAAAATATTCCTATCAAATGTGATAACACTAGTGTAATATGTTTAACAAAGAATCTTATTCAACATTCTAGAACTAAACATATTGATATTAGAAATCATTTTATTAGATATCATGTTAATAATTATGATATATCTTTAGATTTTATTTATACAAACCATCAATTAGCAGATATTTTTACTAAACTATTGAATGAGGAACAATTTGATTTTATTAGAAGAGAACTAGATATGTTAAATCTTCTAAATGTATGAACTATTCTTATATATTTTTTGGATCAATATCTTGATTTCTCGATTTTCATGACTTAAGTTTTTTTTTTTTGAATTAAGATCATTTCCTATGATTCCCTCTTTTCACTATTTATAAAAAAATAATTTATGGTCTTTCGATATTCATACTTGATCTTTCATTTTTTTCCATATGATGATTGAAATATTTTTTATACCATTGAATCCTTCCCTTCTCCTTTCTTATTTTTTTATAACAAATGGGAGAAAGAGACTTGCTAGCTTGCACATCTCAAGAGAAAGAGAAGTGCTATCTTGTATATCTCAAGAGAAACAAAAATTGCTAGCTTGCTTATCTCAAGAGGCAAAATGTGCTAGTTTGCACATCTGAAGAAGCTAAATTGCTATCTTGTACATCTCAAGAGAAGTAAAAAATTTTGTTAACTTTCACATCTCAAAAACTTGCTAAATTACTAGCTTACATGTTTCAAAAATTTGCTAATTGTACTTTTCTCTTTTTTGTTGATGACAAAGGGGGAGAAGCAATGATGTTTTGAAAATGTTAAATGTTTTAATATCATGCTTGATTATTTTAAATGTTAAATATTTTGGTATCATGCTTGATGATTTTATATTTTGAAATTATATATGATGATTTGAAGTAATGTGTTGGGACCCTTTTTCTAAAGCTTTTGAAGAATGTTTATTGAGTCCGTTTAGTTCAGTTAGAATCAAGTAGAGGTTTATTTAATATTTATTTATTATTAAAGTCCAAATCCTGATGGACTCTGGGTGGAACTCTATAAATAAATAGTGATGCAATCATTTCTCTTGGAATCAATCAAGAAATAAATAAATCAATCAAATGTTATTCCAGTCTATGGAGAAACCTTAGGAGGCCGATCTCCTCGAAGCAATCAAGGAGGCTGATCCCCTCGAAGCGATCAAGGAGCCTAATCCCCCTCGAAGCGAATCATTCCCTTTTCTCCTTTTCTCCCATTTTCTCTTCTTTTTTCAATGATAAAACCTTAGGGTTCTTATCAATTGGTATCAGAGCCTACGATAAGACTTTACGGTCTTATCAGGTTGATAGTTTCAAAATATTAATGTTTTGATATCATGCATGTTATGCCTAAAGTAATGATGATTTTATATTTTGAAATTATATATGATGATTTAGAATTATACATGCAATACTTCAACTTATGATGATGATGTAAGTAATGTTTATGTTGATATAATGTGTTGCATATTATCATGATTAAAATCGTTTCAACTTGGATTAGAAAGTTATCATTTATTTGAATTCAAGTTTATCTTGATATGACATATAGATAGGGGGAGTTTAGTTAAAACTTTATCATCAATTGGTTGTCATTATTAGAAAAGGACAGATAGTTGAATCCCAGATTTGATAATGAAATCAACTACTGTGTTTACGATCTAATCTACTATTTGAGAAAAGTGATGCAAGACTAACTTCAATCATAAAAAGATAAAATGATTGAAGTAGAAGAATCAGATGTTAGGCCGAAGTGAGAGATTGGGCAACAAGCCAGAAGAATTAGACATTATGCCAAAATCGGATGTTAAGGGAGTCAACATGTTGATGAATCAAGCAGTATGTCGAAGATTCAGACAATGCAACAGAAGTTCAGATGAAGTTTAGATGAACCAGTAACATGCCAGGCAACATAGAACTCTTGTCTTTAGTCGTTTATGTCTTAATTATCATAGTTAAGTCTTAAATTGAGGTACTTTTGGGTGTAACCTTACTAACTCAATTAGGAGTCCATTAGGCTTTAGAGCTAAGTTGGGCCTATTGGGAGGCCCATTCAGTGACCCATAGTTAGGTTAGGTGGTGGGACCACTAGACTAGGCGGTGGAACTGCCTTTGAGTTAGAACATACGAAGTATATGTTTTCCGGAAGACTTAACGGTGGTACCACTAGTGTTAAGGTGGTGGTACCACCTAAACTAGTGATAGTACCACTAGTACATGGTCTCCCATGTGTCAAGCGCTAGTACCACCCATACTAGGTGGCGGTACCACTAGTTGTCAGCCTTGTAGGCGATGGTACCGCCTAGTACTGGTGGTGGTACTTCCCAGTATTGGTGATGGTACCATTATGACCCTAGAAACCCAAGATGAGACTTTTTTTGGCTCTATATTTGAAGTCATTTCAGGCCTATAAATACTCCACTCATTCTTACTTAAGTTAGCAAGAAAAGTGAATAAAAAGGCTAGTGATTCTGAGTTTTAAAGTCTTGGAAAGTGCTAAGTGTCCCCCTCCTCCTCTTTAAAGTTCTAAGCTTATTCTAAGAGAGGTGTGAGACTTATAAATGTTCTCTCCTAAACTTGTGAAAAGGAGAAAGAGTTATAAAGATGGTAGTTAGTCTTTGCCCATTAAAAGAAGATCATTAGTGAATGTCGGTGGCCTTGACGGAAGAGGAATCGGGAGTGGACGTATGTCGCGACGACCAAACCACTATAAATTCGATATGCATTTTCTTTCTACTCTTCATTGCTATTGCTTTGTGATTAAATTACCTGTTACACATACTCTAAGTCAAGCACACTTTTGATATCAGTTTTCATTCACAAGTTTTGATTTTATGTAGGTCCGGTAGAGTATCCCATCCTCTTGAGAGATATGTGGGACATATTAGAAGAGAGGATGTCGAGGATATTGATCCTCAAACCTACAAGGAGGCTATTACACATATAGGCTCTGAAAAGTGGTAAGAAGCTATGAATTCTAAGATGGATTCCATGTACTCCAACATAGTTTGGAACCTAGTTGATGCAACCAAGGGTATCGTACCTGTTGGTTACAAGTGAAACTTAAAGAAGAAGATTAGAGTAGATGAAAAAATAGAGACCTATAAAGAATGGCTAGTGGCTAAATGGTATCAACAAAGGCAAGGTGTTGACTATGACGAAACCTTCTCACCCGTAGCCATGCTAAAATTGATCTGAATTCTATTGGCTATTGCAGCACACTATAATTATAAGATCTGACAGATAGATGTAAAATTCGCATTCCTCAATGGCAACCTTAAGGAGGTATAATTTCGTTCAGAAATGAGTTAAACTTAAAATGTTTATAAAGTAATTTCGTTCAATAACTATCGTATTAGAAATGAGTTTAACTTAAAACATGCTAGTAATAGGTGCCTTGTAAGCCAATAACATGAGTGATGACATGTGTGACATGATATACATTCATTTTACTCATTATATTATTTGGCATTTTATCACTTTATATTTCTTGCTGCATATAAGCATATATATATTGTGATATCCATGGATCTATGCAATAGGAATCAGATCATGATGAGATCACAATAATAAGATTGATTCGCCTTTAAACACAGAACCTAAATAATCCCAGTCAGAGGTTACTCAAGAGGGACATCGAGATAACCGAATAAACTAGTGTACTATATACTTGTATATAAGATGGCGACAATTGGTCTCATAGCTGTTTGTGTGGGAACACTAGGGATATAGTGCATGTTCTCATTAGAGAATGAGTTCACTGATTGATATGCTCAAGGAATGCTAGATGGTTAATGCTACCTCATTATCAGACAACGATTCCGTTATCCTAGTGGTGTACTTGGTCCTTAGACTTGAGACACCAAGGATATCCTATATGAGTACTCTACTCTTTGATACTAGACTTATAGGTTTGGAGGTTCTAGATCTATTACAACCAGTTATCGGGAGTGGCAACCAACCTTACGAGGGTTATTGAGTGTTAATAGAGGATCATCCATTCTCTGTATTATGAGAGGAATATCCCATATGTTCTTGCTCAGATAAATTCCTAGCTAGGGTCATTCGGATTGAGAAAGAAAGAGTTCTCCAAAAGAATCTGATTAGAGCGAGACTCAAGTAGAAACTATATAGAACTGATAGTACTATGCTTGATATACGATCTCTAGGGTATTAGATGGATAAGAGACTATAGAAACATGGTAATTGAGGACTGATAAGTCCAATGGATTGGATTCCCCTATATCATCTAGGGACTACGGTGTAGTGTACTAGTACGTCCGTAGTCGATGAGTCGAGTGAATTATTATGGAGATAATAATTCACTAAGCTAAAAGGAGTTCTGACAAGTATGACTTATGACTAGCTCAATATTGGGCCTAGAGAGTCATACACATATGGTAGGCATTGAAACGAGTAGAGATTTAGATATAAGATATCCGCTGGAGCCCCTATCTTTTGGATATCCAATAACCCCCTGAATTAGTGGATCCTATGGATGAGATTGAATAAGAGCAAATAAGAGATTATTAGATAGAGATCCACTAATCTAAGAGGCTTGAGTAGTTGGATAGAGATCCAATACCCAATAAGGTAGGATCTATTAGGGTTAAGTTGATAGGGGACCTCTATAAATAGGAGGGAACAAAAGACTCATAGGCTAGAGGTCTCTTGGTTGCCACATTCTTATTCTCCTCTCCCCTTTTCCTTTTTAGATAGCAGGCTTAGAGATTTAAGGAGCATCGTCGCAGCCTTGCTATATGGATCACTACTAGAGAAGAGGGCGCTCGACTTCTTTCATCCTCTCCTATAGATCTACAGGGATTCAAGGATATACGATCTCCCTAGGTAAAACATAATATTTCATATACGTAGTTTTCAATTTTGTAGATTTTGCGCACTAATCTTCGCACAACGATGAACACAATTTATAAGAAATTTAGGGATTTTTATTTTCTGTTCTTCTACTATGATGTAATATCACCCCTAGATTTCCCTAGGTGCCCCGGAAACCAATCACATGAGTGATGGCACATGTGACATGATACACATTCTTTTCTATTATTATATTATTTGACATTTTATCACTTTATATTACTTATTCCATGAAAATATATATTGTGATATCTATGGATTTGTGCAATAGGAATCAGATTGTGATGAGATCATGATAATAAGATCAATTTGCCTTTAAACATAGACCCCAAATTATCCCTATCATAGGTTACTCGAGAGGGATATCAAGATAACCACACAGACTAATGTACTATATACACATCCATATGACGGAGGTTACTAATCTTATAGCTGCTCATGTGGGAATACTAAGGATATAGTGTAGGTGCTCATTGAAGACTGAGTTCACTGATTGATCTGCTCTTGGAATGTTAGATGGTTGATGATACCTTATTGTCAGATAGCAATTATATAGTCTTAGTGGTGCATTTAGTCCTTAGACTTGAGACACCAAGGATATTCTATATGAGTATTCCAATCTTTGATACCAGACTTATAGGCCTAGTGCTAGTCATATGTGCCCTACAAGCCAATTATGTGAGTGATAACACATGTAACTTGACATGCAGTCTTTTTGCTTATTATATTTTGGCATTTATCACTTTATATTACTTGTTGCATATATATAGTGGTGTCCTTGGATCTATGCAATGGGAATCGGATCCTGATGAGATTACGATCATGAGACTAATTCACCTTTAAACACATATCATAAATAATCCCGGTCATTAGTTACTCGAGAGGGACATCAAGATAACTAGACAAATTGGTATGTTGTATACCCGTCCATATAATGGATGCAGTTGGTCTCATAGTTGCTCGTATGAGAACACTAGGGATACAATATAAGTGCTCATTGGAGAATCAGTTCACTGATTGATCCACTCACGGAATGCTGGATGGTTGATGATGCCTTATTATCAGATAGTGATTCCGTAGTCCCAGTGGTGCATCTGGTCCTTAGACTTGAAACACCAAAGATATCTTGTATGAGTGCTCTACTCTTTGATACCAGACTTATAGGTTTGGATGTCTCAGATCTAGTACAACCGATCATTGGGAGTGACAATCAACCTTATAAGGGCTATTGAGTGTCGATAGAGGATCATCCATTCTTGATATTATGAGAGGAATGTCCCATGTGTTTTTGCTCAAACAAATCCTTGGCTAGGGTCATTCAGATTGAAACAAAAAGAGTTCTCTAGGAGAATCCAATTACAGCGAGAATCAAGTAGAAACCGTATGGGTCTGATAGCACCATACCCAATATACTATCTTTGGGATATTAGATGGATAGGGGACTATAGGTACATGGTAACTGAGGATAGACAAGTCCAATGGATTGGATTCCCCTGTACCGTCTAGGGACTGCGACATAATGGCCTAGTACGTCCGTAGTCGATGAGTCAAGTGAATTATTATAGAGATAATAATTCACTAAGCCAGAAGGAGTTCTAACAGGTATGACTCATAGCTAGCTCGATATTGGGCCTAGTGAGTCACACATATATGATAGGCATTGCGATGAGTAGAGGTTCAGATATGAGATATCTACTAAAGCCCCTATCTTATTGGATATCCAATAAGCCCCTAAATTATTGGATCCTGTGGATCAGATCAAATAAGAGCCCATGAGAGATTATTGGATAGAGATCCACTAATCTAAGAGGCTTGGGTAGTTGGATGGAGATCCAATACCCAATAGGGGAGGATCCATTAGGTTAAGTTAATAGAGGACCTCTATAAATAGGAGGGATTCAATGGTTCATAAGCTGGAGCTTTTGCTTGCCTCTCATATTCTCTTCCCCCTCCCTACCTCAAAGTAGGCCTAGAGTTTTGAGGAGCATTATTGCAACCCTACTGTGTGGATCACCGCTAGAGAGGAGAGTGCTTGACCTCCTTCACCCTCTCCTAGAGATCTGTAGGGATTCAGGGATATACAATCTCCCTAGGTAACACAATCTTTACTATATGCAATTTTCTATTTTGTAGATTTTTGCGCACCAATCTTTGCATGACTACGAATAAATCTTTGAAAAATTATGGATTTTATTTTTTGTTCTGTTGAATCTCAGATTTTGATGATGAAGTCAATTGTCCTTTATTATCTAATCCATATGTTGAGATAAGTGTGTAGGATTAACTATGATGGAAGTAAGACATGTAGTAAGAGTTGCCCCGAAGTCAAGACCATGATCATGTTGGGGGTTCGAGAGTTCGTTGGAAGTCCGGACAGTCGTCGGAGGTTCTACGAGAACAAATCCAAGAAGTCCAGGAGCTTGCCAAAGAAGCTCGTCAAAACTCGCCAAGTGGATGGTCGCAAGTCTAGGAGTTTGCCGAAAGTCCACCGGAGCATCGCCGAGGGTTTGTTAGATGTTCGCTAGAAGTTCGACGAAAGCTCGTCGGAAGAAGTGATTGACGCACCGGAGCAAGTTGTAGTATTAATGTCTTAAACATCATAGTTAGCATGATGATTAAGTTAGGAATGGGAGGTGATTCCATTAACTTAATTAGGAGGCAATTGGGCCCTTGATAAACCCAAATTGGGCCGAATGGGTCAGCCCATTCGGACATAGAATTCTTGGCCGGCGGTGGCACCGCCCAAGAGATTAGGTTTCCCAGGCCTTGTCAGGCGATGGTACCGCCTGAGCTCAGTATCCGAGCGATGTCAAGTGGTAGTACCACCTAGATTGAGTGGTAGTTGTTGAATCTCGGATTTTGATGATGAAGTCAATTGTCATTTGTTATCTAATCCATATGTTGAGATAAGTGTGTAGGATTAACTACGAGAAAGTAAGACATGCAGCAGGAGTTGCGCCGAAGTCAAGACTATGATCACGTTGGGGGTTCGAGAGTTCGACGGAAGTTCGGACGGTCATCGGAGGTTCTGCGGGAACAAATCCGAGAAGTCCAGAAGCTTGCCAAAGAAGCTCATCGGAACTCGCCAAGTGGATCATCGCAAGTCCAAGAGTTTGCCGGAAGTCCGTCGGAGCATCGCCGAGGGTTCGTCGGATGATCGTCGGAAGTTCGCCAGAAGCTCGACGGAAGAAGCGATTGACGCACCGAAGCAAGTTGCAGTAAATGTCTTGAAAAATATCATAGTTAGCAGGATGATTAAGCAAGAAATGGGAGGTGATCTCATTAACTTAATCTTGGGGCAATTAGGCCCTTGACAGACCCAAATTGGGCCAAATGGATCAACCCATTCGGACCCAGATTCCCTGGCCGGCGGTGGCACCGCCTGGGTCGGCGGTGGCACCGCCCAGCAGCCGAGACTCCGAGTGAGGCTGGGCGGTGGTACCGCCCCTGTCAGGCGGTGGCACCGCCTGGGCTTAGTCTCCGAGTGAGACTGGGCGGTAGCACCGCCCCTGTCAAGCGGTGGCACCGCCTGGGCTCAGTCTCCGAGTGAGACTGGGCGGTAGCACTGCCCCTGACAAACGGTGGTACCGCCCGAGCTCGGTCTCCGAGCTCTGTTAGGCGGTAGTACCGCCCATTTATGGCGGTAGTACCGCCAGGACCCCGAAAACATGGGATATGACATTTTTGAGCTCCAAATTCAAATCAGTTTGGGGCCTATATAAACCCCACCCTTTCATGCATGAAAGGGCACCGAAACTTAGCATTTATTCTGAGATTTTGAGAGCTTAAAAGTGTTGTAAAAGGCTAGAAGTTCTTCTCCCTCTTTTCTTCAAAGTTTTGATCATTCAAGAGAGGAGTGAAAAATCTGTAAGGGTTGTCTCCTAAGCCCGTCAAAAGGAGTGAAACTGTAAAAGGGTGGTTGGCTTTCGCCTATTGAAGGAAGGCCTTTAGTGGACGTCGGTGACCTCATCGGAGGAGGAAGCCAAAAATGGATGTAGGTCAAGATTGACCGAACCACTCTAAATCTCGGTTTGCATTTACATTTTGTTCTCTATCTTAACTGCAATTATTTCCATAGCTTTACTTTAACTGCACTAATTCACCCCCCCTCTTAGTGCTCTTGATCCTAACAATTGGTATCAAAGCGGGGTTAACTCTCAATCGAATTAAAACCCAAGAGAGATGGCTTACATCGGAAATCAAGAGGGCCACTCTATTACACGTCCACCCATGTTCAATGGGACGGACTACACCTATTGGAAGACCCGAATGAGGATCTTCCTTATTTCAATGGATTTTGAACTTTGGAATCTTGTCGAAAATGGATTTTCGAAGTCTTCTCTTCCAATGATCGATTGGAATGAATTGGAGAAGAAGACTTTCGCTCTTAATGCAAAGGCTATGAATGCCTTATTTTGTGCGCTTGATAAAAATGAGTTCAATCGTGTTTCGATTTGTGAAACCGCATTTGATATTTGGCATACACTCGAAGTGACTCACGAAGGTACAAGTAGAGTGAAAGAGTCAAAAATCAATCTTTTGATACATTCTTTTAAACTTTTTCAAATGAAACCGAGCGAGACTATTGGCGATATGTACACCCGTTTCACGGATGTCGTCAATGGTCTAAAAGGATTCGGCAAAAGTATTTCAGATTTTGAGCTCGTAAATAAGATTCTAAGATCCCTTCCTAAGAGTTGGGACCCTAAAGTCACTACTATTCAAGAGGCTAAAGATCTAAACAATTTCCCTCTTGAAGAATTAATCGGGTCATTAATGACCTACGAAATGACTTGCAAAGCTCATGAAGAGCAAGAAGACATCCTTCCAAAGAACAGGAAGGATATGGCACTTAGAACTTTCGAAGACCACTTGAGAGAAAACTCAAGTGATGAAGACTGTGACGATGACTTGGCACTTCTAACAAGGAAATTCAAAAAATTCATTAAAAGAAACAAGTTTAAAAATGACTCAAAAAATAAATTTAAACCCAAAAAGGACCAAGTTATTTGCTATGAATGCAAGAAACCGGGACACTACAAAAGTGATTGTCCCCAAGCCAAGAAGAGAACACCAAAGAAGAAGGCGCTCAAAGCAACGTGGGATGACTCGAGCGCGTCCGAAGAAGAGGAGTCCAACACCGAGCAAGTTGCTCATTACGCCCTAATGGCCATCGGAGATGAGGTAACAAATTTAATTGATGCAGATTTATCATTTGATGAATTACTAAATGCCTTCCATGACTTATTTGATGAATGCAAAACTATTAGTAGAAAATACAAATTGCTAAAAAAGGAGCATGATAGTCTTACTTGTAATTTCGATAAATTAGAAATTCAATATCATGATAGTTTAGCTCCATGTAAAAAATGTCATGATCTAGAAACTCTCCAGAAGGAGAACTTGCTACTTAAGCACACCTTGAAGAAATTCGAGGTTGGTAGTAAGTCTTTGAATATGATCCTTACAAATAAGGGTCATGTTCCTAAAAGAAGTAGAATCGGATTTGTGAGAAGTTCTCACCAAAATCCAACCACCTTCATTAAAGGCCCTATCTTATATGTTCGGCACCAAAGCAAATGCAACTTTTGTTGCAAACATGGACATAGAACTTATCATTGTCCACTCAAGAAAGTTAGTCCAAACAAACTGATTTGGGTTCCTAAAGAAACCACGATAAATTCTATGCAACATTATAAACAATTTAGATCAGTATTTGAGGCACCCAAAAGTAAATGGGTACCTAAAAATCATCCTTTCTTGTAGAAACATATATCATCACAAGCTAGGAGCAAGAGATGGTACCTTCATAGTGGATGCTCAAGGCATATGACCGGAGATCCATCTCAATTCTCTAAACTCACTAGCATAGACGAAGGCTATGTCACCTTCGGAGACAACAACAAGGGTAAAATCATTGGCAAAGGAACCATAGGTAACAAATCCAACTTCTTTATTGAAGATGTTTTGTTAGTTGATGGTTTAAAACATAACCTCTTGAGCATTAGTCAATTGTGTGATAAAGGATATGTTGTCAAATTCGAATCTAATGCTTGCATCATTGAAAAACCACACAAAAACACATCTATGATTGCATTAAAACAAAATAACGTATACACTATTGACATCAATGATCTTTGTAAAGAAATGTGTTTCTCGGTTTTGAATGAGGATGCTTAGCTTTGGCATAGGAGATTAGGACATGCTAGCATGAAACTAATCACTCAAATATCATCCAAAGAACTTGTAAGAGGAATTCCTCATATCAAGTTCATCAAAGATAATGTGTGTGATGCTTGTCAATTAGGAAAACAAATTAAGGGTAGTATCAAATCTAAGAATCAAATAAGCACCTCTAGGCCTTTACAATTGATCCATATGGACTTGTTTGGACCTATCTCTACATCAAGTCTAGGAGGTAGCAAATACGCTTTCGTCATTGTAGATGACTATAGTAGATACACATGGACTTATTTCTTAAAACATAAAAATGAATGCTTTAGATATTTTACTAAGTTTTGCAAACTTGTCCAAAATGAAAAGGGTTCTATGATTTCATCAATTAGAAGTGATCATGGTGGTGAATTTCAAAACCGTGATTTTCAAGAATTTTATGAATTTAATGGATACAATCATAACTTCTCTACTCCAAGAAATCCTCAACAAAATGGAGTAGTAGAAAGAAAAAATAGAAATTTACAAGAAATGGCAAGAACCATGTTGAATAAACATAGCCTACCAAAATATTTTTGGGCCGAAGCCGTAAACACTGCATGCTATATTTTGAATAGAGTTCTAGTAAGACCCTTACTCACCAAAACTCCCTATGAGTTGTGGAACAACGAAAAAACCGAATGTTTCATATTTTAAAGTTTTTGGGTGTAAGTGTTTTATCTTGAATGAAAAAGATGCCCTAGGAAAATTTGATGCTAAATCCGATGAAGGAATTTTCCTTGGTTATTCTTCGGTTTCTAAAGCTTTTCATATCTTCAATAAAAGAACTTTAATTATAGAAGAATCCATTCATGTTGTTTTCAATGAGATTTCCGAAATCAAGAAAAATGATTTTGATGATGATGTTAATTTTGATTCTTTGAATTTAAATGAAACCCCTTCTCCAACTAGCAACTTGGATGCATCCACTTCCGAAACATCCTTACCTAAGGATTGGAAATATGTAGATGCTCATCCTAAGGAGCTAATTCTAGGACATACATCTAAGGGGGTTCAAACACGTTCTTCTCTTAAAGAATTTTGTGCCAACGCCGCTTTTCTCTCCCAAATTGAACCTAAATGTATTGAGGAAGCCATGAAAGATGATTCATGGATTATCGCAATGCAAGATGAGTTAAATCAATTTGAGAGAAATGAGGTGTGGAAGCTTGTTCCTAGGCCAAATGACCATTTAGTTATTGGTACTAAATGGGTCTTTAGAAACAAGCAAGATGAATATGGTATCGTGGTTAGAAACAAGGCTAGATTAGTGGCCAAAGGTTTCAACCAAGAAGAAGGTATCGATTATAAAGAAACCTTCACTCCTATGGCTCGATTAGAAGCCATAAGGATGCTCTTTGCCTATGCTAGTAATAATAATTTTAAGTTGTTTCAAATGGATGTTAAAAGTGCTTTTCTAAATGGCTTTATTTCCGAAGAAGTTTATGTTGAACAACCTCCCGGATTTGAAAATAATAGCCTCCCTAATCATGTGTTTAAATTAACTAAAGCTCTCTATGGTTTAAAACAAGCCCCAAGGGCTTGGTATGAGAGACTTAGTTCTTTTCTTATTGAAAATAATTTCAAAAAAGGCAAGGTTGATACTACATTGTTTATCAAGAATTTTGAAAATAATTTTCTCATTGTTCATATTTATGTTGATGATATTATCTTTGGCTCTATAAATGAATCTCTTTGTGAATCTTTTGCTAAAACCATGAGTCTTGAATTTGAAATGAGTTTGATGGGAGAATTAACCTTTTTCTTAGGCAAAAGGTTTGAAGATTTGCTAAAAAGAAATGGCATGTTTGAAGGTTTGAAGGTTTGAAGGTTTGAAGTTTGATGGGAGAATTAACCTTTTTCTTAGACAAATTAAGCAACTAAGAAATGGCATCTTTATTAGTCAAACTAAATATGCTTTAGATTTGCTAAAAAGATTTAATATGGAAAGCTCAAAAGCTATTAACACTTCTATGAGCACATCCACTAAGTTAGAAGTTGATGAAAGTGGAGAAAACTTCGATCAAAAAACTTATAGGGGTATGATAGGAAGTTTACTTTACTTCACTGCAACTAGACCAGATATCATGTTCAGTGTAGGACTTTGTGCTAGGTTTCAATCGAACCCTAAGATATCTCATCTCAAAGCGGTTAAAAGAATACTTAGATATCTTAAAGGTACCACAAATCTAGGATTATGGTATCCGAAAACCGAGAAGTTTGAGTTAATTGCTTATGCTGATGCAGATTTTGCTGGATGTAGATTAGATAGAAAAAGCACATCAGGAACATGTCAATTTTTGGGACATGCTCTTGTTTCCTGTTAATCTAAGAAACAAAACTCGGTTGCACTGTCAACAACCGAAGCTGAGTATATTGCAGCTAGTGCATGCTGTGCACAAGTTGTGTGGATGAAAAACACCTTAGAAGATTATAAAGTTCATCTTAAAAATATTCCCATTAAATGTGATAACACAAGTGCTATATGTTTAACAAAGAATCCCATTCAACACTCAAGAACAAAACATATTGATATTAGACATCACTTTATACGAGATCATGTCACTAATCATGATATAGTTATAGAGTTCATTGATACTAAACATCAACTAGCTGATATTTTTACAAAGCCTTTAAGTGAAGAACAATTTAATTTCATTAGAAGAGAATTAGGAATGTTAATGTGTCCGAATGCTTAAACTCATTAAATTTATTTTTCGGACTTTCTTGATTCAATAATCAAATCACTTAATTGCTTTGATGATTTTACATGATTACATGCCTTAATAATATGTTGGAAATTATGTGTTTTGGATATAAAAATTTCCATGATAATAAGCATGTTTTACTTCATGATTGTATTGAAAAATCTATAGCAAAACCTTTTCCGAATGCATGAAAGTGTTCAATTTTATTTTCGGAGTTTCTTGATACCATATTCTCTTCCGAACCTAATGTAGCTCTCATAAGCATATGTCATATCGAGTTTGATTCATATCATTGATTTTTGACATATGGAATCAATTAACAAATGCATCCTTCATAGGCTTATAATGTGAAAAATATTTTCGAGAAATGGATTTGATAAAATGATTCCTTCTTATAATTTCCTTTTTGAAAAATGAAGATTTTTTACTTGCAAGGATATTGATTCACATACATATCTTGATCCTTGTGAAAATAAAGCGTGATTTAATCTTTCCTTGAGATGTTTGTATAATTGGTATCCTATCACTCATTGTTGAAAAATTACCAATCACTCACTTGTATTTAAAATTTGCTTATATCGTTCTCCTTTTTGTTGATGACAAAGGGGGAGAAATATATGAATTGATGCTATGAGTGTCATATTTGAATTTGCATTATGTTAAAAAATCTTGCATCGAAATATATGGTAAATTGATGATAGAAATGCTATGATTGCTAAACACTTTGAAATATTTGCATTATGTTAAGATATCAAGAACTCGCATCGTAATTTTACATGTTGATATCTTACCATATGATGAATTGCTACCATTACTATCATTCACATTTGAAATGTAAAACTTGAAAATAGATGTCAAGCCTTAACATCATTTTCAGAGAGATACATCATAATAGAAATCATGATGGAAGTATTGATAAGGTTAAACAATCTTAACTTATCAATATGACTCTTGAATTCAAAGGCTTTGAATTCAAGAATGACTTATCTTGAGTATGGCATATAGATAGGGGGAGTTAAAGTTAACTCCGTTATCAATTGATTATCATCATCAAAAAGGGGGAGATTGTTGAATCTCGGATTTTGATGATGAAGTCAATTGTCATTTGTTATCTAATCCATATGTTGAGATAAGTGTGCAGGATTAACTACGATGAAAGTAAGACATGCAGCAGGAGTTGCGCCAAAGTCAAGATTATGATCACGTTGGGGATTCGAGAGTTCAACGGAAGTTCGGACGGTCATCGGAGGTTCTGCAGGAACAAATCCGAGAAGTCCAGAAGCTTGCCAAAGAAGCTCATCGGAACTCGCCAAGTGGATCGTCGCAAGTCCAGGAGTTTGCCGGAAGTCCGCCGGAGCATCGCCGAGGGTTCGTCGGATGATCGCCGGAAGTTCACCGGAAGCTCGACGGAAGAAGCGATTCACGCACCGGAGCAAGTTGCAGTAAATGTCTTGAAAAATATCATAGTTAGCATGATGATTAAGCTAGAAATGGGAGGTGATCCCATTAACTTAATCTTGGGGCAATTGGGCCCTTGATAGACCCAAATTGGGCCGAATGGATCAGCCCATTCGGACCCAGATTCCCTGGCCGGCGGTGGCACCGCCCAGCAGCCGAGACTCCGAGTGAGGATGGGCGGTGGTACCGCCCCTTTCAGGCGGTGGCACCGCCTGGGCTTAGTCTCCGAGTGAGACTGGGCGGTAGCACCGCCCCTGTTAGGCGGTGGCACCGCCTGGGCTCAGTCTCCGAGTGAGACTGGGCGGTAGCACCGCCCCTGACAAGTGGTGGTACCGCCCGAGCTCGGTCTCCGATCTCTGTCAGGCAGTAGTACCGCCCATTTATGGCGGTAGTACCGCCAGGACCCCGAAAACATGGGATATGACATTTTTGAGCTCCAAATTCAAATCAGTTTGGGGCCTATATAAACCCCACCCTTTCATACATGAAAGGGCACCGAAACTTAGCATTTATTCTGAGATTTTGAGAGCTTAAAAGTGTTGTAAAAGGCTAGAAGTTCTTCTCCCTCTTTTCTTCAAAGTTTTGATCATTCAAGAGAGGAGTGAAAAATCTGTAAGGGTTGTCTCTTAAGCCCGTCAAAAGGAGTGAAACTGTAAAAGGGTGGTTGGCCTTCGCCTATTGAAGGAAGGCCTCTAGTGGACGTCGGTGACCTCATCGGAGGAGGAAGCCAAAAGTGGATGTAGGTCAAGATTGACTGAACCACTCTAAATCTCAGTTTGCATTTACATTTTGTTCTCTATCTTAACTGTAATTACTTCCATAGCTTTACTTTAACTGCACTTTGCTTGATCTTAAGTTAAAGCAATTTCCGAATCGACTTTCATACCGAAATCGTTCTTATCATACGAACGTCGTTTTAATCGTCAAAAGTTTTCCGCTACACTAATTCACCCCCCCCTCTTAGTGCTCTTGATCCTAACAATAGTACTACTCAGTGACAAATGACAGGCAGTAGTACCGCCTAGTTATGGCAATAGTACCTCTAGGACCCCAAAAATCCAGGAGTTGACATTTTTGAGCTCTAAATTCAAACCAGTTTGGGGCCTATATAAACCCCACCCTTTCATGCATGGAAGGGCACCGAACTCTTGATCTTATTCTGTGAATTTTAGAGCTCAAAAGTGTTGTAAAAGGCTAAAAGTTCTTCTCTCTCTTTTCTTCTAAGTTTTGATTATTCAAGAGAGGAGTGAAAAATCTATAAGGGTTGTCTCCTAAGCCTATCAAAAGGAGTAAAGCTGTAAAAGGTGGTTGGCCTTCGCTTATTGAAGGAAGGCCTCTAGTGGACGTCGGTGACCTCATCGGAGGAGGTAGCCAAAAGTGGATGTAGGTCAAGATTGACCAAACCACTCTAAATTTCAGTTTGCATTTACATTTCGCTCTCTATCTTAAACTACAAATTGCCTCCATTACTTTACTTCAACTCTACTCTCACTTAATCTTAAGTTGAAGTAATTTCCGAATCAGATTTCACATCGAAATCATCTTTATCGTACGAACGTTATTTTTAAATCATTGAAAGTTTTCTGCTGCACTAATTCAACCCCCCCCCCCCTCTTAGTGCTCTTGATCCTAACATGTTCTTCCGCTGCGCATGTGATTTTGCCCCATACATTTCTTAACAATGGTATCAGAGCTAGGTTATTCGTGCGATAGATTGATTTTGAACTATGTGTGTTGTGTTTTATAGATGCTTTTAGCATCAAAATTGTTGACGCAAAAGCAATGAAGGGTAGCAACAATTATCACCCTCGATCTACGTGTATGCAGCAGCCAGCTGGCATCCTGCATGCATCAGGCTTGCGGTCGACGGGGCTAGCAGCCTGTGGGTGCCCCACCCACAAGCACTACCTACGGTGACAGGGCCCACAAGGGCAGGCGGCGATTGCAAGTGACTAGCCCACAAGGGCCGACGGCGCCTGTGGGCAACACCTACAAGCGCGCCTACAGCGGTGGTCGCCCAAAAGGGGGGCACCGCCTGCAAGCAGAGCTACCCATAGTGGCAGTGCTGCATGCTGGAGCGCCCACTTGCAGCGGTGACGTCGCCCGCGAGCAGGGGCGGCACCCCCCGCCGCACAGGCCACCGCCGATAAGGTAGTGGTGGCCGCAACAGCAAGGGAAAGGGAGAAAGGGGGTTAGGGTTTTTTAGGCAAAAAGATAGTTTTGCCCTTGTGAATTTAAGAAATTCTAGTTCTATCCTTTTATCTAAATTATAAAAATACCCCTCAGAATTTAGAAAATTCTCTACATGTCCCTGAATTCAGAAAATATTAATTAATTAAAAGGTTTAATTGATTATTATTTTTATTATTATCTTCTAGTCCTACGTGATGATGATTTATACATGTAATGTATAATATGTGGATGGATGATCATGGATCATGTGATGTGTGTACTTATAATTATTATTATTAGGGCCTGCGAGCCTTCATTATATTTCTTGTTTATTATTGGGCCTGTGTGCCCTAAAGATGATTGAGTGGATGGAGAAACTCACAGGTCTAGGAATGGTCCTAGAGGATAACTTGTGTGTGGACATTATGCCTTAGTCCCTACCAGATTCCTTTTCACAGTTCATAGTGAATTTTAATATGAACAAGCTTAAGGTGACTCTCCTAGAGCTCCTTAATATGTTGAGGGAGGCAAAGAGTACTATCAAAAAGGAGAAGCCAGTTCTTTACATTAGTGAGACCAGAAAGAAAAGGAAAGCAGAAAAGTCCCTTAAGAAGGGCAAGGGCAAGGGCAGACCAGGTAAAGCAAAGGTTGCTAAGAAAGACCCAGCAAAGGACAAAGGCCATTGCTTCCACTGTGGCAAAGATGGGCATTGGAAGAGGAACTGCAAAGAGTACCTTGTAGAGAGGGCGAAACAGAAGCTTGGAGAAGCTTCAGGTACATTCATGATCAGTCTCCATTTGTCAGACCCTTATGATAACACATGGGAATTAGATACCGGTAGTGCTCATCATATATGTAATTCGTTATAGGTTCTGGCAAGGCTAAGGAGACTAGAGAGAGGCGAGATAGACCTCAAGATGAGCAATGGAGTAAAAGTTACTATAGTAGCTGTTGGCGAGGTCGCCTTACATCTGCTTGGTGGAGCTATTATTGCATTAGATGCATATTATTTTGTTCCTTCAATTATCAAAAATATTATCTCCATTTCATGTTTGACAATTAGTGGATATAAATTAATTTTTGAGAACAATGGTTGTTCGATATTATTAGATGATGAGATCATCACGAAAGGAACATTACATAATAGTTTGTTTATGCTAGACACTACTCCACATATCATGAATGTAAGTATGTCTAAGAGGAAACGAGATGAGGTGAATAGTGCTTATCTGTGGCCTTGTAGGCTAGTTTACATCTATGAGGGAAAGATTCAAAAGTTACTAAAGAATGGATATCTAGATCTATTCGACTATGAATCATATGCAACTTGCGAGCCTTGCCTTCGTGGAAAACTGACCAACTCTCCATTTAGTGGAACTAGAGAGAGCTACTGAGCTGTTGGAACTTATACATAGTGATGTATGTGGACCCATATCAACTCATGCCATTGGTGGTTACTTCTACTTCATTAATAAAGTATAAGTCTGAGGCCTTTGAGAAATTCAAAGAGTATAAGAATGAAGTGGAGAACCAAACTGGAAAAAGTATCAAGACTCTTCGATCAGATCAAGGAGGCGAGTACTTAAGTATAGAGTTTACTTAGTTCCTCAAGGACCATGGGATATAATTCCAATGGATACCTCCTTATGCACCTTGGCTCAATAGTATGTTTAAAAGGAGAAATCGTACACTGTTAGATATGGTACGATCCATGATGAGTTTCGCTGACCTACCCATCTCATTCTGGAGATATGCCCTAAAGATCGTAGCTTACCTTCTGAATAGAGTTCCAACTAAGTCAGTAGTATCTACACCATATGAGATATGGAAAGGGAAGAAGTCCGATCTTAAGGTTGTTAAGATTTGGGGTTGCCCTGCCCATATTAAAAGACAACTCTGATAAGTTGAAATTGAGGACAAAGCGATGCAAGTTCATGGGATACCCCAAGGAAACTTATGGGTATTATTTCTATCATCTCAAGGACCAAAAGGTCTTTGTAGCCAAGAGTGTAGTGTTCCTTGAGAATGAACACATTCTTGGGGAAGATATTGGGAGCATAATAGAGTTGAGTGTGGTTGGAAAACCTAACTCAAATACCACTCTACAACCCGAGTATGTTCAAGTACCTAATACACAAGTTCCAACTTTATATAGATCAAACAGAGTATTCCATCCTCTTGAGAGATATGTGAGACATATTAGAGGAGAAGATGTTGAGGATATTGATCCTCAGACCTACGAGGAGGCTATTATGAGTATAGGGTCCGGGAAGTGGCAAGAAGCCATGAATTCTGAGATGGATTCTATGTACTCTAATAAGGCTTGGAACCTAGTTGATGTGCCCGATAGTATTATACCCATCGGTTGCAAGTGGATCTTTAAGAAAAAGATTGGAGTAGATGGAAAGGTAGAGACCTATAAAGCAAGGCTAGGGGCTAAGGGGTATCGTCAAAAACAAGGTATTGACTATGACGAAACCTTCTCACCCGTAGTAATGCTAAAATTTATCCGAATTCTATTGGCTATTGCAGCACACTATGATTATGAGATCTGACAGATGGATGTGAAAACTGTATTCCTCAATGGGAACCTCAAGGAGGAGATGTATATGATACAACCCGAGAGATTCGTGTCCAAGGACCGCATAGATAAGGTGTGCAAGTTGCTTAGATCCATTGGACTAAAGTAAGCTTCCCGAAGTTAGAACATAAGATTTGATGAGGTAATCAGATCTTATGACTTTATTAAGAATGAAGATGAGCCTTGTGTGTATAGGAAGGTAAGTGGGAGCGCTGTCACCTTTTTGGTGTTATATGTGAATAACATCCTGATCATTGGGAATGATATAAGAATGCTATCCATAGTAAAGACTTGGTTATCTAGACATTTCTCCATGAAGGACTTAGGGGAAGTATCCTATATCTTGGGGATTCGGATCTATAGAGATAGATCCAAGAGGATGCTTGGCTTGTCCCAATCCAAGTACATAGAAACCATTGTCAAAAGGTTAGGCATGGAAAATTCAAAGAGATGTCTCATACCGATGAGACATGGGATATCGCTTTCTAGGAGTATGTCCCCAAAGACTCCTAAAGAAAGGGCAAACATGGATATGATATCTTATACCTCAGCGATAGGGTCTATCATATATGTCATACTATGTACTAGGCCTGATATAGCACATGCTCTGAGTGTCACGAGCAGGTATCAAGCGGATCCAGGCTTGGAGTACTGGAATGCAGTAAAGTATATCCTTAAGTACTTGAGAAGAATTAAGGATCTTTTATTAGTATATGGAGGTAGTAGCCTTAGGGTTGAAGGCTACATGGACTCAAGTTTTCAGTCCGATGTCGATGATAGCAAGTCGAGTTTGAGGTATGTGTACACCATGAATGGAGAAGCAGTGTGTTGGAAGATTTCCAAGCAAGATACTACTGTTGACTCAATTGTAGAGGCAGAGTACATTGCTGTAGTAGCTACAGCAAAAGAGGGAGTTTGAATGAAGAAGTTCATCAAAGATCTAGGAGTCAGGCCAACTAGCGAGGAGCTGATTCCTTTTATTGTGACAACTACATGGCAATTACTTAAATAAGGAAACTCGGGTCTCATCAGAAGTGTTATGAGTGTTAAATCTTAGTTTTTAATGATGAAACCAATTGTTAATAAGTATTTATGATTTGATAGGCATTTAGAGTGATGCAAGATGCTTCGATCAGGTTAAGACAATTAAAACGGGAAGAATCATGTTGGGCCGGTAGAATATGTCAGAAGATTGGACGTCGAGCCGGAGGATCGGTCGACGTATCGATAGAAGGATTCAAGCCATGAGTTTGGGCATCAGGCCAAGAAGAGCGGATATTACGCCAAGGATATCAGAGTTGCAGAGTCAATTGGCCAATTGGGCAATAGGCCGTAAAAGAGGACGATGCGTCGAAGAATTGGACGAAGCGTCGATGGACCAATGACATGTCGAACAACATGATTCATGATTCGTATTAATTGTCTAGATTGAAGTGTATTTTTATGTGTGTAGGATTAACTATGATAGCAAAGCATAAAGCAAAATGAAGTCCTAGAGTCAAGAACGCGATTTCGTTAAGAATTCGAGAGTTCGTCGGAAGTCCGGATGTTCATCGGAAGTTCTACCAGAACCTGTTGAATCTTATATTTTGATGATGAAGTCAATTGTCATTTGTTATCTAATCCATATGTTGAGATAAGTGTGCAGGATTAACTATGATGAAAGTAAGACATGCAGTAGGAGTTGCGCCGGAGTCAAGACTATGATCACATTGGGAGTTCGAGAGTTCGACGGAAGTCCGGACGATCGTCGGAGGTTCTATAGGAACAAATCCGAGAAGTCCAGGAGCTTGCCAAAGAAGCTCATCGGAACTCACCAAGTGGATCGTCGCAAGTACAGGAGTTTGCCGGAAGTCCACCGGAGCATCGCCGAGGGTTCATCATATGTTCGCCGGAAGTTCGTCGGAAGCTCGTCGGAAGAAGTGAATGACGCACCGGAGCAAGCTTCAGTATAAATGTTTTAAAATATCATAGTTAGCATGATGATTAAGTTAGAAATGGGGGGTGATCTTATTAACTTAATATTGGGGCAATTGGGCCCTTGACAGACTCAAATTAGGTCGAATGGATCAGCCCATTCGAACCCAGATTTCCTGGCCGGCGGTGGCACCGCCCAAGATCTGAGTCTCCCAGGACAGTTGGGCGGTGGAACCGCCCATGTCAAGCGGTGGCACCGCTTGGGCTCGGTCTCCGAGTGAGGCTGGGTGGTGGTACCACCCCTGTCAAGCTATGGTACCGCCCCTGTCAGGTGGTGGTACCACTCGAGCTCGGTCTCCGAGCTCTGTCAAGCGGTAGTACCGTCATAACATCGCTAGGACCCCGAAATTCTGGGAGATGACACTTTTGAGCTCCAAATTCAAACCAGTTTGGGGCCTATCATCTCAAAGTGGTTAAAAGAATACTTAGATATCTTAAAGGTACCACAAATCTAGGATTATGATATCCAAAAATCGAGAAGTTTGAGTTAATTGCTTATGCTGATGTGGATTTTGCTGGGTGTAGACTAGATAGAAAAAGCACATCAGGAACATGTCAATTTTTGGGACATGCTCTTGTTTCCTAGTCATATAAGAAACAAAACTTGGTTACACTATCAACAACCGAAGCTAAGTATATTGCAGCTAGTGCATGCTATGCACAAGTTATGTGGATGAAAAACACCTTAGAAGATTATAAAGTTCATCTTAAAAATATTCCTATTAAATGTGATAACACAAGTGCTATATGTTTAACAAAGAATCGCATTCAACACTCAAGAACAAAACATATTGATATTAGACATCACTTTATACGAGATCTTGTCACTAATCATGATGTAGTTATAGAGTTCATTGATAGTAAACATCAACTAGCTGATATTTTTACAAAGCCTTTAAGTGAAGAACAATTTGATTTCATTAGAAGAGAATTAGGAATGTTAATATGTCCGAATGCATGAACTTATTAAAATTATTTTTCAGATGTTCTTGATTCAATGATCAAATCACTTAATTGCTATGATGATTTTACATGATTACATGCCTTAATAACATGTTGGAAATTATGTATTTTGGATACAAAAATTTTCATGATAATAAGCAAATTTTATCTTCATGATTGTGTTTGAAAATCTATAGCAAAACTTTGTTCGAATGCATGAAAGTGTTAAATTTCATTTTCGGATTTTCTTGATCCTAACGATACATTATTCTCTTTCGGACTTAATGCAGCTTTCATAAGCATATGTTATATAGAGATTAATTCATATCATTGATTTTTTACATATAGAATCAAATGCATCTCTCATAGACTTATCGTGTGAAAAATATTTTTTTCGAGAAATTGATTTGATGAAATAATTCTTTCTTATAAATTTCTTCTTGAAAAAGGAAGATTTTTTTTTTGTAAGGATTTGATTCACATACATATCTTGATCCTTGTAAAAATGAAACGTGATTTAAATCTCTTATTAATTTTAACTTCATTCGAGTAATATCACAAATGGCTTTCCTCCTTCATGCAAACAAATAATTCCAAAAAAAAAGGAAGAAGTAATCTCCATGTCATGTTTTTTTTAGATGCTTGTATAATTGGTATCCTATCACTTATTGTTGAAAAATGACATAAACCTAGTTATGGCATGAATCATTACCGCACTTATGTTTAAAATTTGCTTACATGGTTCTCCTTTTTGTTGATGATAAAGGGGGAGAAATATATGAATTGATGCTATGAGTACCATATTTGAATTTGAATTATGTTAAGATATCAAAAGAAGCTTGCATCGAAATATATGGTAAATTGATGATAGAAAGAAGCTTGCATTGAAATAAATGAATTTGAATTATGATAAATTGATACTAAATAAATGAATTCGAAATATATGGTAAATTGATGTTAAGATATCAAATGAATTTGAATTATGCTATGAGTTTCATATTTGAATTTGAATTATGTTAAGATATCAAAAGAAGCTTGCATTGAAATATATGGTAAATTGATAATAGAAATGCTATGATTGCCATATTTGCATTATGCCATATATGCATTATGTTAAGATATCAAGAACTTGCATCGCAATTTTACATGTCGATATCTTGCCATGTGATGAAATACTATGATTGCTAAACACTTGAAATGCTTGCGTTATGTTAAGATATCAAAAGCTTACATCGCAATTTTACATGTTGACATCTTCCCGTATGATGAATTGCTATCATTACTATCATTCACACTTCAAATGTAAGACTTGAAAATGGATGTCAAGCCTTGACATTATTTTCAGAGAGATACATCATGATAGGAATCATGATGGGAGTATTGATAAGGTTAAATGATCTTAACTTATCATTATGTCTCTTGAATTCAAAGGCTTTGAATTCAAGAATGACTTATCTTGAGTATGACATATAGATAGGGGGAGTTAAGGTTAACTCCGTTATCAATTGATTGTCATCATCAAAAAGGGGGAGATTATTGAATCTCGGATTTTGATGATGAAGTCAATTGTCATTTGTTATTTAATCCATATGTTGAGATAAGTGTGCAGGATTAACTACAATGAAAGTAAGACATGCAGCAGGAGTTACGCTGGAGTCAAGACTACGATCACGTTAGGAGTTTGAGAGTTCGACGAAAGTCCGGACGGTCGTCGGAGGTTCTATAGGAACAAATCTGAGAAGTCCAGGAGCTTGCTAAAGAAGCTCATCGAAACTCACCAAGTGGATCGTCGTAAGTCCAGGAGTTTGCCAGAAGTCCACCGAAGCATCGCTGAGGATTCATCGGATGTTCGCCGGAAGAAGCGATTGACGCACCGAAGCAAGCTGCAGTATAAATGTCTTAAAATATCATAGTTAGCTTGATGATTAAGTTAGAAATGGGAGGTGATCCCATTAACTTAATCTTGGGGCAATTGGGCCCTTGACAGACCCAAATTGGGCCGAATGGATCAGTCCATTCGGACCTAGATTTCCTGACCGGCGGTGGCACCGCCCAGGAGCTGAGCCTCCCAGGACAGCTAGGGCTCGGTCTCCAAGTGAGTTTGGGCGGTGGTACCTCCCCTGTCAAGCGGTGGTACCGCTTGAGCTCGGTCTTCGAGCTCTATCAGGCGGTAGTACCGCCCAGTTATGGCGGTAGTACCGCCAGGACCTCGGAATTCCGGGAGATGACACTTTTGAGCTTCAAATTCAAACCAGTTTGGGGCCTATATAAACCCCACCCTTTCATGCATGAAAGAGCATTGAAACTTAGCATTTATTCTGAGATTTTGAGAGCTTAAAAGTGTTGTAAAAGGCTAGAAGTTCTTCTCCCTCTTTTCTTCTAAGTTTTGATCATTCAAGAGAGGAGTGAAAAATCTGTAAGGGTTGTCTCCTAAGCCCATCAAAAGGAGTAAAGATATAAAAGGGTGGTTGGCCTTCGCTTATTGAAGGAAGGCCTCTGGTGGATGTCAGTGATATCATCGGCGAAGGAAGCCAAAAGTGGATGTAGGTCAAGATTGACCGAACCACTCTAAATCTCGGTTTGCATTTACATTATGCTCTCTATCTTAAACTGCAAACTACCTCCATTACTTTACTTCAACTCTACTTATGCTTAATCTTAAGTTGAAGTACTTTTCGAATCAGCTTTTGCGTCGAAATCATTTTTATCATACGAACATTGTTTTAAACCGTCGTTATCTTACCGCTGCACTAATTCACCCCCCCCCTCTCTCTTAGTAACAACCTTTGACTCTCGATCCTAATAGAACCAAGTGAGAGGTCCTAGAGCTTGCCAAAGAAGCTCGTCAGAACTCACCAAGAAGATTATTATGAAGTCGAGGAGCTTGTCGGGAGTCCATTGGAACATTACCGAGAGATCGTCGGAAGTTCGCTGAAAGATCGTCGGAAGCTCGCCGGAAGAAAACTTAACATACAAACTTTGTTTAGCTTAGTAAATATCTTAAAATTCATAGTTAGCATATAATTAGGATTAGAATTGGGCCATCCAAATTAGGGGACAGTTGGGTCAAGAGAAAGGCCCAAACAATGACCAAACAAGTGAAACCGTCATGACACAGTCTCCAAGACTGTCAGGCAGTGGTACCACCCAGCACAGTCTTCTAGCTTGTGGTACCGCCCAATGTCAAACTGCAGGTGGTGGTACTGCCTATACCCTGAAATTTCAAGGGTTTGAATTTTGGGCTCCAAATTTGAATTCATTTGAGGCCTATAAATACCCCGGCTATTTCTACTTGGATTAGCAAAAAATATTGAGTAAAACCCTATGATTCTAAAGTTGTAAACCTTAGAAAGTTGAGTTTTCTCCTCCTAAAGCTTAAAGAGTTTTCTAAGAGAGGTGTGAGAGGGATACCTTGTAAAAGAGGGTTATAAAAGATTGTCTCCTAAACTTGTAAAAAGGATAAGAGAGGTGTAAAAGGGTAGTTAGTCTTTGCCCATTGAAAGAAGACCAATAGTGGATGCTAGTGGCCTCGACAGAATAGGAATCGGCGAAGTTGATGTAGGTCATGACAACCGAACCACTATAAAAATCTGGTTTACGTTTCTCTTGTGCAATTTACTTTACTGCAAACCACTTTACTTGCTTTACATCCACTATACTCTTCCATATGCTTTCAAAGTTAATACCTTTACGAAACAATTTTTCATTGGAAATGGATTTAATTGAAACGAAGTTTTGAACCGATGTAATTTTTACCGCTGCACTAATTCACCCCCCCTCTTAGTGTCGATTGCTTTCCTAACAATTGGTATCAGAGCCTCATGATTTCTCATTTGGTTTAACACCCAAGAGAAATGGCACTTTTCGGCTTTCAAGAGGGTCACTCTCTCATTCGTCCTCCCTTTTTCAATGAGATGAATTACACATATTGGAAAACTCGAATGAGAGTTTTCTTGCTTTCTTTGGATTTAAACTTATGAAACTTTGTTAAAAATAATTTTCGAAGATCTTCTCTTCCAATGAACCAATAGAATGATTTGGAGAAGAAAACCTTTTCTTTAAATGCTAGAGCTATGAACGCTCTATTTTGCACCTTAGATAAAAACGAGTTTAATCGGGTTTCCACTTGTGAAATGGCTTTCAACATTTGGCATATTCTTGAAACCACACACGAAGGCACAAGTAGATTAAAAGTTTTGAAGGTCAATCTTTTAATGCACGATTTTGAACTATTTCAAATGAAGTTGAGCGAAATCATTGTCGATATGTACAGTTATTTTACGGATGTCATCAATAGTTTAAAAGCTCTTGGCAAATGCTTTTTTAATTTTGAACTTGTTAACAAGATTTTACGGTCACTTTTTAAAAATTGAGATTCGAAAATAACGGCTATTCAAGAATCAAAAAATTTGAATACTTTTTTGATCGAAGAACTTATCGGGGCTCTAATGACCTATGAAATGACATGCAATGCACGTGAAGAACTTGAGAACCACCTTCCAAAGGACAGAAAGGATTTTAGACTAAGAATAATCGAAGACCACTCGAGCATAAGCTCAAGTAATGGTGAACTTGAACTCCTCACTATGAAATTTAAAAAGTTCATGAAATAAAAATTAAAGAACAAAAAGAACGCAACTATTCGCTATGAACGCAAGAAAAAGAAGGTGACTTTGGATGAATCGAGCTCCTCCGAAGATGAGGAGAAAATCAACAAAGGCGAAGTAGCAAACTACACCTTAACGGCTTTCTACAATGAGGTAAACAACTCAAACGAAACTCCCTTAGTTTACTTTGAAAATACTTGATGTTCTTCATGAGTTGTTTTTAATTTAGTTTTAAAAAATTATATAAATTTATTTTTAAAAATTACATGTTTAATAACATATTGAAAATGTAAAAATTGGGATCATGCTAGTAATTTTGAAAATGATAATTGTATATTTTATGTTAAAGGAATAAAATGTTAGATTTAAATCTAATAATAATCCTATATGTATTTTTCAAGAAGAAATAATGTGTATTTCTGATTTTGATTGAAATCATACTTAATGTTTTAATGATGCAATAATGCAATAAAATGTTAAATATAAATCTAATGCTTGTACACTTGACAAGATTAATCATATTGTTTCTCAATTTTAATTAAAGATGTTCTATGATTAATGAAATCAAGTTTCATTTGAAGTAATAATTTGATATCATGCTCAATAAGTTTATGTTTCGAATTTATGCATGATGATTCTTGAGATTTATGGATTGTTGATTTTTACGATAATGAACGTGGCCTTTTCAGTTTTAAACTATGATGTATGTTTTCATAGGAAAAACTTGATCATGCTTATATAAAATCAATCACTTAAAATAAAATACATAAAAGGAAAATATATTATCATTAGAATTAAAATGATGAATCAAATCTCTTATTTAAAGAAGCCTTATGTGTAATGTGTTATACTTTTTTTGTCATGATGATTTTTATGACGAAATCTACTTTTCGATCTTAAACGATGATGCATGCTTTAACTTGGCAAAAAAACTTCGGCATGCTTGTGTGAAATAAATCAAATAAAAAAGGGGGAAGGAAAACATTTTTCTTAAATAATTTCTCAATCTCTACTTTATCGATCTTTCAAAAAAAGATATCAATGAATGTATGTTTGTTATTTTTTTTGAATCTCTTGAAATTGATTTTGAGTTGATGATTTGAATTTCAATGAGCTTTATCTTAATTTTTCGAGATTTATAACTTGAGATTTTTTATGCATGAAGCAAGATATTGTATCATTTGATCTCTTATGTTTCTTTTTGCTATTTATAAAAAGAAGAGATTTGATGAAATAAATCTTGTCTTGTGGCATTCATGATTTGATATTATTATCTTTCATGACATGATGTGTAAATTCCTTTGTATTTGTGGTTGTAAACCTCATGTTATAAGTAGAGTATTGATGTAAAAATTGTATTTTTCCACTCTACTTCTTCCTTGTTTACAATAACAAATGGGAGAAAGAAAATTGCTAGCTTAAATGAGAAACTTAGACATGTTAGATCTTCCAAATGCATAAATTCTTCTTATACATTTTTCGGATTATGATCTTGATCTCTTGAATTTTAGACTTAATTTTTCATTTTTGATGATTGAAATAATGATTGGAATATTAATATAATTATGAATGATGATTTGGAATCATACATTTTATATTTTGGAAATATACATAATGATTTGATATTATGCATTCTATACTTCAGCTTATGATAATGATACATGCAATGATGAAATATTCATGATGAAAAATTGTTTTGACATTCATAACTTGATTTTTCATCTTTGTTATTTATCCTTTGTCATGATTTGAAAATTGTTGTAAAGGGAAAAAGAGATACAAAATTATATTCTTCCCTTCTTTTTGACAATGACAAAGAAAGAGATAGCTAGCTTGCTAGCTAGCTTGCACAAGTCAAAAAGATGCACAAATCTTGCCAACTTTCATATGTGTAAAATTTGCTAGCTCACAAATTGTAAGGAGAAAAACTTGCTTGCTTGCTAGCACATCTAAAAAGAAGATGCAAACATATTTCATATAGCTTGCTTCATGTAAAACATTGTATCTTGCTAGCTTGTTATCTTGCATTATTTTTCAAAAACTTACTAGCCTTCATACTTCAAAGAGAAGTAACACTTGTCAAATTGCTAGCTTGTATGTTGTAAAATAATGTAAAATTTTGCTAGCTTATACTTTGCAAAGGAAGCAAAAATGGCACTTCTCAAAAAGAGCTTGCTATCTTGCCTATCTCAAGAAGCAAAACTTGCAACTTGCACATTGCAAAAGGAAGAAAGAATCATGTTGGGCTGGTTTATGATTTGATGAAGAAACCAATTGATAAGTGTTTATGATTTGATATACATTTTTAGTGACGTAGGATACTTCGATCAAGTTGAGACAATTAAAGCAGGAAGAATCATGTTGGGCCAGTGGAACATGTCAAAAGATTGGACGTCGAGCCGGAGGATCGGTCGACGTATCAATACTGTTAGGATCGGAGCGACACTAAGAGGGGGGGGGTGAATTAGTGCAGCGGATTAAACTTGTAAGTTTGAAAACGATTTCGTAAAATGCAAGGAGATTTCGTTTCGATAGTAACTTGAGTAAAGTGAAAAACGAAAACTTGCTGCTATGTAGATAATGATTGCTGAAAAGTAAGAACTTGGTATGTAGATAATGATTGCAGAAAAGTAAGAACTCACACATTCAAGGAACACACCAATTTAAAGTGGTTCGGTCAAAATGACCTACATCCACTTGCGAAGCCTTCTTCGATGAGGCTCCCAACTTCCACTAGCAAATCTCTTTGAAGGGGAAGGACAAATACCCCTCTTACAACCTTTTACAAGTGGTTCACACTCTTACAAGTTTTCAAAGAGAAAGAAGGAGGTGAACACTCAAGCAATTGAAAGCAAGACTTGCTAAAGACTTTCCTAAGGCTTTATCTCAATTTCTTACACCTCAAAGGTTGTAATCTCTGTTGAGAATTGAGGGGTATTTATAGGCCTCAAGAGGATTCAAATTTGGGCTCCAAAATTTGAATTCTCTTCGGTTCCCGAAGCTAGCGGTGCCACCGCCTGTCAGTGGTAGTGCCACCGCCTGTCAGTTGTGACACTGACAATGTACTGGGCGGTGCCACCGCCCAGTCCAGCGGTGCCACCGCCTAGCTCTCGAGTGCTGGGCGGTGCCACCGCCCAGACCGGAGGTTCCACCGCCTAGCACTCGGGTGCTAAGCGGTGCCACCGCCCAGACCGGCGGTTCCACCGCCCGACCTTACTAGTCACTGGTTGGGCTTTAAGTCCGGCCCAAACCAGGTTTCATTTTGGGCCCAGTTGGCCCCTAATCAAGATATAGGATTATTTCTTAATCCTAACCTTAATTACATTCAAACTACGTAACTAAAGACATACTCCTAAGCAAGTTTTTAACCGGCGAACTTCAAGTCTTGTTCCGGCGATCTTCCGACGGACTTCCGATACGCCCTTGGATTTCTTCCGACGGACTCCTAGCTGGCTCCCGATCTTGTGGCAAAGTCAACGAGTAGCCGAGCCTTCTCGGTGATCTCTACGAACCTCCGATGATCTCTTCGGCGGACTTCCGAAAACTCCGATATGTCCCCGATTTCTTCTCGATTGGTTTCGGCAGCATCTCCGACGAATCTTCGGACTCTCAACGGACTCTCGAACACCCATCGAACTTGACTCCGGTAGACTTGCTTTATGTCTTCAAGCTGTCGTAGTTAATCCTGCATACTTATCTCAACATATGGATTAGATAAAACATGACAATTGAATTCATCATCAAAATCCGAGATTCAACAATCTCCCCCTTTTTGATGATGACAATCAATTGATAACGGAGTTAACCTTAACTCCCCCTATCTATATGCCATACTTGAGATAAGACATTCTTGAATTCAAAGCCTTTGAATTCAACAGACATATTGATAAGTTAAGATGCTTAACCTTATCAATACTCCATCATGATTCCTATCATGATGTATCTCTCTGAAAATGATGTCAAGGCTTGACATCCATTTTTAATTTTTACATTTCAAGTGTAAAAGATAGTAATTGAAGCGATTCATCATATGGTAAGATATCAACATGTAAGATTGCAATGCAAGTTCTTGATATCTTAACATGATGCAATCATGGCATAATGCAAATTTGGCAATTATAGCATCAATTCATGTAAAAATTTCTCATTCAAATATGGCACTTTTAGCATCAATTCATATATTTCTCCCCCTTTGTCATCAACAAAAAGGAGAACAATATAAGCAAATTTTAAATATAAGTGAGATGCCATAAGCAAGTTTATGTCATTTTTCAACAAAGAGTGATAGGATACCAAATATACAAACATCTCAAGGAAGACATGACATGGAGATAGCTTTGAAAATTTCTTCCTTTTTATTTGTTATTATTATTATTTTTTTTTACATGATAAGTTTATGAGAGATGCATTTGCTAATTGATTCCATATGTCAAAAATCAATGATATGAATCAAACTCGATATGACATATGCTTATGAAAGCTACATTAAGTTGGAAGAGAATGATGTATCAAGAAAATCTGATTGTTAGGATCAAGAAGATACCAAATCTGAAATTTAACATTTTCATGCATTCGGACAAGGTTTTTTTATAGATTTTCAAAACGCAATCACGAAGATAAAACATGCTTATTATCATGGAAATTTTTATATCCAAAACATAAAATTTCCAACATGTTATTAAGGCATGTAGAATCATCATAGTAATTAAGTGATTTGATCATTGAATCAAGAAAGTCCGAAAAATAAATTTAATGAATTCAAGCATTTGGACACATTAACATTCCTAATTCTCTTCTAATGAATTCAAATTGTTCTTCACTTAAAGGCTTTGTAAAAATATCAGCTAGTTGATGTTTAGTATCAATGAACTCTATTACTACATCATGATTAGTGATATGATCTCGTATAAAGTGATGTCTAATATCAATATGTTTTGTTCTTGAGTGTTGAATCGGATTCTTTGTTAAACATATAGCACTTGTGTTATCACATTTAATGAGAATATTTTTAAGATGAACTTTATAATCTTCTAAGGTGTTTTTCATCCACACAACTTGTGCACAGCATACACTAGCTACAATATACTCAGCTTCGGTTGTTGATAGTGCAACCGAGTTTTGTTTCTTAGATGAGGAAACAAGAGAATGTCCCAAAAATTGACATGTTCCTGATGTGCTTTTTCTATCTAATCTACACCCACCAAAATCTGCATCAGCATAAGCAATTAACTCAAACTTCTCGGTTTTTGGATACCATAATCCTAGATTTGTGGTACCTTTAAGATATCTAAGTATTCTTTTAATTGCTTTGAGATGAGATATCTTAGGGTTTGATTGAAACCTAGCACAAAGTCCTACACTGAACATAATATCTGGTCTAGTTGTAGTGAGGTAAAGTAAACTTCCTATCATACCCCTATAAGTTTTTTGATCGAAACTTTCTCCACTTTCATCAACTTCTAATTTAGTGGAGGTGCTCATAGGAGTGTTAATAGCTTTTGAGCTTTCCATATTAAATCTTTTTAGCAAATCTAAAGCATATTTAGTTTGACTAATAAAGATGTCATTTCTTAGTTGCTTAATTTGTAAGCCTAAGAAAAAGGTTAATTCTCCCATCAAACTCATTTCAAATTCAAGACTCATGATTTTAGCAAAAGATTCACAAAAGATTCATTTGTAGAGCCAAAGATAATATCATCAACATAAATCTGAACAATGAGAAAATTATTTTCAAAATTCTTGATAAACAATGTAGTATCAACCTTGCCTTTTGTGAAATTATTTTCAATAAGAAAAAAACTAAGTCTCTCATACCAAGCCCTTGGAGCTTGTTTTAAACCATAGAGAGCTTTAGTTAATTTAAACACATAATTAGGGGGGCTATTATTTTCAAATCCGGGAGGTTGTTCAACATAAACTTCTTCGGAAATAAAGCCATTTAGAAAAGCACTTTTAACATCCATTTGAAACAACTTAAAATTATTATTACTAGCATAGGCAAGGAGCATCCTTATGGCTTCTAATCGAGCCACAGGAGCGAAGGTTTCTTTATAATCGATACCTTCTTCTTGGTTGAAACCTTTGGCCACTAATCTAGCCTTGTTTCTAACCACGATACCATATTCATCTTGCTTGTTTCTAAAGACCCATTTAGTACCAATAACTAAATGGTCATTTGCCCTAGGAACAAGCTTCCACACCTTATTTCTCTCAAATTGATTTAACTCATCATGCATTGCGATAATCCATGAATCATCTTTCATGGCTTCGTCAATACATTTAGGTTCAATTTGGGAGAGAAAAGCGGCATTGGCACAAAAATTTTTAAGAGAAGAACGTGTTTGAACCCCCTTAGATGTGTCTCCTAGGATTAGCTCCTTAGGATGAGCATCTACATACTTCCAATCCTTGGGTAAGGATGTTTCGGAAGTGGATGCATCCAAGTTGCTAGTTGGAGAAGGGGTTTCATTTAAATTCAAGGAATCGAAATTAACATCATCATCAAGATCATTTTTCTTGATTTCGGAAATCTCATTGAAAACAACATGAATGGATTCTTCTATAATTAAAGTTCTTTTATTGAAGATACGAAAAGCTTTAGAAACCGAAGAATAACCAAGGAAAATTCCTTCATCGGATTTAGCATCAAATTTTCCTAAGGCATCTTTTTCATTCAAGATAAAACACTTACACCCAAAAACTTTAAAATATGAAACATTAGGTTTTTTGTTTTTCCACAACTCATAGGGAGTTTTGGTGAGTAAAGGTCTTACTAGAACTTTATTCAAAATATAGCATGCAGTGTTTACGGCTTCGGCCCAAAAATATTTGGGTAGGTTATGTTCATTCAACATGGTTATCTCTATTTCTTGTAAATTTCTATTTTTTCTTTCTACTACTCCATTTTGTTGAGGATTTCTAGGAGTAGAGAAGTTGTGATTGTATCCATTAAATTCATAAAATTCTTGAAAATCACGGTTTTGAAATTCACCACCATGATCACTTCTAATTGACGAAATCATAGAACCCTTTTCATTTTGGACAAGTTTACAAAACTTGGTAAAATATCTAAAGCATTCATTTTTGTGTTTTAAGAAATAAGTCCATGTGTATCTACTATAGTCATCTACAATGACAAAGGCGTATTTACTACCTCCTAGACTTGATGTAGAGATAGGTCTAAACAAGTCCATATGGATCAATTGTAAGGGCCTAGAGGTACTTATTTGATTCTTAGATTTGAAACTACCCTTAATTTATTTTCCTAATTGACAAGCATCACACACATTATCTTTGATGAACTTGATATGAGGAATTCCTCTTACAAGTTCTTTGGATGATATTTGAGTGATTAGTTTCATGCTAGCATGACCTAATCTCCTATGCCAAAGCCAAGCATCCTCATTCAAAACCGTGAAACACATTTCATTACAAAGATCATTGATGTCAATAGTGT
This sequence comes from Musa balbisiana, assembly GCA_004837865.1. Lineage (NCBI taxonomy): Eukaryota > Viridiplantae > Streptophyta > Magnoliopsida > Zingiberales > Musaceae > Musa > Musa balbisiana. The sequence goes on along the minus strand of CM017190.1, from coordinate 12,512,189 downwards.
ATACGTTATTTTGTTTTAATGCAATCATAGATGTGTTTTTGTATGGTTTTTCAATGATACAAGCATTAGATTCAAATTTGACAATATATCCTTTATCACATAATTGACTAATGCTCAAGAGGTTATGTTTTAAACCATCAACTAACAAAACATCTTCAATAAAGAAGTTGGATTTGTTACCTATGGTTCCTTTGCCAATGATTTTACCCTTGTTGTTGTCTCCGAAGGTGACATAGCCTTCGTCTATGCTAGTGAGCTTAGAGAATTGAGATGGATCTCCGGTCATATGCCTTGAGCATCCACTATCATGGTACCATCTCTTGCTCCTAGCTTGTGATGGTGTATGTTTCTACAAGAAAGGATTATTTTTAGGAACCCATTTACTTTTGGGTGCCTCAAAAACTGATCTAACTTGTTTATCATGTTGCATAGAATTGATTATGGTTCCTTAGGAATTGATTATGGTTCCTTTAGGAACCCAAATCAGTTTGTTCGGACTAGTTTTCTTGAATGGACATTGATAAGTTTTATGTCCATATTTGCAACAAAAGTTGCATTTGCTTTGGTGCCGAACATGTAAGATAGGGCCTTTTATGAAGGTGGTTGGATTTTGGTGAGGACTTCTCACAAATCCGATTCCACTTCTTTTAGGAACGTGACCCTTATTTGTAAGGATCATGTTCAAAGACTTGCTACCAACCTCGAATTTCTTCAAGGTGTCCTTAAGTAGCAAGTTCTCCTTTTGGAGAGTTTCTAGATCATGGCATTTTATACATGGAGCTAAACTATCATAATATTCAGATTTTAATTTATTGAAATTACAAGTAAGACTATTATGCTCCTTTTTTAGTAATTTGTATTTTCTACTAATAGTTTTGCATTCATCAAATAAGTCATGGAAGGCATTTAGTAATTCATCAAATGATAAATCTGCATCAATTAAATTGGTTACCTCCTCTCCAATGGCCATTAGGGCATAGTGAGCAACTTGCTTGGTGTTGGACTCCTCTTCTTCTGACGCGCTTGAGTCATCCCACGTTGCTTTGAGCGCCTTCTTCTTTGGTGTTCTTTTCTTGACTTGGGGACATTCACTTTTATAGTGTCCCGGTTTCTTGCATTCGTAGCAAATAACTTGGTCCTTCTTGGGTTCAAATTTATTTTTTGTGTCATTTTTAAACTTGTTTCTTTTAATGAATTTTTTAAATCTTCTTGTTAGAAGTGCCAAGTCATCGTCAAAGTCCTCATCACTTGAGTTCTCTCTCAAGTGGTCTTCTTGAGTTCTAAGTGTCATATCCTTCCTGTTCTTTGGAAGGATGTCTTCTTGCTCTTCATGAGCTTTGCAAGTCATTTCGTAGGTCATTAATGACCCGATTAATTCTTCAAGAGGGAAGTTGTTTAAATCTTTAGCCTCTTGAATAGCAGTGACTTTAGGGTCCCAACTCTTAGGAAGGGATCTTAGAATCTTATTTACGAGCTCAAAATCTGAAAAACTTTTACCGAGTCCTTTTAGACCATTGACGACATCCGTGAAACGGGTGTACATGTCGCCAATAGTCTCGCTCGATTTCATCCGGAAAAGTTCAAATGAATGTATCAAAAGGTTGATTTTTGACTCTTTCACTCTACTTGTGCCTTTGTGAGTCACTTCGAGTGTATGCCAAATATCAAATGCGGTTTCACAAACCGAAACACGGTTGAACTCATTTTTATCAAGCGCACAAAATAAGGCATTCATAGCCTTTGCATTAAGAGCGAAAGTCTTCTTTTCCAATTCATTCCAATCGATCATTGGAAGAGAAGACTTCGAAAATCCATTTTCGACAAGATTCCAAATTTCAAAACCCATAGAAATAAGGAAGATCCTCATTCGGGTCTTCCAATAGGTGTAGTCCGTCCCATTGAACATGGGTGGACGTGTGATAGAATGACCCTCTTGGTTTCCAGCGTATGCCAACTCTCTTGGGTTTTAATCCGTTTGAGAGTTAAACCCGCTCTGATACCAATTGTTAGGATCGGAGCGACACTAAGAGGGGGGGGTGAATTAGTGCAGCGGATTAAACTTGTAAGTTTGAAAATGATTTCGTAAAATGCAAGGAGATTTCGTTTCGATAGTAACTTGAGTAAAGTGAAAAACGAAAACTTGCTGCTATGTAGATAATGATTGCTGAAAAGTAAAAACTTGGTATGTAGATAATGATTGCAGAAAAGTAAGAACTCACACATTCAAGGAACACACCAATTTAAAGTGGTTCGGTCAAAATGACCTACATCCACTTGCAAAGCCTTCTTCGATGAGGCTCCCAACTTCCACTAGCAAATCTCTTTGAAGGGGAAGGACAAATACCCCTCTTACAACCTTTTACAAGTGGTTCACACTCTTACAAGTTTTCAAAGAGAAAGAAGGAGGTGAACACTCAAGCAATTGAAAGCAAGACTTGCTAAAGACTTTCCTAAGGCTTTATCTCAATTTCTTACACCTCAAAGGTTGTAATCTCTGCTGAGAATTGAGGGGTATTTATAGACCTCAAGAGGATTCAAATTTGGGCTCCAAAATTTGAATTCTCTTCGGTTCCCGAAGCTAGCGGTGCCACCGCCTGTCAGTTGTGACACTGACAGTGTACTGGGCGGTGCCACCGCCCAGCACCCGAGAGCTAGGCGGTGGCACCGCCCAGCACCCGACACCGCCTAGCTCTCGGGTGCTGGGCGATGCCACCGCCTAGCTCTCGGGTGCTGGGCGGTGCCACCGCCCAGACCGGCGGTTCCACCGCCCGACCTTACTAGTCACTGGTTGGGCTTTAAGTCCAGCCCAAACCAGGTCTCATTTTGGGCCCAGTTGGCCCCTAATCAGGATATAGGATTATTTCTTAATCCTAACCTTAATTACATTCAAACTACGTAACTAAAGACATACTCCTAAGCAAGTTTTTAACCGGCGAACTTCAAGTCTTGTTCCGGCGAGCTTTCCGGCGATCTTCCGATACGCCCTTGGATTTCTTCCGATGGACTCCCAGCTGGCTCCCGATCTTGTGGCGAAGTCAATGAGTAGCCGAGCCTTCTCGGTGATCTCTGCGAACCTCTGATGATCTCTTCAGCGGACTTCCGAAAACTCCGATAAGTCCCCGATTTCTTCTCGATTGGTTCCGGTAGCATCTCCGACAAATCTTCGGACTCTCAACGGACTCTCGAACACCCATCAAACTTGACTCCGGTAGACTTGCTTTATGTCTTCAAGCTGTCGTAGTTAATCCTGCATACTTATCTCAACATATGGATTAGATAAAACATGACAATTGAATTCATCATCAAAATCTGAGATTCAACAAATAGAAGGCTTTAGGCCAAGAAGAGCAGATATTACGCCAATGATATCGAAGTTGTAGAGTCAACTGGCCGATTGGGCAATAGGCCGTAAGAGAGGACGATGTACCGAAGATCGGACGAATCGTCGATGGACCAATGACATGCCGGACAACATGATTCATGCTTAGTATTAATTGTCTAGATCAAAGTGTGTTTTTATGTGTGCAGGATTAACTATAATAGAAAGATATAAAGCAAAATGAAGTCCCAAAGTCAAGAACGCGATTTTGTTGGGAGTTCGAGAGTTCGTCGGAAGTCCGGATATTCATCGGAAGTTCTACTGGAACCAACCGAGAAATCCTAGATCTTGCTAAAGAAGCTCATCGAAACTCACCAAGAAGATTGTCATAAAGCCCAGGAGCTTGCTGGGAGTCCGCTGGAACATTGCCGAGAGATAGTTGGAAGTTCGCCAAAAGATCGCAGGAAGCTCGCTAGAAGAAAACTTGACATACGAACTTTTTTTAGCTTAGTAAATATCTTAAAATTTATATTTAGTACATAATTAAGATTAGAATTAGGCCATCCCAATTAGGGGATAGTTGGGCCCAAGTTTGGACTGGTTGGGCCAAGAGAAAGGCCCAAACAGTGACCAAACAAGTGAAACCGTCGTGGCATAGTCTCCGAGATTGTGTCAGGCAGTGGTACCGCGAGTCTGGGTGGTGATACCACCTAGCACAGTCTTCTAAGTGGTGGTACCACTAGACTGGGCGGTGGTACCACTAGACTGGACGGTGGTACCACTAGACTGGACGGTGGTACCGCCCAGAACAGGTAGTGGTACCGCCCATACCCTGAAATTTCAGGGGTTTGAATTTTAGACTCCAAATTTGAATCTATTTGAGGCCTATAAATACCGTAGCTATTCCTACATAGATTAGCAAGAAATATTAAGCAAAACTCTATGATTCTAAAGTTGTAAACCTTAGAAAGTTGAGTTCCCTCTTCCCAAAGCTCAAAGAGAGTTCTAAGGTAGGTATGAGAGGGATACCTTGTAAAAGAGGATTGTAAAAGGTTATCTCCTAAACCTATAAAAAGGAGAAGAGGGGTATAAAAGGGTAGTTGGTCTTCGCACATTGAAAGAAGACCGATAATGGATGCTAGTGGCCTCGACGGAAGAGGAATCGACGAAGTGGATGTAGGTCACGACAATCAAACCACTATAAAAATCTGGTTTGCATTTCTCTTATGCAATTTACTTTACTGCAAACCACTTTACTTGTTTTACATCCACTATACTCTTCCGTACGCTTTCAAAGTTAATACCTTTATGAAACAGTTTTTTGTCGGAAACGGATTTAATCGAAACGAAGTTTTGAACCGATGTAATTTTTACCGCTGCACTAATTCAAACCCCCCCCCCCCCCCTCTTAGTGTCGATTGCTTTCCTAACACTGAGGAGGTTCTAGCTTACTAGAGAGATCATGACCCGAGGAGATGTAGTAGTGGAAAGAATTTCATCCGAAAATAACATTACAGATCTACTAACAAATCCATTATCTCAAATTATCTTTGAGCGCCATAGGGGTCTGATGGGGATCAGACACATAGGTGATTGGCTTTAAGCCAAGTGAGAGATTGCTAGTCATAGGTGCATAACAAGTCAATCACGTGAGTGATGGCACGTGTGACTTGACACGGAATCTTTTTGCTTATTATATTTTGACATTTATTACTTTATATTGACTATTGCATATATACATGTATATATTGTGATGTCCTTGGATCTGTGCAATGAAAATCGGATCGTGATGAGATTATGATAATAAGACCGATTCACCTTTAAACACAAATCCTAAGTAATCTCGGTAATAGGTTACTCGAGAGGGATATCGAGATAACCGGACAAACTAGTGTGCTGTATACCCGTCCATATGATGGATGCAGTTGGTCTCATAACTGTTCATATGGGGACACTAGGGATACAATACAGGTGCTCATTAGAAAATGAGTTCACTGATTGATCCCCTTATGGAAGTTGGATGGTTGATGATGCCTTATTGTTAGACAGTGATTCCGAAGTCCCAGTGGTGTATATGGTCCTTAGACTTGAGATACCAAGGATGTCCTGTATGAGTGCTCCATTCTTTGATACTGGACTTATAGGTTTGGATATCCCAGATCTAGTACAGCTAGTCATTAGGAGTGGCAGTCGACCTTGCGGGGGCTATTGAGTGTTGATAGAGGATCATCCACTCTCGGCGTCATGAGAGGAATATCTCATGTGTTCTTGCTCATACAAATCCCTGGCCAAGGTCATTCGGATTGAGAGAGAAAGAGTTCTCTGGGGAATCCGATTAGAGCGAGACTCGAGTAGAAACCATATGGGTTTGACAACACCATGCCCGATATATGGTCTCTGGGATATTGGATGGATGAGGGACTATAGGTACACGACAATTGAGGATAGATAGGTCCAATGGATTGGATTCCCCTATATCGTCTGGGGACTACGACGTAGTGGCCTAGTACGTTCGTAATCGATGAGTCGAGTGAATTATTATGAAGATAATAATTCACTGAGCTAGAAGGAGTTCTGACAGGTATAACTCACGGCCAGCACGATATTGGGCCTAGAGGGTCACACACATATAGTAGGCGTTGCGATGAGTAGAGGTTCAGATATGAGATATCCGCCGAAGCCCTTGTTGGATATCCAATTAGCCCTTGAGTTATTTGATCCTATGGATGAGATCCAATAAGAGCCCATAATTGATTATTGGATAGAGATCCATTAATCTAATAGGCTTGAGTAATTGGATATAGATTCAATACCCAATAAGGGAGGATCCATTAAGGTTTGACAGAGGACCTCTATAAATAGGAGGGATTAAGTGGTTTATAGGCTAGAGTCTTTGCTTGCCTCTCTTATTCTCCTCCCCCTCTCCACCTCAGAGAAGGTCTGGAGTCTTGAGGAGCATCGTCGCAGTCCTACTATGTGGATCACCGCTAGAAGGAGGACGCTTGACCTCTTTCACTCTCTCCTAGAGATCTACAAGGAAACAGGGATATACGATCTTCCTAGTAATACAATCTATTCTATACGTAGTTTGTTTCATGGAATTTTGTATATCAATCTTCACACAACGACGAATATCTCTTTGGGGATATGGGATTTTGTTTTCTTGTTGCGCATGTGATGTCATCCCCAAAATTTCCCAACACTTTCCTTATTAACCTAAACCTAGATCTAATAAGGGGGGTGTGGTGGCTATGAAAAAGAGGTAAAAAACTGTAGCAATAGGGGCAGAAAACTGCAATAGCAAAATGATTCAAAAAGAAAAAAAAAGGACAGAAAAACAAAAGAATGAAAGGGAAGAAAACAAAGAAATACATAGAGACTATTCTTAATCATCTAAGTAATGTTTTCATCTTAGGTTAGATCAATTCTATAGTAAATTCTTATTGTGATTATTTGGGAAGATTTTGGATATTATGTATAGTGACATAATCTTTGTATCTCAATTATTCTCTTATGATTATTGTTTGAGTTTTGAGTAAAAGACTATGAGATTTATATATTCATTATTCTTATAATAAATTTTCACTAGTATATTCTGTTATTTTTACTCTTTACGTTAGAGAAATTTTTTATGTAAATCTTTATATTCTAATTTATTATGATTCAATTTAATTTGACTGCATGTTACAACACAAAGTTTTATTTTTATCTTTATTCCAACATATAGAAGCCATTTGTCTTCGATCGACTCCTATCAGAATCGAGGTGTCGCAACAAGTCGCAGGCCGCTCTTTATACGTGTGGTGACCCCAAAAGCTTCGATCATGTCCATGTCTTCTTCCTTCATGCCGTCAGGCAACTTCCAATCGAACTGCAGCATGAGATTTGCAAGGGCGAGCTCAATGATCGTGACCGAGAACCCAATTCCCGGACACATCCTCCGCCCCGCGCCAAACGGAGCAAGCTCGAAATGCTGGCCTCTGTAATCCACGGAGCTCCCGAGGAACCTCTCGGGGCGGAAGTCATCGGGAGCTTCCCATATGCTGGGGTCCCTTCCGATGGCCCAGACGTTGACGAAGGTTCTTGTCCCCTTGGGGATTCTGTAGCCTGCGATCGTCGTCTCCTCTATCAGCTCTCTCGGAACCAACAAGGTCCCGGGCGGGTGGAGTCGCATGGATTCCTTTATCACAGCCCTCAGGTAGTCCATTCCATTGACCAAGTCGTCCTCCTCCAGCGTGTGCTTAGATCCTGCCACCGATCTCACCTCATCTTGCAGCTTCTTCATGGTTCCTGGGTTCCGGATCAGCTCTGCCACGGCCCATTCGATGACGATGTGCGTGGAGTCCGTTCCAGCAGCGTACATGTCCTGTTGATATCAGACGAACCATGGACACTATCGATGCTGTTATTGACTGTGTAACACGACAGCTGTTAATGGCGAGAAGATTACCGTGACTATCGCTTTGATGGTCTCGTTGCTGATGAAGCGCTTCATCTCGGGGTCCTCCTGCAGAGAGAGCAAAATATCGACGAAGTCCGTCTCACGTTCGTCTTCCCTCGACCGCCTGCTATGCTTCTTGATGATCTCATCGAGAATTGGGTCGACGACGTCCAACACTCTCTTCACCCTCTCCTCCAAACCGCTGAGTCTGCTCAGCCATGGAAGCGAAGGAAAATAGTCCCCCGCATGGAAGGCTCCCGTCAACGTGGAGGCTTCTCCCAGCACGTGTACGATCTGTCTATCCCATGTTTCTTGCTTTGAGGAGCTTCCCAAGGTAATCCTACTGATGATATGATTCGCGAGAGATTTCAGGGCCCCTGTCACGTCGACGGGGCCGGAAGAGCTCGACCGAGATATCTCGTCGGTCATGCGGGCCACCTCCTCCCGTCTTACAGTCCGGAACGACCGGACCATCTTGGCGCTGAGCAGGTGGAGGAGGCTCACCTTCTTTACCTGCCTCCAGTAGTTCCCGTAGGGCGCAAAGGCCACGTCCCGGCCGCGGAGAAGCATGTTGGGCACCTTCAGAGAAGGCCTGCTGGCGAAGATATGGTCTTGCTCCTTCATGACCTCCCGCGCCATGTCGACGGAGGACACCACCAGCGCGGGGACTTGCCCCAGCTGGAGAAGCATGATAGGACCATGCCTGGCCGCCATGGCCCGGAGAGTGCGGTGAGGAAGGGAACCCAGCTGGTGCAGGTTGCCGAGGATGGGAATCCTGGAGGGGGAAGGTGGCAATGGGAGCTTCGTCGAGGACGCTGTTGTTCTTTGACGTCGCAGGAACAGGACACCTAAGAGCAGAGAGAGGAGGAGGAGGAGCAAGGGGTCAGTGAGGTGCAGGTGCAGCAGGGAGTGGGTGGCCACAGTCTCCATTTGTTGTAGCCTCTTCTTCTATTCCTAAACTCCCGGCCAACTTGTTAGGAGCTCTTGAGGTTATATAAGCCTGGCCCGAACCTCCTCCTCTCGCTCATATTCTCAACCATTCACGGCGGAGAGAACAAGGTCGTGATGTGGATACGAACGGTGTTTCACGTGTTGCTGCTTCATTTTCTGTGTTAGAGAACAGACGCTTCAGAGAAAGCAGTGTCATGACCCCATCGAGGGACAATTATTGAGTGCTGACTTGACATGGCCACTAAAACTAATAGGGAAACAAATGTGAAACACGTAGAAGCATGCCTCTCAATCCATCGGTCCTTTGAAATGTGATTGGCGTCCAGAAAAATACATGGATGTTAACATTGGCGAAAAATCCACGCCACAAATTAACTTTGTAGGCCATAAATTTCAAAAGCATGAGACTCTGTTTCACACGATTCTGGTAGACTTGGGGGAGAGAGATACCTGTTTCCATCTGAAAAATCTGTTCTTTTTAACGGTTGGATCATTTGAAGAGATAAATATTTAATATAATTCTTTGTAATTATCTATCGATTCGCTTTGTAACGCTTGCAGCCAAGCCCAGTGAAAATTTGAAAGCATAATGTCGTAATGTATAGATTTTTCTATAAATATGTAAAGTCAAAATCAGAACAAATAATTTTCACGAAATAATTAGTATATAATCTAATTTATAATTAATCAATAATTAATTCATCATATTTAACTGTATAATTTTAAAATTTTAAAAATAATAATATGAGTAAATCACTGCTTAGTAAGTACTATTCATAGTCCAAAAAAATTTAGCTTTTAATTCACATACCACATCTTATCTAAAATAAGAGCGAGTTATGGTTGAATTCATGAAGTACTCGTGAGAACAGTTTCTTTTAATTCACATACCAGGTCGACCAAAGTCAAACTTTTCTGCTAACGGTAGATTTGTCTGAGCATAATTTCATTACGTACCTATCACATGGTACACATGTTCTGCCAAAGAGCCATCAGTTTTCACTAGTAACGAATCTACAAACTAACAAGATTCTGACCTGCATCTAAGACTAAAAGAGGGACAAAACCAGATATCTGCAATTTCATCTCTGTACATAACTCGACCCACCGACCGGGCAACAAGAGTCTCATGCCTTCTTTCTCTTTGTTTTCAATATCGTGGATTCCTCAAACGTCCGGCTCTTGTTTTTGAAGTTAGTCCCTTTCGGGAGCGTCTCCTGCATCTCTTCTGGCGCTCAGGTTGCCAGTGTATGACCATACCTTCTCCAGATCACCAGAGATGATCTTCCCCTCTTGTGGTGGACAGTGGGTGCTCTTTTTACTTACCAAAGTTTGCAGTCTTCGAGGGCTTCCGGTCACCGGCGTTGAAGAGCAAAAGGTGGGTGTTGCAAATGGTGAGGCATAAGGTGTGTTCTGAATTGAGAAGGGACTGGGTGAGATCCTTTTCTGAACTGGAAGCCCTCCTAATCCTCCCCGGTTGAATATCGAAACAGCTTCAGCAGCTGCACATTTTTTTGTTGCATCATCCACAAAGATCAAATCATCGATCCTTGCCATGATATTGAATGCCAAACTCTCCATAACTCTGGAATAGCTCTCAAGAATCGACTGCCCCAAATCCTACAAAAGAGAATTCAGTGTAATGTTTGGTTCTTATTGTTCAAAGAATATTGCAGTGCAGAATAAACAAAAACATTGTCATCCTCTCGATAAAATCTGTGAATGAAGCATCCAAAATGAGGGGTCAACCAAAAACATCATGACTGTGTAATTATTATTGCCATCACTTTCTAAGTGGTCACTAATGAATACCTTGTTGTACTGAATCTTGTTCATATCTACAACTGTCTGGGGGAGTCCAGGAAAACGAATTCTCAAGCTCTGGAACAAACCCTCTCCTCGTTCTGCTAAAAATTGACTCCTTTCGGTGTCAGCAACAAAACCCTTCACTTTTCCTTTCCAAGATGCCGTTTTCGCCTTAACTTGAGAATGTCTTCTTTGGCCTTTCAGTCTCCAAACGTGAATTGCTGCCTCAATCCTATTTGCTATTTCTAGTGTGTGATGCTCAGATGACAGGTCCAAGCAATCCAAAAGGCAATCTGGTGAGAATTGTTCAGCTGTTATATAGTTGTAAATTATCTCACCCAAGCATGATTTTCCACTCTGCAAACAGTAACAATAGGAGAAAAATTACACTTGCAAAATATTTAGACCAACAAATGTTTTAAGATGGGTGCATTTTAATAAACTACAGGAAGAAAATAGTGCAGAATCCTATTTTATCAATGCAATAAAAATGTCAATCTTAGGATGCCTTCAGCAAAGCACCATGTGAATAAAGCAACATACACTACTGCTCACACAAATCAAACAAAAGAATTATGTCAGCATGCTGAACAGAAGGGTATGCACAAGTTTACAACAAGAACAGGGTGACTATGGTTTGTTGATCTCAAATTGAAATACCTGCTAAACAGAGCACCCATCACCAAGAACAACTGTGAAGTGGCAGACCTTTTTTCATCAAGCGCTTAGAGTAGACGAAAAGGACTACAAGTACTGATTCATAACTTGTAACTCTGACAAACAGCTGGATAGTTAATCTGATATCAAGTAAGCCATGATTCGGTAGCACTAATATCATAGTGCTTGCTGTCCTTTAATATCATCATTCTTTTCAACCAGAATACTATCCAATTACAGATGGCTTCAAGTAAAACAGGCATGCAGATGGATACATTCCCTAAACCCTTATATACTTATAGCCACACATCCAATTGTCAACAAGCCTCTGACTAACCACAGTACAAAAGTAATCGGCCCAACTATTAGTTTACCTTTCTGTTTGCTATCATTCAAATCAGCTTCTAGGTTAATTTATTTTCTGTTTATTGAATTCTCTAGAATTATTTTGTACAATAATTTTGAGCCACAATGAAATTTGAGTAGCAAAGGAAGGCAATAATATGAAGTCTCCAACTCAGGTAATTCAATCATAATCTAATTCCTTGATCAGGTCATTGAATTTGGACAAGCCTAAAAAGGATTCTTCAAGTCCTGTTGATTTTCGTTAATCTAAAACCCGGTCCTTTCTCTGGATGCACCAGATATACCAACTGTTTGGTGCTTAGCAAGAGCTCAATAACATATGAATACACCTGATCACAGGGCCATTGAAAACCAGAAGCAACCATAGGCAGAAACTTGAAGTTATTTGCAATTTTTCATCTTTTTGTTTACATTTGTGCCATATTCATCATCTCCAAGAAAAATCTTGCTGAGATTTGGATATGACAAGGTATAGTCTATCATTCAAGAAAAAGATATAATAGGAGCTTGTGTGCATGGTAAGTCACCTCATCCACAAACGTCCATATTGAGAACAACTATTAACCATGAAGCTTCCTAGCTATGCCCCCATAAATGGCAACCTGTTGAAATTGTTGGAAATTAAAATCACAAGCTCGTGTTACTTCGCTTTCTTTTGACCACATGACAAGAGAGCTCGATTATATCTTGAGTTACGAGAATCGAAGTATTCAACAACCTACCGCATAGAGCTTCACTCATCTGACAACTAAAATCACTGAGCACTCCTACTAGCTTCACTTCTGTCAGACAACATGCTATCTAACGAATAAGGTGACCATAAGGGATTAGAAGGCTTCTTATTGATCCATGAGAGCATGTGCTGTCTTTCAGATAAGAAGCTTATGAGAAGACACTCGTGCAATAAAGTGGGCAGCTATTTGCACAAACAGCAGTACAATAGATTCTCCATCCTTGCTTCCAGATTCTTTGTTGTGCTTCTGTTTCCCTCTGGATATCAAAAAAATGTCATGGAGGACTAGTTCACTATGCAGTCAGTTTTTCTTAATGCAGCCTTCCATTATTCTTCTGTACTTACTATTTAAGGCATTTATAGCCATAGCTTTCACACTTAAAGTTATAATTTCTGATTTCACATTTTACATTAGGTATTGGCATTTAATACTTGAGATTTCAATAAGAGATTTCATGTATACATTTGTCTCACAAGTTAAAATTCGTCTACTTCCTATAAACAAGGTTTCAATAAGAGATACATGACATCGGCCGCATCTAACTTGCCAATAGTTTTCGACTTCCAAAAGTACAGGTTATGCCATGCACGTTTGCCATCAATACAACTTGTGTGCTTCTTCTGCTCTATATGTTTCTTTTCATCTTCCTAGTTCAAGATCCCTCTTTTTCTCTCTTCCCCCCTTCATGTCATTGAATACTGCAGTCGTTCCTGTTCTTTCCTTAATCAGGTTCTTTCTGCAAAGCTAATTTCAAGTTTGCTGCCTCGTATTTCCTAAAGGGTGGCTGAATCGTTATCAGCAACATCAAAATTTCCTATCTGCTCGTAATCTCTTTATTCGACCCCTTATTCAAAGATCATGATTTAATCAAGTATGCAGCTTCCACAATCTTTTCTTCAACAATAATACTCACAATTTATTATTTCCAAGTACATTTCTTTCATTTCACATGAGTTGTCTTTTCTTCCATTTAATGAATAAAGTCACTATGATGTGCTTCTTTTCATGATTCACATTTCAGCAAGAGACGTAACAATAATGATGCCACAAATTGCATAATATAGATAGCTTAAAACATCTTCTATATGGAGCAAACCTTCACTTAAACTTATCGTTCTCCAAGAAAAAACCTTCCATGCCATTCTCAGCAACTATACCATTTGACAGTATCCCTCTTCCGACTACTCTCTACTTTACACTTTATTATTCCTTGGACAGTGACAATTTGTTTACACCAACAGGGCAGCTAAATGATACCAATTCAGATCCCATCTTGCTCTTCATCTACTTTTGAATCCAATCCTATGGCACTTGTGATTAGCTCTGGCAACCACAAACATGACACATATGAATATGTGCTTACTTAATTGACTCCAATCCTTTAACAAGTAAAGGTTTATGACCTATGTATCAGGTTGATCGACAACATTCAATACGAACTATTATCCATCGATGTTTGTGACGTTTGACACCTATTTGCCCCCAAAGGTAGACCTATATCTGGATATAACCAGTAGTGTAAAAATGGCTAAGACAACTTGTCATAAGAGAATCCAAGAAATCTTTTATGGTAAAATATTCTACCACCCAAAGCTCTTTATAATGTCAGCTTAAGTTCATATTGTCCTTAAAGGGAAAAAAAAAAGCAGAGATTAGATTAAGCATATGAATACTTCCTAGAAAAAGTTAGTATGAACAGAGTTCAACTTAAATCTGGTGACGAAAATTTAGAATTAATTAGTGCAAATTCAAAGACCATCTTAGTGAGGAGCATTTACTTATAAGCTTTAGATGTTCATGAATAATTTATGAGACCTAAAAATAATGAAGAAATAGGTCATTGGCAACATCTAAAGAATATAGAATTACCATGTCCTTTATCCTATACACATGCAAATTCAGTGTATTATTAGATCAATCAGTAAGCTAAATCATCATGAGTTTTACCTTGGGCAAGGTTTCAATATAGGCATCAGGGATCTCCATCTCGGCAAGCACTCCACTATTGATTGCCATGGACGCCTTGAGTATCTGATTCACACAATCCCTACATTGCTGCAACCTCTTCCTTGAATCCTCGGACAGGCCTTTGGGCGGAACCCTTGGGCATGGTAGCCACCATTTTTCTTCCTGGCGCAATGAAGGCCTACCAAATGAAGAAGATGGGCAAGACCCACTTCCATCCTCATCGGCATCGGCGACCAAAATCCCCCGATCCACGTACCAGAACTCGGTGTCTTGGAACCCATCCAGCATTCCGATAAGCATGGCGTCCAGCTTCTTGAGAGCGGGGAGGTTCATGTGGAGGTCAGCCCGGGGGCGAGAGACCATCACCTCGAAGGTCCCGCCGCCAGGGAACTCTTGGATGGAAGGGATGAGCTCCACGATGGAATCACTCACACAGAGCAACCAATCCATCTCCCGGCGCCACATTGCCTTCTTCTGCGGCGCAAGGGGCTCCAATCTCCAAAGCTCTCCGAACACAGTAGCTGAAGACAGTAGTGGTTTTGTAGCAATCGAACGAGATAGCACACGAACACCTGCAGATCGAATGACACAAATGGATCTCACCGGAAAGATTCGTTATCGCATTCGAGATGGCAAGCGCCGTGCAGACCCCTTTGCCGCCGCCGGACATGTCTTCGCCGAGCAGAAGCTTCGCAAATCTTTCCTTCATCATCTCCACTTCTGAAATAAGTGGTTACGTGGTTAATCGATCTTGATCAAGAGGAGCTGTTAGGGGAGCTTCTCTCAGATCTCGAAACTAAGCACATTTGCTGGGGATGAGGAGATAGGTTACGAACCAGAGAAATTGGCTTCCCTCTTCTCCAACTTCGACTCCCAGAACACCAAATGAGGCACCCCAGGCAACAGCGCCGCTCTGTCAGGGACCAGCGGCGGGGAGGAGGAGAAGGAGCTGGAGGCCCCGGCGGCGGCGGCGGCGGCGGCGCGCCCGACGCGACCCGAGGACTCGGACTCGCTGACGTCAGCGCTGGGGCTATAGCTCTCACATCGCTCGCTCTGTATGTCGGAGGCGTACTCCTCCGCTTCCTCCTCGTCGGACGGCAGGCTCACCATCGTGCGGCGCCAGCGAAGCCAAAACCTCCCTGTCGCGTCTCTTGATTCTGCCTCGGTTCGTTGGGAGCGCCCCAACTACTCCGCCTGCCCCCAAAAGCAGAGAGCGAGAGAGATGGAAGAAGAAGAAGGCAGGCGAGCTAAGGAGCTATATATGACGCGCGCTCTCTCTCTCTCTCTCTCTCGTTCTCTGGATGCAGCAACGAAGCAGGGGAGGGGAAAAAGTAAAAGGGGGAAACGGCAGTCACAGTTCGTCTTTTTCCATAGAAAACACCCGACAGCTCTCTCTCTCTCTCTCTCTCTCTCTCTCACTCACTCACCCACCCACACAGACTTGCGCTTCTTTTACTCGGCCTTTTACTTTTCTGGTGCCCTTTGCTTTATAACGAGTCCACAGTATCCACATGGGTTTCCCTGCTACGGCGCTGCTCTCAGTTATATACTTTGGATCCAAAGCATACTGTGAAGACTGCTGATTACTTGTGCCAGTATTTATACATTTCATCGGACTCAACAAGCTCCAACTGGAAGGAAAACTATTATAGCTCAAAAAAAAAAAACAGACAAAAAAGAATAAGCTCGAAAAAGCTTTTAAATTGAAATGGAGACAAGGGAATATAGATGGACCAACTCGGGGAAAAAATAGATTTGATCGTCCCTACCAATCCTTTCCACCTTATTTCTCTAAATTTTAATTTTTGGTTGGAATTGCTGGTTACGAAGAATAGGAAAAAAAAGACTAAATGCCATGAAATTATAGTTGTGCTTTACATATAATGGTTGGTAAAGGCTTAAATATAATTATGCCGTGAAGCAAAGGCACGTACGAAGGGGGACCAACGTGAGGTGGTGGGGGGTAGGGCTCACAATTTGGACTCTCCCCGGTGGCTCTTTCGCTACTTCTACCGCTCCTCTGCTGGGATTACACACTCATTCGGCGATGGAACGTTAACGTAATGTTGTCGAGGGCGGGGATTGGGATATGTGATAGGGGGTGTGCGGCGTTATGATGATTAGTCGTGCTACGAGCAATGTGCACTGCGAGATGAGCGAGGGGGTAATCACCTGCGTTCACGTGAAGGAGGAGTGAGTACGCGAGGAGAACAAAATATTCCGGGTGTGTTGCGTGAAGCAAGCGCATGGGCATGGGCATGGGCATGGGCATGTGGTTTCTGGGCGTATGCGAGATGTGGGGCTACCTAATCGCCCCCATGCGATAACAAGGAACGCTGTTCTTTTGCTGCCGCTTCCCGGTTGGCACCGCACGGGGACGAGAGCACGACGAGCGAAAGCCCCGGTCGCTTGTGTCGGCCACGTAAGTCTTGCCGACTCACCCTGGCTTTCACGGGCATCTCTGTTTGGGAGGAGATGAAACGTGGGATCTTTGTTTGGATCTAATTGGGTCCTGCGAGTTTCTGGTTTGGAGCTGTGGCGGGGCCCAGTGGCTTGTTCGAGGTTTACCTTTTCATGGGCAGCTAGGGAGTTGCTAAGCCCCATTCTTAATGCAGAGGTGGTTCCGAGGATGCTATTAATGCAGCGACGGCTGATGCTCGGGAGACATGGCTCACAGGAGTTTTGACGGCTTCCTCGCACAGTGGAGAGTGATTTGGGACGAAGTTTATTCATTGGATATATATGTATAGAAGAGCGTTCATAGTTGAAAGAGTGTCGCTTTGGGCAAAGTTATGATGGCATTTTCTTTTTCTTTTTTTTGTGGAAAGGAGGGAAAAGAAACAAGTTATGATGTCACTTAGAACCTCTTCCCTCTTGCATTGATCACAACACAGCCCCTGATTTCCCTCCAAACGGAGCATCCTAGTTTTCAAAACATTTGAACATAGCTTTTGCAATACATCATCTCGTACACGTAACCATCCGAGAAGACCGAACCGATGTCGCTTATGAAGATCCGCTTTGGAGGTCCGCGATATTTATCTAAAAGCATCATCATCTTTTTCTTATTTCGCAAATGGGGGTTCTCGAGGAGATGAAGGATGCGATGGCTGTCCTAGTAAAACATATGAAGAGTCGAGGGCCATAATGGTTATCTGTAGCCGGACTTGTTAGTCCTGGCTTACTCGATGCAGGGAGCTGATCAAATCAATCAACAATGAGAGACATGGCTGAGCAATAAGGGTGGCTGGAAATCAATGGGTTTTGCTCGTTTATATATGTCAGATAATATGAAAGCAGATCCAAGGAAAATAGAGAAATAGGAAGGTTTTATTCAATAAAAAGCTTTTTTCACAACCAAAACATTTTCTTTGGAATTTTTACCTCAATTATCCTCTTTCCGACTTTTGTAGTGGTCCTTCAAGTATAACATGCATTCTCACAATTGGATAAATTGATAGTGATACAACAATCGATCAGCTACAGTCAATTCCTACAGAGGACCAACATAATGACAACAATTTCTCATCTTATCTAACTAACGTGGCTTATCTTCTACACAGCATTCCCCACAAGCACTGATTTAATAGATTGGGGAACCATCTTATATGGCACACAGATTGAATGTCAGGTAGCCCTGCTTTCAGTAAAAAATAATCAACAATAAAGACGTGCACTAAGAACAGCACGTCAAAGTCTTTCTCAAGCTTCTTTCCTGGTTATCCTGTAGGTCAAACCAAACAGCACACAGCATTCAAATCTTGCAGTTGAGTCACAAAATGTCAGCACATTAACAGCAGGAAAGTTTCCTAACCTGAAGCAGTAAATGCCCAGAGCAGTTGTTATCTCATGGATGACAGATGTAGCAAAATGCAAGTAAAGCCCCACTGTTTTGAATAAAATTGATTCGTGATGAAAAGCACCAGGGAACAAAAAAAAAGACCAATATGAAAAAGGGGTTCAAAAGTAAGAGTTGAACACAAATCTCATAATGTTTGAGCCAATCTTGCTCTTATGGAAGGGCATAACTTAATACTAAGAACATTCCAATTATATGCTAGTCGATCTTAAGCATGTGAAGGAAATATCAAGCCTTCTTTTATTATGCTGGATTAAGAAACGGAGACGACATTTTTTTACTACCCAAAATCAGAGGCATTTTTAGTTTTTTATTTGTTGAAACAAAGCTTTCAGGAGTAACATAGAAAAGTCACTTCATAGCAGATAATCTCAAGATGGAAAAAACAAATTACCTGTGAACAAGCAATACACAACAAGAATGATATATTCATCAATGAGAGGAGCTCTGCAGAAAAAGAGAAAAACCGATAAGTAAATGAATTGGACTGCAGAATATTTTTTTATTTCCGCAGACATGTTTTTTATGTAAAGGCAAAACTTACCCATCATTGAGCCTAGCGGTGAGAGCATTTGCAATGGCAAGAGGAAGAAACAGTAGTGACTGTTGACAAAGATTTCTCAGTGAATATGTTCAAATGACACATCAATAAGAGTAAGCAAATAAGTATTGGCAACATCCTATCCACTCAGGTTTCAGAAATCCCAAGAGTGAAATGTGATTGATGATGTACTTAATAGAAAAATTGAGAACAAGAACACAAGATGCACAGAACCACAGCTTCAGAGAGAGGTGTGTACCATGCACATCCCTGTCTTCAAACCCTTGGGTTCATCGCATAGGTGAGCAAGAATCATCCTCCCCTGCCAATAATTTCATAATTCTAGTAAAGAGAGGAAGCACACTATCATATTTCTAGAAGAACAAGAGGTAAAAATTGTAAAATAGATTATCACAAACTTATTTATGGACATGGTATATACAGGCAACTAGCCATTTACACATAAATGAGATTTTCCAAACATAAAACACGTAATAAAAGTGACGCAATGAACATTCAATGCCTACAGAAGCC
The DNA here is from genome assembly GCA_004837865.1 of Musa balbisiana. Classification (NCBI taxonomy): domain Eukaryota; kingdom Viridiplantae; phylum Streptophyta; class Magnoliopsida; order Zingiberales; family Musaceae; genus Musa; species Musa balbisiana. Next base: position 12,493,013 of record CM017190.1, on the reverse strand, counting down.
AAATTCTTCTATTCCAAGGCTCTGTAGTACCCAAAAGATTCATAAAGGTAATTATGTTAATGCTGCATGGCACAATGGTCTTACTCATAAATTCAACTATTGCAACTCCATGATCACAACTCCCTTAATATGCTATTATTGTATAGTTATCATTACCAATTTCTGTCATTGTCATGATGTTTGAATATAAAACATGTCGTCCATTGTGAAAATGAATGCAACAGGATCTCCTAGTAAGTGTCATCAAATTCTGTGATGAATGAAAGATTAACATAAGTGGTTGCACAATAACAAAATGCACATCATACTGTAAATGACAGGTCCATGTTGTATATCCAAAAGATGATTTGTATCAGTATAATATGTTAGGATCGGAGAGGCACTAAGAGGGAGGGTGAATTAGTGCAGCAGATTAAAACTCGCAAGTTTGAAATCAATTTCGTAAATATGTAGAGATTTCGATTCGACGAAGAATGACTTAGTAAAGATAGCTCAAGTAAAGGAAGTTAAGAATAGGGAGATGAAAAACGAAAGTTTGCTGCTAAGTAAATAAATATTTCAGAAAGTTAAACACTCACACATTCAAGGAACACCACAATTTAAAGTGGTTCGGTCAAATGACCTACATCTACTTGCGAAGCCTTCTTCGATGAGGCTCCCAACTTCCACTAGCAAATCACTTTGAAGGGGAAGGACCAAATACCCCTCTTACAACCTTTTTACAAGTGGTTCACACTCTTACAGATTTTTCAAAGAGAAAGAGGGAGGTGAACACTTAAGCTATTGAAGACAAGACTTTGCTAAAGCTTTTTCTCAATTTCTAACTTCTCAAAAATGTGTATTCTCTGCTGAGAATTGAGGGGTATTTATAGACCCCAAGAGGATTCAAATTTGGGCTACAAATTTTGAATTCCTTTGGGTTCCCGGAGCTGGCGGTGCCACCGCCTGTCGGTGGCGGTGCTACCGCCTGTCAATTTGACCGTGCACTTGCGATGCCATCACCTGTCGGTGGCGGCGCCACCGTTCGACCTTTTGGGTGCTGGGCGATGCCACCGCCCAGTCCGACAGTACCACCGCCCAGTCCGGCGATGCCACCGCCCGACCTTACGGGTCACTGGTTGGGCTCCAAATTTAGCTCAAACCAGTTCATATTCGGGCCCAGTTGGCCCTTAACCAGGTTATAGGATTAACTCTTAATCCTAACCCTAATTACATGCAAACTACGAAATTAAGACGTAGTCCTAACTAGGTTTTTAATCGGCAACGTCGAGTTTCCTTCCGGCGAGCTTTCCGGCGATCTTCCGGCGGACTTCCGATACCCCCTCGGATTTCTTCCGACGGACTCCTAGTGGGCTCCCGATCTTGTGGCGAGTTCAGCAAGTCTTTGGCAAGTAGCCGAACCTTCTCGGTGATCTCCGCGAACCTCCGACAATCTCTCCGGCGGACTTCCGAAAACTTCGGCAAGTCCCCGATTTCTTCTCGGTTGGTTCCGGCAACACTTCCGACGAATCTTCGGACTCTCAGCGGACCCATCGAACTTGACTCCGGTAGACTTGCTTTATGTCTTCAAGCTATCGTAGTTAATCCTACACACTTAACTCAATAATATGTATTAGATCAATTAACCCATCAATTGATTTCATCATCAAAATCCGAGATTCAACAATCTCCTCCTTTTTAATGATGACAATCAATTGATGATGGAGTTAAACATAACTCCACCTATCTATATTTCATATAATGAGAAGATAAAATCACTTGAATTCAAACTCTTTGAATTCAAGCCTAAACCGATAAGTTCTATCCGTTGAACTTATCGTTATTCTCTATAAGCATAAGCAAATACGAAACTTCGTATTTCTCATAATTTCAAGCTATGAAAATTATTTTCAAGTCGAATGATAAAAGACAATTATCATTTCGACAAGAGATATGAACTTTCAACATAAATCTCATGATATAAATGTAAGGCATGATTTCATATGATCATGAGATGAAACGACAACCAATCTAAAAACTTTCATATTGTGATATTCTCAAAAAGTTTTACGATGCATATAAGATATTTTTGCGATGCATATAAAACATTTGCCTTACACAACATATTAGCTTTTGCAATTCATATAAGTCATGCTATCACATTGGCATAAGTCATCAATCTTTTGCTAATTCTTCTCCCCCTTTGTCATCAACAAAAAAGAGATGAGACTTTTGTGATCATAAAAACATTAGAAAAGGAATTCAGCATTAAGATCGATCATACAAAATTCATCTCATTAGAAAAATTCAGCATTCATACAAAAAGGAGATGGCAAAACAAAAAAAAAAAATTGACAAAGCTTCAACTTGGCATTAAGATTAATCATACAAGGATCGCATATCAAGGTAGCAGAATAAGAAGGTATTTCGATTAATCCTTAGGAGGAGATCCATAGTTCTTATACAAGACATCTATCTTTTAATTCATTTGTCGTAGTTCCTTAAAATTTCAACTTGCTGTAATTGAATTTGCTCTTGTTGTGATTTGAGTTGCTCTTGTTGTGATTTGATCTGATGTAATTCTGTCATATTGAGATCTTCAGAAGATGAAGCAAGAGCTGATTCTGAAGGTGCTGCACCAAAGGGATTAGGAGGAGGAGATTCATTTCCCTTAAAAATTAGTGTTTCGGGGTGTTCTACTGGTGGGGGAACTGGATCAGTCCTTTTAGGTTGCCTAACCCATATACCATTACTAAAAGTGCACCTAAATCTTTTGAGTAGATTTCTATTGATAGTGGTAAATCTATCAACCTGAATTATTTCTTCATCGGGTGAGACACAAATATTATGGGCAAGTATTAATCGAGTGACTAACCCCCCATATGGTAACATTGTGTCTTTAGCTATTATGTCCTGCATATGTTGCCGGATTAAGTATCCAAAATAATTATGTTGGCCGGTCATAATCCAATACATAGTGCTTAGCTCTATTTGACTAATTTTATCATGATGAAATTGTTTGGGAAGTAGTATGCTAGTCATGATGTGATGAAGAAATTTAGAGTTGAAGGGCAATAAGTGCTCGCAACTTTTGGGAATCATGCCTAGGTTCAGATTTGCAAATATGGTTTCTAAGGCTTCGAAGTAGGTTGCTCCTATTACATTGATATCCCATTTATTTCTAAAATAACAGCCCGTATCCTTTTCGATAATTCCAATTAATTCGCATATAGTGCTATCAAAGATTTGAATTTGTGTTCCTAAGAGGTACGTAGTTAATCTATCATTGTCCACACATAAGTTTGCGTAAAATAACCTAACTAACCTAGGATAAATTAGTTCATTGATTTGTAGAAGAGGTAAGACATCTAAATGTACAAACCATCTAATGGGTTCTAGGTTTCTAAGTTCATCTAGATCAACATGTTTGCCCTTATGTATTATTCTTGTTTCGAAATTAGGAAACCTAAGAGCTACTTCATTGGATCTAAAAGGTTTTGGTTATAGGAATCTCCTTCCACCATCTTCCCTTTTGTTCCTGATGATCTCTTAGGAGCCATATCTAATCAAGATGATAGATCAAGAAAAAACTGTAAAGAATAAGCCAAATAATGAGAGGAAGAAAGAAAGATTTCAGATTTTACCTTATGGAGATTTCCTTGGGAGATAGAGAGCTTGATCTAACAAGAATCCTTCTCTTAGGCTTCTAGAGGTTAGAATGAGGGTGAGAGAGGTTTAGAGGGTTTTGTGGGAGTTCTAGGGAGGGTTCTCACGGGTTGGGGGCGGTTCCACCGCCAACCCTAACTTTTCTACTTATATGAGGATTCTCGGGCAGTGCCATAAAATTTTTTTCTTTCCCTCCCCCTTTTTTTGTTTTCAGAGGTGTTTGATTCAAGATGGGATAGGGTCTTGGATTGCTCTTTAAGATGTCATTTGGAATAAAAAAAAAGTCAAATCCACGAGAACCGGAAAGAGGATGAAAAATTTCGGAAGATACATACAATCAAGCTCATTCACAAAGACAATTTATCATGCCTAGTTCCCTTCTAATAAAGTCAAATTGATCTTCATTTAAGGCTTTTGTAAAAATGTCTGCTAATTGATGCTTTGTGTCAATGAACTCTAAAATGATATTATTATTAAGGACATGATCGCGTATAAAATGATGCCTAATGTCGATATGCTTAGTTCTAGAGTGTTGAATTGGATTTTTGGTAAGACAAATGACACTTGTATTATCACATTTTATAGGAATGTTCTTCAAGTAAATTTCATAGTCTTCTAATGTATTCTTCATCCAAACAACTTGTGCACAGTATGCACTTGCAGCTATGTATTCGGCTTCCACCGTAGATAGTGCAACCGAATTTTGTTTCTTGGAAGTCCAAGAAACAAGTGCATGTCCTAAAAGTTGACATGTTCCGGATGTGCTTTTTCTATCTATCTTGCATCCGCCAAAATCGGCATCTGCATAAGCTATTAAATCGAATTTATCAGATTTCGGATACCACAATCCTAAATTGGGAGTTCTTTTAAGATATCTAAAAATTCTTTTAACACTTATAAGATGAGATAATTTAGGATTATATTGAAACCTAGCACAAAATCCTACACTAAACATGATATCCGGTCTCGTCGCGGTGAGGTAAAATAGACTACCTATCATTCCCCTATACGTTTTTTGTTTAAAGTTTTCACCATTTTCATCCATATCTAACTTAATGGAAGTAGTCATAGGAGTGTTTATCGCTTTTGAACCATCCATGTTAAATCGTTTTAACAATTCTAATGTATATTTAGATTGATTAAGAAATATACCATCATTAAGTTGTTTAATTTGCAATCCTGAAAAGAAAGTTAATTCACCCATTAGACTCATTTTAAATTCATGACTCGTACACTTGGCAAATGATTCACATAGTGATTCATTCGAAGAACCAAAAATAATATCGTCAACATAAATTTGCACAATAAAAAATTATTTTCAAAGTGTTTGATAAATAATGTAGTATCAACCTTGCTTTTGGTAAAATTATTTAAAATAAGAAAGGAACTAAGCCTTTCATACCAAGCTCTGGGAGCTTGTTTCAAGCCATAGAGAGCCTTAGTCAATTTGAATACATGATTAGGAAGAAGAGAATTTTCAAATCCGGGAGGTTGTTCGACGTATACTTCTTCGGAAATAAAACCATTCAAGAAGGCACTTTTGACATCCATTTGAAATAGTTTAAAATCATTACTACTAGCATAAGCAAAGAGCATCCTAATGGCTTCTAACCTTGCCATAGGAGCGAAGGTTTCTTCGTAGTCGAAACCTTCTTCTTGATTGAAACCTTTAGCCATTAGTCTAGCCTTGTTTCTAACCACGATACCGCATTCGTCTTGCTTGTTTCTAAAGATCCATTTAGTACCAATGACTAAATGGTCACTAGGTCTAGGAATAAACTTCCAGACCTCATTCCTCTCAAATTAGTTCAATTCATCTTGCATTGCAATAACCCATGAATCATCTTTCAAGGCTTCGTCAATGCATTTAGGTTCAATTTGAGAAAGGAAGGCGGCGTTAGCACAAAAATTCTTGAAGGAAGAACGAGTTTGAACCCCTTTTGATATATCTCCTATAATTAACTCCTTTGGATGAGCATCCACATACTTCCATTCCTTACGTAAGGAAGAAGATGCATCCAAGTTGCTATTTTGAGGAGGGGGTTCATCTAAATTCAAATTATCAAAACCAAGATCATCATCAAAATCGTTTTATTTAACTCAAAAATTTCATTAAAAATTACATGAATAGACTTTTCTATAACTAAGGTTCTTTTGTTAAAAACACGAAAAGCCTTAAAAACGAAAGAGTAACCAAGAAAGATGCCTTTATCGGATTTGGCATCAAATTTCCCTAAGGCATCCTTTTCATTCAAAATAAAGCATTTGCAACCGAAAACTTTAAATAAGAAACATTTGATTTTTTGTTATTCCATAATTCATAGGGAGATTTTGATAGAGATGGTCTTATTAGAACCCTATTCATGTCGTAGCAAGCCGTATTAACGACTTCGGCCCAAAAATACTTAGGTAGACTATGTTCATTCAACATAGTTCTTGTCATTTCTTGTAGATTTTTATTTTTTCTTTCAACTACTCTATTTTGTTGAGGATTTCTCGGAGTGGAGAAGTTGTGATTATATCCATTAGATTCACAAAAACTTTAGAAGTCACGTTTTGAAATTCGCCACCGTGATCACTCCGAATTGATGAAATCATGAAGCCTTTTTCGTTTTGAGTCCATAATTCATAGGGAGATTTTGATAGAGATGTCTTATTAGAACCCTATTCATGTCGTAGCAAGCTCGTATTAACGACTTCGGCCCAAAAATACTTAGGTAGACTATGTTCATTCAACATTAGTTCTTGTCATTTCTGTAGATTTTATTTTTTTCTTTCAACTACTTATTTTGTTGAGGATTTCTCGGAGTGGAGAAGTTGTGATTATATCCATTAGATTCACAAAACTTTTAGAAGTCACGGTTTGAAATCGCCACCGTGATACTTAGAGATTATATTTTAATCCATCAACTAACAATACATCATCAATTAAAAAACTTAATGTTACCTATGGTTCCCTTGCCAATGATTTTGCCTTTGTGTTGTCTCCAAAAGTGACGTACCCTTCTTCTTTGCTAGTGAGCATAAAGAAATGAGATGGATCTTCAGTCATGTGTCTTGAGCATCCACTATCAAGATACCATCTTTTACTCCTAGCTTGTGGGTTTGTCTACAAAGAGGATGGTTTTTAGGTACCCATTTGTTTCAATAATGCACACATTAGATTCAAATCTAATGATGTAACCTTTATCGCATAATTGACTAATACTTAAGAGATTATATTTTAATCCATCAACTAACAATACATCATCAATTAAAAAACTTAATGTTACCTATGGTTCCCTTGCCAATGATTTTGCCTTTGTTGTTGTCTCCAAAAGTGACGTACCCTTCTTCTTTGCTAGTGAGCATAAAGAAATGAGATGGATCTTCAGTCATGTGTCTTGAGCATCCACTATCAAGATACCATCTTTTACTCCTAGCTTGTGGGTTTGTCTACAAAAGAGGATGGTTTTTAGGTACCCATTTGATTTTGGATGCCTCAAAAATTGATCTATCAATTTTGTTATTCATCATTGAACTATTTATAGTTCCTTTAGGAACCCATATCAACTTGTGTGGACTAATTTTCCTAAATGGACATTTGTAAGCAACATATCCAGATTTACAACAAAAGTTGCATTTCAAATGAGGTGAAACATGTAATGTGGGTCCTTTAATGAAAGTGGTAGGATTTTGGTGAGATCCTCTCACAAAACCAATTCCACTTCTATTTGCGACGTGACCCTTATTTGCAAGGATCATGTCCAAGCCCTTGCTACCGACCTTAAACTTGTTTAAGGTCTCTTTAAGTAGCAAATTTTCATTTTTTATTGCTTCTAAGTGTTCACACTTAGAGCATGGAGGAGTTTGAAGACTATCAAGCTTATTTTGTAGTAAGACATGCTCTTTCTTTAATAGATTAAACTTCTTACTAATAGTTCTACACTCATCAAATAATTCGTGAAAAACGATAGAAAGTTCATCGAAAGATAAATCTTCATTAATTAAATCACATACCTCTTCTCCTAAAGCCATTAGCGTGAAGTTTGCCTCCTCTTTGCTTCTTCACTTTCGTAATCACTTGAATCATCCCAAGTTGCTTTTAAAACTTTCTTCTTCTTCAGTTGCTTCTTCTTGGCTTGGGGACATTCATTTTTTAAGTGCCCCGACTTCTTGCATTCGTAGCATATTAATTGGTCCATTTTATGTTCAAGTTTGCTTTTGGTGTTATTTTTAAATTTGTTCTTTCTTATAAATTTTTTAAATTTGTGTTAAAAGTGCAATGTCATCGTCACTGTCCTCATCACTTGATGTTCCTTTCAAGTGGTCTTCTTGTGATGTAAGTGTCATATCCTTCCTGTTCTTTGGAAAGGGGTTCTCGAGCTTTTCATGAGCATGGCACGTCATTTCATAGGTCATTAGAGACCCAATAAGTTCTTCGAGAAGAAATGTTTTAAGGTCCTTAACCTCTTGAATGGCCGTAACTTTTGGATCCCAACTCATTGGAAGGGATCTTAAGATTTTAGTTACTAGTTCAAAGTTAGAAAAACCTTTACCAAGAGCTTTGAGTCCATTGATGACATCCGTGAAATGGGTGTACATGTCTCCGATGGATTCGCTTGGTTTCAATCGGAAAAGTTCGTAAGAGTGCACAAGAATGTTGATTTTGGATTCTTTCACTCGGGTAGTGCCTTCGTGAGTGACCTCAAGAGTTCTCCAAATATCAAAAGCCGAATCACAAATTAAAACACGATTAAATTCATTTTTGTCCAATGCACAAAACAAGGCATTCATAGCCTTTGCGTTTAAAGTAAAAACCTTCTTCTCCGATTCATCCCATTCGCTCATGCGAATAGAAGATTTTTGAAATCCATTTTTGACAATAGTCCAAAGCTCGAAATCCATGGAAATGAGGAAGATCCTCATTCGAGTCTTCCAATACGTGTAATCCAACCCATTAAACATAGGCGGACGTGTAATAGAATGACCCTCATGCATGCCAGAGTAAGTCATCTCTCTTGGGTATCAAACCAAATATGAGAGTAAGCCTTGCTCTGATACCAATTGTTAGGATCGGAGCGACACTAAGAATGACTTAGTAAAGATAGCTCAAGTAAAGGAAGTTAAGAATAGGGAGATGAAAACCGAAAATTTGCTGCTAAGTAAATAAATGTTTCAGAAAGTTAAACACTCACACATTCAAGAAACACCACAATTAAAAGTGGTTCGGTCAAATGACCTACATCCACTTGCGAAGCCTTCTTCGACGAGGCTCCCAACTTCCACTAGCAAATCACTTTGAAGGGGAAGGACCAAATACCCCTCTTACAACCTTTTTACAAGTGGTTAACACTCTTACAGATTTTTCAAAGAGAAAGAGGGAGGTGAACACTTAAGCTATTGAAAACAAGACTTTGCTAAAGCTTTTTCTCAATTTTTAACTTCTCAAAAAGATGTATTCTCTGCTGAGAATTGAGGGGTATTTATAAACCCCAAGAGGATTTAAATTTGGGCTCCAAATTTTGAGTTCCTTTGGGTTCCTGGAGCTGGCGATGCTACCGCCTGTCAATGTCAATTTGACCATGCACTAGCGGTGCCACCGCCCGACCTTTCGGGTGCTAGGCGGTGCCACCACCCAGTCCGGCGGGACCATCGCCCGACCTTTCGGGTGCTAGGCGGTGCCACCACCCAGTCCGGCGGGACCATCGCCCGACCTTTCGGGTTCAAGGCGGCGCCACCGCCCGACCTTACAGGTCATTGGTTAGGCTCCAAGTTTGGCCCAAACCAGTTAATATTCGGGCCCAGTTGGCCCCTAACCAAGTTATAGGATTAACTCTTAATCCTAACCCTAATTACATGCAAACTACGAAATTAAGACGTAGTCCTAACTAGGTTTTTAACTAACAACGTCGAGTTTCCTTTCGGCGATCTTCCGACGGACTTCCGATACACCCTCGGATTTCTTCCGACGGACTCCCAGCAAGCTACCGGTCTTGTGGCGAGTTCAACGAGTCTTTGGCAAGTAGCCGAACCTTCTCGGTGATCTCCGCGAACCTCCAACGATCTCTCCGGCGGACTTCTGAAAACTTCGGCAAGTCCCCGATTTCTTCTCGGTTGGTTCGACAGCACTTCCGACGAATCTTCGAACTCTCAGCAGACTTTCAAACACCCATCGACTTGACTCCGGTAGACTTGCTTTATGTCTTCAAACTATCGTAGTTAATCCTACACTTAACTTAATAATATGGATTAGATCAATTAACCCATCAATTAATTTCATCATCAAAATCCGAGATTCAACATAATAAGCATTTAGAGTAAATCAATTGGCATGGACTGGCTTTGGTCCACAAATATGTTCTTACCCTTTGCAAGAGGCAGGGCAGGAGCTGATGCTCAGCTCCAACTCTTCCCATGAATATGATGGTTATTAAAAAGTCTCAGACAATGCCTTCATATATTTCTGGTAGATAACTACCACACAGATAGCACACTCGTCTATACACAACCAACAAAACTGAGTAATCTAAAGAGTTATCTTAAGGTCTTAATCACTGCTTTCTTCAGCTTGCTAAAATAAGCTCAAATTTCCTATTTCTACCTTAAATCATCTTAGCTCACTTTTGACTGATACTTCTGACCGACTACCCATCAAAAGAACTAGATCTTCCAGGAGAATAAATGCCCACAAATAAGATAACTACCATCTACATCGACAGTCTGCCTCACATATAAATAGCACAATCATTTTGGAATAAATTTCCCTGCTCCAATCAACCTTTCTTGACCATCGAACAATAATCGCTACATGCCCCTCAGCCCAAAACAGCCTAGTGGTACTAAAATAACCACACATGCTATATATAACAAAATGGGAAATGAAGAGACAAGTTGAAGGGGGGAGAATGGTTTAACAAACAGTAGTACCATCATCATAAAAAGAAGAATTCAACTTAATTATAAAAGCAAGATCCAAAGAAATTGTAGCTTTGTGGTATAAAATAGCTTGTCTTGAAAACAATTAAGCAAATAACTAAGATCCACAAGTTCCATCAGATTCCAGGCACATATCTATCTACTGCCCATTGTTGAACTAAAGAACCAGAAATATATCAAAGGTAAATGCTGTTTCCTTTGTCTGTGCCATGAAACCTTAGATAGGCAGTCTAGGTTCCAACAATGTCTCAGATTTGAGCTTCACAATAGCTACCAAATAGTACACCAAGCACAAACACACAAATTCAAGTAGATTGATCGCTCAACAGTTAGCAAGTTCCGTGGTTAGCAATCTTACCACAAGAAAACCAAATGCAAATCCTGTTCCAACTATAAGCAAATGTGGATGGTTGCACATAACATCTGAAGGAGATAAGTATGACCTGCACAGACAAAGATCTCTCCTAACAACATTTTACAAAATTACAGCTCGTGGAACAGTATCCAAATAGTTAGTTTCATTGTATTCAAACCAGATAAGAACTCCAGTCATCAGCACAACGAAAGGAAATATCTGGCAAGAATAAATAAGTTCATCAAAAAATCTTGATAATGTGAGATGGTGGAATTTGTAAATAGAAATTACCATTGCTAGCGCCAGCAACATGCTTCCTTTTCTTGCTTGGACAACCTTGCGGACATTGCTAATGCTGCAGAAATAACATACAATAAAATTTCAACCATTACCAAAAGAGACTGCAACTTGCCCCACCATACAATTTGTTGATAGGTTGGCTGAATTTTTTTTCAGTAACTATATATTTAAAATGGATATGCTACATAATCGATATATCACTAGTGTATACTCAAGAATCTCTTTAAGACCAATTAAGAATCTTACATTACAATTCAAGCCAGAATATGTGGTGTGAATAACTTAAATGATCCCAACTTGGGACATCAACATCAAAGAAAGGGTTAGTGGGTAATTAACAAAAATAGAACATAATTTTTCTGATTTGACAGAAACAAAATCAGATGTAATTACTATTATTAACTCTTGCTAGATAATTAGACAAAATCTTTATAAGCTCAATCAAGCATGCATATCCATCAACAGGCATTGACTTGACATGTCACGTATCTGCAAAAAATGATTTTTGTCAACCAATGCTCCTTAATTTTGTTTCATTCCAATCAATGCTCCTTAATTTTGCTTCACTCCTTAACAACAGGAAAGCTACGCATCTGTCAATCATTATGATCCAACAAGGATTTTTGTGAGCTCAAGAAACTGCTAAATTAAATTTCAAGCATAAGTTTATTAATTTAATAGAAATTACTGAGCAATAACTATCTTAATGGTAAATTTAACAGCAAGATTGAGAAAGCATAAGTTATGAGAAAGCACATTTGTTTTTGGTTAGAACTAATTAGGTATAATCACAACTAAAAGTACCAAAAATGTGTTTCTGGAAAATTATCATAAATCATGATAAAGAAGCTTACTTGGAGCTGATGGTTGGGAAGACACCAAAAACAATCAAAATAAACAGCACAACTCCATAGGTTGGAATCTCTGAAAAAAAAATCAGGAAAAAGTTTCATTTACAGATAAGGATATGAAGATATGAGCAATTCATCATCAATGAACTGAAACAGAACCAGTTAAAATGTTAAGTAATAAGTGAGAAAAGACACGTAGTTATCCAAGTACTGGAGGACCATCAAAATATAAAAGATAAATACAATATACATGTCCCTAAAGGTGCGTGCAAAGTATACCCTCTTAGAAATGATTTGGTCCAAGCACAATTAGTTGCAGTGCAGTGAAGATACATACAGAAAAAGAAACTGCCCAATATATTTAGACCAGAAAATGAAAAGGAATTATATTTCATGGAATTTCAATGATGCTGGATATTACCAAGTCCAAGCCCAAAAAAGGACACATCTGTCTGTTAAAATATAAATGCTTCGGCCAAACACTAGATATCTGACTAGACACTAGTATCTTAGCAGAGACAATTGAGATATTTCTTTTCTTTCCCTTTTTTCTTAGCTTTGGTTGCATTGCTTTTTCCGTATACCACAACATTTCCAAACTGGATTGAGGCGCCATAATAGTCTCTCTAATGATCAATAAGGAACCAATAAATAAAAGTAAATCCTTGAGCATTGGAAAATCAAATTGAGAAAAAAAAGCTATATAAAAATGTTCTTGGGCTTCATGACACAACAATTGCTGAAGATATGGAGACATAATGTTCTTTGCTTCTGATAAAAAATCAATTAGTACTAAAAGACATCTCTGAAGTCCTTATTGTTCTAATTGAGGAGCTCTTACAATTCTAGTGAGATAAGGATAATAAGTAGGATAACATTGATGGCCAATATCTGGAATATGGATTGCAACAATTCTCCATGTCACTTAGAGATCCATTTTTTACTATAAATCATATTATTTTCAATGGTTGTTGTAGAGATCATAGGAAACACCAGTTGAAAAGTCGCCTAAGGAACTCCTGTCTTTTTATCCAAATCAAACTTAAATCCTGAAATCTGATTGTTGCATCCGTGTACAGTATGATAGTACTGCAGCTGACCTTCAGTTCAACTGAAAACCAAATCATCACAGTACAACTCTGGATCCAGAGCTTATTTTACATCAAATATCACCCGAAAAGCTCCTCAATATGAGTCTCCCATTTCCTACTATACAAGCTCATATCTAACTAAGAGCGGCCAGCAAATTAAATGGAACAAAATCTGAGTACCCAACCATACAGTTTTTATTATGGAGTCGACAGGGCTCAACCTCAATCCAAATCTTTTCTTTCCCTTTTTTCTTAGCTTTGGTTGCATTGCTTTTTCCGTATACCACAATATTGCCAAACTGGATTGAGGCGCCATACTAGTCTCTCTAATGATCAATAAGGAACCAATAAATAAAATTAAATCCTTGGGCATTGGAAAATCAAATTGAGAAAAAAAAGCTATATAAAATTGTTCTTGGGCTTCATGATACAACAATTGCTGAAGATATGGAGACAATGTTCTTTGCTTCTGATAAAAAATCAATTAGTACTAAAAGACATCTCTGAAGTCTTTATTGTTCTAATTGAGGGGCTCTTACAATTCTAGTGAGATAAGGATAATAAGTAGGATAACATTGATGGCCAATATCTGGAATATGGATTGCAACAATTCTCCATGTTACTAGAAGATCCATTTTTTACTATACATCATATTATTTTCAATGGTTGTTGTAGAGATCATAGGAAACACCAGTTGAAAAGTCGCCTAAGGAACTCCTGTCTTTTTATCCAAGTCAAACTTAAATCCTGCAATCTGATTGTTGCATCCATATACAGTATGATTGTATTGCAAGCTGACCTTCAGTTCAACTGAAAACCAAATCATCACAGTCCAACTCTGGATCCAGAACTTATTTTACATCAAATATCACCTAAAAAGCTCCTCGATATGAGTCTCCCATTTCCTACTATACAAGCTCATATCTAACTAAGAGCAGCCAGAAAATTAAATGGAACAAAATCTGAGTACCCAACCATACAGTTTTTATTATGGAGTCGACAGGGCTCAACCTCAATCCAAATCTTTTCTTTCCCTTTTTTCTTAGCTTTGGTTGCATTGCTTTTTCCGTATACCACAATATTGCCAAACTGGATTGAGGCGCCATACTAGTCTCTCTAATGATCAATAAGGAACCAATAAATAAAATTAAATCCTTGGGCATTGGAAAATCAAATTGAGAAAAAAAAGCTATATAAAATTGTTCTTGGGCTTCATGATACAACAATTGCTGAAGATATGGAGACAATGTTCTTTGCTTCTGATAAAAAATCAATTAGTACTAAAAGACATCTCTGAAGTCTTTATTGTTCTAATTGAGGGGCTCTTACAATTCTAGTGAGATAAGGATAATAAGTAGGATAACATTGATGGCCAATATCTGGAATATGGATTGCAACAATTCTCCATGTTACTAGAAGATCCATTTTTTACTATACATCATATTATTTTCAATGGTTGTTGTAGAGATCATAGGAAACACCAGTTGAAAAGTCGCCTAAGAAACTCCTGTCTTTTTATCCAAGTCAAACTTAAATCCTGCAATCTGATTGTTGCATCCATATACAGTATGATTGTATTGCAAGCTGACCTTCAGTTCAACTGAAAACCAAATCATCACAGTCCAACTCTGGATCCAGAACTTATTTTACATCAAATATCACCTAAAAAGCTCCTCGATATGAGTCTCCCATTTCCTACTATACAAGCTCATATCTAACTAAGAGCAGCCAGAAAATTAAATGGAACAAAATCTGAGTACCCAACCATACAGTTCATTATGGATTGGACAGGGCTCAACCTCAATCCAACTCAAGCCTAGACCAGACCAGCCAAGATCTTTTGGCTCTCATTGGGCTGCCACAGCTGTTCAACTGTTACCTTACAGGCTGGACTTGTCCTGTATAAGGCCTGAAATGGGATTGGATACTTCGTGATGCATGTTTACAGCTTAGAGATAGTTCAGGCAGTAATGACAATGGATTTGGAAGGAAGAAGATTGGTATTTGGCTCTGAAAAGGATTCCTAAACAGAAAAAAAAGGGGGGGCAGCCCATAGATATAACTTAGCTCCACTAGTAAATGGTAGTCCGTATATGTGTCACATAGTACCAAGAGGGCATGCTACTGGATTGTCTTCTCCTCTTTTATGCAAAAATTTAGTTCAATTAGTAGAACTTAATTGTTACTTGTTAGTTCATAACTTTGAAGGTTTCTTCTCTTCCTTGAACTAGAAAGAGTGTTAGTAAAAGGAACCATTCCTAACAGTTCTTCCGGATCCAGTTTGCACAACCTCTTCAAATGCTCATGTTCTTCAGTTCCTATTCAAGAGGGTTTCTTCAATTTGAAATAGAAGGTATATTCTACAACACAAAGACACATTTCACGTGCATATACAGTTCATAAGCCGAAACTTTTCTCTGAAGTGGCAATCACAATAAACAATGTACCACTTTTCATGTTGGCCATAACAAGTTGAAGTCCATAAATCATGTGTGACGAACTAAACTTAAATTCCAAAGTTAAAACAAAGTCATAAGTGTATAAAATTCACATTCATGTTTCTGTCGCACTGTCAAGATCTAAAAGCTTCATCAAAGTATCATTTTTACGCTTGTATCATTTCTAGGTACCTGCTCATCAAGGCACCTTAAAGATAATATCCACGTCAAATGTTTGAACTTCAAAGATATTTAAACATAATTGTATGCAAGTCTCTCATTAATCTGTAAAGTTCAAAAAACTAATCCAATCTTTTATAAACCTGATAGAGTTCACAGTCAAATATCCTTTAAGGAGTGTACATGTTGACATGTGGCTTCCCAGATAAATATAACAATGTATTATAATCAACTCTTTTCTAACATGAAATTTTGCTTCTCTCAATGTTAGTTGTCCTTTGTACTAAAATCCTAAATTCAGACTCTCTCTCATATATGCTCTACAACAACACTAAGCACATAGGGAAAATAAACTTATCACCTACTTATAAT
Source organism: Musa balbisiana (assembly GCA_004837865.1). NCBI lineage: Eukaryota > Viridiplantae > Streptophyta > Magnoliopsida > Zingiberales > Musaceae > Musa > Musa balbisiana. Next base: position 12,476,863 of record CM017190.1, on the reverse strand, counting down.
GTACCAAGGATTAGAAATTTTTCCAAGAAGAAAATGATCATCAATGACACATAATAGAAATTCTATTTTAATACTTTTATGAAACAGTGGCTACAAAAAAATGGTATACTAGGAACTCATTGTAGATTCAATACAAGGATACAGAAACATAAGTAATATAACATAAAAGAGTTATCCGATGTTTGGCTAACAATAGTCGCAAGAAATACTTAAGAGAACAGCAGATTTATGAAGAATGATTAGTCACTAAGCAAATGAAGTCCATGGATGAAAAAATATAACCATTTAATCACAACTGATGAAAAAGTATGTCATGGAGTTATGAAAGTGATCCAACCACCCTGACCAATGGTTAATCACAAGGTATTTTACTAAAACCCAAAAGATGATATCAATAACTTATTCAAAACTTACCATGAGCAACTGGCATCCAACCCACGAGAGGGATTGATTTCCTGAAGTCCTGTGCCCACCACTCAGCACCTAAAAGAAGAAAACATTTTAGAAACATGGAGATCTGATTTCTTAAATAGTAGATGGCCATCACACAAAAACCAAAAAAATGGAGGACAAATTAATTCTTCAGTTTAAATTACAGTACAAAATAAGCTTTAAATCCACATACCCCAAAAGAAGGTAAGCCAATGGGCAACGTATATCAACATGAGTCCCTCTGTAGGTCCATTAATTATTGGAAGAATAAGTGTATTTGTAAAGAAGCTGTATCAAAGACAAATGTGTTTCATTATATGCAAATAGAACTCTAAGAAGAAGGATCACATACAGAACTCAAAGCCAACAACTAGTTCGCCAACTAGTTCGCCAATAAAGAACAAAGAGAAGAAAATGCCACCATAATACTGAATATCAGACCTAAGGTCAACAGTATCAACAGACAATTACTCATCATTGTGATTTGTCTGGCATGAGACAACCTCATCCTTAGGTGAAAAGGAAACCAAAAAACGTTGTCTGTAACTCCTTACATATTGGGTCTTTATAGATACATGCAAGTTTCGGTTGTAGTGTCTTATGCACTTTCAAAGTCATGAATTGTGGATATAGCCCTTTAATTTTTTCAGACTCCTAAAACATCCATAACCTCCAACCAATCAAATAATACCATTCTACAAAATGATATCGATCAGATCTAAGAACTAAAGAATGATGCTCCTAGGTTGTTTCCAGCATCAATTACAGCAGCATAACAGTAAACCCTAATTCAAAGATTAACAGGAAATATATACAAAAAGAAAGGAAGATGAGGGAGCAAGAGGAAGATGAGAGCAAAGAAAGGTTTGTGGCATCTTTTCCTTCGTCACATCACATGTACACAAAGACCTATATCTACACCTCAATCCTTCTTAAAACTATCCAGCTGAGACCCACCAACAGTTGTAACTGTAATAAGCAAGGATTTTAATTTCGAATAATATAACCCGTACCGGGCAGTACGTACGGTCCGCCAGCAGAACGAAACATGGACCACCCGCTATCAGACAGTACCGTCGATTGGGGCTGCTTCCACCCCGTCACCACCCTAAATCGATCGGCGACCATTGCCACCCACTACCGAGTGGTGTTAGCCGAGGGAGAGCTAAGGGAGAAGAAAGAAGAGGGAGAACTTGGAGATCCGGCGCTGCTCTCCCTCGACGATCCCAATCCGTCACCGCCCTCCCTCACCAGACACCACAGATGAGATGTCGTCTCCTCATTTGAGACGACGAGGCCTCGGCATCGTCGACGACTTCTCCTCATCCGCACGGGGAGAAGCCTCAATGACATCGCAGGGAGAAGAACCGAGGCAACAAGGTGGCAACATCACCTCGTCGCCCTTTTTTGCGCGAGGAGAAGGAAACCTCGATTTCTTCTCCCCATGCGGGCAGAAAAAGGAGGCAACATCGCCCCTTTTTTTTAACATACATATATATATATGTATATATATATGTATGTATATATATATGTATATATATATGTATGTATATATGTATGTATATATATGTATGTATATATATACATATATACACACATTTATATATATACATACATACATATACATATATATATACATATCGAGCGGTACACCCTAGTGTACCGTATCATACCAAGCTACGCTCGAAACTCCGATACAGTACGAGATTACAATTCTTGATAATAACTACACTTCTTTTTATTTTTCCTTTTTCCTAAAAAGGTGCACAAACAGCATGCTAAATCATACATTTCTAACAGCTCGTGATGGAACTAATAAAAAGCTTGTGTATGATTTATGCCAATTCTAGGAAATGCAGAAGATCATTGTCATTGTAAATGCCTCTTGTAGTAGGCACTGCCCAGAATCCAGTTTATTAGCAAAAAAAGAAAAGCATCCAAATGCAATTGTACTGACATAAAGAAATTTTCATATACCACAAGCATTAGGCATCGTAGGCCTAAGCTATTGACTAACAGATGGGCACTCTTCCATTCAATTGCACCATGTTGTCCTACTAACCATCTGGGTATGGATACTGTTCCACGTTGCAATTTATGAAACATTATCATATTTCCATTCATCAAATAAGAGATAATGCATGCAATAACCAAAGTTGCCAAGCATTACCTAAGCAAAGATCAAAGTAGGTCGAAAAATGATCACATAGTACAAGATGATAAAGATTAGATATAGCCAACAGTGAATGGTAGCACATAATGTTAAACACATCGGCCAAATCAAATGAAAAAATTACAGAGCAAAATGAACAATAAACAACAGTAAAGTTTCATCTATCAGAATGAATGTAGTATAATGTTGTTTAAGGAGAAGAACATACTGTTCCCATGTTGCAAAATAAAATGGGACAGCTGCAATTACCCAGAACCAGAAAGTAGCTCTTCCACACATGCCAGTGCTCCCAAAAGCTAAGGCTTCAAACTGGTATGACGAAGAGAGACAAGATCATAAGTGCAACATCCAAAACATTAATCAACAGGAGAAGATAAGAAAAATGACATACAGCACATGTCAAGAGCATCGCATCACAACCTGCAATGATAAAAAATTTAAGAGATCAAGATATAGCGATATAACATCAGATGGTAAGGTAAATATACTAATGGGAAGAGATTTACCATGATCAAAAAGTTCTCCCAATGGACTAGAGGAATTGGTCCGCCTTGCTTGTTTACCATCCACTGCATCAAAAGTCTGGGCAAGACAACATTAAAACATTTAGTATTAGTAAATTGGAAATAGATTCTACATAACAAAAGCTGCACCATCAAACATATTTTGCAATACAAGTTTGTTTTAATCAAAGATAACGACATGCCAGGTTTTCAATTTTACATCTCTCTCTCTCCCCCTCAAACCCCAAAAACAATCCCTTCCCACACACCCCTCCCCCCCCTCCCTCTTCTTTCTTTTTCATTTCCCCCCTCCTCCTAAGGACAAAAACATAATTCAAGATTCATCTGCATGATCATTTTCTTTTCATCCCTGTTCCATTTCTTTCTTTTACAAAGCAATGGATTATTTTCTAAATCTACTAGGTCTTTGAACAAACCTGATATAAGAAGAGAAGCAATCCATGTGCAAGGTGAACCCATCTTGGTGGGGCAGTGTCCAAATGGGGTGAATATATCTGTGAAAGAATAGGCCAAGTCAGACTGTAGTTATCGAATATGAAAATTAAAATATGACAAAGCAAATGCATCTTGCAGTTAAATGCATATTAACATTCATTAAAACAACAAAGAGGCATCTTTTATACAAGACAAGAGGCTAGTTGAGGTAGGCATGAGATAGTCATTGGTAGCTTTCTTCATCATGAAAGAAAGCAACTAAAAAAAAACAGTCTTTGTTAGATGCTGCTCAAGGTTAAGCACACAAAAAAATTTCAAAAAGAAAGGTTTAAGCTAGTCTTCAATTGCATTGTCCAAAACCATTCCAAAGATTAAATAATTTCTCATAACATTGGAGCCAAGAAACTAGGTAAGTAAAATCAGGGATTTGAATCTCGAATCGCACTGCCTAGGACGGGTAGTATGTACCAGTCCGCCAGCTGACCGACATACGACCACCCGCTACCAAGCGATGTCAGCTGGCGGATAGGATGAGGACGATAAGGAAGACGAGGCTGCAACGCTTGTTGGATGGAGAAGGCATGACGGAGAAGAGAGTTGGACGTGGTGGGACACAAAGAAGCGCTCCGTCGGGTGGAACACGATAGGGGGAGGGTCCTCGCTTCGTCGGGTAGAACACTGTAGGGGGTGGGTCCTCGCTCCGTCGAGCGAAACGCGGTACAGGGTGAAGGGATGCAAGGGATGAGTTTGAGCTGGGGACAAAGGCAACTTGTTGCATCCTTGCCCGCTCCGCCATCACCCCTTCTCGCTCTCGTCGTCATCTTGGTCTTCTTCCTCACAGTTGCTAAGGGCAGTAGCAGCGAGGGAGCGAGAGATGAGCTCGCCCTGGGCTAGATCCCCGTCAAATACGACTACCACGGGAGCATTACAAAGTGCCTTGCAAGGGATGAGTTTGAGCTGGGGACAAAGGCAACTTGTTGCATCCTTGCCCGCTCCGCCATCACCCCTTCTCGCTCTCGTCGTCATCTTGGTCTTCTTCCTCACAGTTGCTAAGGGCAGTAGCAGCGAGGGAGCGAGAGATGAGCTCGCCCTGGGCTAGATCCCCGTCAAATACGACTACCACGGGAGCATTACAAAGTGCCTTGCAAGGGATGAGTTTGAGCTGGGGACAAAGGCAACTTGTTGCATCCTTGCCCGCTCCGCCATCACCCCTTCTCGCTCTCGTCGTCATCTTGGTCTTCTTCCTCACAGTTGCTAAGGGCAGTAGCAGCGAGGGAGCGAGAGATGAGCTCGCCCTGGGCTAGATCCCCGTCAAATACGACTACCACGGGAGCATTACAAAGTGCCTTGCAAGGGATGAGTTTGAGCTGGGGACAAAGGCAACTTGTTGCATCCTTGCCCGCTCCGCCATCACCCCTTCTCGCTCTCGTCGTCATCTTGGTCTTCTTCCTCACAGTTGCTAAGGGCAGTAGCAGCGAGGGAGCGAGAGATGAGCTCGCCCTGGGCTAGATCCCCGTCAAATACGACTACCACGGGAGCATTACAAAGTGCCTTGCAAGGGATGAGTTTGAGCTGGGGACAAAGGCAACTTGTTGCATCCTTGCCCACTCCGCCATCACCCCTTCTCGCTCTCGCCGTCATCTTGGTCTTCTTCCTCACAGTTGCTAAGGGCAGTAGCAGCGAGGGAGCGGGAGATGAGCTCGCCCTGGGCTAGATCCCCGTCAAATACGACTACCACGGGAGCATTACGAAGTGCCTTGCAAGGGATGAGTTTGAGCTGGGGACAAAGGCAACTTGTTGCATCCTTGCCCGCTCCGCCATCACCCCTTCTCGCTCTCGCCGTCATCTTGGTCTTCTTCCTCACAGTTGCTAAGGGCAGTAGCAGCGAGGGAGCGGGAGATGAGCTCGCCCTGGGCTAGATCCCCGTCAAATACGACTACCACGGGAGCATTACGAAGTGCCTTGCAAGGGATGAGTTTGAGCTGGGGACAAAGGCAACTTGTTGCATCCTTGCCCGCTCCGCCATCACCCCTTCTCGCTCTCGCCGTCATCTTGGTCTTCTTCCTCACAGTTGCTAAGGGCAGTAGCAGCGAGGGAGCGGGAGATGAGCTCGCCCTGGGCTAGATCCCCGTCAAATACGACTACCACGGGAGCATTACGAAGTGCCTTGCAAGGGATGAGTTTGAGCTGGGGACAAAGGCAACTTGTTGCATCCTTGCCCGCTCCGCCATCACTCCGCCATCACCCCCTTTCCGTCTCTCAAGATGGAAAGGGGGTGATGGTTTCTTCTTAAAAGAAGAAGAAACCATCCGGCGGAGTGGGCAAGGATGGTTTCTTTTCTTCTTATAAGAAGAAGAAACCATCCTTGCCCACTCCCAGGATGGTTTCTTCTTAAAAGGATGGTTTCTTCTTCTTTTAAGAAGAAACCATCTCTCATGTGGAGCGGGCGAGGATGGTTTCTTTCTCTTTTAAGAAGAAACCATCCGCAGGCGAGGATGGTTTCTTCTTAAAAGAAGGGCGTACCACTCAGTATGCCGGTATGGAACAAAATTAAAAACCTTGAGTAAAATCATTTTCTCAGACTTAAGTTGTAATGCTGGTTATGCTGGTCGGATACATAGCTATGAAACAGTTCACCAGACACATCGGTGTGTGCCAATACAGAAGCATAAGTGCATATTGGATAGTTTATGCTTGCCACATGGTTGAATGGCAGAAGAGAATGACATTTTGCAGGATCCTCACAAGTAGGCTGGTAACCAGAACATAGCATGGTAATTCTTGAGCATTACCCAAGGTAATCCATGGTAGCAAAAGACTGTCCACCATGTGACTCATTTAAGATGGAATCAGTGCATCAGTAATCGCAATACATATAACACTGTTATAACTAAATTTTGCCAGACAACAAAAGCTGTGACTGTGTCAATGAAAATAACAACCTAACACAATAACACTTAAATAATTAGAAAGCCACAAGGGGGAGAGAAGAAACAAAATCCTGAAATGTCAAAGACTTGAGGTGATTGAGAGAATATCCACTGAGAGAGACCAATAGTAATTGCATGAAATATATACCAAATTACATAAGAGAAATTTTGCCAGTTCTATGCACATTCACCTTATACTTTGCATTAAGACTTGAGGAAATCCAATCCAGCCTTGTTAAATATTGTCCCAAGAACACACTATTACATGCCACTTTTCTTATTTATGGCACAGAGTTAGTTGCAGACCAGTAAGTCCACATCAACAAATGTGCCTCAATGAATGGGCAGATCTGCAGGACCACAATCTTTTTTCTTTGTTATTGCAATTTTGATTGGAATATACCTTTCATACAAGTTGTGTTTAAGCTCAACTTAATTAATTGCCTCTTCAATACCTTCCATCTGGTGATACAAAGAAGCATTAACTACATATCTTTTCACATATTGAGTATAGCTAAAAGAGCAAATTGGCTTCCAAGAGTAAAGTTGTCACTCATTTAATTCAAAGATTATTTGTCCTTTCTCTCTCTCATATTTTTTTATTATAGCTAAAGGAGAAAATTGGCTTCTAACAGTTAAGCTATTACTCATTTAATTCAAAAATTATATACTCTCTCTGAGGGAACTGATCCCCCACCTACAGAATTACCGTGGTTGAATGTTTGAGCTCATCCTCCAAAACGATTAAATCTAAAAACTCTTCAAGAAGAAGAGACAACCAATAGCCAAAGGCCTGGTTGGTAATTATTCACAACTTCCACTCAGATATAAATCCATGCCATCAAAATATTTTCTTTGTCAATGTGGTAATTCCCCACAGTTTGTAAAGAAAAATATGTAATTAAATTAATGTTTTCCTTTTTCTTAACAGGATTTTTTAAGAACATTAATTAGCTAGTTTCAAATTGACACTAACACAAACAAAATATATTTCCAATGCTACAAAGTGAAAATCATGCAGCTGGAAGGCTACAGTAATATGTAGCCACCTCACGTGGATATGGTTTTAGTGAGAAAGGTAAGAGTCTATCTTCAAATAAGTATCTTTTCCACTCAGTGTAGTCCCACTCCAGCCTATCATTGTGGTTCAGATAAAATGATGTATCAAATTTTCAAATGAACAGTAACTTCATATCTGAAGGTTGAACTCGCTCAAACTTTATCTCTTTCCTTCTCCTTTTAGTTATTCTTCCTTTCCTGGCTTTTATCCATCCATCCCATTGACTCGTTAAACCCTAGACATGATGATCAATCAAACAAGCAATTAAGGCAGCAGACAGCATGCTATTACAAAAACATGCCCTCACCACTGCCTCTGGAACCCTATCCCTGAAAGGTAGGGAGATAGCAGTCATAGAAGAAGTGTCAATTTGAAACTTTTGACACAATTGAGCCAAAAGAATCTCAATTATAGCCCTTACAAATCAAACCTTATCTAAGATTGATAACAAGTTAAGCCCAGTACATTATCTCCAAAGTGATTGTTAGGATGGACCAACTTCAGAGGACCATTAAACACATACCTAAGAAAATGACAGCACAACTAAGATTAAGCATACAAAATATGGCTTCCTTAATCTATAACTTAATCACATATATAGAAGAAGAGATAGTTACACGAAAAAACAATCAGATAGAAGGGTTGTTGGAACTACTTACATAGCCAAGAACTGCAGATGTAACTAAGAACATAAGCCCCATAAGTGTAATCTGGAAATCACATAAATGAGATGACTGCTCCTTCAGCAAAGATGATTTGGCTATAGAAGAAGTGCAGAAAAAAGAAGCAACACTGGTGGGGTTCTTACCAAGTTTGGCCTGCAAAAGCATCTCACATGTGAGGATGAAATAGAAAACAACTTGCAACATCATAGAGATGTGTTTATATGTAGAGTACAACTTGCAACCAAAGATAAAAGAACTTTTACACTATTACTATATGGATGTGTTTATATGTAAACACACATACATTGAAGTGTATACATATGAGGATGTACCAGATGGAACAAAATAAAATGAAATATTAGAAAATATTAGAAGACAAGCTCACAAATTAGAAGACATACAAAAATCACTTCAGCCATAAGTACCAGATGGGGAAAACAAAGGTTATATATCTATGGCAAACCCCAATATAGATCAAATTCTTATTGCTTGACTTCAAAACTACACCTGCACCAAAAAACATTTACTGTTTGATTATACAATGAGCTGGTGCAGAAATTTTGACCAAAGTCCTGTTTGATGTAAACAAGTGTGTTCTACTTTCTTATCTTCGGTAAGGGAAGAATACTCAACTATGATATCTTGAACTACGCTGGTCGAATGTCACCATTACTCATCATCTAACCCAAGGTTTTGAATATCGTACTGTCACGAACAAAATTGTAAATGGGATGTTCGACGTAATGCTTATGTATGTCCATGTCTTTTGGTTTATTCATGCTTTGCACAGCATGTAAAGGGCTGGCAATAGGCTTAGCAGCCCCATTTTCTTTCGATTTGTAGTAGACCATTTTGGATCCTTTGTTATGCAACCATTTAGAGCTTGTAAAATCTGTTTGTAATTTACATTGGTTATGAAGTGTTTTCTGAAATGATTGCTTGTGGATCCCGAGTGAAGCGTTTTCTCTAACCTGTTTCCTCTTTCGTAGGTCCTAAGAGACCATAGGAGGTTTCGGGGAGGCTGACATTTGCGGATGGACACGCAAGGGTGTCGCACGACTTAGGCAAAACCAGCTAAGTCCGTGACAGATGGTATCAGAGCGGGACAAGAACTCATAGAAACACTTGGCATGCAAACGTGGGGGACCTAGCGGGACTGCATTGAGAGCAGCCAGCACAGATGACCGTTTGAGGGAAAACGAGCATGGAGATGTAGGGAAAAGGAGTCGCTCAGAAGAGCGGGCATCTGAGATTGGCATTCAGAGGAATGGCCAACCTTTCGCGCAAGAGACACCACGAGGACAAACAAGCTAGGAAGATTACGTAGCGCACAAAGGTTAGGATGGTTGAGTTTGAGCTACAGCTCAACGTTGGCAACCATACTTGATGGCAGTGATTTCAATAGGCACTTGGGCGCTCGCCTAGGCGCTCGGGCGAGGCGAGGCCCGAGCGCCTCGCTTCATTTCCAGGCGACGCGCTTCAAAGAATTCACAAGGAACAAAGAATTAGTGAGATATGGTGTCACCCTATTTGTTACTTCATTCTTGAAATTACAAAGCGTGCATCGTCAAAAACATAATCTGAGAAACATGTTTACCTCTAAGAAATGGGTTACAAGCAAATGAGCAAAAGAAGCAAAAGGCAAGAAGGCTACTGATATCATCTTAATGTCATCCTTTTGGAATCATGTAATTTATATATTAAAGGTAATGAGTCCTCTTGTTCGAATCCTTCGGTTGGTGAATAATGAAAATAAACCTGCAATGAGATATATTTATGAGGCTATGGATAGAGCAAATGAGACGATTAAAAGGTCTTTTAATGAAAATGAAAAAAAATAAGATAAAATTTTTACAAGCATTGACGAAAGATGAAATTATCAACTTCATCATCCCTTACATGCAGTAGGATATTATTTGAACCATAAATTCTTTTATAATATTAAATTTGTTGGGTTTGATGTAGAAGTTTTGCATGGGTTATATCAGTGCGTTACAAGATTAGTTTTAATTCTTGAGGTGCAAGATAAGATTATTCGTGAATTATTTTTATATAAAAATGCTAAAGGTCTTTTTGGAATTCCAATAGCCGTTCGATCCAGGACAACTACGTCTCCAGGTATTAATAATTTAATATAATTAATTTCATCTATAGTATATTACTATTTTATTGCTAATAATAACATAAATTTTGCAGCTGAATGGTGAAGTCTATTTGGAAATTCCACCCCGAACTTATAGCAATTTGCTATTAAAGTACTTAGTGTAACATGTAGTGCTTCGAGTTGTGAGCGAAACTGGAGTGTCTTTGAGCATGTAAGGATCACTAAATATTTTTGTTTTAATTTATTTATTTATTTAGATAGATGTATTAATATATTTTTAAATTATATGACATGACAGATTCACTCAAAGAGAAGAAATCGATTGGAACATTAACAATTACACGATCTTGTTTACATAAAGTATAATCAAGCTTTGAATGCTCGTCATGATTTGCAAAATAGAATTGATCCAATCTCATTGCAAGATATTGATGATTCAAATGAGTGCTTGGTGAGAGAAATTGGTGCTAACTTGCAAGATGCTGAAGACGAGCTTGTATTTGAAAATAATAGATTAATATGGGGAGATGTGGCAAGAGCTTCAGGTGCTGGGGAATTACAAATATATACAAGACAAATAACAAAGAGAAAAATGAGTGCAAAAACATCAAGCTCGGCTTCTGCTATTATTGAAGACATAGAGAATGAAACATATTTTAATAAAGAGGAAGGACAAGAGGAAGAGGAAGAGGACGAATTCAATGAAGATGATTTGTGTGAAAATGACGAAAATATTGATCATGATGAATGACTTTGATATAAAATTTTATTTTTTTGAATTTTAAAACTTTTTGTTAATGTGACATTGTGATTTTGTACCTTAAATTTTCTTAATTTAATAGCATATTTTTATTTAAAATTTTAAATAATTATATTTATTAATTATATTATATATTTTTATATTTTAGCGCCTCGGGCGTTTTTGGACCTTGGCGCCTAGCGCTTTTTAAATCACTGCTTGATGGTGCTCAAGGCAAGCGAGGCGCTTGGTAAAGGATATGTAAGGTGGAATGGGTTGTTCAGCAACCGAAAGAGTTGTGCAAAGCTCACAGAGGTAAGGGGAATTGCTCACTCGAAGAATTCGGTACTCATGTAAAGGGTTGTATGCGAACGATGAAGTGTTCATGGCTATCGCAAGGTGACCGAAACTCGACGCTCGGGAGCTTTGAAACTTTCTCTTCAGCATGAGAAGGATATGTCCGTAAGAGGCTGAAGTGTGCAGCGAGTTCAGCATGTTGCTGGGACTTGAGGGGTGCAGCGGGGGTTGTATTGACGTGGAGTCACAATCTAGCAAGTGCATTTGCGGGAGGCAGAACAATATACAGTTTGTTCAGCAAGGCGGAGTAGTCCAAGGGGATGGTGATCTCCGAAACTTTCAGAGAAAAGTTTGTGAAGAGAAAAGTTGCTTTAACATGACAAATATCCAGGAGGGATAAGTCTCGACTCTCCAGAGGGAGAACCATATGCAACGGACCGCAAATGTTGCTCCAATATGACAAATATCCAGGAGGGATAAGTCTCGGCTTTCCAAAGGGAGAACCATGTGCAACAGATCGCACATGTTGCTCCAACAGGACAAATATCCAGGAGGAATAAGTCCTTGCTCTCCAAAGGGAGAATCATGTACAAGGGACCGCACATGTTGAGGAGTACCTCAAAACAACTCCACAAAGCTCAACGGACCGAGCGAGCGACGATGAGTCATCGCATGATCTCGCCTGAGATAATGCATTAAGGGATGTATTGCAAGATCAAGTGGGGGAGCGATCTAAGGCAACACAAATAAAGGTACACTTGGAGTCGATATAGGGATCGGACTCAATGGAGGGCTGACCCATGGAATGGTGAGCATGAGGACTATCATCAACTCGATGCAAATCGAGGAGCATAGCAACTTGGGTGAAACTTGACAAAGTACCCAAGCCGCATGAAGGGAGCCAGCATAGAATATGAGACATGGAGCGAAGGCACAAAGCTTTCCTTGAATAGAGGTCAAGGATATGAACTCTTGCAGACGCAAGAGCAGGATCATGTCATTCCATGGGTCCTTCATTCTGATAGAGCGAAGTCATCTTGCATGGTGCCAAAGACGAACGAAGCTTCTGGGCACATGCACCTTATCTCGGAGAAGCATTTGATGGAGGAACTAAGGCGACTTAACTCGCGAAGGCGAAGTTGGGTTCAGAAGGCCTTGGCATGGGGCAAGAGGACGCGAAGATAGGTGCTCTTGAAGAATATGTCATAGTACTGACATTCAAATTGCCATGAAGGGAGCAGTGCGCAACGGAGATTGTGCTGATAGGAGCAGAGGTCTAGGATCCAGACAATGGTTTACCAATTTTAGCGAAGTCGGTGGACTTCGAGAGCTACTAGGCGACGGACTGTCCTAAAGTGGTGCTTTGTTTAGGTATGACCCGAGAGCGGATGGACAAAGGTTGATTGCCAAAAGGAGCGAACACAATCGAAAGTAGAAGAGGCCTCGCGATGTGTTGGCAAAGGCCACACATGGAGGGATCACAATTCAAGTTCACCCCACAAGGATCAGAATGCAATGGAGATATCACCAAGATGCGACATGGTGTAGCGAATCATGGTGGAATAGTTCGTGGCAATGCGATTCACACGAATCTAGTCCCGTGAGGGACTATATCATATAGAGGTATGATAGAGAGCTACTGGGAGCTCCACTTTGGTGAACAACACGACAACAAGAAGGGCTATAGATTCAACGAGTGAAAGTCATGGTATCGCAGAGGTCGGTCTTCCGTGCATGCATCGAATTTTGTATCGGATGAAAGCATTAGCCATTAGCATATGGGGGTTGTATACCACTAAGAGAAAAGTTTGAATGTAAGTACCAGTGAGTCCCATGGGAGGGATCATGCAGAGGTATGATCAGAGCGGCTGGAGAGTTGGACTACTCTAGAGCCCATATTCACTTAAGGGAGCCCGGTAAGTCAGAAGACAAGGCCGAGTAAGCGAACGTTGCTACCAAAGAAGCTAAGGAGAATATAATCAGTGTGAACCCTACAACATGATGGCAGAGGCCATGCATGGGAGTTGCAGTCTGTCTTTCCATCGACCAAGGGGAACTGCTTGGAGAACACAATGGTGTTGAAGCAAGGGGTCAAAAGGGGCAAGGAAGCAATGATGAGTCCAAAGGGACTTAGCTACCCAAAACCAAACATCGGTTAGAATGGAGATGGCCTCGAAGGAGTGCCATAGAGACAGATCTACCAATCGCAAAGAAAAGAATACAAATGTAAGGCGACGGATAATAGGGCCATGGGCATGATAACGCCATGGTACCGTAAAGGCAGGACTTCCATAAAGTCATCGATCCCTTACTCTCATGGGGGGAGAGCACTTGGTCGTGAAAAGAGCCGAGGAGGTGAAAAATACAGAGGCAAACTCCAAGTACCAAGACAAGGGTGAAGGGCAAAGGCTAGGGAACTTCGTAAGATCGATGTCAACGAGCTTCTCATCAAGATAGCCAAAATTAGAGGACTTCAGGTTGATACGAGAGTACATGATCAAGGAACGAAGCAGGCAGTACGCAGTGCTGTACCTTTGCTACTCAGTGGAGTAGGCGGTTGGGTTAATGGAGAAGATGGTATAATCCCAAAGATGACCAAAATTATTAGAGACTTACTCCAAGTTGGAGTGAAAACTTTCTGCATTCCAGAAGTTCGATAGCATTGAGAAGATGAATCATAGTAACTAACTCAACACAATGAGTGCAAACACTTGAAGTGCTCTAGAAGTGTGAGCAAAAAGCGGGCGAAGGCTAGTAACCAGCTCGATGCATGGAGTACAACCCTCGAGGAGGCAAGCGAAGTTAAGTAATCTTTGCCTTCTCAACTCTTAAGAGAATGGCCAAAATTAAGTACCCCAATTCTCTTATCTATCCAACAGAAGAGCTCTGCATATGTTCAAAGACCCTTTGAAGAAATAAAATGGAAGACAATAGTTGTCAAATCCTCACCAATGATGATCAGTGCTATTGAGAGTATATTATCCACTTCATTTCCCACCAGAATGTCAATCGAAAGCGAAAGTGATGTGAACCTACTTGGAAGTGACAACCAAGTGAAAGAAAAGTCAATAGGCAAATTTTATAGAGGAAAGACCCAAAAGCTTCAAAAGTTTACGAGGCGATGCTCGTTAAAGCTCCAACAAGCATCCACCTAGTTCAAGCGGCATGAGGCATTTGAGAGACTGACGCATACTAAGGATGGTCTTTTCCTTCATCTAAAGGATTCGCAAGAACCAATAAGGATCAACCCAACTCAACCAATGTAACATCCCCCATTTTTTAAAAAAAAATTATAGATGCTTGTTTGTAAATATGAGGATTAGCTAATAATTCTTTTGTATTAAATAATTTTATATTAGAAGTTTATGGCTAGGGACTTAAATGTGAATCTTAGAAAATTGATATGATTTATCAAAGATTCACATTAAGTTAAAAAAAAAAATAGAGGACATGTGTCACTAGCTAACCTAAGTATGGTGCCACCCATGTTGGTTTTATGGATGACACAAAAGCCTTTTTCATGCATGCTTGACACCTGCAACCCTTGTATTAGCCAAACCCAAGTAATTAGATGAGAGATTAAAGAAAAAAAACTTAAGTTTCTGTAACCAATGTTGGTTTGAGAAGAGAAGGAAAGAAGAAGAAGCTTTGCTTGAGGTTTTACATCAACTCCCCACATTTGTTCTAAGGCAAGTGTTCTAACCCCATCCCACAGTAATCCTAATCTCTGTTTTCATTTTAATTCTACAAAATTTGAAAGATTTCAACTGAGAACCAGACATTTCTTTCATTTTCATACAAATCCATGAATTTGTAATTTTTCGGTAATCTGACCTCTATGCATTGTTTCGGACCTAACTTTTAACAATAAACTTTGATTTAGGCAAAGCCTAATCCATTTGAAAGTAGACTCAAAGACCTTTATTTTGATACCTAGATTGAATGATTTGGGGTTTAAATGCTTACTCAGACTTCTGTTTCAATTAACCCTACAGATTCTGCAAAACAGGGTCTCCTTTTGTTGCTAAACTGTTTATAACTTTCTGTTGGGAACTCAGATTCATGTAAAGTATGATTTATTGGAAACTAGACTAAAAATTCTTTCTGTGCTTACATGATTTGAACTTTTTGGAATAAAATAGCAAACTAAAACATTTGTTTTCATCGACCCTGTGGATTCAGTAAAACAGAGCTGATGTTTTCAGACCTTTCGCTACGAAATTATTTTTAACTCCCTATTGTAAACTCCAATTTATGTAAAACTTATTAACCTAAAACTAGATTGACACATCTTTCGAATGACACCTATTTTGTATAAATTGGGGCATAATTGGTTATCTAAATAATTCATACAATCTACCTCTCAAATTCTACCAGAATCGATCTTTGGTCGATTTCGTCTCTTATTGTTTCTTCTCTTTGGAAATTCATTTCAGCCAATATCCTTACTTCAGTTGAGCTTTACATTATTGCTTTAAATTCCTGTATACTCTTGTCCTTCAATTATTTGTATACCTGCATCTATCATGTAATGTTCATGTTTGTATCGCAATGTTTCGTATAGGCACATGTATTCCATTGTTCCGCATGTGTTTCCGATATATGCCAACTTTATTATTCACAATGCCCCTTTTGTACTCTGGTGTTTGTGAGATTATTTGGACCTTTTCCAGAAATGGTAAAAGGATTATCTGGACCTTTGCCAGAAATGGTAAAGGGTATGTGCTTAGAGCCTGCGATGCTCTGCCGACCCCCTTTGGCTTCATCCAGACGTGGATGGATGACATTCCCAAACGTAGGAGATTATGTTTAGGATCCCACTTCACCCTCTATCAGTTTGATATGATATCCAGAGCTTTGGTTATATTCTTCTATGTGTGCTTTGGATAATAATGAAAAATATGCAATGTTAAATACGACGTTGAGCTTCTGTTTCGTATTTGTTCTTTGATATGTTCCGAAATGTTTCATTTGTTATTGATATGCTCCGAAATGTTTCATATGCCATTGATATCTGAAATGCTCCTTACGTCTTTGATATGCTTTGAAATATTTCATATGTCATGGATATACTTCTTATGCCAATGATATGCTCCAATTAGCCCTTACTCCATTGTTATGAACAAAACATACTTCGAATGAAATGACATCGTAACTTTGTATTCGTCGAGTGGCTATCTTTGAACTCTTATATCTCTACCTTGTATTTTGAAACCTTATTTGTTCGAAACTGTCCTCTTTGCCACGGATATGTTAGTCATTTACTGAGCTTTATATGCTCACTTCGTTGCTATATAATTTTTTTTCAAGATAGCTTATTGCTCGCTAAAATATTTAAATTGGGCTGAGGCAGTGGAAAGCTAGAAGATTTTGGAGCAAATCTTTCGTACTTGATAGGTTGATATTGTATAGGTTCCTTTAGTGTGCAATGAAATATCAACAACAACTCTAGATTGATGTATATTGTAAATATTTGAAAAGTACCTCTCATATCAGGATTTTGGGAATGTTAAGTTTAAATTGTATAATGATATAAACATATGGTACATGTTGGGTTTGTGATTGTATAGATTCCCATGCTTATGGATTTATGATGTGATTATGGTTTAGTTGAGTTGGCTTTGGATTTTATGAATTATTACATGATATGATGGTATGATTATAAACTACACAGGTTTTATAAATTGTGGATTATAGAGGTGAATTTTGACTCGAGTGTTTTCTTAGTGGCCTCAAATGTGTGTTTGGATCCTGGATTATTTGTTGAATTATAATATTATCAACTTTGAGTTAGGTTCACACCTCCTGAATGAGGATTAAATTCAGGGGGCGTGACAATCAACCCCACAATAGAGTCAGAGTCATTGACGAGTTGAATCAGCATGGCGGTTCAAAAGTTCGACTACTCAACAACAGCAGCAGAGAGCAGCTGGGAGCCAAGAGGCGCATTGCAGCTGAAGCAGAAGATTGAAGACTCAGCAAAGGTAAGGAGTTACAGCGTTGGCAAAGGCTTCGACAAGGACGTCGAAGGAATAAGTGGGGGAGAATATCACAGACAAAATTATAAATGGGGTGTTCGACATAATGCTTATGTATATCCGTGTCTTTTGGTTTGTTCATGCTTTGCACAGCATGTAAAGGACTGGCAATCGACTTAGTAGCCCATTTTCTTTCGGTTTATAGTGGACCATTTTGAATCCTTTATTGTGCGACCGTTCAAAGCTTGTGAAGTTTGTTTGCAATTTACATTGGTTATAAAGTGTTCTCTAAAATGATTGCTTGTGAATCCCGAGTAAGACGATTTCTCTAACCCGTTTTCTCTTTTGTAGGTCCTAAGGGACCATAGGAGGTTTCGGGAAAGCTAACCTTTACGGACGGACACGCAATGGTGCCGCACGACTTAGGCAAAACCAATTAAATCCATGACAGTACCATACCGGTGTACCAATCAACTGTCGATATAATATGTTCCGAGCTATACCGAGCGTACTGACACACGGTACAACACTAAGGTGTACCGATGTACTGCCTGTACCGGTCCTCTATCAAACTAGTACGTACCACACCCGTACCGAGAGGTATGGTAAGATATTACAAACCATGATCTAACCTGAATAGAGACCAATGCCATCACCCTAAGTGAACTTGATATCTTGAACTCTTGTTAGGTAACTTATTCACTGTAGTTGATGCATGCAGCTAAATAGAAAACTAAAATTAGATGGCCTGGAACTAGCCCCATGCTGATGTCACATTTTAATCTCTCAGTTGACATACTTTCCAGTGCTCATAAAGCATGCCAAATCAGATCAGAGATTACAAGGGAAAAGCAGAAGGGTACAAGAGTTAGCAATCAAATTCAGTTAAATTGGTTTACCCTAACATGCTCTACATAAGCCAACCCAAGTATCAACCTACTTTATAAGGCATTACGAGATCCAACCACTACATTTCACAATAGATAAATTTCATCAACTAAGCAGAAACTAAATAGATGTTTCTGCAGGGTAAACAAAGGATACTCTACAGATCAGATGAAAATTTAGCACTAATTTTCCCCCAAAAACCTTCCACATAAGACATCTGAAAAAGAAAATAGGTTAATAATTAACATATTAGTTAAAAGAAAAGATTTCACATAAAAGACATCAGAAAAGGAAAATAGGTTAAAAATTGACATATTATTTCAAAGAAAAGATTTCACACATCAGGATTCCCCAAAGCTATTAGACCATCCCAACCACAAGTCATATTACCTAACAAACAACTACTTACTATAATGTGTGTGTGTGTAGACATGTCTCAGTGTCTCTTTATTTCATAAGCTCTCATATGGGATTCTTTTGAATGCCTGGTACCTGACACCCTGTCCAAGTAACACTATCGACAACAGTGATAATAAATTCCATGTTATGAACCTATGCCAAACTTCAAGATTCAGGTGCCGTATTGAAGTACTCTAAGTTAGTTTTCTCCGAAAGCATGTATATCATGCAAAATAACATAAATAATAGTGCAATATTCACAGCCTGGCTAATAACCAAGTAGGTACATCAGTCGATCAAAAAAATATTGATGATAAAAAAAGACTGCTAGAAAACCCAGAAAAAAAAATTCTTTCATATATCACCGAGAGAACTTACGGCATCCAAAGAGGGAAAAGGGCAACGCAGCGACTCCAAAACGGCTGCAAGACATACTTAGCAAGAAGCGATTTGTCCACACCACTATACTTGTATTTGTGAAGCGTCGCTACCCCATGGTGTCCAATGTATCCCATCTCCTGCCCAACAAGAACAAAGGAGCAGTTCTTTAATTTCCTTTTTTTTCTTTTCTTTTGGTTCTTTTACCAAATCACCGCCTAACAAAAAGATTCAATCTACATCAACAAAGCGAAGACCCAAGAAACCGGAAGCAAAAGCTAGATTGAATCCACATCAAGCAACCAAGACCTAAGAAACCGGAAGCAAAAGCTAGATTCAATCCATATCAAGAGACCAAGACCCAAGACACCGGAAGCAATAACTAGATGCGATCCACATCAATAGAACCGAGACCCCAGAAGCCGGAGGCAATAACTAGATTCAATCGACATCAAGAAAACCGAGCCCCAAGAAACCGGAAGCAATAGCTCCCACCATAAACAAAGCAAGAAAATAGATCGAATCACGGACAGATCGCAATCAAGAAAAGCAAATCCAAGAGAAGATCTACAGGGGAATCTGGAGGAGGCTTCCATACCTTAGGGTTTGGGCGGGCGAGTGTGTGCAGAGGAGGGAGGAGAGGGGAGCTCGCTTCGTTGGCGCGGCACCCTAGACAATGAAAGATCGATGTGGGTTGGTAATGGGCGGAGAGGGGGGCGAATGAAAGACCCCAAACGGCCAAATTCTTTTAGCTCGTTACAAGGTTCACCAGTCGGCCTATCCGCGGAACGAGTTACATGGGCGGGCACGGTTCAGCGACGGCAAATCCGCGGCCTAAGCGTGGATCAGTACAATCGAGCACCTGGGGAGGTCAATCAGTCCGGTTCGACACGCAAGACGATGTTCGCTTTCAGGACGGTCCGATGCGGTTCAGCAGAAATCGGCCGATTCACGGGTCAGGAATCATTTGTCCAGGCGAGGTTTGTTCTTGTCCGACCTTTACAAAAAGTGCACCGTTTCCGTCGATGATTACTCGTTTGTCATAGGTGGAAAAGGAGCGCCTACCTTTATAAATGAAGTCACACGCTTGATTCGTTGTTTGCAAGACGTAGTTGGGCCTTCTTAGCTGGACTCTATGCGTTTTATTCTTATAAAAAACAGTAGATTCCGATGGGATGCTGGAGAAATAGAATAGAAAGGTGACTTGAGTCCAAAACTAAATCGACTGAGGCTCCTGTTGTAAAACCCCAATTTACCTAAATGTGAGAGGAACCTAAACGAAATTACTATCATGAACTTGAGCATTTTGGACTATCAATCAATAATCATGATAAATAATAAAAACGAAAACCTAATAATGGGTCAAGTAGGACCACATGAACTGAAGACTGAGATCACCAATAAGCAATAAGCTGTGGAGAAATACTAGTTATCAAGCAAGTTTAACAAGCAGAGTTCAAATCCAATTAATACAAATCTTGATCTTCTACCCTCCAGTGTCATCGAACAGTAATGAATTAACTAAATCATGAGCAATACAAGACCTATGGCCCGATTCTAGTACCTTGGATAGAACGAATACTGGTTGTTAACTGTTGGTCCAGCTGGTGCTGAAACTTTAGTTCAAAGTTCAAACAATGAACATCAACTAAAGCGTCTGCACATCTGTACGAAATTAAAAAGCTGTACCAAGAAAGAGGAAATAAGTTGATTCCAGAAAACTAATTTTAAAGTTAACCAAATGAGCTAAATAGAAAATGCTTAGGCTCAAGTTTGAAGCTAATCTTTTCTATACTCAATGAGAAAAAACACCATCTGAAAAAGGCAGTAAATTCAATAAACATTAGCCGTCCTTATTAATTGTTGTTCTACATCCCACTGACACTTTGTAGCACTCCAGGAATTTTCTTATCCAACACAAAGAGTAGGTTGTTTCAAGAGAGATAATGAAACTTTAAGACCGACCAAGATTTGATCACGGTCTAGCATTACCTTTAGCAACTGGTAAACTAAAACCGGGAAGAAGAATCGTTAGGAAATATACTTGATCAAGAAAATGGTGGATTATGTTAACCTAACTAAATCTACCCAATTATCATAACTAAAAAACTTTCAGAAACGAGTGACAGTAAATTAAACCTAGAATGCAACATAACTTTTATCGAAAGATTTGCTATTTTAAAATAGACCTCTACATAAAAGGCTACATGTGTAACACAATCCATGAACCTAATTCAAGTAGCACTTCTGCAATATAAATAAATTAAAAGAAAAACTGAACCAGCTATGTGGAGTAATAAGACAGAGCAAAAAAACACAACCCAATGGTTGTAAGCACCAACAAATGAGAAATATCACACAAAATCGGACTTTCTTAATCACAGTATATATAATTCAAGCTCAATTAAACATAAAGAAATTTTCCACAAACCAATGAAACTGATAACTCAGTTCCAAGATTGAGTTAGCAAAAGTTAGTTTGTTGTTGATTACTTTCATATTACATTAATGCTTGTTAGTAAAGGAATTTAAAGTTTTTCACATTTTCAGTCACTAACTTTGCGGTTGATTCCACAACTCTTAT
Organism: Musa balbisiana; assembly: GCA_004837865.1. Classification (NCBI taxonomy): domain Eukaryota; kingdom Viridiplantae; phylum Streptophyta; class Magnoliopsida; order Zingiberales; family Musaceae; genus Musa; species Musa balbisiana. Next base: position 12,455,277 of record CM017190.1, on the reverse strand, counting down.
CTAAGTTATTAGAAATCTTTCAAGATGAATTTCCATAAAAGATGCTACTTTCATGATCATTAATATACCATTGGCCAGAAATTAGATACGGTTGTCAAACGAAACTTTCACAACCAGTACAGAAATGGCTAAAGAAGTTTTTTCAATAATCATTTATTATAATTGTTGAGATGATTATGACAATTTTCTGATAGCCTTCATTCATTTTCTCTGGCTTACTGCTTCCTAATAATACCACTATGATATATTCCTTAAATCACCTATGAAAAGACCCCACGTATGCTAGCTAAAGGCATATGACATTGGCTATCCTCTAGGAGACTCGACCATTGTTCTAACTTGAGTACTGAAGGGGCCTTGTCAGGTATGCCTCTGACTCAATCTAGAATCTGGTTGGCTCTAGATGTGTACTGACGACGCATCAGACAACCTGAAACAATGTTACAGAAGATGACTTCAATTTTTGAACATTTAACATTTCATTAGTCAGACCATTCCAGACACCTAGTGCATCAAGCAAACACTTCTCCACCAGTTTACTAAACTGCATTCTCAGTTTCTGCGACCGAACTAATAACGTAGAGGAGTATATAAAGCAAACATTCAGTTATAGCAAACATTTCTTTAAGGGCAACAAACAGACTAGCTATCAGCATTGTTTTATTTCTCTCAAGAGAAAATTCAAACAAGCGTAACATAGCACACTTAAATATTAAAGAGTACCTTATCATCCCAATACAGCAGTGGGTAAGCAAAGTAATTTCAACAGATCTTAGTTTCTCTTTGCAAGATCACAAACCATAAAGAGTGATGTGGCTCCGATCAAATTAAAAGCTGTCGTTTGACCACTATAAACCTAAAAGAGAACCGCAAGAAATAAGAAGGAACCCAAACAGAGACAACAATCGAGATCGACCTGAGGGGAGAGAGCGGCGCCAAGGAGAAGAAAGAGGGGCTAGTGGTCGGTGTCCTCGCGGAAGAGGCGGCGGAGGTGGTCGGCGAGGAGGCCGGAGGAGTCAAGGGAGGCTTCGTGGATAAGGGCGTCCTTGACGGCAGCGGTGCGGCGGGACAGGGCGTCGTGCTCCTCGCGGAGGAGATCGTTGTCGCGGGAGAGGTCGCGGATCCGGTACTTCTGCCCCAGCGAGCGCATGCTGAGCATGAGGATGCCCGTCATGATAAAGAGATGCAGGAAGCCATGCTTCCGCTTTATCGCGTTCGCCACCAGCCCCAGCGGCCTCCGCCCCGTCGTCGCGCGCCCATCCGATGACGACGAGGAAGGAGCAGCAGACGCCATCGATGGGAGCGCTCTATTTCGACCCTATGGGGATGCAAAGACCACCGCGAGGGTTAAGGGATCAGTAGTACGCACGCGCAAACGGGTGGTTTGATCGAACCGTCGGCTTGGATGTAGGTTGAACTCAATCGACCCAAAGAACATACGCGAAACCTGAGTTATCAAGACTTTTGTCGATGCTGTTCTGATATGATCAACTGGCTCAGTGCTTAGAAACACTTCCGGATAAATTGAGATTCCTCTCAATCCATTATCAATCAAAAGATACTAAGGTAAACTGCATAAATAACTCTAATGATGAATGGCAATGGCTCAATGTTGATTGTTCAGTTTATGTTTCAGATGAACAATGTCGAGTTAGTAGTAGCTAATAATACAGAGAAGATGTACCAAAGAAATCTTACTCTCAGTTCCATTCATGTATGTAGAAAGCACAGGTACAGATGTTCAGCTGAACAAAATAGCGAGCAAGACTCATACAGCAATTGATGAACCATCCTTAACAGCGAGCTTGTTTCCTGGAAATGCATTGCGTGAAATGTCAACAAGACCCTTGAAGCTATAAGGCTCATGGATTGACAGCTCTGACAGTACTTTCCTGTTCAGTTGTATATTCTCCTTCATCAACCCATGCATAAAATTACCATAATTCACCTAGCAGATGCACAGAAAACCAAAAACTAGATAAGTACCATTAATCAGTGGAATCCGTGGCGAAGAATCAGAATTAGTACTTTGATTGGAGAAGATGAGAGCTCAACTACACAACCTAGGCTGCTCAGTGATGCAGCAAGTCAAGATCCACAATCAAAAAGGTTGAAGTTTGTTTATAGCTCGGAAGAACATCAGTTTGCAAAGGTGTGAATTTTATCTATTTTTAATTTAGTTTAAATGTGTTCTTTACAAATCCAACTAAAAGTGCACAATTTGGTATATTTAATCTAATAAGTAATGATCCTTGCTTGCAAAAAGAACTGCTTACAGTATAAATTCTAGAGAAACCTATATATTTAAGCAACACCACCATTTATTTTCAGTTATGGAATGTCAAACTCAAGCGAGAACATGATAAAATTAGGTACTTTTTCTTGCACATAATTTCGCACTTCAAAAGTATGAACACACAGTTTAAGTTTACAAAGAAACGATTAGTCTCATTTTACATATTCTCCACATGATCATGTAACCTAATGCATGGACATTATTTCTTAGTTTTGGTAACTTTGTATTTAGAGAAAGCAACCTAGACAAGAAAATTCTAAAATTGCACTCTACAATTGAGAACATATTTACTTGGCCCCCAACATCAAAGTCCCATATTTATCATTCTATCTTCAACGTTCAACTTGTAAACAACATGGTACATTTCATTCCCTAGTTTTCCGTAATATATGCGAAACCAGAAAGTTCAAGACAATATGCTTGACCCAAACATACCCTTGATGATAGACGGACCAAATATTCTTCACACAAATCAAGGTAAACCTACTACGGCAATTCAACATGCATTGCCCTTCACTGAATAATTGAGAAGAGAGAAATCATATACTTGTTAAATGATCTTTCACAGAAGTGGGAAAAGGGAATCATCATTTAAGGATTAACTGAGAAAACAAAAGCATATAAGACAGTCAGCCAAGACGAGGAAAATAAACATGACTACCAACCAGAACTGACACCATCATATGGCAGAACTGTACATGAATCTTCGACTAGAGATTTCCAGAGCTGACACAAATATGAGGATGACACAAGGAAAGGCACAAAAGCAACATTATTGTGTATATGCTTGCTTGTGGCTGGAGAGTCTTACAATTCAGATTTTATGCATTACTGAATACTGATGCAATTAAAGTTCCTCCAACATTGAGCCAGTCAATAAAATCAGAACAAAGACATGAATGACTCCATAGTTAGAGTTACCTAGAGTTCTCGATATATTGTAAGGTTTAGTTTTCTTCAGGATTGTATTTAAGTTTTAATATAATGCGAATACGTCAAGTGGTTGTAAATGAAAGGCTTTGTTAATCATTTCATTTGGTTAAGTATATTGTATTACTATATAATATAAGTATATTGTATTACTTCATTTGGTTACAACTGGAATTCTGTTAGTATATAATATCTTCAAAACAATCTAGTTAATCCAGTTCTAATTGTAATGATACTTACCTTTGATTGTAATCCCAAATGAAAGAGGTTTCATCAATCACCTATTTGAAGTTCTGGGAGAACTGGCATGCATAGATGTGAGACTTGGGTAAAGAAACTCTCCCTAGCATCAAGTATATTTGCAGTTCAAAGAATGTAAATAAGAAAGCTATTTTGGTTCATTCAATGCTTGACACTCTTCTTCAAACATTGTATTCTAATATCTGTATAATATTAACAGAATGCATAAGAAGGGCCTAATTGTAATATTCCTCTAGATTGATTCCATCAGCAACCAAGGACATATTAATGGGAAATTGTGGTTGAGAGAATACAATTGGAAATGGAATTTTGTAGCTAGGACCTGTGGCATGTGTCATGTGGTCAAATAGCAACATATACACACAACAGAAAAAGGATGCTCTAAGAGTGTGGGAAACATACACTGTCTACAGAACTTGGGAGTTGGGATCAGGTTGACTAACTAGAAATCATAAGTAGTAGTACCAGTACTTGATAAAAAGATTCAGTAAATAAAATTCAACCAGATGTACCCTCCTTGTCAACTCAACCAAGTCCATACATATAAGATGTAACCATGACGGTTGCATATTTCAACCTTTTTTTTGTTTTAATTTTATTGTCAATAGTTATGCTATTATATTGTTATCCATATTTGTAACACACGTTTACTTTCCACACACAAAGGATGCTAATGGGTACTATTCAACCAATTTCCCTACTTGGTGGCTAGTCTAACAATCTCACACCATGACCATAAGATTGATAATCTAACACACAGAATCAAGTTCATGAAAAAAGTGGTTCATCTTTAGATGTTCATGTTCCTAGAGTGCTTGGTTACAATCTACTATATTAGTGTCAAGGGGATGTCTTTAACTCTAATTATTTTATCATTTTGCCTTTTCCTTTCTGATTTTTATCTTCTTCTTTCCTCTGACCTTCCTAACTAAAAGTACAATTACAATAATATCCTCTTAATTGACCTTACACTAAAACAATGTAGTACTTCGACAAAGAGACTTCTCTGAAGCTCAATATACTCAAAATTCAAAAAGCTAAAAGTGGAAATCTGAGCTTCATATGCCCATGATGTGAAAAATCGATGGTTATCCATGACATGAGGTGCCAATATTAACTGACTGTAACCTGTTGCAGAAGCTTCATTCTTGATAAAACTTCAATGAAATTTTGGAAATCTTTCTGAAGTGATAAAATGCAAAATTTCATGGCATGGATCACCAATTATACGAGCATGACAGGAGAGTGCAGCAAATAACACAGATCCAAAATACTATATACCTTGTGTAAGCTGTCTGCTTTAAATAAAACGGGCAATCACCCTTATGAATTTTCTATCAGAAAGCAAGGACTATAACATACCCCATGCAGCCGTGTGCCAGCATTGATGCGCTCGATCCAGAGAGACCGCATGTCCCTCTTCTTGTTGCGACGATCCCTATAGGAGTACTGCAGCGCCTTCTCCACCCTCTCCCGAGCAATCCTGATGCAGTTCTTAGCCCTCCCCCTGAATCCCTTTGCCAGTTTAAATATCTTATCCTTGTTCATCGTGCCCCCCCTTTCTGCCTTCCTCTTCCTCCCTAGCTCTGTAATAAACACAAACACTCAAGTCACTTCCTCAAGCACACTCTTCCCGAATAACAAGATGCATTCAATCAATCTAATCATCTGTTTGCAGAATCATCAACATCTTTGAACCCTAAAGAAAAATAAGGAAACGGCCAATAATTCAACATATAAGACAGAACCGAAGACAATTCATCTTTCTGAAAGATGAAGGACAAGAAGGAGAAGATTATAGACATGAAAGATCAGATTTTGACGAGAACATACAAGAACTGTGGACGGCACAGCGGCGTCGGCGTAGGCAGCGGCGAGAGGTGCAGTTTGGAGTCAATTTCAGACGAACCAGTGTAAGAGGTCAAATGCGAAGAGGGGACAGCATCCTTAATGGATCGGGTTCAGATTATTCGGATCCTCCAACATACCAACCTCGGTCTATTAGTTATCTTTAAGATTCGTGCAAACATTCGATGAGCGAATAGGATCTTAGGATGGACAAGACGTGCCCTACAAATGGATTAATTACATATTACCCGACGTTAGCTACCTTTAGTGTTTCGATCCGTACACTTTAAAATTTTATATTAGCATCATTTAATTACGAAAGTGAAATAATTAGGTCCATCTACCCTAATGACATTAGTTTTATCAACAGAAACACGAAAATAAAGAGTAAAAAAATAATTTTAATATTCGATGGTGAACGATGTCGGTGGTGGCAAATGATGGCATTGCTAGTGTTAACGCTGACGTAATTGCTTAGCCGCCTCCGATGGCGATAAGTTCCACTCTCACGATTGCTAGTCATAAATACCCTACAAGCCAATCACGTGAGTGATGACACGTGTGACCTGACACATAGTCTTTTTGCTTATTATATTTAACATTTTATCAATTTATATTACTTGTTGCTTAAATATATTGTGATGTACATGAATTTGTGCAATATGAATCAGATCATGATGAGATCACTAAGACTGATTTGCCTTTAAATACAAATCATAAATAATCCCGGTCATAGGTTACTCAAGAGAGACAACGAGATAACCTGACAAATTGATGTGCTGTATACCCATCCATATGATGATTGTAGTTGGTCTCATAATTGCTTGTGTGGGGATACTAGGGATATAGTACAAATGCTTATTGGAGAATGACTTCATTGATTAATCCACTTACAGAATGCTAGATAGTTGATTATGCATTATTGTTAAACAACGATTCCATAGTCATAATAGTGTATTTGGTCCTTAAACTTGTGACACCAAGGATGTCATATATAAGTACTACACTCTTTGATATTAGACTTATAGGTCTAGAGGTGCCAGATCTAACATAGCTGGTCATCAAAAGTAGTAGCCAACCTTTCGATGACTATTAAGTGTCGATAGAGGATCATCAACTCTCGATGTTATGAGAGAAATATCCCAAGTGTTCTTGCTCAGACAAATCCCTAGCCAGGATCATTCGGATTGAGAGAGAAAGAATTCTCCGGGAGAATCCGATTAGAACGAGACTCGAGTAGAAACCGTATGGGTTTAATAGCAACATACTCGGTATATGGTCTCTGGGATATTAGATGGATAAGGGACTATAGGTATACGGTAATTGAGGACAAATAGGTCCAATGAATTGGATTCTCCTAAATCATCTAGGGACTGTTGTGTAGTGGCCTAGTACATCCGTAGTCGATGAATTGAGTAAATTATTATGGATATAATAATTCATTGAGCTAGAAGGAGTTCTAACAGGTATGACTCACCGACCAGCTCGATATTGGGCCTAGAGGGTTACACACATATGGTAGGCATTGCAATGAGTAGAAGTTCGGATATGAGATATCTACTGGAGCCCTTATCTTATTGAATAACCAATAAGTCCTTGAATTATTGGATCGTATGGATGAGATCCAATAAGAGCCAATGAGATATTATTGGATCGAGATCCACTAATATAAGATACTTAGTAGTTAGATGAAGATCTAATACCCAATAGGGCAGGATTCATTAGGGTTAAGTTGATAGGAGACCTTTATAAATAGAAGGGATTCAGTGATTCATAGGCTAGAGCCTTTTTAGTTTGCCTCACCTATTCTCTTCTCATTCTCCTCCTCAGAGTAGACCTAGAGTTTTGAGGAGTGTCGTCGTAGCCTTGTTGTATAGATCACTACTAGAGAGGAGGGCACTTGACCTCCTTCACCCTCTCCTAGAGATTTGCGGGGATTTAGGGATATATGATCTCCCTAGGTAATACAATCTATCTTATATGTAGTTTTAAGTTTTACAAATTTTTGTACACTAATCTTCGCACGACAACGAACACATATTTGAGAATTTGAGGATTTTGTTTTTTATGTTCTTCCGCTATGTATATAATGTCGCCCCCAAGATTTCTCTACAACTATGACACCATCTGCCTCCACGAGGAGTGTGTCGCTAACCTTATCGTCACTTGCCTTGTGTCACTCTACATCTGCATCGATGTTGACAAAATTAGTAAGCGTCTACGGTGAAGATGGTGGTGCTCACTGTAACATTTATGACAAAGATGGTAGTCACCTCACCATTAACCCATTGGACAGATCTTAGCCTTGACCCAAAGCTAGGGTCACCGGAGCTCTTATCGCTCCTCCCACTACCACATCAATGTTGAATCTCGGATTTTGATGATGAAATCAATTGATAAATTATTGATCTAATCCATATATTGAGAAGAGTGTTGCTGGATTAACTACAATAATAAATAAGGCATAAAGCAGATGTTGGGCCGAAGTCAAAGATCGGACGATATGTCGAAGATTCGGATGATGTACCGGAAGCTCGCCGAGAGTTCATTGGGAGCTCACCGAGAGTTTGTTAGGAGTTTGCTAAGAGCTCATTGGGAGTTCACCAAGAATTTGTTGGGAGTTCGCCAAAAGCTTATCGAGAGTTCACTAGAAGTTCGTCGAGATTTCGCCGGAAGAACAATTGACATATAGGACAAAGATTATTTAGTTAATGCCTTAATTGTCGTAGTTAGAACTTAGATTGAGTTAAGATTAGGAGGTAATCCCACTAACTCAATTAGGGGCCAATTTGGCCCGATTCAAGGCTATTTTGGGCCAGACTGATGGCCCAAATAGTGACTTGGAGCCCAATCAAGCGATGGCACCACTAGAGCTGGCAATGGAACTGCTTGAGGCTCAGCCTCCCATGTTGTTTGTGCGGTGGTACCATCGATAGTTAATGCTACCAGGTAGTGGTACCGCCTTGTCAAGTGATGGTATCACCAGAACCCAGTCTCCGAGGCTTTGTCAGGTAATAGTACCACTAGATTGGGCAATGGTACCGCCCAATGTCAGAGTATCAAGCGGTGGTATTGCCTAGTATCTTAGAAACCCGGGATAAGACACTTTTTAACTGTATTTTTGAAGCCATTGAGGCCTATAAATACCTTACTCTTTCCTGCATGAAAGAGTAATAAAGTATGAACAAAAATCTTGAATTGTTGGGGTATAAAGTGTTGTAAAAGTGCTAAGTGTCCTCTTCTATTTCTAAGTCTTATGATTATTCAAGTGAGGTTTGAGGCTTGTAAGGGTTGTCTCCTAAACCCGTGAAAAGGAGAAAGTGTTGTAAGAGTATGGTTGGTCTTCGCGCATTAAAGGAAGACCATTAGTGGATGCTAGTGACCTCGACGAAGGAAAAATGAAAGTAGACATAGGTCGACCGAACCACTATAAATCTTCTCGATACGATTTCTTCGTTACATTTTTATCAACTCAAAAAGATTTGGAATCACAACCATCATTTTTATTGCTGCACTAATTCACCCCCCCTCCCCACCCCTCTCTTAGTGTCGTATTGATCCTAACAATTGGTATCAGAGCAAGGTTACTCTCAATTTAGTTGAAAACCCAAGAGAGATAGCTTTTGTCGGCAATCATGAAGGTCATTCTATTACATGTCCTCCCATGGTCAATGGAACATATTACATATATTTGAAAACTAGAATGAGGATTTTCTTGATTTCTATAGATTTTGAGTTATAGAATATCGTTGAAAATTGATTTCAAAAGTCTTCTCTTTCAATGAACGATTGGAACGATTTAAAGAAGAAGACTTTCTTTTTAAACGTCAAAGCTATGAATGCTTTACTTTGTGCTTTGGATAAAAATGAATTCAATCGAGTTTCTATTTGCGAAACGACTCATGACATTTGAAATATACTTGAAATCATACACGAAGGCATAAGTAGGGTTAAGGAGTCAAAAATCAATCTATTGGTTCATAGTTATTAATTGTTTCGCATGAAACCAGACGAGACCATTAGAGACATGTATACCTAGTTTACGGATGTTGTCAATGGTCTAAAAGTACTTAGTAAATGTTTTCTTAATTTTGAACTTGTTAACAGGATATTAAGATCTCTTCTAAAGAGTTGGGATCCTAAAATAATTACAATTTAAGATACCAAGGACTTGAACAACTTTCCACTCGAAGAACTTATCAGGTCTTTGATAACCTACGAAATGACATGCAATGCACATAAAGAACTTAAGAATAACTTTCCAAAGAACAGAAATAATTTATCACTTATAACTCAAGAAGACCACTTGAGAGAATACTCAAGTGATGATGATGATGACTTGGCACTTCTAATAGAAAAATTTTAAAAAATCATAAAAGGAACAAAACTAAATATGATATTAAAAACAAAAATAAACTTAAAAATGACCAAATAATTTGCTACGAATACAAGAAGTCGAGGTACATCAAAAGTGAATATGCCCAAGTGAAGAAGAAGTAACCGAAGAAGAAGAAAGCGCTAAAAGCTATTTTGGACAATTCGAGCACATCCGAAGACGAGGAGCCAACCAACAAAGAATTTGCTAACTACGCTTTAATGGCGCTTGACGACGAGGTAAGTAACTCAATCGAAGCCCATTTATCCTTTGATGAATTATTGAATGCTTTTCATAATTTATTTAATAAATATAAATTAGTTAGTAAAAAGTATAAATTATTAAAAAAAGGAGCATGTCTCTCTTGATAGTGAATTTGATAGATTAAAGATTAAATATGATAATGAAATATTACCTCCATGCACAAAATGTGAAGAATTAAAGAGACTTAAAAAGAAAATTTTGTTACTACATGAAACTTTAGAAAATTTTGAAATATGAAACAAATCCTTAAACATGATCCTTGCTAATAAAGATCATATTCATAAAAGAGATGTAATCGGTTTTGTGAGTAACACTCACTAAAAGTCAACCATCTTTGTTAAAGGCTCAACTTTGCATGTTCCAAAACAAATGTAACTTTTGTTACAAATTTGGACATTATATTCATAAATGTCTATTTAAGAGGTATAGTCCACATAAGTTAATTTGAGTCCCTAATGGAACCTTAAATGACTCAATGCAAAATAATAAGTTAGATAGATATATTTATGAGGAATTTAAGGTTAAATGAGTACATAAAAGAAAACTACCTTTCTTGTAAACATCTCTACAATTGAAAACTATGAATAAAAATAAAATTTTGATAATGGATGCTCAAGGTTTATGACCACATATCCAACATACTTCACAAGGTTCACTAGCCAAAACAAAATGATTTTAATTGAGGATGCTTTATGAAATCATACTTAATGATATTATATTATGCATGAGGATTTGAAGTAACGATGGTTTAAAATCTTATGGAATTATGTGTTATACTTTTGATCTTGATGATTTTGTGATGAATATTGTCCTTAGGTTTTAAATCATCATGCATGGTTTGTGTATAGAATGCTAGAGCATACTAAGTATAAAAATGAATTAAGCTAAAGAACTTTAGTTATTTTTAATCTTCTAGAAAACTATCTACATTGCTCTCACTAGATTTCTCAAAAGGTCATTTTGATGATGACTTTAGATTTGTCTTCATGTAAGATAATATGTCGATGTTTATGACTTGAGATGTACCATACATGAAACAATTTTCTTGATTCTAAAAAATATTTATCCAAACAAATCTTGATTCTTTCACCTAATATTGTTTGAATTTATTTCTAAGTTTTTCAGTAATCATTTTCCCTACGATTCTACCCCTTATTGACTAAGGAAAGGATTTATCTAAATAAACCATGATATATCATTAAGACATCTTGATGTCTATGACTTGAATTGTTTTATAAATTCTCTTGTATTTATGATTTGTATCTCTCTTAATACGATTGAATCATTGATGTATAAGGATAGAAAATTGTTAGCCTGCACATCTCAAAAGTGCTGTGAAGCTTATGCCTTCAATAAAGTGACGACTTGAATGCTAAATACAGGATTGGTATCATCTGCCTAAATGTTGCTTGAACATTATTGCATATTAACTTGAATATTAAATGTTAGCACCATTGAAATGTTAAATATGGGTGTTGGGAAGTTAAAAGTCAAATGTTAAAGCTTGAATGGTTGAAAGATAAAATTGCAGCTTGAAAAAGAACCAAAGGCAGTGCACCAGTGGTAGCACCGCTAGACTGGAGGTAGCACCACCAGAGCACACTACCCATAGACGGTAGCACCGCCTAGTTGGTAGTACCACCACCCAAAACCATGCCCTATAAAAGGGCTTTTAGGGCCGGCGGTAGAACTGCCCCCAAACCTTCCTCCACACCTCTAAACCCTTCTCCACTTCTCATTCTCCTTGCTCTTCCTCTAGAAACCCAAGAAAACCCTTCTCTTCTATAAATCTAAGGATCAATCTCAACTCTCCAAGAGATCACTATAATGGTAATCCTCAAAACTCTTCTCTCAATTCATTGATAGATCTTGCTTCTCATATGTAGTTCTCTCATTGATAATATATATAGTCTTATGACATCTAGAAGATCCTCAAGGGACAAAGGAAAGAGAAGATTAGATAAAACCAATGATTTTATACTCTTTGATTCCCCTCAACATGCCCTTAAATTTCCAACATTTGAGTATAAAAGTGTATATAAGAAAAAATATGTAGATCTAGAAGAATTGAGTAATTTGGAACCAATTCAATGATTTGCCAACTTGGATGTCCTTTCAATTCTTCAAATAAGTAAACCCATTTATCCTAGACTTATTTGTTTATTTTACAACAACCTACATATGGACGAAAATAATAGGGTGTTCACTTATTTCTTAGAGCATCACATACTCATTACAGATAGTGTAATTTACAATTTTATAGGAATTCTTGAAAAAAGAAGAAGTTGCTTCTTTAGAGGACAATGAGATATTGAATCAATTGGGGTTACATATTTTGAGGTGTTAGACACTATCTTTGGTAACCTAAATTTCTCTATCATTCTAAAAAGTTATGAACATTTGTTACCCTTCAACACAAAATTGCTGCATCACATCGTGATAAGCATTTTACTTCCAAAACAACACTATCATGATGAAGTTAGTCAAATGAAATTAGAATCAATATATTAGATTATGGTATGACATAATAATTATTTTGGATATCTGATACAACAAAACATGATTGAATTCTCAACAAAAGATATAATGCTTCCATATGTGTAACATCTCTCATTTTTGAAAATTTTGTTATTTGTAATATAGGGAGCTAAATGTAAATATTCGAAATATAATATGATTTGTGAAAGATTCATATTATATTTAAAAAAAATGATGGACATGTGTTACTAGCTAACGTAAGGTTGATACCACTTATGTTTATTCTATGGATGACACATAAGCCTATTTCATGCATGCTTGCCACCTTGCAATTATTATATTAGCTAAATCTAATATATTAGAGGAGAAACTAAATGAGGAAACTTAAGAGCTGCAACTAGCATAGGCTTAAGAAGAGAAGGGAAGAGGAATTGAATTAGAATTTTGAAACATTTCATATTCTATTGATATGCTTTGAAACATTTAATATGTCATTGATATGCTCCGAAATATTTTATATGCCATTGATATACTCCAAAATTCTTCATATGCCATTGATATATTCCGAAACATTTCATATGTCATTGATATGCTCCGAAATATTTTATATGCCATTGATATATTCCGAAACATTTCATATTCTATTGATATGCTTTGAAACATTTCATATGTCATTGATATGCTCTAAAATGCTTCATATGCCATTGATATATTCCGAAACATTTCATATGTCATTGATATGCTCCGAAATATTTTATATGCCATTGATATATTCCGAAACATTTCATATGTCATTGATATGCTCTAAAATGCTTCATATGCCATTGATATACTCCAAAATTCTTCATATGCCATTGATATATTCCGAAACATTTCATATGTCATTGATATGCTCTGAAACACTCATTACATTATTATATTAGCTAAATCTAATATATTAGACTTAAGATTTTGTATTATTCCACACATTTGGGATTCAAATTTTTCTAAGGTGAGTGTTCTAACCACTTCCTACAGAAATCTTGATCTTTGATTTTATTTTAATTCTGAAAATTTGAAAGATTTTAGATTCGTACATGATATTTCTGTCATTTGGGAATAAAAGTGTGAATCTGAAATTTTTCGAGATTTGACCTTTCTATATTATTCTAGCTATAACTTACAACTCTTTCTTTTGACACCATGATTGGCAAATTTGGAGTCCAATTATCTATTCAAACTGTTATTTCAACTGACCTAATGAAATATATAAAACAAAGATGTGTGGTTCTAACCTTTCAGTACTCTCTTACTTATAACTCTATGTTGAAAATTCTAATTTATATAAAACATAATTTATTAGAAACAACACTCATATATCTATCTGTGGATACCTAATCTGAAAGATTTGGAGCATAAATGCCTATTGAAGCATCTGTTCTAATCAACTCTATGAATTCTACAAAACAGAGATAATATTATCTGACCTTTAGTTACTAAACTATTTATAACTCCTTGTTGAAATTTTAATTTATACAAAACTTAATTTATCTAAATCTAGATTGATACATCTTTCAAATAACATCTAATTTATATATTTTGGAGCATAATTGGTGATTCAAATAGTTCATGAAATGTGCCTATCAAATTCTGCCAGAATTAAGCATTCGTCAATTTTGCCTATTCTTATTTCGTCTCCTTGGAGAAATTGATTTCAGCTAAAATCCTTACTTCAGTTGAGCTTTACATTATTATTTTGAATTTTTATATACTCTTGTCCTACAAGTATTTGCATACCTGAATCTATTATTTAAAGTTCATATTTGTATCGTAATATTTCGTATAGCCACATGCATTCCGTTGTTCCGCATGTGTTTCCGATATATCCTAATTTTATTATTCATAATACCCTTTTATACTCTGGTGTTTATGGGATAATGTGAACTTTTACTAGAAATAGTAAACGGATTATTTAGACTTTTGCTAGAAATGATAAAGGGTATGTGCCTAGGGCCCGCGATGCTCTAGATTATATTTGGTGGTTATTCAGAAATGGATAGACCATATTATGTTATGTTCCCACTTCACCATCTATGTGTTTAATATGATATTCAAAGCTTTGTTTATGTACTTCTATATATGCTTTAGATAAGAATGAAATGTATACAGCGTCATATGTGACGTTTGAGCTTCTGTTTCATATTTGTTCTTTGATATGTTCCGAAATATTTCTTATGCTTTTGAAACATTTCATACATCATTGATATACTTCAAAATATTTCATATATCAGTAACATGTTCTGAAACATTTCATATTCTATTGATATGCTTTGAAACATTTAATATGTCATTGATATGCTCTAAAATGCTTCATATGCCATTGATATGTTTCGAAATATTTTATATGTCATTGATATGTTCCAAAATGTTTCATCTGCCATTGATATACTCCAAAATTCTTCATATGCCATTGATATATTCCGAAACATTTCATACACCATTGATATGTTTTGAAATATTTCATTTGCCATTGATATGCTCCGAAATATTTTATATGCCATTGATATATTTCGAAACATTTCATATGTCATTGATATGCTCTGAAACACTCATTACATTATTGATATGCTTTAATTAGTCTTTACTCCCTTATTATAAATAAAACATGCTTCGAATAAAATGACATTGTAATTCTGCATTCGTTAAGTGACTATCTATGAACTCTTATATCCATGCCTTGTATTTGGTACCTTATTTATTTGAAATTATCCTCTTTCATCCTGGATATGTTAGTCATTCGTTGAGCTCTATATGCTCACTTCGTTGCTATATAAAATTTTCAGGATAGCTTGTCACTCGTTAGAATGTTTAAATTGGGTTGAGGCTATGGAAAGCTAGAAGATTTTGGGGCAAACCTTTAGTAGATGATATGTTTTTATTGTATTAGTACACTTGGTGTCTAATGGAATGCTTATGGTAAATCTGAATTTATGAGTTTTGTAAAAGTTTAAAGGACCTCTCATATTTAGGATTTTGGAGTGTTAAGTTTAGTTTGTGTAATGATATGAACATGTGGTAAATATTGGTTTTGTGATTATATAGAATCTCACACTTATGAATTTATGAGATGGTTATTGTCTTAACGAGTTAGTTTCAGATTTTATGATTCATCAAGTGATGTGGTTTATGATTTTAAACTACATAAGTTTTATGAATTGTAGAATTATGGATGTGAATGACTTGAATATTTTCTCAGTGTCCTCAAATGTGTATTTGGATCCTAGAATGAATTGTTGATTTGAATTATTATATTATCAATTTTGAGTTAGGTTCATGCTTCCTAAACGTTATAATTCGAGGGGGGCATGACAATATGGTAGTTTGATTACTAGATTAATGCATGCATATGACATAGTCATTCCACCATACGAAGAAACCTTGAAACTAGATCGATTTAATATCCTTAATAAAAACCTATTAAGGAGATTAAGATATATAGTGAAAAACGGTGTTTGGACTAGATTACCTAGGAGAACAGATCCTCCCTTACTTGAACTTGAACAAAAAATATCTATATATAAGGAAAGTCAATCTCCTCCTACCAGTCCATTTAAGGCAGCACCTCTAACAGAGCAAGCACCCTTCTTGTCTGTCGATTCCATGGTGACTCGACTAGATTGAATTAAACTACATCAAGATCAAATCTTAATCGAGATGCAGCAATTCATCAATAACTTGACACTTTATTTAGGCATTTTAGTTTACTACCACCTAAATAGCTTGTATATTTCTCGTTTCTCTTTGTTAATAAAGGAGAAAACCCATTAGTATCGTGATATGATGTACTCTTACACTCTATGATGTACTTTTTGATGTTATGTGCTTTTTAATATGCACGTCTTAATGATATAATGCGACACTCTAAGAATTAGGCATATTAAACCTTCTGAATGCATGAGTTTCTCTTGTATATTTTTTGGATTTCTAGATTTTTCGTAACTTAAATTCTCCTTTTAAATCGATATCATTTCCCATGAATCCTTCCTCTTGCAATTTACAAAAGAAAATATTCGATTCATAGACTTTTGATATTCACAATTTGATTCCTTATTTTTGATATGATGATCATGAGTCCTTCCTTTTTCTTTTTGCAAAGGAAGAGCTTTGATTCAAGGATCTCTTTGGATTAATGACTTGATCTTTTACACGATAATCAATTCCTATGAATCTTTCTTCCTTCTATTTACAAAAAACAAGATTTGGTATACACATTTTTATCTTTTCGATAAATCCTTTCTCTTTGCAAAAGTAGAAGCTTGATTCAATGAAACTAATTTTTTCATGGATTTGATATGGTTTAAATCCTTTCATGGATTTTGTTCTTATAACTTAATTTTTCTTATGATGAATGAATTCCTCTCTTACTCTTCTTCCTTTTCTTCTTATTCTTATGACAAAAGGAAGAAAGAAACTTTCACCAAAAAATACTTGCACATCTAAAACAATAATGCTAGCTTTCCCATTTCAAAAAGCAAAAGGAGTTATCTTGTAAAGTTTTTACTTAACTTCTCATTTCACAAATTTGCTAGCTTGGATAAATTGGTGTAAAACTTATTTAAATAGTTTAAAATACTTACATTTTTGAATAATTCTCCTTTTTATTGATGACAAAGGGAGAGAAATGATGAATGTTTAGTATCATGAAATGATGAATGGTATCATGATCAAAATTTTGATTTAATACATGAAGTGATAAATGCTTAAAATTTTAATACTTAGCATCATATGCATAAAGTGATGTCAATTTTCGTATCATGAATGCTTTAATTTCATATGTGTTATGCCCAAAGTGATATTGATTTATTTTTGGTATCATGCATAAAGTGAGGATGAAATGTACTATTTTAAAATTATACATGTTTTAATTTGAAACTATAATGATGCACAACATATGAAAAATTGATATGATATGCATTTGATCACTATGATCAAAAGTGTTTAACTTAAATTCAAAGGTTGTTATTCCTTTTGAATTCAAATTTGTCTTGTCTCAATATAGTATATAGATAGGGGGATTTAAAGTTAACTCCGCTATCAATTAGTTGTCATCATCAAAAAGAAGATATTATGGAATCTCAGATTTTGATAATAAAATCAATTGATAAATTATTGATCTAATCTATATGTTGAGAAGAGCGTTATAGGATTAACTATGATAATGAATAAGACATAAATCAAATGTTGGGCCAGAGTCAAAGATTGGACGATACGTCAAAGATTTGGATAATATGACGGAAGCTCGCTAAGAGTTCATTGGGAGCTCGTCGAGAGTTTGTTAGGAGTTCGCTGAGAGCTCGTCGAGAGTTCGCCAAAAGCTTGTCAAGAGTTCATTGGAAGTTCGTCGAGATTTTGCCGGAAGAACAATTGACATACCGGACAAATATTACTTAGTTAATGCCTTAATTGTCGTAGTTAGAACTTAGATTGAGTTAGGATTAGGAGGTAATCCTACTAACTCAGTTAGGAGCCAATTGGGCACGATTCAAAGCTGGTTTGGGCCGGACTGATGGCCCAAATAGTAACCTAGAGACTAATCAGGTGATGGCACCTCGAAGCTAGTAGTGGAACTACCAGAGGCTCAGCCTCCGGGTGGTCTGGGCGATGGTACCACTGATAATTAATGCTGCTAGGCAGTGGTATCGCCCTGTTAAGTGGTGGTACCACCAGAGCCCAACCTCCGAGGCTTTGTCAGGTTGTAGTACCGTCAGACTAGGCGGTGATACTGCCTAATGTCAGAGTATCAAGCAGTGGTACAACCCGATATTGGCGATGGTACAACCAGTATCCTAGAAACTCGGTATAAGATACTTTTTGGCTCCATTTTTGAAGTCATTGAGGCCCATATATATCCTACTCTTTCCTGCATGAAAGGGTAATAAAGTGTGAACAAAAATCTTAAAGCATTAGGGTGTGGAAGTATTGTAAAAGTACTAAGTGTCCTCGTCCTCTCTTTGTAAGTCTTGTTATCATTCAAGTGAGGTGTGAGACTTATAAAAGTTGTCTCCTAAACATGTGAAAAGAAGAAAATATTGTAAGATGGTGGTTGGTCTTCGCCCATTAAAGGAAGACCATTAGTGGATGTTGGAAACCTCGACAGAGGAGGAATCCAAAGTAGACGTAGTTCACAACAACCGAACCGCTATAAATCCGGTGTGTTCTTTCCTTTCTGCTTACTTTCATTACCTAATTGCACTCTGCATTGTACAATTACTTCAAGTCGACATCCTCTCGATATGATTTCTTCATTATGTTTTTATCAACTTTGAAAGATTTAGAATCACAATTGTCATTTTTATTTCTGTACTAATTCAAACCCCCTCTTAGTGTTGCATTGATCCTAACAATCAGTTCCAACACTATCTCTTATCGAGCGGTGAAAGGGTTACTTGGCAACTGCATCAACGTCGATGCAGACACAGTGTAATAATGCTCAGTAATTATATTGGAGCTTGTTGGGAAATCTGAGGGCGACATCTCATGCGCAATGGAAGTACATAAAATAAAATCTCTAATTTTCTAAAGATATATTTATCGTCGTGCGAAGATTTATGCACAAAAATCCACAAAATAAAAAACTACATATATTAAAGATTGTATTAGCTAGGGAAATTGTATATCCTTGAATCCCTGCAGATATCTAGGAGAGGGTGAAGAAAGTCAAGCATCCTCTTCTCTAGCGATGATCCACACAATAGGGCTGTGATGACACTCCTCAAAACTCCAAGCCTACTTTGAGGTGAAGAGAGGGAGGAGAATAGGAGAGGCAACTAAAAAGCTTTAGCCTATGAACCATTAATTCCCTCCTATTTATAGAGGTCTATTGTAAACTTAACCTTAATAGATCCTGCCCTATTGGGTATTGGATCTCCATCTAACTACCCAAGTCTCTTAGATTAGTGAATCTCTATCCAATAATCTCTTATTGGCTCTTATTGGATCTCATCCATAGGATCCAATAATTTATGGGCTTATTAGACATCCAATAAGATAGGGACTCCGGCGGATATCTCATATCCGAACCTCTACTCATCACAATGCCTAACATATGTGCGTGACCCTCTAGGCCCAATATCGAACTAGCCGTGAGTTATATATGTTATAACTCCTAGCTCAATGAATTATTATCTCCATAATAATTCACTCGACTCATCAATTACAGACGTACAAGGCCACTACGCCGTAGTCCCCAGACGATACAATACAAGGGAATCTAATATATTAAGGATATATTTATCCTCGGTTATCATGCACTTATAGTCTCTCATCCATTTAATATCCTAGAGACCGTATACCGGGCATGGTGCTGTTAGAACCATACAGTTTTTGCTTGAGTCTCGCTCTAATCAGATTATCCCGAGAACTCTTTCTCTCTTAATCCGAATGACCCTGGCTAGGGATTTGTTTGAGCAAAAATATATGGAACATTCCTCTTATGACACCGAGAGTGCATGATCCTCTATCAACACTCAATAGTCCTTGTAAGGTTGGCTACTACTCCCGATGACTAGTTATACTAGATTTGAAACCTCCAGACCTATAAGTCCAGTATCAAAGAGTGGAGTACTCATACAGAATATCCTTAGTGTCTCAAGTCTAAGGATCAGATACATTACTAGGACTACGAAATCGCTGTCTGACAATAAAGCATCATCAACCATCCAACATCTCATAAGCGGATCAATTAGTAAACTCATTCTCCAATGAGCACCTGTATTGTATCCCTAGTGTCCTCACTTGAGCAACTATGAAACCAACTGCATCCACCATATAGACGGGTATACAACACACCAGTCTATCCGGTTATCTCAATGTCTCTCTTGAGTAACCTATGACCGGAATTATTTAGGATCTTGTTTAAAGGCGAATCAGTCTCATTATCATGATCTCATCACGATCTGATTCCTATTGCATAGATCTAGGATGATCCCAAATCTTAACAACCTCTTTAAATTTAGATTTTTTTCCTTTTCATATCTCATATGGTGTAGACACTACTGACTTAGTTGGAACTCTATTCGAAAGGTAAGTTGTGGTCTCTATGATGTATCCATAGAATGAGATGGATAGGTCAACAAAACTCATCATAGACTGCACCATGTTTAATAGTGTATAATTCCTTATTTTAGATATACTATTGAGCTGAGGTGTATAAGGAGATGTCCATTGGGATAGAATATCATGGTTCTTGAGGAATTGGGTGAACTCTGTACTCAAATGCTCATCTCCTCGATTTGATCGAAGAGTCTTGATACTCTTTCTAGTCTGGTTCTCTACTTCATTCTTATACTCTCTGAATTTCTCTAAGGTCTCAAACTTGTACTTCATTAAGTATAAATGTTCGTACCTTCAGAAATCATTAGTAAAAGTAATAAAGTTGGAGTAACCACATGACATGAGTTGACATGGGTCCACATACATCACTATACATGAGTTCTAATAGCTCAATGACTTTCTCTCCAATTCCACTAAAAGGAGAGTTAGTCAGTTTTCTACAAAGGCAAGGCTCGCAAGTTGCATATAACTTGTAGTCGAATGGATCTAGATATCCATCATTTAGCAACTTTTGAATCCTTCCCTCATAGATATGACCTAGCCTACAATGCCATAGGTATGCACTGTTCACCTCATCTCATCTCCTTTTGGACATACTTATATTCATAATATATGGAGCAGTATCTAGCATAAACAAACCATTATACAAAGTTTATCTCGTGATGATCTTATCATCTAATAATATTGAACAACCATTGTTCTCAAAAATTAATTTATATCCACTAACTATCAATCATGAAATGAAAAAAATATTTTTGATAATAGAAGGAACAAAATAGCATGCATCCAATGCAATAATAGCTCCACTAGGCAAATGTAGAGCGACCTCGCCGATTGCTATTACAGTAACTTTTGCTTCATTGCCTATCTTGAGGTCTATCTCGCCTCTCGCCAATCTCTTAGGTTTTGTTAGAACCTGCAATGAATTACAAATATGATAAGCACTATCAGTATCCAATACCCATGTGTTATCATAAGAATCTGACAAGTGGAGACTGATCATGAATGTACTTGAAACTTCTTCAAGCTTTTGTTTCACCCTATGTGCAAGGTACTCTTTGTAGTTCCCCTTCCAGTGCCCATCTTTGCCGTAGTGGAAGCATTGACCTTTGTCCTTTGCTAGATCTTTCTTAGCAACCTTTGCTTTACCCGATCTGCCCTTGCCCTTCTGAAGTGACTTTTTTGGTTTTCTTTTTTTTCTGGTCTCACTATAGAATTGTCTTCTCTTTCTTAATAGTGCTCTCTGCCTCCCTCAACATATTAAGGAGCTAAGGGAGAGTCACCTCAGGCTTGTTCATATTAAAATTTATTATAAACTGTGAAAAGGAATCTGATAGGGACTGAAGCAAGATCCACACATAAGTTATCATTTAGGATCATTCCTAGACCTGTGAGTTTCTCTATCTACTCAATCATCTTTAGGACATGGTTTTGAACCGGTGTCCCCTTAGTCATCCTATTGCAGAAGAGGCTCTTGGATATCTCATATCGCTGAGTCCTTCCCTATTCCTCAAACAGTTTACAGACATGTAGGAGAATAGATCTAACATCCATCTTTTTATGTTGTCTTTGTAACTCAAGAGTCATGAAGCCTAACATGTAACATTGAGCAAGAGTGGAGTCATCAATGTACTTCACGTAGCGAGTGATCTCATCCTCGCTTGCCCCTTTCTCGGGCATGAGTATCACTGTATCAAGGATGTACATGATTTTCTCCGTCATGAGAACAATTCTCAAGTTGCAGAGTCAATTCGTATAATTCAGACCAGTGAGGCGGTTGATATCAAGTATGCCACGTAAGGGATTTGAAAGCCATATGTTTTTTAAAAATAAAGATACATCAGAAATAAATAACATGAAGATTTTATATAAAAAAAAATCAAGATATTAACTTTTATCTTAATTTACTCTCACTATTTTACTACCAAGTCACGTGACACCCTCAGCATGTGAAACGGAAGTCTCTGGTAGACTTCTAGTAGGGATCGGAATCCAATCAACATCTTAATGTAACCTAGGGACTCGACCAATCATACTAAGCCCAAAAGATAGGCAACTTTTGTCGATCACAACTCCTTATGATTCCCATCTTGTTCGGCCTTCGAACCGCCATAGTCTCGAGAGACTCGACCAACCATGATATTCGGTTAAGTCAACACTATCGTTACAAGATGAGTCTGATTCGATGATGTACCCCTAAGGGACTCGATCAAGTATACTATGTCTTTAGGTCATCGGTGACATCTCTATGTCGTAGGCAAGATAGCAAATCGCGATATAGGTGAGCCTCGATAGACTTGGCCAACTCAACCTACATCAAGAATTGGTCCCTATCTATAACGATGGAAGGCCACGTGGGTCAATCTAATTATATCACGTTTATCAACTTAAAATTATCGAGAGAGGTGATTTTGATTTGGTCTCCTAATGTAACGTGTCACACACATACATATTTAATAAATATCTACATCGCATGCAAATATATATACATATCTAGTAGATGTATAAGCAATCACATATCCTATGAGCAATTACACAATATGATCATGGACCATAACCTAATGTGATTAGGCCCGAGCCAATGGGTCTAATCACTCACATCAAGATCTATGTGTGCAGCGGTGCATCTCCATGCACTGTGATCATCCATCTCGTCCTCGTTGGTTCTGTCAGCATCTCGACGCATCTCCATACATCGCGATCGCCCATCTCGTGGGTCTCGTTATCGCATTCATGCTCCTGCTATATTTTCTTGTGTGATTACAACTTAATCATAGGCACGCAGGTTTGACAATAAGTAAGAAATAAAATGGAAGCTCGTAGGCCCCAATAATAATAATAATAATCACAAGTACACTCATCACACGATTCATGATCATTCATCTATATATCATACATCATATGTATAAATCATCATCATATAGGACTACTAGATAATAATAAAAATAATAATTAATTAAATATTTTAATTAATTAATATTTTCTGAAATTAGGGACATATAGAGAATTTTATGAATAGTGAGGGGTATTTTCATAATTTAGATAGAGGACAGAATCTGAAATTTCAAAAATGTCGAGGGGCAAAATTATCTTTTGTGTAGAAAACCCTAACCCTCTCTTCTTTGTGCTTGCTGCGACCACCACCACCCTGTCGGCGGTGGCCTATGCAATGGTGGGTGCGAGGGCGCCACCCCTGCCCTCGGGCGCTATGCCTGCGAGCACTGCGCTCGCAAGCGCCGCTGTAGGCACAGTGCCTGCGGGCACTATGCCTGCGGGCACTGCCACCTCGACGAGCGCAACATTTGCAAGCGCAGTGCCCGTAGGTGGCACCGCACCAGTGGGCCAGTGCCACTCGCTAGGGCTCGCTACTGCCGTTGTTGGTGGCTCACGCCTAGGCCCGGCGGTGATAAGCGCCGCCCTTGTGCACAAGTGTAGTGCCCGCACACAAGTGGTCGTCATGCCTATGGCCCTACTTGTGAGCATCGTTGCAAGTAGCCATGTATGCGCGCGCAGGTGGCTGCCACTACAGCAGCCCGCTGGCCATCGGCCAAGAGCCTACACGCAGATGGCAACGTTGCCATCTGCGAGGGCAACAATAGTTGTAGCCCTTTCTCACTTTTGCATCAACGATTTTAACGTCAAAAGCTTCTCCAAAACACAACATACGTAATTCAAAACCAATCTTTCGCATGAACAACCTGGCTTTGATACCATTGTTAGAAAATTTTGGGTGGGACATCTCATGTACAATGGAAGAACATAAAACAAAATTCCCAATTTCTCAAAAATGTATTCGTCGTCGTACAAAGTTTGGTGCATAAAAATTCGTAAAAACAAAAAACTATGTGTATTAAAGATTGTGTTACCTAGGGAGATCGTATATCCCTGAATCCTTGCATATCTATAGGAGATGGTGAAGGAGATCAAGCATCTTCCTCTCTAGTGGTGATCCATACAATAGGGCTACAACGACGTTCTTCAAAACTCCAAGCTTGCTTTGAGGTGGAGAGAAGGAGGAGAATAGGAGATGTAATAAAAAAGCTCTATATGAATAATTAGTTTCCTCCTATTTATAGAGGTTCACTGTCAACTTAACCCTAATGGATCCTGCCTTATTGGATATTAGATCTCTATCTAACTATCCAAGCCTCTTAGATTAGTGGATCTCTATCCAATAATCTCTCATTGGCTCTTATTGGATCTCATCCATAGGATCCAATAATTCATGGGCTTATTGGACATCTAATAAGGTAGGGACTCTAACGGATATTTCATATTCGAACCTCTACTCATCGTAACACCTCTCATATTTGTGTGACCCTCTAGGCCTAATATTGCGCTGGCTATAAGTCATACATGTCAAAACTCCTTTTGGCTTAACTCATCAATTACGAATGTACTAGGTCACTACACCGCAATCCTCAGATGATACAGGGGAATCTAATCCATTGGACATATCTATCCTCAGTTACCGTATACCTATAGTCCCTCATTCATCTAATATCCCAAAGACCGTATAAGTCCGGTATCAAAGAGTGGAGTACTTATATATGACATCATTGGTATCTCAAGTCTAAGGACTAGATATACCACTAGGACTATGAAATCGTTATTTGACAATAAGGCATCATCAACCATCCAACATCCCTTAAGCGGATCAATTAGTGAACTCATTCTCTAATGAGCACCTGTACTGTATCCATAGTGTCACCACATGAGTAGCTATGAGACCAGCTACATTCATCATATGAACAATTATACAGCACACTAGCCTATCCGATTATCTCGATGTCCCTCTCGAGTAACCTATGACCGAGATTATTTAGGATCTGTGTTTAAAGGTGAATCAGTCTCATTATCATGATCTCATCACGATCTGATTCTCATTGCACAGATCCATGAAAATCATAATATATTCAAGCAATAAACAATATAAAGTGATAAAATGTCAAATAATAATAATAAGCAAAAAGACTACGCATCAAGTCACACATGTCATCACTCACGTGATTGGTTTGCAGGACATATATGACTAGCAAAGCCGATGCAGATGCATCATATATTGTTTAGGTCAAGTTGCCAACAGAGGAAATCCAACGACTCGGTTCGAGAGAGGCAGACCATGGCGTCCATGACGGAGCACATTGCCTTATAGGAGTTGTACAAGTCGAAGAGCAAGAAGCGATCAGTGAAGGACATCGCCCTTTATGGTGTGGTGTTAAACACTAATCAAAGCTTGTCCACATCATCATCATTATATGGGAGGCTATTAGAGCAAAGGGCGAGCACAGTTGCAAATGGGTTCGGGGAGGTGGCGGAGCACTTCTTATGTGTGGTGGAGAGTTTCAGGTGAGAGCAGACCGAGGGAGAGAGGGGGTGGGTAGAGGTGTCCTCAATTGCGACGAGGTGGGAGAGGGATATGGATTCTAGGGCACTGCTCTTAGGAGAATGGGATGGTAGAGGGGCGAGAGGATGTAAAGCGACCACCACCATTTGTGTCAAAACTGACGTAGTTTTCGAGCAGCAACTGTGTCAATGTTAATGCAGATGTAGAGTGACGCAGGGTGAGCAACGATGAGATCGGCATCATGCTCCTTGTAGAGGCGGGTAGCATCGCGATGAGAGTGAACCTTATTATTGTTAAAGGTGCCTAGATAAATGCATCGATGTCGACACTAATGATGTCATCGTCCACCACCACTAATGTCGTTTGCAACTGAATATTAAAATTATCTTTTTACCATTTATTTTTATGTTTCTATCGAAAATTTTTTATAATTATAGAGATTCTAATATAACTTTTAAAAATATATGGAACACAAAAGATAGTTAATTACAATAGGATAATATATAATTAGCCCCAGAATGGAACTGAAGTCCTCAAATAGAATTCATTTTTCTGCTACAAGATATTACTATTTATAACACCCTTCTTATTATTTATAATCTTATAATATAATTTTATTTTATTTTTACTTCTTACATGTGACTTTCTCCTTTTTATTTCCAATTTTTTTCTCCTTTTGCTCCTCTTCTTTCTTCTTAATCATATAAAATAATAAAAAATAGGTAATAAAATGAGATGAATGGAAGATTGAAGAGGAGAAGGTGAAAAATAATTTTTGATTTTTATTATAATAACTTAATGTTTATAAAAATTATGTATATTCCATAATAAACTATAAGACATTATTTCTGGTCAATTGTATTAAGTCAGAAAACTTCGTACATACACAGTCGGGAGAGCCGGCGACAGTATTATTTGTAGGCGGAGCTGTGAGGAAAGAAAATAAAATAAAATTAAATTAAAGAGATCTTAAATAAAAAAAATATTATTTTATGAATAATGAGAAATGGGCAGTGGGTCAACTGCTATATTCTCACGAGTATTTCATACGCGTTCGTCTTACGTGATAAAATGGCACAATGTGGATCGTTGATCTTGATCATGAGCGTTACCCGCAATTCATTGCAGTACACGGAGCATTAATGTGTTACCTGTACCAACTCAAACTGGCAATCATTGTTTCAGATATCGTGTCGAGGCGATCAAATGCACCACCGGTGACCCTCTCTCTCTCTCCGTAACCCCGCAGCCGCGCCTCCGCTTTCGTGCGCCTTGCCTCTTGTTGGTAGTTCGGGCCAATCCGATGCCTCTCCGATGACCAGCGTCGCCGGCTCCTCCATCGCCGTCCGAGAGTCCTCCGGACGGCCCTCCGGCCGATGGCTAGACCGCTTCCCCTGCCTCGACGACCGCGGTAATCGCCCTTCCATCTCAGATCCGATCTGTCGTTTAGTCGGTTTTTGGTGGATTCTTTTGGCAGTTTCTGGACTCTCCTTGTTTTGCTATTCCAGCGACGAGATCTGCGTTGTGTTTGAAATTGATTTTGGTGCTCCTTCACGGACTCTTCGGAGGAGCACTGTTCATTTTGGACACCGAACTGAGGCGGAGAACTCGAGAGCATCCTTGGTACTCTTTTCTTTTGTGATTTATCCTTGAATTTAGCTTCGTGTTTGGATAAAGGCTAATAATTTTATTGCTTTAGGTACTGTATCACTTTAAACTTGTTATAGTTCGTGTTCCTAGGAAGGGGTAAAATTTGTTATAGTTCGGATTCTTGAATTTATAAGTTGAGATAGAAAATAATGGATACGCGACTGATGTTCCGCATACTGTGCTTTCTATTGAGGTCTCTCTTTGATTTGGATAGCTACTTCCAAGTAACTGCCCTTGTGGTAGCTTCTAAATGCACACTGTTGAGCTACCGATCGTTCGTTAACGTTCTCCCCGTCTCCATGTTGCCTTTATCATGCTCCTAAGTCAAAATGAAGCTTTTGGCTGCCTTTGGCACCGAATTCTAGTACTTACATAATGGATAGGAAAATGCTAATGGCTGAAAGCTGCTAAAAAAAAAATACAGTTCTTTAATTGTGTGCTTTGATAATTTTTTTCACCCTACTTTGTGGTGCGTTGTTTTTTTCAAGGGGAGAATATGCCTTTGGAACTCTTTAGTGGTAACTATATGGAACTTCTTTTGAATGACGATCCAAGGTACTCTGTGGTAGATAATTCTTGTTGATTGATGGTATCACTTCTGCATAAAACCTTATGCAAGCGTTGGGATGAGTTTATTAATGTGTTGTTCATTTTCCATTTTTTTTATTTTTATTTTTTGGTATCTAGTTGTCATTATCAGATTCATCACAGCATAGGATCAAAACCACATGGATCTTTCCCTATATATGAGTGCAACAGAAGTTACTTTTTGGGGATATATAGAGATTTCAATTTGGACTTTTCTTTATTTGCTATCACAAACCTACCCATTGAATCCAGTTGTCAGGGCTTGCTAGACCACCAGGAATGTTTAGGTGGTGTTAGAAGCCCATTCGTCATGATTTTTAAAGAATTCAAGAGGGAAACTGGTTCCCTCAACTTGATCTTTGGTTGGACAGCTTCTGCTATCTCTTCACAAGATTAGATGAATTATTATGTTATGATTTGCACAGTAAATAAAAGTTATGTTTTAGAGAAGATCTTTTCAGAATGTTGGATGCCAAAGATAACACATTTTAATATTTTTGTTGTCAGTACACTTATATGGTGTTTAGTTTCTTTGTTGTTCTATATTTCATCAGGAAACAAAAGTCTACTGTCTCTAGGCAGCTTATAACTACCATTTTTTTCCATGTTTAACTATGTTTCCCACCCAAAATTTCAGGTATACAGCAATATACTTGGTTCTATATTTGGCTACTTTGGTTCAGTATTTCTTCACTTCTTATTCATCTCCAGGGTAACACTCTTTTTTCATGACTGACAGTGTGGGTCTTTGTGATATTTTGGTACCAGTTTGTGTGCTAACAGTGTCCCCTTAGGTATGTTATTGATGTAATGATGGCTGGAAGTGGAACACATGCTACCTTTGCAAACTTGTCAAGCTTCGATGTAGGGAAATTTTTTAGTTTTACAATGAAGCTTTATATATATATATATATATATATATATATATATATATATATATATATATATATATAGTGAATGAACACAACAATCTAAACAATGCTTTGCTTATTCGACTAATATCTACAATAATGTCATGATCAAGCAAAGGCAAATTACTACAAGAAACAAGAACCCAAGTCCATCCACTCAAATCATTTCTTCAGTATGGTTGAGGCAAGTGATGGATCTCTACCCTCCTGGATTTCCCAGCAGGTAAGCTTTAGCATTCCATACAATTTATAAGAAAGAATCAATTATCAACCTATGATGGTGTAATACTACCTTGTCTACTTTGAAGCATGGATATGAC
Organism: Musa balbisiana; assembly: GCA_004837865.1. Lineage (NCBI taxonomy): Eukaryota > Viridiplantae > Streptophyta > Magnoliopsida > Zingiberales > Musaceae > Musa > Musa balbisiana. The sequence goes on along the minus strand of CM017190.1, from coordinate 12,425,918 downwards.
ATGGAATCTTGATGCAATTTTGAAAGAAGGATTTGATATGTCATGGGTATGGCAATTAGAAATATAATAAGTATATATGATAAACTTGACATCCTTTGATGTATTAAAATTCTAGCCATATATCATAGTGAACAATAACATGCTAGCGTCAAACTACCTCTTCATCGTAAAAAGTAAATATTCCTAATAATATTATTCTTTAATAATGTACAGAAGGAAACATGAACATATGATAAATGAAGATTATTTAATGCATTAATTGTAGTCTGATGTACAATACAAATAGCATATAAATAATCTGTTCAGTTATATAGCTATTTTATTCATAATAATAAAAGTCAACATTCAAGAGGAAGTTTTCCAGTAAGTTTTCACGTAGTATCACTTAAGGATCATAAAAGCTATGACTACCTGATCATTTTGATAATTATGTGAAAAAATAGATAATTTGAGGAATTATCCAGCATATAATCAACAGGCACTATACCAGTATTATATCCATTGTGTACTTGGTATGGATATGAAGTGTGTTTCTGTTTCATAAGTCGTCTTGTCTTCTCATGGTAGTAGTTGCATTACTGAGATGAACAAAGAGAAAATCTATGAAGGTTCGGGCATTTGGGGAAAATGGCAGTTTAAGTTAACAGTGTCATAGAGCAGGAAATATGTGGGGCTAATGTTCAGAGGTAAGGTGTAGGTTGTTGTGCTAGGTTGAGTGACTCTTATTCCTCTCTGATTCTGCAAACCTTCAGGATAATGGTTGTCAACATAGTTGAAGAGTCCAAGCTTGCAACTGTCTCCACCATAAAAGACCAAATATTTTGTCTTCAAATCAGGAAAGAAAATTGTAATAAGGGTTTTAGGTACAGAAAATTCATATCATGTACCTTGATTAGCAACTGACATACTGGAATTTTTGTTTTGCATGTTCTCTATGCATCTGCTTACTTAACAATAATAGTATCTACAGTCAATTGTCTCACTCCAATTTTATTACCTGTTTTTTTCTTTCTATTGTTGTAGGACTTGGACGTGCAGTTATTGCCACATTATTCAGGTAATATCTATCTGACCTAATTTAAGTGTATGCTTGTATCAAGCTCTATATTTTGTTAATCTGAGGTTGAAGCTACATAGGTGACTTTTGATTCCGAAATATTTGCTGTTACATATTTTTTGCAGTTTACTCTTTGGAGCCAAAATTCATATATGCTATTTTATGTTTTAGATGTTCTTAATGGGCAGATATATATAATTATTTTCTAATTTTTGGTGTGTTTGGATAGTTGTACTTTTAAGTTTTAAGCAACTGATTGGTTTCTAGCACCGTGCAACTGAACATTGGGCTTTATAGATTGGTCCGGTAGACAATCACTTTGCATGCTAGGTTATCCATTGGTAATAAATTTATTGGAGGTAAACGAATTATGGTTAATATGTGAGATTCAATTTGAAAATGGTGTTTGATTAAATTAGGTTTAGCAGCGAACATTCTGCTGAACATTTTATCGTGCTTGTTCTTATCAGATAATCATGAGTCATTTTCTGCTGAGTTACTTTGTGGAATAATCCTTTCCCTAGTCTGCCATGTTACAGCTGGCAGTAACAAGATGATATTTATTGCAGAAAGCCAAGATCTCTCAGCATCATTCTGTAGCCACTTCTAGAACTACACTGCTAATCATTTGGTAAATAAGATGTATGCTTGAAGAACAAAGGGAAGTGTATCTTTCACTTCATTTGCCAGGCTACACTAGAGCTTTTTTCTAAGGGAAGAGAAGGTGTGACCCACCATTCATTTCATTGAAGTTGATGCATATAACATTTTGCGTTTTTCAATTTATTCTGTTCTTGTGATGGCATTGATTTTAATTATGTTAGATCATTGTCTTGCTTGGTCCATTACCTCAAAAGGGTCTAAACAGTTGGCTATTTAAATTTAATTAAATATAAATAGAAACTTAGCCAACCTTCCATGTCAGTTGCTTTTTAGTATCTGTTTATGTTAGTTGGACAATTAACAACTGCCAACCAGATGGCATGCTTAGGTTAATTATTACATGAAGCTTCATTTTCTTATCTGAACTGTATTATGAAGGACACTAATGAAATCCTGAAAAGATAGTTTTTTGTAATTTGCTGTATGATTGAAATCTGAATTTCCTTAGTCCCACATGCATTTCTTTGTAAAAGAGGCCTTTTGTTCAGATGCTAATTAAATGTTCAGCAAATATTAATTTTCAAGAGTACATATGGATGAACTATGTTTAAGTTGTAATTGTTTTCTACTCTTGCAGCCTCCACGTTCGAAGCATTGCCATGATTGTGACAAATGTGTCCTCCAATTTGATCATCATTGTGCATGGCTAGGAACCTGCATTGGAAAAAGGAACCACTGCCGATTTTGGTGAGTGGATCAAGTATTTATTGGATGATTCATAGATTGTTATTTGGTCAAATCTAAAATACTATTTCTGATTTTTTTTATTCATTAGTTTTTTATAGTGTGAGTTAAATAGTTGATAACATAGATCTACCATTGACCCTGATATTGGTCATATCTCTGCAGTTAAAAAAAATTGCTGCTGGCCTCATATTTCCTTTTCTTCAACTTATTCTTGGCTTCTTTTCTTGTTCTACTTTTCTCATCTTATTTTTATTCTGCTGTTTTTCTGTTTTTGCTCCTGCAATTATCTTTTCATTTTTCAACTTAATGAGCTCAGCTGCAAACTGACCTTGGTTAAAGGCTAATATCTTGGCTCAAGACAGGAAGAAAGCAGTCACAGCCATCCGTTGAATTGGAGTATGTTGGTTATAAAATTTACAAGAACATTATATAATCATATGGTCCTAGTATACATTTTATTCTCAAGATGATTAACAAGTAGATTGAATGCATTACCTCCAGAGAGCTTATATTGTTTTTTTTTTCCTTTTCGGTAAAGTTAGAATAGTTGGGCATTTATTATAATATTGTTTTAATGACTTAAAGATTAAAATCGACAATCGAAAGAAAAGTGCACTTCACCTCGATTCAAATATATCAGTCTTGATTTTGTATTTTGATGATGTAGTTACCTTGAGCAAGGTTGAACATGCATCATATGTGTACACGAACTTCGTTGTAAATCATTAATAGTGGATCGTGCTATAAATCAGCATTCGCTGCACCACCTAAAACAGTATGGTACAGGCAGTATGTACCAGTCCGGGTGTGGGCTGATACGTGGACCACTCTGTTTCAGGCAATCCAGTTAAATTAGTAAAAAATTCAAAGAAATGGTGGGGCGTCTATCCAAATCAACATTAAAAAAAAGAGATTTGCGAGCCCTCTTCTCCAGTAAGATGCTGCCGCCTCACCCTCGCCACTGCTCCTTTCCTCCTCATCTTTCTTCTTCGTCCTCCACTTCTTTCTCTTCTTCTCTCTTCCTTCCTTTCTCCTTCCTCTGTTCCTCCACCACCCTTTCTACTTCTCCCTGTTTTTCTTCCTTACCGAATCACCAGTATGCACTGGCATATTGTGTGTCGGTACACTGGTATAGATCGGCACGAACCATTCCAATAGATTGTCAAAACGGGTCCGATACCCGAAAAGGCAAACCCTGCTATAAATTAAACAATAATATTTTATTAAATCTAAAGCATTAATTAGAAGGTTTAAAAATGATTATTTGATCTAAAGTTAAAGCCAATAATTAGTTAATTTTTCAATCAAGATTGCATTAATTGATTTGGAGAACATAAATATTAATTGATTACGAAAACCAATTGATTAATCAATTCTTTTACTAACAGCATGTTTAAAACTATGACATTGTTTTTAGTTATTTCCTGTGCACCACATAATTTTGTTTCTAGTCATAATATATTCAGTCTTGACATCTATGAAATATGTCATTCACAAATGGCATATATATGTTCAGCATCTGTAAGGTTCAACAGCACTAATATATGCCCTTAATATTAGAAGAATGATTTATTGGATATTTTTACAGACCTTCCAATGGTTATCTGTTGGCAAATGAGTATTAATTATAATATATAAGCTTCTTTTTAAAGTATGATGATGCTCCATGCAAGTACATCTTTCTTCGAGAAAGATCATGTAATTCGTGATCATTCCCAGGCATTTTGTAATTCTGTGTAGCTAGCTTATTTCCTAAGTGCTTTGCGATACAATCTGAACCATGCAAATAGCTGATCTGGAAACATATTCTGGAGTTTATAATTACTAAACTACGAGGCAGTTAAAGGCACATTATTTTTAATGATTCATGTTAATCGAGACTTGCTATGACAGACAGTTCCAGTGATGTCAGATTCTTCATGGGGATTTGTTATCCTTCCATCAAGTGTTTCTGATTTTGCTCTGATCAGATTGAAGATTATTGGTTACCTCTTGACTATGAATTTTATTACTTGTAGTTGAACTAAGAAATTAATCTAAAGCTTCAAATTTTTTTTGTGTAGTACACTTACTTAACCTGGTACTGCATACCTAGTTGTGAGAAGCTTATTACTTAGCTATATCATCCCTTTAAATCATTTGTTATTCGTAGTCTGGAGGTCCTATGTTGCACTAACACTGGAACATGACAATTTTTTCATTTATTCATTTTGCATTGTTTCTAATATGTTCGTCTCTGAAATTTGTCATAGGTGGTATATTTTTGAAGAAACAATGCTCTGCATCTGGACTGGCTCATTGTACATTGATCTCTTAGTGTCAAAAGCCATGAAAGCTTGGTATAGAATCTTTCCTCTGCAATCAGTTACACCTTGAAATTTTGAAAAGGCACTGTTTATCTTAATGCACTGATATAAAATCAAGATTTATTGGAATGTTTTAACAATTCTAGTGTCTGTTCCTTATATGTAAGTGTAACTGAACCAAATACTTGTGTTGTATATGTTATCAGGTGGAAGGATCTCATTGCAATAATATTAATCGTGATATTGGTTTTTTGTTTCATCTTTCTACTTTTGCTGCTACTTTTTCACAGGTAAGAGATGTTCTACATTGTATACAATGCTTACCTCTTATAAGATTCTTTTCTCATTTGAGATATACCCAAGTGTTTGCATGAGATAATTTTTTCTTCTCTACTGCTTGAATTGTGTGTGACTTGACTAAATGTCATCACAATATAAAACGACTTGTCTTGGCTATATGCTGTTTACATGATACCACTTTAAACTAGGGGGTGAGTAAATTATGTTTCACTTTGTGTTTAGGTTGTCAAAGTTGATACTCCATCTTGATGGAAAATTTTGGTTGTAGAAGATAATATTTCAAACTAATACAAGCTCATTCTTCTATGAGTTATTGTCGAAGAAACAAATGCGCATAATTCAAAATTTTATATAAGGAACATTGGCACCATGGTGATGTTGCTCCATTATGAATTGGAAGATAAGGGTTCTGGTCATGAAAATAACCTCTTTGCATCTAGGGATATAGCTACATGCATTTGAAACTCCCAAAATATTCATGCAGTGGGCCACCCTTTTCTGTGTATATTCTGAACAAAGTCCAAATCATTATAATCTGTGTGGGATTACAAGCTATCCACATGGCATAAAAAGTAGACACAGTTTTATAGACTTAGTTCATAGTGGTTAGCCATCAGGAATTATAGAACGAGCTTAAGAATAAGCAGTTAATAAAATATTCTGTGGATGCATTAAGGAAGCTTTGCTCTCATGTTCTGGATGCTTTTTGGCATGTTTAGACAATGAGGATAAACTTTTTAACTAGTTGATGGTGACTTTATTGATTTCACATACACTTAATCATGATGGATGAATATTAGTGATCAATTCATTGATGAGTGACATGCAAACACCCAATCCAGTTCTCCAATTAATCCATAGGGCTAGTAGTGTCAGATAGCAAGTAACTAGACAATACAGAAATGAAGGTTAAAGGGGAAAACAAAGAAGCACTTAAAGAAAGGAAGAGGAAAAAGCATATTTACCATGACATGCTCAAAGCAAGGCCGAAATGAGTTACAACGCTTCAAAAATCATGGTTACTTGACATGAAAAGATCGTAGAATAAGTAGACTTCTCAAAAAGTCTTCTCCAGAACGTATTTGACTCCCTTTAACATCTGTCCCAAAAGAAGCCAAAACTAATCAGCACATGTACAACAATTTGTTGTGGTATATTGCCAAGCATTTTAGGGTTTTACAGGTTTGCTTTCCAAGTAACATACTCCAGATTATTTCATATAGGTTATATGATGAAGTTAAATAAGAATAGTCTATTTGCAAACAGAATATGATGTTCCATCACGAAGCAGATAGTGGATATCAATTATCATATGGTGCTTTGTCAGCTCTATCATTCCTGCAGGATATCTCCTATTATTTCACTTTCACAACACACTTTGTTCTTAATGAGTTGTATAACATATACGGACGATTGAGTTATTCATATTCTGACTGAATTGTGTCGTTTCTTTCAACATTTTTGTTTACATAATAGTTTTCTTTTGGAATTTGTATTACTCTTTACAAGTTAGCTGCATATATGAACTAGAATGCATATTTGTGAGCTAATAATCTGTGTGGTTCTTCTGTAGTTATCTTGCATTAACAAATCAAACTACACATGAAATCATGAGGAGGCGACGGATACTATACTTGAGGTAGAAGAACTAAAGGAACTAGTTCATGTTGAGTACTGCTACATCCGTGCTGATCTCCCACTGTGAGTTACATGCTAATAATGTCAATCTTGTGATTTCCAGGGGATTCCCAAGCAAGGTTCATCCATTTAGTAAAGGCATTTATAGGAACTTGATTACGTTCTGCTGCTCCTGTGATGATAAGCATACACTGGAAGCAGTTCCGCCGGTTGAAGATCTTGAAGCCAGAGCACAGCCATACACATGCATTGATATTATTTCTTGTCGATGCTGTTGATATCTCGATGTATTTGTCTATTTTTTTCTGTGCCACGAGGTTGTAGATTTTTGTGTGCACCGCTATCTCACTAGTCAACTATCTTGCATCGGCTTCGTCATCCTCCCAATTAGAATTCATCATGTCTAGGTTTCCAGCTATATAAAATGCAAAACAATTTCTCATGTGTGATCAGGGTTGAGTTCACTTCTCCATCTTTTAGATTCACTGAAACATCCACACGTGGTATGCTTTTGAATCCCCCATTTTATTGTAATTACAGGATCATTCATGCAGCGGAGCAGAAGTGCATTAGTTTCCGGAATTACATATCAGGAAGGAGTTTGAAAGAGGCTGCATGCCAGGAAGGAGTTTTAAAATTTACGGGTCGGGTCAGTTATCCTATTAGATCGGATTATAATATAATATTCCTATTATACGATAATGAGGGATCCAAGTTTTGCCCTACAGTAATGTCTTTTTTGATGCCCAATCATCTACGCTAAAAAAGAAGAAGAAATAATAATAACAATTTGTTGTTTTTTAGATTTCTATTCTTTTAATTTTTCACCGACTGGTTTTTTATGAACTACTCAAAAAAATCTACATGGGCACATATTAGCGTATAAATCCTACGCTGGACGCACTTAAATAAATCTTGAGGTCATACAATTTCTTTTTTACGGGTGCATGGATTGATATTTCAGGTGTAGAAGCAGCACAAAAAAAATATTGAGTCAAAGTTTGAAAGAGAGAACCATCGACGATAGTTCATGGAGGGCAATAGACACGAATTTTCAACGAGACACAAAAAAAAAAAAATTGCGCTCCTATGAGTTAACAATTCTGAATCTAACTTGTCAACCGCACGTTTTGAATTTAAAGGGGAATGAATGCGTTCTCCATATTAAAGTTTTAACCCGATTTATTAGATCTAACTTTATATATTTCTAGAAATAAATCAAGGTTTATCTTGGCATGCTAATGTATTATAATTTTGTTCATCTAATTTATTCCCTTTTACATGAAATTATCCATCAAGGATCAAGAAATCTTGATCCTATTGGTTACCCAGCATTGTGATACATCGGTCTGCTGTTTAGACGGCAACGAAAGCAAATCCATGTTGTCCCGGACAGCCTACCTACCCTACACCACCGTGAGTTGACCGTTCCATTCATCAATCAATTCATCTCCAACAGTGCCTGTGGAATTCATCCATGTTCAATCAATTCAGGTACCCCGTCGCTTGTCGATCTCAAACCTCGTGAATTAGTACATCAAATAAAAAACACTCCGAGATCAATTACCACCCTCGTGAAGATTTATCCGACCACGCTTGCGGACAGTGGAGCAGTACGGATGAGCGGAAGCAGAGAATGATGCCGCGTGATCTTGTTCCCCTTGATGTTTTCGAGATCATGTTCTTTATCTCTCTTGATCGACGACGATCGAAGAGGCGTCTCCAAAAGGGAGTTTAATGCGAGAGTCAGACGGCACTGCGTACACCACCGAAGAGGGTACGTATCGGAGGCCATGTGACGCAACTGGGAGAGAAGCAAGAAGAAGTTTAAGGGGGGCAGCCATGGCTTACCATATGCTGTCGGTTCTCATGTGCTCCACTGGCCTCACACAGCTAATTAAGCTTGTACGCTTGTTTCCTTCTTCCCCTTCACCTTTCTCCTCGTTCTACTCTCCGGAACGGAAGAGCTGTTGCTGCAGTGTCCCACAGGGATCGCGAGAGCTCAGCTCCACGTCATAACTGATGTCACACGCCAAGTCAGAATATATATCAAGACGCTGTTCGACTCGCGTACCAAGGCGTTGTCTGACACACGCCAAGTCAGAATCCGTATCAAGGCGCTGTTCAACTCGCGTACTAAGGCGCTGTCCGACACACGCCAAGTCAGAATCCGTACCAAGGCACTATTCAACCTGCGTATCACCACGCCAAACCCGTGTGCAACCGACCCTCGTACAATAGTATAAAAGCCCATGGCCGACCTCTGGTCAAGGGAGAGGCAAAACAAAACAATTCAACCCACTACTGACTTGCTCGTCGGAGGGGCCAAAGTCGGGAATCACCCGACGAATGCCATTTTTGCAGGCGAGTGACCACCCTCAAGCCGCAAGCGTCTCAATCCAGCAGTTGTCATCCAACACACGAGGGCAAGTTGCCGACTGACTCGAAGACCGACAAGCGCTGATCAGCACCCCCTTCCCGAGGTCCCGACCACCTCAACATCCAGCTCAGTTGACAGAAGGCTCTCGACATCAACCCGTGGACCAAGCCGTGCTGACTCATCAACCACGACACATTTATTCACCAATATTTTTGGCGCTAGAAGGAGGGCCATGTCGTAGGAGCATCTCACAGGAGCTCTCCCCGAGGGAGAACCAACGACCGATCACCCCTCCGTCGAGCCCGGAGATCAATCCCTCCCCACCCCCAGAGATGGGGTGATCCTGGCCTTGACGCCAGATCGCTACTGGTGCCTGTTCAACGACCCGGGGTTGTCACCCCCAGGACTTACCACAGGACCCTCAGCCATGTCACCCGAGGTGTTCCTCAGCCTGACCAAGCAAGTGCAAGCTATGGCAGGGATGATGCAGACACTCGTTCCACTCATTCCTCAGATCGTGCGGCTAGCAGCTCCCTCGACTGACCCGACCCGGCAAAGGCCGAGCGGGGAGCAGGTTGTGACGGGAGAAGCCCGAGAGCAAATGACGGACTCGAGAGGTCTGCCCGAGCAGAGCACACCCGCACCCTGTCAAGTCACGCAACCCCACTTTGAGCCTAACACTATATCGTCTAACTCAGCGGATGACTCGCTCAGGGCCCAATTGTCCCGGGTCAACCAATGCCTGGATGAGTTCCAGTGCAAGTTCCGAAAATCGCGGAGCGAGTCCAACGAAGACGGCTTGGGTGGATCCCCTTTTACTCAGGAAGTACAAGACAAGTCGGTACCCCTCAACCTCAGGCTGCTGGCATTGGAGACGTATGATAGCGGCTCCGATCCTGCAGAGCATGTCTCCGCATTTTGGGCTCAGATGGCTCTCTATGGCACCTCCGATGCACTAATGTGTTGGGCATTCCTGACCACCTTCAGGGGACTGGCACGAGCGTGGTTCAGCGGGTTGCACTAGTCCTCGGTCTCGTCCTTCGACCAGCTCGCCAGGGAGTTTGAGCAAAACTTCCTCGCCAGCGTGCAACCTAGGCCTTTCATGGCCACCCTGCTCACGTTATCTCAGCATGAAGACAAGTCACTCTCTCAGTTTGTGGCACGTTTCGCCACTGAAATCCGGGGATTCCCAAACGCTCACCCCTCTTTAATCATGCAAATGTTTCTGATGGGCTTGAAGCCTTCGAGGTTCTTTTGGTCGCTGATTGAGAAGCCGCCAGTAACTGTCTCCGAAATGCTCCAATGCGCCAACCAATACATCGCTACTGAAGCTTTGGTGGCGGGAAAGCGCATGGATGGTAAGAGGCCAAGGGCGGAACAATCCTAGGGGATGACCTCAGCAGCTCTGGCGCAACCCTGCTGGAAGCCCGACCGACAAGAGCTACTGCTCCCGAGGCCCCCGCCTCTCCCCCTGAACACGTCTCGTACTGAGATCTTTCTCCAAATCAGGGAGAAGAGTCTCTTGCGACAACCCAATCCCATGAGAACCACTCACAAAGATCGATCCAAATATTGTAGGTTCTACTGGGACTATGGCCATGACACGAAGGACTGCCGCGACCTCCAGAATCAAATCGAGGTACTGATCCATAGAGGTCACCTCGGGCGCTATCTCAAAGAACCCCGGGAGGCAACTCCACGCCCCAGGGGACCCGTTGAAAGACAAATCGACGTCATCTCCGGAGGTCTAGCAGCTCTACGGCGAGGAAGGCCTACGCCCGCAGTGCAATCGAGAAACGTCTCTGGCCCGAGCTCGAGCCTGAAATCACTTTCGGGGCCAAAGAAGTCGAGCGCTCCCATCATGACGATGCGTTGGTGATCTCCATCCAAATCGCCAACGCTCAAGTCAAAAGGGTGATGGTCGACACCGGGAGTTCCGCTGACGTCATTTACTTCGACGCTTTCAAGAAGCTCAGTTTAACCAAGGAAGACCTCACCCCCATGGCGTCAGCACTCACTAGATTCATGGGGGATTCCATCTCCCCGCTCGGGACCACCGTCCTCCCTATCACCATCGGAGAAGAGCCGAGAGTGAAGACGATAATGACCGCCTTCATGGTAGTCAATTTGCCCTCGGCCTACAACATGATCCTCGATCGACCGACACTCAACAAGTTAAAGGCGATGGTATCCACCTACCACAAAGCCATCAAGTTTCCGACCTCGGCAGGGATCAGGGAATCTTGAAGTGATCTGGGAGAGTCAAGGCGATGCTATCTTATAGCGGTTACTCTCCCAAGGAAATTATGCCCACATCGAGTCGCCGACCCCTGTGAGGGACCCATAGCACCGATGTAGTTGGAGCCTCCCGAGCAACTCACCGAGGTACCCCTGAAAAGGATCCGACCCGATCTAACCATCAAGGTCGGGACAATGCTCCCCGAAGCAGATCAGCTCCACCTCATCGACTTCCTGAGGAAGAATGCCGATATGTTCGCATGGTCCCCCGAGGAGATGACCGAGATTGACCCGAAAGTGGCCCAGTACCAGCTTAACATCGACCCCGGGGCTCGGCCGGTGAGATAAAGACTAAGGAAGTTCGCTCCCGACTAGCAGAAGGCAATCAGCGATGAGGTCGACCGCCTTAAAGAAGCGGGATTCATTACCAAGGTAAAATATCCTCAGTGGCTGTCAAATGTAGTTCTCGTTAAGAAATCCAATGAAAGTTGGAGGATGTGCGTTGATTACACCGATCTCAACTGGGCATGCCCCAAGGACTACTATCCGCTTCCTAGGATAGACCAACTAGTTGACGCCACCGCGGGCTATGAACTCCTTACATTCATGGACACATTCTCGGGCTATAACCAAATTCGGATGGCGACTTAAGATCAAGAGAGCACTGCCTTCATCACTAACAGAGGGGTGTATTGCTATAAGGTGATGCCCTTCAGTTTGAAGAACATTGGGGTGACTTTTCAAAGGATGGTCAACAAGCTGTTCAAGCACCAACTTGGGAGGAATATGGAAGTATACGTTGACGACATGATCGTAAAGAGCAAGGCCACAAGCGCGCACTTGATTAACCTGGTAGAAACATTCCAAACGCTCAGACAGATCAACATGTGTCTGAATCCCACGAAGTGCGTCTTCGGGGTTAGCTTGGGGAGGTTTCTTGGCTTTATCATTCACCAAAGGGGGATAAATGCCAACCCAGTAAAGGTTCGGGCCATAACCAAGATGCATTCCCCCCGCTCAGTCAAGGAGGTGCAGCGACTCGCCGGGAAGTTGGTAGTGCTTAGCAAGTTCGTGTCACGTTCGGGCGATAAGTGCCAACAACTTTACATGGACCTCGGAGTGTGAAGAAGACTTCAAAAAGTTGAAGGCGTGCCTCGCCCGCTTGCCCCGACTCACCTCACTTGAGCCGGGCGAAACCCTTGGCGACCTCGGCACAAGCAGTTAGCTTGGTGTTAGTTCGGGAAACACCACCAACGCAACAACCCATATATTACGTCAACCATGTCCTCGTCGGGCCCGAGGTGCGGTACTCCTCAATCGAGAAGCTAACCCTCGCACTAATGAAGACGGCCCGAAAGTTGCGGCCCTATTTCCAAGCTCACACAATCAAAGTGATCACTAACCAGCCATTGTGACAAATCCTTTCCAACTTCGATGCATCAAGTCGGATGTTGCGGTGGTTGGTCGAGCTCAGCGAATTCGATGTTTAGTACTCCCCTAGGACCGCCATCAAAGCCCAGGTACTGACTGACTTTATTTCCGAGCTAACTCCTAAAGACTATGCTATTGGGCAAGAGAACAACAAGAGCACATGGACCCTATACGTGGATGGCTCGTCCACTACCAAAGCAGCCGGGGTCAAGCTTATCCTCAAAGTTCCGTTCGGAGAAACCTATGAGAGGTCGCTTCGATTACAATTCGAGCCACCAACAATGAGGCTGAGTACAAGGCGCTACTTCACGGCCTACGCCTCACTCTAGAGATGCATGTGGACAACCTTGAAGTCTTCAGCGACTCCCAACTGGTGACAGGACACGTCAATGGGAGCTACGAAGCCCGGGACCCAACTATGGCATTATACCTAATGGAGGCGAAGCAGCTTGCTCATCGCTTCAACCGCCTCTCGATCGCTAGAATATCTCAGGCACAAAACATGCGGGCCGACATGCTAGCTAGATCGGCCTCCGCTCATAGCCCGGCATTGGCTTCAGCAACTGAGTCTGTGACGGCACCGACAGTGACGACTCACGAGGTAGCCAAAATGGAGGTACCATCTAGCTATAGAGGAGATTCTCCTCTTCATGAAGGACGAAAAGAAGCCCGATGACCCGGTGGCTGCGAGAGGGTTAAGATGAACCCAAGCCTAGTATTGCATCGTCGGTGGAAAGTTGTACCGAAGGGCCTTCTCTCAACCTCTTTTACACTGCCTCGCACCATCAGAAGCTGAAACGGTCCTCGCCGAGCTCCACGAAGGAATTTGTGGGGAGCATATCGAGGGATGAACCTTGGCTTTCATGACTCTTCGACAAGGGTACTACTGGGCAACCATGCGTCGGGATGCCATGTCATACGTGTAGTAGTGCTAACAATGCCATAGGTACTAGTCATAGGTGCCCAGCAAGCCAATCACATGAGTGACGGCACGTGTGACTTGACACAGAATCTTTTTGCTTATTATATTTTGGTATTTATCACTTTATATTGACTATTGAATATATGCATGTATATATAGTGATGTCCTTGGATCTGTGCAATGGGAATCGGATCATTATGATATCATGATAATGAGACCGATTCATCTTTAAACACGGATCCTAAATAATCCCGGTCATAGGTTACTTGAGAGGGATATCGAGATAACCGGACAGACTGGTGTGCTGTATACCCGTCCATATGATGGATACAGTTGGTCTCATAGTAGCTCGTGTGGGGACACTAGGGATATAGTACAGGTGCTCATTGGAGAATGAGTTCGCTGATTGATCCGCTTACATAATGCTGGATGGTTAATGATGCCTTATTGTTAGACAACGATTTTGTAGTCCCAATGGTGTATCTGGTTCTTAGACTTGAGACACCAAGGATGTCATGTATAAGTGTTCCATTCTTTGATACCGGACTTATAGGTTTCGATGTCTCAGATTTAGTACAACCGGTCATGGAGAGTGGCAGTCAACCTTACGAGGGTTATTGAGTGTCGATAAAGGATCATCCACTCTCGGCATCATGAGAGGAATATCCCATGTGTTCTTGCTTAGACAAATCCCTGGCTAGGGTCATTCGGATTGAGAGAGAAAGAGTTCTCTGGGAGTAGAAACCGTATGGGTCTGATAGCACCATACCCGGTATACAGTCTCTGGGATATTAGATAGATGTGGGACTATAGGTACATGGTAACTAAGAACAGACAGGTCCAATGGATTGGATTCCCCTGTATCGTTTGGGAACTACGACATAGTGGCCTAGTACGTCCGTAGTCGATGAGTCGAGTAAATTATTATGGAGATAATAATTCACTGAGCCAGAAGGAGTTCTGACAGGTATGACTCATGGCCAGCTCGATATTGTGCCTAGAGGGTCACACACATATGGTAGGCGTTGCGATGAGTAGAGGTTTGGATATAAGATATCTGTTGGAGCCCCTATCTTATTGGATATCCAATAAACTCCTGACTTATTGGATTCTGTGAATGAGATCCAATAAAAGCCCATGATAGATTATTGGATAGAGATCCACTAATTTAAGAGGCTTGGGTAATTGGATTCAAATCCAATACCCAATAGGGGAGGATCCATTAGGGTTTGATAGGGGACTTCTATAAATAGGAGGGATTCAGTGGTTCATAGGCTAGAGCCTTTGCTTGCCTCTCCTATTCTCCTCCCCATCTCTATCTCAGAGTAGGCCTGGAGTTTTGAGGAGTGTCGTCACAGCCCTGCTGTGTGGATCACCGCTAGAGAGGAGGACATTTGACCTCCTTCACCCTCTCCTAGAGATCTGCAAGGAAACAGGGATATATGATCTCCCTAGGTAACATAATCTATTTTATACGCAGTTTGTTTCACGGATTTTTTACGTACAAATCTTCACACGATGACGAACATCTCTTTGGGAATAGGGGATTTTGTTTTCTTATTCTTCCGTTGCGCATATGATGTCGCCCCCTAAGATTTCCCAACAAGAGGCACACCCGATTGCAACATCAGCAAGCAGTCCCTCTTACCCCGATGGATGCGGCCTGGCCCTTTGCCCAATGGGGACTCGATCTCCTTGGACCCTTCCCTCTAGCATCGGAACAACGGTGCTTTCTTATAGTCGGGGTCGACTACTTCACGAAGTGGGTTGAAGTCGAACCCTTGGTCTCCATTACCGAGAAGCAAGTCCAAAGCTTCAAATGGAAGAACATCATCACCCGGTTCGAGATCCCGAGGGCTATCATCACCGACAACAGAGCTCAATTCAACAATGCTAAGTTCAAGGCCTATTGCCAGTCATACGGGATGCAGTTGAGGTTCAGCTCGTTCACGCGCCCCCAAACTAACAGCCAGATTGAAATAATGAATTGGACGATTCTGGAGAGCCTCAAGAGGAGGATCTCGGGTGTGCACAGAGCCTAGGTGGACGAACTCCCTAGCGTCTTGTGGGCAATGTGAATGACTCCCAAAACCGCCTCGGGGGAGTCTCTGTTTAGCCTGCCATTCGGGACCGAAGCGGTTCTTCTGCCCGAGACCCTGCGCACCTCCAACTACGAACAAGAAGGCTTCGAGAAGGGCCTATGAGCAAACCTAGATCTCCTCGAAGAAAGAAGAGCCAAGGCACATCTACATACCTTGGCATACAAGGAGGCAACGGCTCGGATATACAACTGTAAAGTCCATCCACGGCCGATCAAGGTCAAGGACCTCGTCCTCTGAAAAGTAGAGGTGAGCAACCCAGCCCGAGTAAGAGGGAAACTCATGCTTAACTGGGAAGGCCCCTATCGAGTCTATGATGTGGTCTGAGAAGGGACCTTTTGACTCGAGACTATGGAGGGAAGCCCCCTACCGAGAACGTGGAACGCGATGAACCTAAAAAAGTTCTACCCATAAAAGAGGCAAGTCGGGGTGTAGAGAAGACATATGTTGCATGAAGCATGCGCATCCACAATCGGGAAAAACAAATCAGAATTCCA
This sequence comes from Musa balbisiana, assembly GCA_004837865.1. Classification (NCBI taxonomy): domain Eukaryota; kingdom Viridiplantae; phylum Streptophyta; class Magnoliopsida; order Zingiberales; family Musaceae; genus Musa; species Musa balbisiana. Next base: position 12,409,700 of record CM017190.1, on the reverse strand, counting down.
AAATAAGAGTGTTTTCTGATAAAAAAGAAATACACATTGTGGTCGGGTGGTACGGTTCCAAACCCGACCCGACCAAAACAAAAGAAAAAAAGGGAGTATAGCCCTCAGCTCGAAGGGGGGGATCTCGGGCCCATCATCGAAGGGGACGCTCGTCGACATATCGACGTCCTAATCCGTCATATGGTCAGCAAATGGGTCCGACTCTAGTTCCAGGTCCGGGTACTTCTCCCGAAAGCGAGCACAAGCCACCTGGTACACGAACTCATATGTGGCCTGCCCCGACCTCACCAGGCCATGCTCGAACCCGGTGGATGCCTTGTACTTAGCGATCGCCCCCTCGACCTTCTTGGGTAGCGCCAACTGCTCCTCCTTCAGGACCTCTTCAGCGGCCCAAGCCGAAGACCTAGCGGTCTCAACATCGTGGGAGAGGGTCAGCAGCTCGTTATCTAGCGTCCGAATGCGTGACCGGCTTTCCTCCAGGTCAGTCTTCAAACGGATCATCTCCTTACCCAGAGCCGAGGCACACACTTCAGCCGCAGCAATGGCCTCCGGCCCTCAGCTCCAGGTTCTCCAGGCGAAGGGCAGTGTAGGTGTCCGACTGGCGCTCGATCACTCGCCCGGTGTCGAGCACCCAGTCATTTAGCGCCATGCCATAGTGCTGGCCCTGCACAAAGATCGGCGTTAGGACCCACGCAAGAAGGGATCGAGCAAGGAAAGAAAACCACCACTTACCCAGACAAGCGACTTGGTCGCCTGCTCCACCATTGCTTCGGAGGGGGAGCAGTAAAGATCCTTGGCCTTGACGCTAGGTGTCTTCTTCATCGATCGAAGATTCACCATCTCTGCAAAGAATATCGGTCGGTCAGATGGTTCGGGACGAGCGGACGAGCCATCATATGCGAATGGCCATACCGCCAGTGGCGGGGCTCAGTTCTGCTTCGACCATCCACTCCTCGGTCATCTCCCTTATTGCCCGAGAAGAGGACAAGATACCCCTCAGCCAATCCACGTCCACTATTTCTCTGGCAGAGAGCGACGGGGAGGTATTATGGTCCAGAAGGCCCACCCAGTGCTATAGCCCCACTCTTGACTACAACTGACAAAGAAGAAGCACTTCTTCCAACCTTTGTTGTTGGAAGGTGCACCGCTGATCTTAAAACTGCTATGAGCGGTCAGGTAATACCCGCCTTGCCCCTTACACAAGCGGAAGCAGGCCAGGAAGAGGGTCTGGGATGGCTCAATCCCAGCCCCCCGACACTCCCAGATAAAGGCCACTAGATAACGCTAAGAGTTTGGTGACACTTGGGACAGTGAGATCCCCCAGTAACAAAGGAAATCCCCGATGATAGGGTGCACCAAGAGCCGCAGCACTGCTTTAAGGGCCCCCATGATCAACCCAAACCCATCGGGAAATTGATCGTGCGGTCGTTGCCCAGGCCAAAGGGTGTGAAGGCCATAACACTCCGGGATGCGATAACGATCCCGGAGTACCCTCAAAAGATCCTCAGTCACCACCGAGTCCACATTATGCCACGACTTGAGAGCTTCAAGCACGACGGAACTCCTTGAGGCCTCCGAGGAGGCGCTACTCGAGTACACAATGACGACTTTATCCCATGGACTCCCAGAGGAAGAAGATGAAGGAGATGGAGGTGGAGATGAAGACGAAGATGAAGATAGAGACATCCCAACCTCAAAGTTACAAGAAAGAAGCAAGGGTGTGGGACGAAGGAATGATGCAAAGATGATGGCAAAGGTGATGGCAACCGCTTTGGAAGGGGCTTATAAAAGATAGGGTACACTACTGCGAGATGACGATTGGGCTTCCTGAGGAGAGGAATAGTCACGACATTTAAGACCCATCAGAACCCTTCGGATTCGCTAGATTCGCTAGCCTCAGAGCTCTCGCCAGAGGCATCGCATCACCCGAAATCCCCCACCGAAAGCCATTCAAAATAAAAAGTTAGTCACTCGGCCCATAGGTCCAGCTCCTGCCCGGGCCACTCTAGATCACTTCCCAACTTGCGACCCGTCGGCACCAAAACCTGAGCCCGAGCTTAGTCACTCGCCCCACAGGTCCAACTCCTACCCGGGTCGCTCCAGATCAATTCCCGACTTGTGACCCGCTGGCACCAAAACCTAAGCCCGAGTATAGTCACTCGATCCATAGGTCCAACTCTTGCCCGGGTCGCTCCAGATCACTTCCCGACTTGCGACCCTCCGGCACCAAAACCTGAGCCCGAGCTTAGTCACTCGGCCCACAGGTCCAGCTCCTACCTGAGTTGCTCTAGATCACTTCCCGACTTACGACTCACCGACACCAAAACTTGAGCCCGAGCTTAGTCACTCGGCCCATAGGTCCAGCTCCTGCTCGGATCGCTCCAGATCGCTTCCCGACTTGTGACCCGCTGGCACCAAAACCTGAGCCCGAGCTTACTCACTCGGCCCACAGGTCCAGCTCCTACCCGGGTCGCTCTAGATCGCTTCCTGACTTGCAACCTGCCGGCACCAAAACCTGAGTCTGAGCATAGTCACTCGGCCCATAGGCCCAGCTCCTGCCCGGGTCGCTCCAGATTAATTCCCGACTTGTGACCCGCCGGCACCAAAACCTGAGCCCGAGCTTAGTCACTCGGCCCACAGGTCCAACTCCTACCCAAGTCGCTCCAGATCGCTTCCCGACTTGCAATCCACTGGCAACAAAACCTGAGCCTGAGCTTAGTCACTCATTCCACAGGTCCAGCTCCTGCTCGGGTCGCTCTAGATCACTTCCCGACTTGCGACCCATCAACACCAAAACCTAAGTCCGAGCTTAGTCACTCACCCACAGTGTTAGTGAACAAAAGTACCATGGCTGATGAGTCAGCATGGCTTGGTTCACAGGTCGATGTCAGGAGGCTTTTGTTAGCTGAGTTGGAGGCCGAGTCGACCGGGCCCTCATGACGGGGTGTTGATCAACGTTCCTTGGTCTGCCGATCCGGGCGCCGTTTGTGATGAGCTACGTCTCTCCATCTCTGGGGTGGTTGACAGCTCGCCCTTGCGCACCAAATGTAAATCCCCGGGCTGGAGCTATCGCGGCTCAGGTGGTCGTTCGCTTGCAAAATGGCCCTCATCGGGTGATCCTCGACTTCGGCCCCTCTGACGAGCAAGTTAGTCATGGATTGAATTACCCTTTTGTTTCCTCCTCTAGTCGAAGGCCGACTAGGGACATTTATACTATTGTGTAAGGGTTGGTTGTGCGTTGGTTTGGTGAGATTGCTGACCTTTACGGGATAGGATGGCGCTTCTGACTAGTTGGCATCTCGGGAAATGTCGAAGCGACGTCAGACGGCACCGTCCCGAGCCCTCGGGATGGGTCGTGTCACACAGTGTCTCAGTACGGACCCCGACCTAGCATGCGACACTGGATTCTGACTTGGCTTGTGACATTGGTTGTGGCTTGGCATGTGATATCGGCGATGACTCGTCTGAGGCCCAAAATATACCATATCACTTCTCCAACCCCCCCCCCAGGTGTGCCGTGGGGTCCTTAAAGGGCTAGGAGGCATGCCTGGGTCAAAGTGATGCTGATCGCTTATGAGTGGAAGCTTGATTGGCTCGTCATGGGGCGGTTTGGAGGGGCAGCGCCCCATGCCTTCGGGAGGGTTGCCTCCGCTGATCGTGCAGCCGGGGCCAGATGAGGTGATACCAATGCGTCGTAAGTCGAATGACTGGTTTGGCGTGGCTTCGAGTCGGGGCTAGGGAGCTGTGAATCGTAGGGCGTGTTAGGATGACTTAGAAGAGGATCGGCAAGTTGCGAATTAAGGATCGAGTTGGGGCAATTCAGTTAGAGATTTTGACGAGTCGCGAGTCGGAGATCGACATGGGGTGACTCGGGCAATAGACTAGGCCGGCGAGGTGTGGCTTGAGCATCGGAGTGGTCGAGATGTGTGGCTCGGACGTCTAATTGGCCGAGATGCTACTCAAGCGTTAGACTAGCCGTGAGGCGTGGCTTGGGCGTTGGATCGATCGAGATGCGACTCGGGCATTAGACTGGCTGCGAGGCGTGGCTCGGGCATTGGATCGACCATGATGTGACTCGAGCGTTAGATTGGCCACAAGGCGTGGCTTGGGCATTGGATCGGCCAAGATGCAACTCAAGCATTAGACTGGCCGCGAGGCGTGGCTCATGCGTTGGATCGGTCGAGATGCAACTCGGCCGTTGGATTGGCCGCGAGGCATGGCCCGGGCGTCGGATTGGCCGAGATGCGAATCAGGCACCAGTCTGGCCGCGAGGCGTCGCTCGGGTGTTGGATCGACCAAGATGTGACTTGGACATTATACTGGCCACGAGGCATGGCTCGGGCGTTGGATTGGCCGAGATGTGACTCGGGTATTATATTGGCAGCAAGGCGTGGCTCGGGCGTTCGATCGGCCGAGATGTGACTCAGGCATTAGACTGGCCATGAGGCATGGCTCGGGGGTTCACGAGTCGGGAGGGAGCTGGATTGACCCAGGTAAGAGCTGGACCTGGAGTCGAGTGGCTATACTCAAGCTCAGGTTTTAGGGCCGGTGGGTCGCAAGTCGAGAGCAAGCTGGAGCGACCCAAGCAGGAGCTGGACCCGGAGCTGAGTGACTATACTCAAGCTCAGGTTTTAGGGCCGGCGGGTCGTGAGTCGGGAGCTAGCTAGAGTGACCTAGGCAGGAGCTAGACCTAGAACCGAGTGACTATACTCAGGCTTAGGAATTAGGGCCGGCAGGTCGCAAGTCGGGAGTGAGCTGGAGTGACCCGGGCAAGAGCTGGACCTGGAGCCGAGTGACTATACTCGGGCTCAGGTTTTAGGGCCGGTGGGTCACGAGTTGGGAGCGAGTTGGAGCGACCCGATCAGGAGCTGGACCTGGAGCCGAGTGACTATACTTAGGCTCAGGTTTTAGGGCTGGGGGTCACAAGTCGAGAGCGAGCTGGAGTGTCCCGGGCAGGAGCTGGACTTGGAGTCGTTGGCGCGTCGATTTTCGCCTGGACGTCATTGTGCCACGTGGCGAGCTAGTCGAAGTGACACAGGGCCTAGCGGGAAACTTTTGCTTTGAATGGCCTTCGGTGGGGGGTCTCGGGTGATGGGACGCCTTTGGCAGGAGCTCTGAGGCGTGTGAATTTGGCAGATCCGAGGGGTTGTGACGGGTCTTAAATGCTACGACTGTTTCTATCCTCGGGAAGCCCCAATCGCTACCTCGCAGTGGGCAACCTACCTTTTATAAACCCCCACCTAGAGCGGTTGACATCACCTTTGCCATCATCTTTGCCTCAATCCTCCGTCCCGTGCCCCGGCTTCTTTTTTGCAACATTGAGGTTAGGATGTCTCCATCTTCATCTTCATCTTCCTCTTCATCTTCGTCTCCGTCCCTGTCTCCGCCCCCACTTCCTTCTCCTTCTCCTTCTTTTGGGGGCCCACCGTCCCTGTGGTAGGTGGAGACCACCGCCTTTAACTTATTGAGCGTCCGTGGGCCAAGGATGACATTGTCGGCCGAGGGCAGGTCGACTACCATGAAGGTGGTCATTATTATATTTGCTCTCGGCTCTTCCCCAATGGTGATAGGGAGGATAGCAGTCCCGAGCAGGGAGATGGAATCCCCCGTGAACCGAGTGAGTGATGACGCCATGGGGGTGAGGTCTTCTTTGGTCAAGCCAAGCCTCCTAAAGGCGTCAAGGTATAGGACGTTGGCGGAACTCCCAGTGTCAACCATCACCCTTTTGACTCGAGTGTTGGCAATCCGAATGGAGATCACCAAAGCGTCATCATGATGGGAGCACTCGACTTCTTCAGCCCCGAAAGTGAAGTCGGTCCTCCGGAGATGACGTCAATTTGTCTTTCAATGGGTCCCCTGGGTGTGGAGTCACTTCCCGGGGTTCCTTGAGATATTGTACGAGGTGACCTCTCTGGATCAGTTCCTCGATCTGATTCCGGAGGTCGTGGCAGTCCTCCGTGTCGTGGCCATAGTCCTGGTGGAACCTACAAAATTTGGACCGATCTTTGTGAGTGGCTCTCAAGGGATGGGGTCGTCGCAAGAGACCCTTCTCCCTTATCTAGAGAAAGATCTCGGTATGAGACGTATTTAGGGGGAGAAGCGGGGGCCTCGGGAGCAGTAGCTCTTGTTGGTCGGGCCTCCGACGAGGTTGTGCGGGGCTGCTGAGGTCGCTCCCCAGGATTGTTCCACCCTTGGCCTCTTGCCATCCATGCGCTTCCCCACCACCAATGCTTCCGCGACGATGTACTGGATGGTGCACTGGAGCATTTCGGAGACGATCACTGGTGGCTTCTCGATCAGCGACCAGAAGACCCTCGAAGGCTTCAAACCCATCAGAAACGCCTGCATGATTAAAGAGGGGTGAGCAGTTTAGGAATCTTCAGATTTCAATGGTGAAGCGTGCCATGAACTGGGAGAGCGACTCATCTTTGCGCTGAGACGACGCAAGCATGGTGGCCATGGAGGGCCTAGGTCGCACGCTGGCGAGGAAGTTATGTTCGAACTCCCTAGCGAGTTAGTCAAAGGATGAGACTGAGGATTGGCATAGCCAACTGAACCATGCTCGTGTCGGTCCCCCCAGGGTAGTTGGAAATGCCTGGCACATCAATGTGTCGGAGGTGCTGTAGAGGGCCATCTGAGCCCGAAATGAGGAGACGTGCTCCGCGGGATCGGAGCCACCGTCGTATGTCTCCAATGTCGGTAGCCTGAAGTTGAGCGATATTGGCTTGTTCTGTACTTCCTAAGTAAAGGGGGATTCTCCTGAGCCGCCCTCGCTGGGCTCGCTCCACGATTTACGGAACTCATGTTGGAATTCGTCCAGGTGTTGGTTGACCTAAGACAACTGGGCCCTGAGTGAGCTGCCCACCGAGTCAGATGATACAGTGTCAGGTTCGCAATGGAGCGGTGCAATTTGGCTAGGTGGGGGTAGGCTATGCCCGGGCAGACCTCTCGGGTCCGTCATTTGCTCTCGGGCTTCTCCCGTCCTGACCTGCTCCCCGCTCGGCCTTTGCCGGATAGGGTCAGTCGGGGGAGCCACTAGTCGCACAATGTATTGGTACCGAACCTAACGTGGCATGCACCACGTGGTTCTAATGGCATGTGGCATTGCGTTCATGGCTGACTGTGTGTGATGTTACTAGTGATTCATCTAGGGCCAAAATATGCCCTATTACTTCTCCCCTCCCCCCTCCGGGGCGTGCCGACGGATCCCCAACGGACCGGGAGGCATGCTTGGGGTTGAGGGATGCAATTGTACTGGGTGTTTCCATGGGAGAGGTGGATTGACACATCGGGGGTGATTTAGTGGGGGGCAGGACCCCATGATGCGGGCGGGATTGACCCTGCTGATTGAACGGTAGGGGACTGACGAAGCGAAATCGAACCGTTGATGTCGTTGAGTTGAGGTCATCGTGGGGTGACTTGGATAGCGGATTTGGTCATCGGTTCGGGCATCGGATTTGACCAGGGTGTGACTCGGGTGTTAAATTAGCCACGAGGTGTGGTTCGGTCATCGGAGTTGGGCCCATGGGCCAAGTGACTACGTTCGGGCTCAGGTTTCGATGCCGGTGGGTTGCAAATTGAAAGTGATTTAGCATGTCTCGGATGGGAGATGGATTTGGGGGCCGAGTGGGTTTAGCTCCGAATCGAGTTTGGGGACTGAGTTTGTGAGCTCGGCTCCAAATTGGGTCTAGGGATCGAGTATGTAAGCTCGCCTCCGAATTGAGTTTGTAAGCTCGACTCCGAATCGAGTCTGGGGATTGAGTTTATGAGCTCAACTCTAAATCGAGTCTGGGGACCAAGTTTGGGAGCTCGACTCCGAATTGAGTCTAGGGACCAAGTTTATGAGCTCGGCTCCGAATCAAGTCTGGGGACCGAGTTTGTGAGCTCGGTTCCGAATTGAGTTTGGGGACCGAGTTCGTGAGCTTGGCTCTGAATTGAGTCTAGGGATCGAGTTTATGAGCTCGACTCCAAATTGAGTCTAGGGACCGAATTTGTGAGCTTGACTCCAAATTGAGTCTGGGGACCGAGTTTTGTGAGCTCAGCTATGAATGAGTCTGGGGATCGAGTTATGTGAGCCCTCACTGCCGAATTGAGTCTGGTGACCGAGTTTATGAGCTCGACTCCGAATTGGAGTTTAGGGACCGAGTTTATGAGCTTAGCTCCGATCAAGTCTAATGAGTCTGGGGACGAGTTTGTGAGCTCAGCTCCGAATTGAGTTTGTAAGCTCGACTCCGAATTGAGTTTAGGGACCGAGTTTATGAGCTTAGCTCCGAATCAAGTCTGGGGACCGAGTTGTGAGCTCGGCTCCAAATTGAGTTTGGGGACCGAGTTTATGAGCTCGGCTCTGAATTGAGTCTGGGGACGAGTTTGTGAGCTCAACTCCGAATTGAGTCTGGGGACCGAGTTGTGAGCTCGGCTCTGAATCAAGTCTAGGGACTAAGTTTGTGAGCTCGGCTCTGAATTGAGTCTGGGGACTGAGTTTGTGAGCTCGGCTTCGAATTGAGTCTGGGGACTGAGTTTGTGAGCTCAGCTCCGAATTGAGTGTTGGCGGGTCACCAATCGGGAGCGATTTGGAGCGACTCGAGCAGAAATCGATCATGGGTTGAGTCTAGGGACCGAGTTTGTGAGCTCAGCTCCGAATTGAGTGTTGGCGGGTCACCAATCGGGAGCGATTTGGAGCGACTCGAGCAGAAATCGATCATGGGTTGAGTCTAGGGACCGAGTTGTGAGCTCAGCTACGAATTAAGTTTGGGGATCGAGTTTGTGAGCTCAGCTATGAATTGAGTCTGGGGATCGAGTTTGTGAGCCCAGCTCCGAATTGAGTTTGTAAGCTCGACTCCGAATTGAGTTTGGGGACCGAGTTTGTGAGCTCGGCTCTGAATCAAGTCTGGGGACTAAGTTTGTGAGCTCGGCTCTGAATTGAGTCTGGGGACTGAGTTTGTGAGCTCGGCTTCGAATTGAGTCTGGGGACTGAGTTTGTGAGCTCAGCTCCGAATTGAGTGTTGGCGGGTCACCAATCGGGAGCGATTTGGAGCGACTCGAGCAGAAATCGATCATGGGTTGAGTCTAGGGACCGAGTTTGTGAGCTCGGCTCCGAATTGAGTGTTGGCGGGTCACCAATCGGGAGCGATTTGGAGCGACTCGAGCAGAAATCGATCATGGGTTGAGTCTAGGGATGAGTTTAGGGACCGAGTTTATGAGCTTAGCTCCGAATCAAGTCTGGGGACCGAGTTTGTGAGCCCCGGCTCCAAATTGAGTTTGGGGACCGAGTTTATGAGCTCGGCTCTGAATTGAGCCTGGGGACGAGTTTGTGAGCTCAACTCGAATTGAGTCTGGGGACCAAGTTTTGTGAGCTCGGCTCTGAATCAAGTCTAGGGACTAAGTTTGTGAGCTCGGCTTCGAATTGAGTCTGGGGACTGAGTTTGTGAGCTCGGCCTCCGAATTGAGTGTTGGAGGTGTCACCCAATCGGGAGCGATTTGGAGCGACTCGAGCAGAAATCGATCATGGGTTGCTGACGAGTCACTGGTCTGGAGTGACCTGGGCAGAATCGATCATGGGTTGAGTCTAGGGACCGAGTTTGTGAGCTCAGCTACGAATTAAGTTTGGGGATCGAGTTTGTAAGTTCAGCTCTGAATTGAGTCTGGGGATCGAGTTTGTGAGCCCAGCTCCGAATTGAGTCTGGGGACCGAGTTTATGAGCTTGGCTCTGAATTGAGCCTAGGGACCAAGTTTGTGAGCTCGACTCCAAATTGAGTATGGGGACCAAGTTTGTGAGCTCGGCTCTGAATCAAGTCTGGGGACTAAGTTTGTGAGCTCGGCTTCGAATTGAGTCTGGGGACCGAGTTTGTGAGCTTGGCTCCGAATTAAGTATGGGGACCGAGTTTGTGAGCTCAGCTCTGAATTGAGTCTAGGGACCGAGTTTGTGAGCTCGGCTCTGAATTGAGTCTGGGGACTGAGTTTGTGAGCTCGGCTCCGAATTGAGTGTTGGCGGGTCACCAATCGGGAGCGATCTGGAGCGACCCGGGCAGAAATCGATCATGGGTTACTGATCTGGTCTGGAGCGACCCAAGCAGAAATCGATCTAGGGTTGCTGATGGGTCGCCAGTCGGGAGCGATCTGGAGCGACCTGGGCAGAAATTCAACATCGGGTGGGGTATTCGGTCCATCGATAACGCTCTCTCGTCGCTCTCTGCTAGTGACATAGTGATGATGGATCGTCTAAGGGGTATCTTGTCCTCTTCTCGGGTAATAAAAGGGATGACCGAGGAGTGGATGGTTCGAGCTGAGCTGAGCCCCGCCACCAGGGGTATGGCCATTCATATTTAATGGTCCATACGTTCATCCCACGTTGTCTGACCACCATCTATTCTTGCAGAAATGGTGGACCTCTGATCAATGAAGAAGACGGCCAGCACCAAGGCTGTCAAGCCCCCGTCTTGGGACGCGAAGGGCTCCGGAGGCGGGATTGTCCCATTGGAGGGTACACCGAAGAGGGTGCCGACATCACCGGTATCGAGGCGCCCTCCTAAGAAAATGAAGACAACATTTCGGAAGACGCCGGCAAGCCGGGCCACTCGCTCGAGCACCTCCCTGGCATCGCCCAGGGTCCCTGCCCAAGGGCAGGTCTCGGAGAGTAGGAAGGGGAAGTGGTCAGCCGGGTCATCCGGTAGTGGCCCTTCCAAGAGGGGGTCGGCATACCCCTTGCCAGTGCGGGAGCTATGCCATATCTTCTCCTGGCCCAAGGGTGGGCAGTTCCAAGCCCAGCTCATGGCCGATCTTCCGACCGGGGAGCCGGGAGCCCCCTATGCTGCCCGGTGGTCGACTTTGAAGGTCGACAACCACCCTTGGGGCGATGGGGAAACCGCCCAGGAGTTCGTCCGAGGGGTGCTGCACCCCTTGCTGGCCAATGACCTGTACTGCTCCGACTCAGAGGTGCTGGTAGAGCGAGCGACCAAGTCGGTCATCTAGGTAAGTGATGGCCTCCCCTTCTCATCGATTCTTTCCCTTATAGATGCTGACAATGATTCTCATGCAGAGCATGCACTATGGAATGGCGTTGATCGACCGGGTCCTTGACGTTGGGTGAGCGATTGGGCGTCAGATGGAGCTCGACGACGCCCTCCGGCAGGTGAACCTAGAGCTGCGAGCCAAGGAGGGTCCGGAGGCTGTTGCCATGGCCGAAGAGCGCACCACGGTGTTGGGGGAGGAGGTGGCTCATTTCAAGACCAAGCTAGAGGAAAGCCGGTCACACATTCGTTCGTTGGATGACGAGCTGCTGACCCTCTCCCAGGACGTCGAGGCCGCCAGGTCGACAGCCCAGGCCACCGAGGAGGCACTCGAGGAGTAGCTGGGGATGCCTAGAAGGGTTGAGGAGGCGATCGCTGGGTATAAAGCGTCTGCCGGGTTTGAGCGTGGCCTACTGAGGTCGGGCCGGGTCACGTACGAGTACAGGTACCGAGTGGCCTGTGCTCGTTTCCGGGCGAAGTACCCGGACCTGGACTTAGAGTTAGACCCGTTTATTGAAAACCCGACGGACCAGGATGTCGACATGCCGACGAACGTCCCCTTCGACGACGGGCCGACGACTCCTCCCTCGAGCTAGGGGGGCTGCACCCCCTCACCTTTTGTGTTTTGGTTCCCTTCCTTTTTTCTTTTCTTTTATTTTTTTTTGTCTGGTCGGGCTTGGGACCATGTCACCCGACCGCTATATGTACCTCCCTTAAAATCAAGAAGAACTTTCGTTTTGGGACTCTGGCTCGTTCTTCTCCCCGACCGTGGATGCGCGGGCTCCCATATCTTTCCTGCATCTCAACCAACCCCCCCTTAAGGGTAGAATTTCTTCAGGTTCGTGGCATTCCATGTTCTTGGCAGGGGACTTCCCTCCAAAGTCTCGAGTCGGTAGGTTCCTTCTCAAACCATGTCGTAGACTCGATAGGGGCCTTCCCAGTTGGGTGTAAGCTTTCCCCTTGCTCGGGCCTGGTCACTTACTTCTGCTCTTCGGAGGATGAGGACTCTGACCTGGATCAGCTGCAGACAGACCCTTCGATTGTATATCCAAGCGGTCGCCTTCTTGTATGCCAAGGCGTACAGGTGCTCCCTGGCTCTTCTCTCCTCAAGAAGATCCAGGGTGGCCCGTAGTCCCTCCTTAGAGTGCCCTCGCTCATAGTGGGAGGTGCGTAAGGTCAGGAATACCATCTCGGGCGAAAGCACCGCCTCAGTCTCGAACGACAGGCTAAACGGGGACTCCCCCGAGGCGGTTTTAGGAGTTGTTCGCATTGCCCACAAGACACTAGGGAGCTCATCCACCCAGGCCCCATGCGCGCCTGAAATTCTCCTCTTGAGGCTTTCAAGAATTGTGCAATTCATCACTTGGGTCTGGCCGTTGGTTTAGGGGTGTGTGACTGAGCTGAACTTCAACTGGATTACATATGACTAGCAACAGGCCTTGAATTTAGTGTTGTTGAATTGAGTCCCATTGTCGGCGATGATAGCCTTCGGGATCCCGAACCGAGTGATGATGTTTTTCCATGTGAAATTCTAGACGTGCTTCTCAGTGATGGAGGCTAAGGTTTTGGCTTCGACCCACTTCGTGAAGTAGTTGACCCTGACTATGAGAAAATGTCGCTAACCTGATGCCGGAGGAAAAGGCCCGAGGAGAACGAGCCCCCATTGGGCAAAGGGCGAGGCCACATCTATCGGAGTCAGGGAAACTACCGGCTGGTGTGGCAGTCGAGCGTGCCGCTAGCACAACGGGCAATGTTGCACGTATGACATGGCGTCCTAGCACATGGTCAGCCAATAGTACCCTTACCGGAGGGTCTTGAAGGCCAAGGTTCGTCCCCCGACATGCTCCCCACAAATCCCCTCATGGAGCTCGACGAGGACGGTTTCAGCCTCCGACGGCACGAGGCAGCGTATGAGGGGTTGAGAGAAAGCCCTTCAGTACAATCTTCCATCAATGATGCAGTACCAGGCTTGAGCTCGCCTTAACAGTCTCGCAGTCATCGGGTCGTCAGGCTCCTTCCCCCCCGCTTTGTAGCGAAGGATCTCCTCTATCCAATTCGAGGGTAGATTCATTTCGGTGACCTCATGAGTCGCTATTGTCAGGGCTGCCATGGACTCAGCGGTTGGGAACAGCCCAGGGGTGCGGGTGGAGGCTGATCTGGCTAGCGCATCGACCCGTTCGTTTTGTGCCTGAGGTATTCTGGCGACTGAAAGGCGGTTAAAATGGTGGGCGAGTCACTTTACCTCCATTAGGTATGCTACCATCGTTGGGTCTCGGGCTTTGCAGCTCCCATTGATGTGCCCCGTCACCAGTTGGGAGTCGCTAAAGACTTCAAGATCGTCTACGTACAACTCCAGAGCAAGGCGTAAACCATGGAGTAGCGCCTCGTACTCAGCTTCGTTGTTAGTGGCTCGGAATTGCAATTAGAGAGATCTTTTGTATGTTTCTCCCGACGGGTCTCTGAGGATAAACCTGACCTCGGCCCCCTCAGAAGTGGATGAGCCGTCTACGTGCAGCGTCCATGTGCCTTGGCTGCTTTGGTGCCCTACAGCCTGGTCCTCGGGTGCTAGCTCAGAAATGAAATCAGCCAGTACTTGAGCTTTGATGGTGGTACTAGGTGAGTACTGAATGTTGAATTCGTTGAGCTCGATCGACCATCGCAGCATACGTCCCGATGTGTCAAAGTTGGAAAGGGTCTGCCGCAACGGTTGGTCGGTGATTACTTTGATCGTATGGGCTTGGAAGTAGGGCCGCAACTTTCAGACCATCATGATAAGGGCAAGAGCTAGCTTCTCGATCAGGGAGTATCGTGTCTCGGGCCCTCCAAGGATATGGCTGATGTAATGCACAGGCTACTGCGCCGGTGGCACCTCCTGAACTAACACTGAGCTGACGGCCTATGCCGAGGCTGCTAGGTAGAGGCCGAGGGTCTTGCCCGGCTCGGGCGAGGCGAGTCAGGGCAAGCGGGCGAGGCACTCCTTCAACTTTTTGAAGGCCTCCTCGCACTCCGGGGTCCAAGTGAAGTTGTCGGCCCACCGCAGAACCCAAAAGAAAGGGAGGCACTTGTCACCTGAACACGACACGAACCTGCTGAGCACTGCCAACCTCCCAGCAAGTCGCTGTACCTCTTTGACCGAGCGGGGGGAGTGCATCTCGGTAACAACACGTACCTTTTCTGAGTTGGCGTCTATCCCCCGTTGGTGAATGATGAAGCCAAGGAACTTCCCTGAGCTAACCCCGAAGACGCACTTTGCTGGGTTCAGATGCATGTTGAACCACTTGAGCGTTTGAAACGTTTCTGCCAGGTCGGCCAAATGTGTCCCTGCAACCTTGCTTTTTACAATCATGTCATCTATGTATACCTCCATATTCCTCCTGAGTTGGTGTTTGAAAAGTTTATCAACCATTCTTTGGTAAGTCGCGCTAGCGTTCTTTAAGCTGAAGGGCATCACCTTGTAACAATACGCCCCCCGATTGGTGACGAAGGCAGTGTCTTCTTGGTCTTAAGTAGCTATTCGGATTTAGTTGTAGCCCGAGAACACATCCAGGAACGTAAGGCATTCATGGCCTGCGGTGGCGTCAACTAGTTGGTCTATCCTAGGGAGCGGATAGCAGTCCTTGGGACATGCTCGATTGAGATCGGTGTAGTCAATACACATTCTCCAACTTCCATTAGGCTTCTTGACGAGGACTACATTAGACAACCACCGGGGGTATTTAACCTCGACGACGAACCCGGCCTTTATAAGGCGATCGACCACGTCTCGGATCACCTTCTGCCGGTCGGGGGCGAACCTTCTTAGTTTTTGCTTCATCGGCCGTGCCTTAGGGTCGACGTTTAGCCGATGTTGCATCACCTCTGGGTCGATCCTGGGCATCTCCTCGGGGGACCACGTGAATATGTCGGCATTCTTCCTTAGGAAATCGACAAGATGGAGCTGATTCGCTTTAGGGAGTGTGGTCCCGACCCTGACGGTCTGGTCGAGTCGGCTCCGCTTTAGGGGCACCTCGATAAGCAGCTCCGGAGGCCCCATCGCCACTTATGGTATAAGTGCTTCATGGGGGTCGAGAACCGGAGTTGGGTGCGGCTTTGCTGGGAGAGCAATCACGGTGAGGTAGCATCGCCTCGACTCCCCTGGGTCACTTCGGGCCTCCCTAACCCCAGCCGAGGTTAGGAACTTGATGGTTCTGTGATAGGTGGAGACCACGCCTTGATCTTGTTGAGGGTTGAAAGGCCGAGGATGACATTGTAGGCCGAGAACAGATCGACTACCATGAAGGTGGTCATTACTATTTTCGCCCTTGGTTCCTCCCCGATGTTGATGGGGAGGACTGTAGTCCCGAGTGGGGAGATAGAATCCCGAGTGAACGCTATAAGTGCGGACGCCACAGGGGTAAGATCTGTTAGCATAAAATCTGTAATCATACTATCTGTAATGCGAAAAACTTTTATACCAAGATTGAAATCAAATAAAATTATATTTAATAATATTACGATGCATACCTTTCTTGTTGTTCAGAAGAATAAATCTTATCTGATCTACAAGCCCTCCATCTTCGGATCTGAAATATCAATCTACAAGGATTTGCAAAGAGAACTAGATCCTTCTCCTCTCTTCCTATCTTTTCACAGGACCATCTTCCTATCTTTTCATAGGACCACCTAGATTGATGGATTAGGGGATTAAGGGAGAGGGAGATTGAGAGAAAAACCTTAATCTCTCAATTGTTGAGATACTACTCATGCTCCCTTGTTTAGCCCTTAGAGATCCTGTCTATTTATAGGCGAGAGCAGAGGGTCTAGGATAAGTTATTAGGAGAGTTTCTCCCATCAAGGTTATCTCTTAAAGAATCATACTTTAACTAAACTTCTTTTCTATTGGCCAATTACCATAATTAGAATCCAATCATATCTATGATATATCTTACTTAATTAAATAGGGTCACATAATCTAACATTCTCCCACTTGGCCCATTAATTAGTAAGATACAAAAGGATTTAAAATCAAAATAAATAAATAAAATTTATTTAAAAATAATTTGACTCAATTGGATTCTGAAATTTTAGAAAAACTATATACACGTGCATAAATTTTAAAATAGACCAATAAGTTTAATAATTATAATAATAATACTACATTAAGTCTGACTGATAATATGAGTCATAGCGATTGTATGTCATCAGTGTCACACTTCCTTCTATGTACCACAATACTGTATGTCTTTCCTAATATAGTCCAAAATGACTCCTATAATTTATCTTGTCAAGATAATCCTGTTATCACATTTAACCATAATATGTATATACATAACTGTGAACAGGATAGTAGAAATAAATAACTTTAAGTACGTAAACAAGAATGTCAATTATAGTATCCACTCAAACATGCATCATCATATCCTTTATGGGTTGCTTACAAACCCAATCATAAGAATATGTTCTTTCAAAATACTTTAGACTGTATGTCTTAAGTAAATAGATTAGCAATCAATATAGTGAAACTCAAGTAATTAATTGACATTGGATGTTTTTGGACTCATCTTCTCTAACCATCAAGTACTTTATACCATAATGCATAGAGATGCAATAGTACTTGTCATTCTTAGAGAAGAAAACTACTATAATGTCACAAAATATCTTCAACGACTTGGCAATTGAGTCTGACTACACCAAGTCTTAAGATAAAATTTTGCAGTCCAAAAGTTTGATCAGTGGCATGAAAGCATGCCATAAAATCAACTTATATTATTAATAATAATAAATTGCCCCTCTAATTAATATAGATATTAACTATAAGGTGGACTTCCTATTATCAAGGCAATTTATATAATTAGTATGTGAAAAATACCATCATTTCAAGTTGATATAAATTCATACATGTGAGCAAATAATGTTTTGTCCCTTCCGGATATCTTATTACTTTCTCTATAGTCCTTTAATGTTTTTATTTCTGAGTAACTCCAATATATACCCAACATTTTAACTATAAAAACTGATATCTTTTCTAACACAAGCTTGAGCATAGACTTCCAACTATGCATATACAAAGAATATTTTTTTTATCTGATTCTTTTCAAGTCATTTTCAAGCATTTACTATTGACTAAAATTTTACTTTTATGATTTAATGAACAAAGCTGTATATTGAATCTTTTTAAGACTCGATTGATATATTCTTTCTAAGACAATTTTCATAATCATTGAAGTCTATCCTTGAATTACTCAATGTTAATAATATAGGATGTCTCTGTTAGGACCCTTTTCTGAGCTTTTGAATAATGTTTATCGAGTCTGTTTAGTCTAGTTGTTTATTGAGTCTGTTTAGTTCAGTTAGAGTCGGGTAGAGGTTTATTTAATATTTATTTATTATTAAGAGTCCAAGTCTTGGTGGACTCTAGGTGGAACTCTATAGATAGTGATGTAACCCTTTCTTTGAATCAATCAATGAATGAAATGTTATTCCACTCTGTGGACAAACCCTAGGAGGCCGATCCCCTCGAATCCCTTCGAAGTCTGATCAATGGAGGGTCGATCCCCTACGAAGCGATCAGTATCATTCCCTTTCCTTTCATTTCTTCCACCGGATAAGACTTTAGGCGTCTTATCATTTGGTTATCAGAGCCTCACGACTAGAGACTTTAGGGGTCTTATCAGTGTACGTCATTTCATATCAACCATCTTAAAACTCTTAGTAACAAATTTCTTGATTGTCCAGATTAATAAGCCGCAAGATTACTGATTTAGTAAGGCAAAATCCAATCCGATCCCCTCGAAGTGATCAAGGAGGGTCGATCCCCTCGAAGCGATCATTATCATTCCCTTTTCTTTCATTTCTTCCACGATAAGACTTTAGGGTCTTATCATTTGGTATCAGAGCCTACGATAAGACTTTAGGGTCTTATCAGTCTCATTCATATCAACCATCTTAAAACTCTTAGTAACAAATTTCTTGATTTAGTATAATAAGCCAAGATTACTATTAGTAAGGCAAAATATTATCCATATATAAGTCCAATAAAATAAACTTGCTCCCACTGATATAAATACTGATTAATAGTATTTATATTAAATATAAAAATAATGATATCAAGAACCTTTATATATCATTATCTTGAAGCTTATTTAAGATCATAAATGGATTCTTGAATTTACATACCAAATTTTATATTTCTTTCATTTTCTTTTAGAGTAACCTATATAAAGCTAGATCTTTTAAAATATTTTCATATCATTATGATATAATTCAAACTTATAATGAGTCACTAATGTCATGATGATTCTTTACGAGTTCATTAAAAATCTTGTTATGATCGATACATTCTTTATAAGTAAAATTTTTAACCACAAGTCTAACCATTATATCATTCGACATTGTCCTTTAAGTCACATTTACATAATAGACTCTTTTACAATTATTGGAGAATTCAATAAATTTATCAGACACCATTCTGGTTATTGATTTTAACTCTTCTTTTATTGCATCATATTACTTTTCAGAATTATTACTTTTCATAACCTATGACAACAATAAGGGATCCATTCTGATTTCTATATCATAATATATTCTTGTAGATATGTAACATAATAACCATAAATTACATGATTCCTTTCCTTTTGAGATATTCTCAAATTTATCAATTATGGTAGTTCTACAAGACCATTAATAATGATATCAATATAATGTGGGAGTTAGTAATGATATTTTGTTACTCACTTTTATCAAATCATTTAATGATTTGAGTAACAACAATCTCTCGAATAATAAAGGAGTATTAACTTGTATCTCCTCTATATCAAAATTAAATTTCGAGATTTCACTCCCACTATTTTATAGGAATCTTGCATTACCAGATTAATTGTCCTCGTACTATGATTAGAGCAATAAGATATGTACCCCTTTAAACTTTTCTGAATAGATAATAAAATATTCAGAAATAATTATTAAATCTAATTTTCTTTTATGTGAGTTGAAGATCTTTATCTTCATAGGACAATCTCAAATATGTAAATATCTTATGTTAGGTTTCCTATCATTTCATGACTTAAAAGAAGTCATGTAATTTACTTACTAGGAACACCATTCAAGATATATATATATAGTTGTCCTTGGAGCTTCTTCTTACATTGATTTGGGTACAAAAGAATAATCTATCATGCTCCTAACCATATCTATAAGGTATGATGATATCTTTCAGTAATCATATTCCGCTGTAACACATCTGGTAAATCATATACCTTATTTTTCTAAGAATCTAGCAAAAGAATTATAATTGGGTTCATCATAAATACCATAAATTACATGATTCCTTTCCTTTTGAGATATTCTCAAATTTATCAATTATGGTAGTTCTACAAGACCATTAATAATGATATCAATATAATGTGGGAGTTTAGTAATGATATTTTGTTACTCACTTTTATCAAATCATTTAATGATTTGAGTAACAACAATCTCTCGAATAATAAAGGAGTATTAACTTGTATCTCCTCTATATCAAAATTAAATTTCGAGATTTTCACTCCCACTATTTTATAGGAATCTTGCATTACCAGATTTAATTGTCCTCGTACTATGATTAGAGCAATAAGATATGTACCCCTTTAAACTTTTCTGAATAGATAATAAAATATTCAGAAATAATTATTAAATCTAATTTTCTTTTATGTGAGTTGAAGATCTTTATCTTCATAGGACAATCTCAAATATGTAAATATCTTATGTTAGGTTTCCTATCATTTCATGACTTAAAAGAAGTCATGTAATTTACTTACTAGGAACACCATTCAAGATATATATATATAGTTGTCCTTGGAGCTTCTTCTTACATTGATTTGGGTACAAAAGAATAATCTATCATGCTCCTAACCATATCTATAAGGTATGATGATATCTTTCAGTAATCATATTCCGCTGTAACACATCTGGTAAATCATATACCTTATTTTTCTAAGAATCTAGCAAAAGAATTATAATTGGGTTCATCATAAATACCATAAAATTTATCACCCTTGTCAGATATGATGATCTTGACTTTTCTATCTAATTGTCTATCAACTTCATTTATATACACTTCAAGAGTGTAAACGGTCATAGACTTTACATGAATTAGATATATATAATCATATCTCAATAAATTATTTATATGGTGATAAAATGTCTCTCTTTAATGAGACGAAAGCATAAAGTGATAAACATAACCTCAAGGAGTTTATAAAAACTACATTTCACTTCAATATTAAATTGTAGGATCATTGTAAACTTATGATTCATATTAATTCTATATAGACTATTATACAGAATTCAAAGATTAATTTTATTGAATCGTAATAAATTTACAACCACCAAAAGGGAAATAATATTTTAATAATTCTAGGTAGAGAACTCAAATTCCCATTATTATAAGAACACAGCATGGATTCTCAAGATTTATCAAATTTAATCATCTTTAGACATAAACGATAAATATAAACTAATATCGTTTTCACTTTAAGATGATTCCCTACATTGATAAATATATCATTCTCTTTTGGTTTTATCCCTCTTTAATTTTTTTTTAATGAATATCTATTATTGGTAACATATGATGAAGCATCAAACTAATCCATCAATAATATCTAAATATTTGATTTGAACCATATAAAGGTTATATTTATATTTTTTTCATTTCAAATCAAATCTTATAGTATATTTCTTCTTCACGTAACTTTATTTGCTACAAAAGTAATACTTTATTATGAAGATATTCTTTTATAAGTTTATATAGTAATTATAAACTCAGGTGGACTTACGCTTCATCTTTATTTTAGTGTTATCTACTTCTTGAGTAGTACTCAAAATATTTTGAATCTTAAGCTTATAGCTTTATTATTTATTTTGAGGATATAATCTTAAATTCCTCAAATACTATCATAGTAAGGTGTCAACTAATGACTTATCAGAAAATTTAAATTGATCCTTAGATATTCTTATACGCTAGTTGTAAACTGTACTGAAGTCTAAGTATCATAAAATTGAGTCTTTCATACATTTCTTGATCAGTCACCTCAATTATTTATTTCACAGAATTTTCAGTAATTTGTATTCTGTTTAATTAATCTAATCAAGGTCATACTCACTTAATACAACTTACATATGCTCAAGTCATTTATTTCAGAAAGTATAGGGATATTTACAGAAACACAATAAAGGAAGTGCCACAGTAATAATATAACATTAATGCTTTGAGTTTCCAAAATATGATGAATTATTGATATCATCTATATTTCACCTTTGGGTGAAATATTGACATATCTAGTGTTCACTTAAGATCACTTATGGAGGACTGATACCATCCTTGTGAAATAGTGTTATTACTTTTGGGTATACAACCCTAAACTACAAGAATATCCAAAACAGTATCATTCTATCACATCACATAATTATTTGAAATAGATTCTCCTTTGGAATTATCTAAATCTCATAATTATATGTGTCATCGTAAATATTATTTTATTTAATTTCATTTAGGATGAATTTCATAATGTATTTTATAGATTATTGGTCTATGTCACTTTAGTGGCTATAGAACTAATACAAAAAGATAAAATACAGTCTAAAATATCCCATGAATGACATAAATTTTATTGTAATTCATATATTATAAGTTTATTATCCCAAATTACTTTGGTAACTATTGATCAGATAAAACTTAGAAAAATAAATTATAAATAATATTTACTAAATTTCATTATCATGATTCATACTACCATTGTGAATATTATTTTATTTAATATTATTTAGGACTAATTTCATAATATATTTTATAAATTATCGGTCCAGGTCACTTTGGTGGCTACAAGACCAATACAAAAATATAAAATATAATCTAAAATATTCTATAAATGATAAGACCTTTATTATAATTTACATCTCATAAGTCTAACATCTTAGGCTACTTTAGTAGCTACAAGTCAGATAAAACTTAGGGAGATGAATTACAAATAATATTCATCAAATTTATTTAATTTATGCTAAGCAGTTCAATAATAGAATAATAACCATAATAATTATTAAACATTAATGCTAAGCAGTTCAATAATAAAATAATAACCATAATAATTATTGAAAATTAATGCTAAGCAGTTCAATAATAAAATAATAATCATAATAATTATTGAACATTAATCAATAAAAAAAACTCATATGATAATCATGATAATATATAAATCATGCCTTCATGTGAAAAGTAAACATTATTTCATAATTTCAAATATATAAATGTGAATAAATAAATGAATATCTAAGAACAATAATTAGATTTTATTCACCACATGTATAATCAATAATTCATATGAGAAAACTATAAAGTAAACCATAATTTATATTTTTTTAATCAAAATTAAATATAATCAAATAATAAAAAATATAATCATGATTAAATATAATCATAATTATAATAAATCATATTTATTAATTTTATAATTGAGAATATAAACCAAATTTCTCAATTTCATAATGATAAAACTGTAAATATTTGATAGGATTTAATCGGAAATATACGATTTATAAAGGGTAAAACTATAATTTGATAGAAATTAGACTCGAGAGTAAAACTGTAAATATGTTAATAGAACATAAACTGAAATTACAAAATTTACAAAGGGTAAAATTGTAATTTTGCAAAACCCTAACCACGAGGTCAAAATCGTAATTATGCCAAAAACCCTAATTTGCCTTGCCGCTGCAACACTGCTTGCGACGCTGAAAGGCTGGCCACGACTGTTGCCAGCGCGTGGCCGCTGCCATCGTGGGGGCTGCCTCTGCCCATGAGCGACCGCTGTGACGGTTCCTACCCGCGCGTGGCTGCTGCCAGCACGTGGCCGCCACCGGTGCGCGGTTGCCACGCCGCGGCGCTGCCTGTGCCCGTGCGCGATCGCTGCCACTACCTGCGCGCAGCTGCTACGGTTCCTACCCACGCTTGCCCGTCGCCTTGGCGTAGTCGCTACCGCTGCCCTCTGATCACGAGGTTAGGCCATCTGCGGCCACCACCCTTCTGCAAGCGCCTTCTGCGGGCGCCACCATTACGCGTGAGGGCGGTCGCCGCCTTGACACAGGGTGCAGCCGTCGCCTTCTGTGGGCGCCACCATTACGCGTGAGGGCGGTTGCCGCCTTGACACAGGGTGCAGCCGCCGCCTTCTGTAGGCACTGTGTTCATAGGCGGTGCGGGATGCCCATGGTGCCGCCACCGCTCACAAGCGGACTGCGGACTGCAGCCTGCGCACGACCATGATGCACGGCCGCGGGGTGGTACACGATCCTTTCTTCGACAATGATCAATAGAGATGATCGTCTCAATAACATCGATGATAGTAAATAGTAAATTCATCAATAAAAAATTATACATTACTCATAATCAGTAATACAGCAAATCATATAGAAAAAATAGATCAATAATATCCGACGAATCATTCAGGCATCGTAAACAAAAATAATAGATCTAATATATTTGATCTCAAGAACTTGGCTCTGATACCAATTGTTAGCATAAAATCTGTAATCATGCTATCTGTAATGCGGAAAACTTTTATGTCAAGATTGAAATCAAATAAAATTAGATCTAATAATATTATGATGCATACCTTTCTTGTTGTTCAGAAGAATAAACCTTATCTGATCTACAAGCCCTCCATCTTCGGATCTGAAATATCAATCTGCAAGAATCTGCAAGGACAACTAGATCCTTCTCCTCTCTTCCTATCTTTTCATAGGACCATCTTCCTATCTTTTCATAGGACCACCTAGATTGATGGATTAGGGGATTAGGGGAGAGGGAGATTGAGAGAAAAACATTAATCTCTCAATTGCTGAGATGCTACTCAGATGCCCCCCTTGTTTAGCCCCTAGAGATCCTATCTATTAATAGGCAAGAGCAGAGGGTCTAGAATAAGTTATTATGAGAGTTCCTCCCATCAAGATTACTCCTAAAGAATCATACTTTAACTGAACTTCTTTTCTATTGGTCAATAACCATAATTAGAATCTAATCATATCTATAATATATCTTACCTAATTAAATAGGGCCACATAATCTAACAAGATCTCCCTCGATCAAGTTGAGCCTCTTAAAGGCATCGAAAAAGAGTATGTCGGTGGAACTCCTAGTGTCAACCATCACCATCTTAACTCGGGCGTTGGTGATTTGGATGGAGATCACCAGAGCGTCGTTATGGTGGGAGCGCTCGATCTCTCCTGCCCCAAAGGTGATTTTAGGCTCGTGCTCGGGCCGGGGATGCTTCTCCACCGTGCTACGTGCGTAAGCCTTCCTTGCTGTCGTGCTACTATCGTCGGCTGTTGGCCCACCAGAGATGACGTCGATCTGTCTCTCAGGGAGTCCTCTGGGGCATGGAGTTGACTCACGAGATTTGAGGTAGCGTCTGAGGTGGTCTCTCTAGATTAGTGCCTATATTTGATTCCGGAGGTCGTGGCAGTCCTCTGTGTCATGACCGTAGTCCCGGTGGAACCTACAATATTTGGATTGATCTTTGTGGGCGGCTTTCATAGGGCGAGGTTGCTGCAAGAGACCCGTCTCCTTGATCTAGAGGAAGATCTCGGTGCGAGACGCATTTAGGGGAAGAGGTGGGGGCCTTGGGAGTGGTAGCTCTGGTCGGTTGAGCCCACGGTGGGGAGGTGTCGGGACAACCGCCGAGGTCGTTCCCCAAGACAGCTCCATCCTTGGCTTATTGCCTTCTATGCGCCTCCCCGCCACTAGAGCCTCGGCGGCGACGTACTGGTTGGCGCATTGGAGCATTTCGAAGATGGTCACTGGCGGCTTCTCGATCAGCGACCAAAAGATCCTCGAAGGCTTCAAACCCATCAGAAAGGCCTGCAAGATTAGAGAAGGGTAAGCATCTGGAAACCCTCGGATCTCGGTGGTGAACCGTGCCACAAACTGATGGAGTGATTCGTTCTCGCGTTGGGATAGTGCGAGCAGAGTGGCCACAGAATGCCTGGGCCGCGCATTGGTGAGAAAGTTTAGCTCAAACTCCTCGGCAAGTTGGTCGAAGGACGAGACTGAGGCTTGGTGTAGCCAGCTGAACCACGTTTGCACCAGCCCCCTTAGAGTGGTCGGAAACACTCGGCACATCAACGAATTGGAGGCACCATAGAGGGCCATTTGGGCCCGGAATATAGGGACATGCTCGATGGGATTAGAGCCTCCGTCGTATGTTTCCAACGTCGGGAGCCTGAAGTTGAGGGGTACCAGTTTGTCCTGTACTTCCTAGGTGAAGGGGGACCTGCCCGAGGGGCCCTCGCTGGAATCGCTCTGCGACTTTCGAAGCTGGCGTTGGAATGCGTCCAAGTGCTGATTGACCCGGGACAACTGGGCTCTAAGCGAGTCGTCCGCTGAGTTGGACGATATGGTGTCAGGCTCAAGATGAGGCAACGTGACTTGGCAGGGTGCGGGTGCATTTTTCTTTGGAGGACCCCTCGGGTCCGTCGCTCGCCCTCGGACTCCTTCAATCCCGACCTGCTCCCCATTCGGGGGTTGCCGGGCCGAATTGATTGGGGGCGTCGCCAGTTGCACGATTTGAGGAATGATTGGGGCGAGCATCTGCATCATGCCCACCATAGCCTGCACTTGCTTGGTTAGGCTAAGAAATGCCCCGAGTGTCACGGCTAAGGGCCCTGGGGCAAGCTCTAGGGGCGATAGTCCCGGGTCGTTGAACAAACGCCAATAGCGATCGGGTGTCGAAGCTGGTATCCTCTCGTCCGTAGGGGCGAGAAGGGCTTGACTTTCTGGCTCGGCGAAAGGGAGGTCGGTCGGGGGTTTCCTCTTGGGGCGAGTTCCTGGCAGTTGTTCCAGCAACATGGCTCTCCTTCTAGCGCCAAAATGTTAGTAAACAAAAGTACCGTGGCTGGTGAGTTAGCATGGTTTGGTCTGCGGGTCAACGTTAGGAACTTCTAGTGGAATGAGTATGATGATGAGGTGGCTATGCCTCTTAAGCGTCTCGGGTGAGGGTTGGACCGGCGGGGTCGACTAAGTCCTCGCTAGTGGTTGGGGGTTGGCGCTCCAAGGCTTGCCGACTAAAGTGTCGTTTGTGGTGGGATGGGTCCCTCGTACCCGGGGTGGTTGGCAACCTTTCTTCGCGACATGGACGCGCCCTTGAGAAGGGAGGTGCAAGTTAGCATTGGTTGGGACCCAAATCAACGGACCACCCTCTTCTACGCTCCGAATGACGACTCTGGGGTGAAGACGCCCGCCACTCGGGGGTGACCACCTCCTTGCAAAAACGACCTTCGTCGGGTGCTTTCCGACTTTGGCCCCTCCAACAAGCAAGTTAGTTCAATTCACCCCACTATTTTTCTTCCCCCCCCCCCCCCCCCCCTCGGTTGGGTATCAGACAGGGGTTTTTATACCTGCGTGCGAGGATCGGTGGCACCTCAGTTCGGCGTGGCTACTGACTTTCGTGGGGGCGAGATGACTTCTCTGACGAGATGGCATCTTTAGGGGTGCTTGAGCGGCGTCAGATGGCACTACCCCAAGAGCAGACGGCACCGCCCCGAGCTCTCGGGGTGGTCAAGTCACATAGTGTATTGGTACCGAACCTGACGTGGCATGTACCACGTGGTTTTGACGGCATGTGGCATTGTATTCGTGGCTGACAACATGTGATGTTACTGGTGATTCATCTAGGGCCAAAATATGCCCTATCACCCGTCATGGCTTGCACTTGCTTCAGGTTGAGGAATGCTTCGGGCGTCACAACTGAGGGTCCTGTGGTAAGTCCGGGGGGCGACAACCTCGGGTCATTAAATAGGCGCTAGTAGCAATCAAGCGTCGTGGCCGGGATCCCCTCATCTCCGAAGGTGGGGAGGGGCTGATTTTCAGGCTCGACGGAGGGGGAGATCGATCGGTGGTTCCCCCTCGGGGAGAGCTCCTACGAGATGCTCCTACAACATGACCTTCCTTCTAGCGCCAAAATGTTAGTGAACAAAAGTACCGTGGTTGATGAGTCAGCATGGCTTGGTTCAAGAGTCGATGTCGGGAGGCTTTTGCTGGCTGAGCTGAAGGTCGAGTCGACCGGGCCCTCGCAACGGGGCGTTGATTAGTGTTCCTCAGTCTGCCAATCCGGGCACCGTTTATGATGAGCCACGTCTCTTCGTCTCCAGGGTGGTTGGCAGCTTGCCCTTGTGCGCCAAATGTAAATCCCTAGGCTAGAGCGATCGCGGCTCGGGTGGTCGTTCACCTACAAAAATGGCCCTCGTCGAGTGATCCCTGACTTCGGCCCCTCCAACAAGCAAGTTATTAGTCGAAGACTGAATTACCCTTTTCTTTCCTCCTCAGGTCGAAGGCCGAGTAGGGGCATTTTATACTATTGTGCAAGGGTTGGTTGCACATCGGTTCAGTGAGATCGCTGACCTTCGCGGGATGGGATGGCACTTCTAACCAGTTGGTGTCTCGGGGAATGTCGGAGCGGCATTAGACGGCACCGTCCCGAGCCCTTGGGACAGGTCGTGTTGCACAGTGTCTCGATACGAACCCTAACTTGGTGTGTGACACCAGATTCTGACTTGGCTTGTGACATTAGTTGTGGCTTCGCGTATGATATCGGCGATGACTCATTTAGGGCCCAAAATATGTCGTATCACACAGGTCCAGCTCTTGCCCGGGTCGCTCCAGATCACTTCCCAACTTGCAACCTGTCAGCACCAAAACCTGAGCCCGAGCTTAGTCACTCGGCCCACAGGTCCAGCTCTTGCTCGGGTCGCCCTAGATCGCTTCTCGACTTGTGACCCGCCGGCACCAAAACCTAAGCCCGAGCTTAGTCACTCGGCCCACAGGTCCAGCTCCTGCTTGGGTCACTCCAGATCACTTCCTGACTTGCGACCCGCTGGCACCAAAACCTGAGCCCGAGCTTAGTCACTCGGCCCACAGGTCCAGCTCCTGCTTGGGTCACTCCAGATCACTTCCCAACTTGCGACCCGCCGGCACCAAAACCTAAGCCCGAGCTTAGTCACTCGGCCCACAGGTCCAGCTCCTGCTTGGGTCACTCCAGATCACTTCCCAACTTGCGACCCGCCGGCACCAAAACCTAAGCCCGAGCTTAGTCACTCGGCCCACGGGTCCAGCTCCTGCTTGGGTCACTCCAGATCACTTCCCAACTTGCAACCTGTCAGCACCAAAACCTGAGCCCGAGCTTAGTCACTCGGCCCACAGGTCCAGCTCCTGCTTGGGTCACTCCAGATCACTTCCCAACTTGCAACCTGTCAGCACCAAAACCTGAGCCCGAGCTTAGTCACTCGGCCCACGGGTCCAGCTCCTGCTTGGGTCACTCCAGATCACTTCCCAACTTGCAACCTGTCAGCACCAAAACCTGAGCCCGAGCTTAGTCACTCGGCCCACGGGTCCAGCTCCTGCTTGGGTCACTCCAGATCACTTCCCAACTTGCAACCTGTCAGCACCAAAACCTGAGCCCGAGCTTAGTCACTCGGCCCACGGGTCCAGCTCCTGCTTGGGTCACTCCAGATCACTTCCCAACTTGCAACCTGTCAGCACCAAAACCTGAGCCCGAGCTTAGTCACTCGGCCCACGGGTCCAGCTCCTGCTTGGGTCACTCCAGATCACTTCCCAACTTGCAACCTGTCAGCACCAAAACCTGAGCCCGAGCTTAGTCACTCGGCCCACGGGTCCAGCTCCTGCTTGGGTCACTCCAGATCACTTCCCAACTTGCAACCTGTCAGCACCAAAACCTGAGCCCGAGCTTAGTCACTCGGCCCACGGGTCCAGCTCCTGCTTGGGTCACTCCAGATCACTTCCCAACTTGCAACCTGTCAGCACCAAAACCTGAGCCCGAGCTTAGTCACTCGGCCCACAGGTCCAGCTCCTGCTTGGGTCACTCCAGATCACTTCCCAACTTGCAACCTGTCAGCACCAAAACCTGAGCCCGAGCTTAGTCACTCGGCCCACGGGTCCAGCTCCTGCTTGGGTCACTCCAGATCACTTCCCAACTTGCAACCTGTCAGCACCAAAACCTGAGCCCGAGCTTAGTCACTCGGCCCACAGGTCCAGCTCCTGCTTGGGTCACTCCAGATCACTTCCCAACTTGCAACCTGTCAGCACCAAAACCTGAGCCCGAGCTTAGTCACTCGGCCCACGGGTCCAGCTCCTGCTTGGGTCACTCCAGATCACTTCCCAACTTGCAACCTGTCAGCACCAAAACCTGAGCCCGAGCTTAGTCACTCGGCCCACAGGTCCAGCTCCTGCTTGGGTCACTCCAGATCACTTCCCAACTTGCAACCTGTCAGCACCAAAACCTGAGCCCGAGCTTAGTCACTCGGCCCACAGGTCCAGCTCCTGCTTGGGTCACTCCAGATCACTTCCCAACTTGCGACCCGCCGGCACCAAAACCTAAGCCCGAGCTTAGTCACTCGGCCCACAGGTCCAGCTCTTGCTCGGGTCGCCCTAGATCGGTTCCCGACCTGCGACCTATCGACACCAAAACCTGAGCCCGAGCTTAGTCACTCGGCCCACAGGTCCAGCTCTTGCTCGGGTCGCCCTAGATCGGTTCCCGACCTGTGACCCGTCGGCACCAAAACCTAAGCCCGAGCTTAGTCACTCGGCCCACAGGTCCAGCTCTTGCTCGGGTCGCCCTAGATCGGTTCCCGACCTGCGACCTATCGACACCAAAACCTGAGCCCGAGCTTAGTCACTCGGCCCACAGGTCCAGCTCCTGCTCGGTCGCTCTAGATCACTTCCCAACTTGCGACCCGCCGGCACCAAAACCTAAGCCCGAGCTTAGTCACTCGGCCCACAGGTCCAGCTCTTGCTCGGGTCGCCCTAGATCGGTTCCCGACCTGCGACCTATCGACACCAAAACCTGAGCCCGAGCTTAGTCACTCGGCCCACATGTCCAACTCTTGCCCGGGTTACTCCAAATCGCTTCCCAACTTGTGACCCGCTAGCACCAAAACCTGAGCCCGAGCTTATTCACT
This sequence comes from Musa balbisiana, assembly GCA_004837865.1. Taxonomy (NCBI): domain Eukaryota; kingdom Viridiplantae; phylum Streptophyta; class Magnoliopsida; order Zingiberales; family Musaceae; genus Musa; species Musa balbisiana. The sequence goes on along the minus strand of CM017190.1, from coordinate 12,379,722 downwards.
CGGCCCACAGGTCCAGCTCTTGCTCGGGTCGCCCTAGATCGGTTCCCGACCTGCGACCTATCGACACCAAAACCTGAGCCCGAGCTTATTCACTCGGCCCACAGGTCCAGCTCTTGCTCGGGTCGCCCTAGATCGGTTCCCGACCTGCGACCTATCGACACCAAAACCTGAGCCCGAGCTTATTCACTCGGCCCACAGGTCCAGCTCCTACTTGGGTTGCTCCAGATCGGATCCCGACCTATGACCCGTCAGTACCAAATCCCGAGCCCAAGCTCAATCACTCGGCCCACAAGCCGAGTCGCTCCAGCTCAATCCTCAACTTGCGACTTGCCGATCCTTTACCAAGTTGCCCCACCACGACCCATGACTCAAGACTCATCGGCCTCGACTCCGAGCCGCGCCAAACCGGTTATCCGACTTACGACGCGTCGGTCTCGCCTCATCTGGCCCTGGACGCCCGATCAGCAGAGGCAACCCTCCTTGAGGCACAGGGTGCTGCCCCTCCAAACCACCCCATGATGAGTCAATCCCACTTCCCCTCACTAGCAATCAATACAATCACAGCATTCTGACCCAAGCATGCCCCTCGACCCTTTAGGGACCCCCCACGGTATGCCTTGAGGGGAGGGGAGAAGTGATAAGACATATTTTGGGCCCAAAACATGTCACAGCCGATGCCACACGCCAAGTCAGAATCCGTACCAAGGCGCTGTTCGACTCGCATACTAAGGCCCTGTCCAACATACACCAAGTCAGAATTCATACCAAGGCGCTATTCGACTCGCGTACCAAGGCGCTGTCTGACACATGCTAAGTTAAAGTCCGTACCGAGGTGTTGTTCGACCTGCATATCACCACGCCAAACCCGTATGCAATCGACCCTCGTACAATAGTATAAAAGCCCCTGGCCAGCCTCCGGCCAAGAGAGAGGCAAAACAAAATATTTCAACCACTACTGACTTGCTCGTTGGAGGGGCCATGTTGAATCTCGGATTTTGATGATGAATTCAATTGTCATGTTTTATCTAATCCATATGTTGAGATAAGTATGCAGGATTAACTACGACAGCTTGAAGACATAAAAGCAAGTCTACCGAAGTCAAGTTCGATGGGTGTTCAAGAGTCCGTTGAGAGTCCGAAGATTCGTCGGAGATGCTGCCGGAACCAATCGAGAAGAAATCGGGGACTTATTGGAGTTTTCGGAATTCCGCCGAAGAGATCATCGGAGGTTCGCAGAGATCACCGAGAAGGCTCGGCTACTCGTTGACTTCGCCACAAGATCGGGAGCCAACTGGGAGTCCGTCGGAAGAAATCCAAGGGCGTATCGGAAGTCCATCGGAAGATCGCCGGAAAGATAGTCGGAACAAAACTTGAAGTTCGCCGGTTAAAAACTTGCTTAGGAGTATGTCTTTAGTTACGTAGTTTGAATGTAATTAAGGTTAGGATTAAGAAATAATCCTATATCTTGATTAGGGGCCAACTGGGCCCAAAATGAAACCTGGTTTGGGCCGGACTTAAAGCCCAACCAGTGACTAGTAAGGTCGGGGGGTGGAATCGTCGGTCTGGGCGGTGGCACCGCCCAGCACCCGAGAGCCAGGCGGTGGCACCGCTGGACTGGGTGATGGCATCGCCCAGTACACTGTCAGTGTCAAAACTGACAGGCGGTGGCACCGCCACTGATAGGCGGTGGCACTGCTAGCTTCGAGAACCGAAGAGAATTCAAATTTTGGAGCCCAAATTTGAATCCTCTTGAGGCCTATAAATACCCCTCAATTCTCAGCAGAGAAAACAACCTTTGAGGTGTAAGAAATTGAGATAAAGCCTTAGGAAAGTCTTTAGCAAGTCTTGCTTTCAATTGCTTGAGTGTTCACCTCCTTCTTTCTCTTTGAAAACTTGTAAGAGTGTGAACCACTTGTAAAAGGTTGTAAGAGGGGTATTTGTCCTTCCCCTTCAAAGAGATTTGCTAGTGGAAGTTGGGAGCCTCATCGAAGAAGGCTTCGCAAGTGGATGTAGGTCATTTTGACCGAACCACTTTAAATTGGTGTGTTCCTTGAATGTGTGAGTTCTTACTTTTCTGCAATCATTATCTACATACCAAGTTCTTACTTTTCAGCAATCATTATCTACATAGCAGCAAGTTTTCGTTTTTCACTTTACTCAAGTTACTATCGAAACGAAATCTCCTTGCATTTTACGAAATCGTTTTCAAACTCACAAGTTTAATCCGCTGCACTAATTCACCCCCCCTCTTAGTGCCGCTCCGATCCTAACAATTGGTATCAGAGCAAGGCTCACTCTCATATTTGGTTTAATACCCAAGAGAGATGGCTTACTCCGGCATGCATGAGGGACACTCCATTACACGTCCACCTATGTTTAATGGATCGGATTACACGTATTGGAAGACACGTATGAGAATCTTCCTAATTTCCATGGATTTCGAGCTTTGGACTATTGTTGAAAATGGATTTCAAAAATCTTCTCTTCCGATGAGCGAATGGAATGAATCGGAGAAGAAAGTTTTTGCTTTAAACGCAAAGGCTATGAATGCCTTGTTTTGTGCACTAGATAAAAATGAATTTAATCGCGTTTCAATTTGTGATTCTGCTTTTGATATTTGGAGAACTCTTGAGGTTACTCATGAAGGCACTAGCCGAGTGAAAGAGTCCAAAATCAATATTCTTGTGCACTCTTACGAACTTTTCCGAATGAAACCAAGTGAGTCCATCGGAGACATGTACACCCGTTTCACGGATGTCATCAATGGACTCAAAGCTCTTGGTAAAGATTTTTCTAACTTTGAATTAGTAACTAAAATCTTAAGATCCCTTCCTAAAAGTTGGGATCCAAAAGTTACTGCCATTCAAGAGGCCAAGGACCTTAAAACATTCCCTCTTGAAGAACTTATTGGGTCTCTAATGACCTACGAAATGACATGTCAAGCTCATGACGAGCTCGAGAACCCCCTTCCAAAGAACAGGAAGGATATGACACTCAAATCACAAGAAGACCACTTGAAAGGAACATCAAGTGATGAGGACAGTGACAATGACATTGCACTTTTGACTCAAAAATTTAAAAAATTTATAAGAAAGAACAAATTTAAAAATAACACCAAAAACAAACTTGAACATAAAAAGGACCAAGTGATATGCTATGAATGCAAGAAGCCGGGGCATTTCAAAAATGAATGTCCCCAAGCCAAAAAGAGAACATCAAAGAAGAAGGCGCTCAAAGCAACGTGGGATGATTCAAGCGCATCTGAAGAAGATGAGTCCAACACCGAGCAAGTTGCTCATTACGCCCTAATGGCCATCGGAGAGGAGGTAACGAATTTAATTGATGCAGATTTATCTTATCATGAATTATTAAATGCCTTCTATGAGTTATTTGATGAATGCAAAACAATTAGTAGAAAATATAAATTGTTAAAAAAGGAGCATGATAGTCTTACTTGTAATTTTGATAAATTAAAAACTGAATATCATGATAGTTTAGCTCCATGCATAAAATGTCATGATCTAGAAACTCTCCAAAAGGAGAACTTGCTACTTAAGGACACCTTGAAGAAATTCGAGGTCGGTAGCAAGTCTTTGAACATGATCCTTACAAATAAGGGTCACGTTCCTAAAAGAAGTGGAATCGGATTTGTGAGAAGTTCTCACCAAAATCCAACCACCTTCATTAAAGGTCCTATCTTACATGTTCAACACCAAAGCAATTGCAACTTTTGTTGCAAATATGGACATAAAACTTATCAATGTCCATTCAAGAAAATTAGTCCGAACAAATTGATTTGGGTTCCTAAAGGAATCATGATCAAGTCTATGCAACATGATAAACAAGTTAGATCAGTTTTTGAGGCACCCAAAAGTAAATGGGTACCTAAAAATAATCCCTTCTTGTAGAAACATACACCATCACAAGCTAGGAGCAAGAGATGGTACCTTGATAGTGGATGCTCAAGGCATATGACCGGAGATCCATCCCAATTCTCCAAGCTCACTAGCATAGACGAAAGCTATGTCACCTTCGGAGATAACAACAAAAGCAAAATCATTGGCAAGGGAACCATAGGTAACAAATTGAACTTTTCTATTGATAATGTATTACTAGTTGATGGATTGAAACATAATCTCTTGAGTATTAGTCAATTATGTGATAAAGGTTATATCGTTAGATTTAAATCAAATGTGTGTATTATTGAAAAACCAAACAATAACATGACTATGATTGCATTAAAACAAAATAATGTCTACACCATCAATCTTGATGAACTAGGTAATGAAATGTGCCTCTCCGCTTTAAAAGATGATGCTTGGCTTTGGCACAGGAGATTAGGCCATGCAAGCATGAAACTAATATCTAAGATCTCCTCTAGAGAATTAGTACGAGGGATTCCCAATATGAAGTTTATTAAGGACAAAGTATGCGATGCGTGTCAACTAGGTAAACAAATAAAAACTAGTTTCAAACCAAAAAATCAAATTAGCACCACTAGACCATTACAATTGATCCATTTGGACTTATTTGGACCAATTGACACGACAAGTCTAGGAGGAAACAAATACGCTTTTGTGATTGTAGATGATTATACTAGATACACTTGGACCTATTTCTTGGCTCACAAAAGTGATTGTTTCAAATGTTTCTTTAAATTTTGTAAACTCACTCAAAACGAAAAAGGATTCATGATTTCATCAATTCGAAGTGATCACGGTGGCGAATTTCAAAACCGCGATTTCCAAAATTTTTGTGAAGTTAACGGATATAACCACAACTTCTCTACTCCAAGAAACCCTCAACAAAATGGAGTAGTAGAAAGAAAAAATAGAAATCTACAAGAAATGGCAAGAACTATGTTGAATGAACATAGTCTACCCAAGTACTTTTAGGCCGAAGCCATGAATACGGCTTGCTACATCATGAATAGGGTTTTAATAAGACCATCTCTATCAAAAACTCCCTATGAATTATAGAATAACAAAACACCAAATGTTTCTTATTTTAAAGTTTTCGGTTGCAAATGCTTTATTTTAAATGAAAAGGATGCCTTAGGAAAATTTGATGCTAAATCCGATGAAGGCATCTTTCTTGGTTACTCTTCCGTTTCTAAGGCTTTTCGTGTTTTTAACAAAAGAACCTTAGTTATAGAAGAGTCTATTCATGTAATTTTTAATGAAATTTTTGAGTTAAAGAAAAATGGTTTTGATGATGATATTGGTTTTGAAAATTTGGATTTAAAGGAACCCCCTCCTCAAAATAGTAACTTGGATGCATCTTCTTCCAAAATCTCCTTACCCAAGGAATGGAAGTATGTAGATGCTCATCCAAAAGAGCAAATTATAGGAGATACATCACAAGGGGTTCAAACTCGTTCTTCTTTCAAGAATTTTTGTGCTAATGCTGCCTTTCTCTCTCAAATCGAACCTAAATGCATTGATGAGGCCTTGAAAGATGATTCTTGGGTCATTGCAATACAAGAGGAATTGAATCAATTTGAGAGGAATGAGGTATGGAAGCTTGTTCCTCGACCTAGTGACTATTTAGTCATTGGTACTAAATGGGTCTTTAGAAACAAGCAAGACGAATGTGGTATCGTGGTTAGAAACAAGGCTAGATTAGTGGCCAAAGGTTTCAACCAAGAAGAAGGTATCGACTACGAAGAAACCTTCGCTCCTGTGGCAAGATTAGAAGCCATTAGGATGCTCCTTGCCTATGCTAGTAGTAATAATTTTAAACTATTTCAAATGGACGTCAAAAGTGCCTTCTTGAATGGTTTTATTTCGGAAGAAGTATATGTCGAACAACCTCCTGGATTTGAAAATTCTCTTCTTCCTAATCATGTATTCAAATTGACTAAGGATCTCTATGGTTTGAAACAAGCTCCTAGAGCTTGGTACGAAAGGCTTAGTTCCTTTCTTATTTTAAATAATTTTACCAAAGGCAAGGTTGATACTATATTGTTTATCAAATATTTTGAAAATAATTTTCTTATTGTGCAAATTTATGTTAATGATATTATTTTTGGTTCTTCGGATGAATCACTATGTGAATCATTTGCCAAAAATATGAGTCATGAATTTGAAATGAGTTTAATGGAAGAATTAACCTTTTTCTTAGGCTTACAAATTAAGCAACTAAGAAATGGCATCTTTATTAGTCAAACTAAATATGCTTTAGATTTGCTAAAGAGATTTAATATGGAAAGCTCAAAAGCTATTAACACTCCTATGAGCACATCCACTAAGTTAGAAGTTGATGAAAGTGGAGAAAACTTCGATCAAAAAACTTATAGGGGTATGATAGGAAGTTTACTTTACCTCACTGCAATTAGACCAGATATCATGTTCAGTGTAGGACTTTGTGCTAGGTTTCAATCGAACCCTAAGATATCTCATCTCAAAGCGGTTAAAAGAATACTTAGATATCTTAAAGGTACCACAAATCTAGGATTATGGTATCCGAAAACCGAGAAGTTTGAGTTAATTGCTTATGCTGATGCAGATTTTGCTGGATGTAGATTAGATAGAAAAAGCACATCAGGAACATGTCAATTTTTGGGACATGCTCTTGTTTCCTGGTCATCTAAGAAACAAAACTCGGTTGCACTATCAACAACCGAAGCTGAGTATATAGCAGCTAGTGCATGCTGTGCACAAGTTGTGTGGATGAAAAACACCTTAGAAGATTATAAAGTTCATCTTAAAAATATTCCCATTAAATGTGATAACACAAGTGCTATATGTTTAACAAAGAATCCCATTCAACACTCAAGAACAAAA
>CM017190.1:12345437-12367937 GCA_004837865.1 Musa balbisiana | reverse complement strand
TTAATCGATGTATTAAAATTTTTCTCTTTTCGTTATGTCAATAACTTGAGCATCACATCGAAAAACTCATTCGATCTTGATTTTTATACAAGTCGAGCACAGAATAAGTGTCCAAACTATCTCCGGATCATTTGAGTACGCATTTGTTTCTGTCTTTCCTTCACAAACCTTTTTACACACGTAAGCTTGTAACAAGTTAGACTCATCCAATCAATATAAAAAATAACATGATATAATTTTTGCAACTCCTCACCCTTCTTAAAAGTATGATTCTTTATTTACTTTGGGTATATAATCGGACTAGATTAACCTCGTTTCATCGAACACGAGCAAACAAACCTCAATCGCCGATTGTCTTGTACAAAGGTTTTCGTAGATGGATCCCACGTAGCAATCTACTCATTGGCACACACGAGGTTAAAAGTGTGTTGGGGTTATTTCTGGTCATAACTTCATCGCATCATGGCTCGTATTTACCAATGTGCATTTGTATTATGAGGGGCGACCAAACCATTAGAAATTCTCATGGTAAAATGATTCAACCTAATAAGATGCTGACAACTATTGAGTCCGTATGCCATTTGCATTTCCCATGGACTATTGAAATGGTCCAATATTAATCCCTCCAAATCAGCGAGCCATCATTAATCTCCAATTCCAATGTTTGACCATCACACAATTCATATTTTCCATACGGTCCAATTCCTGCAGCTACGAAAATTCCAACACCTCCTCCCAAAAGTCAAAATTCATCTCCACACCACCCAATAACATGTAAATTCTTTTACGCAGCCATCATTATTGACGAGGGATTGGAATTCTTGCCATTAGGTTTCATCTGCTCCAATCTTCTAACCCATCGCCACAAGTAACAATAATAATACTGCTAAAATAAGCTTGCCAATTCCGCGGAAGGTTTGACTTCGTTTGACTCGTCCACCTTAAATCACTTGATTCGGAAGACTTCCATCGGTTTACGTCTCTCTTATTCTCGGACTCGTGCATGCCTCATCAAAACGTCAACGTTATAATCCTGTAGCAGTCTTAATATTTGGTGAGTCGTTTTCCTCTTTCCCTGTGCCCGCTCCAACTCGGTCGTCCTCCTCTTTCCTAACCGATCGCACGAGGAACGAGTCGAGGACGCGCCGATCCGACTCGGAATCCGACAGGCGACTAGGAACAATCGCGAAACTTTGAGGGTATTTTGGTCACTTCACTATAAATAACTAAGTATAATAAACAAAAAAGCGCACACGGCGGGGACAAACGTCAAAAGTACGTCTCGGTGTTACCGTATCCCAAGTCGCTATTGTCCCTCGTTGCTCTGGCCTTTTATCTTGTCCGAGCTATGCGATTCGGACCGCCCTCGGAAGCCGTCTTCGCTTTTGTTGCGACTTCCCATTCCGGACTCCGCTCCGCTGTCGATGATATCATATCCCCTACTCCCGTCGCTACTCCCACCGCGTCCTCCTCTGTCGCCCGACGCCGCCCTCGCCCTTTCCCTTTCCCTTTCCCTTTCCCATCTCCCCGTTTCCCGAACCCTATGCTCTCCGATCCGTTCCCGATCCGACTCGTACACCCCCAAGGAAATCCTAGTGATGTGATCTTCTGCGCCTAGGGTTCCCTTCATATATCCCTCCCTCCTCTGATTTTGGGGGGGTTCTTGTTGCTGCTTTGGAATGGGCTGCGGCGGATCGAAGCTGGAGGAGGAGGGCGCGGTGCGGCTCTGCCGAGAGCGTTCGCAGCTCCTCGCCGACGCCATCCGCTACCGATACGCCCGCCATCCGCTACCGATACGCCCTCGCCGACGCGAACGACGCCTACGCCCGGTCCCTCCGCTCCTTCGGTGACGCCCTCCAGGGGTTACTCCACGGCGCCACCGCGCTGCCGCCGCCGGGTTCACCTGTCCTCCCCCTCCCCGCCCAGAGGAAGGGCGACCCGCTTCCCTCCACCGCCGCGGTGGCGGCCGCCGTTTCCGTCCCGTCCGCTTCCGGCGGCCACTCCCACTCCCACTCCGGCTCACACATTCAATTTCACCCGACTGATTCCGACTCCGACGAAGATTCCCCCCTTCACTCGGACGGAGCGTCTCCGATTCACCATTTCCACGCGGATGACGCCCCCGTCGGGCCGACCTATGTCAACCTTAACTACGCCCGGAACCGCCCGGCGGAGTCCTCAGTCGCCTATCAGCAGCAACCGCCTAACTCTGAGTCGATACGCGTCGACTCCGTCGACGAACCGGCTCCCGTGTCTTACCCTTACTACGGCTCCCCGTATTCCCCTCAAAGTTCGAACTTTTACCCTTATCCTTCTTACCCGTATACGAGCTACGGCGGTGGCAGCGGCGGTTTCTTCGGCTCGTCTTCGCCGCCTCCAAACATTCCACCGCCAGCCGTGGCAGCTGAAAGTTCTACTTCTCGGGAGCCCCCACCACCGCCTTCTCCTAAGGCTTCGGCGTGGGACTTTCTAAATCCTTTCGAACCGTACGATAATTATTATGCTCCATATACGCCAAGCCGAAGCTCAAAGGAGCTAAGAGAGGAGGAAGGGATCCCTGATCTGGAGGATGAAGACCAGGAGGTCGTCAAGGAAGCCTATGGCGACCCAAAGTTCATGGCCTCTACGTCGGCTGCTGCGAATGGAGAGTATGCTGGTAAGGTTGCCACGGGGTCGAAAGAGGGTGTGACAGGCAGCGCTGGGGAGGATCCCAATCGAAAGTCGAGGTCAGCGGAAGCAGGAAGTAGCTCGGAGCATGAGGTTCATGTGGTGGAGAAAAGCGTAGTGACTGAGCCAGCAGAGCGACGGAGTTCCGTGGGATATACAGTCTCTCGGAGTTATCAGGATATTTCTGAGGTTGTGCAGGAGATAAGGACTCAGTTCGATAGGGCATCTGAGTCGGCTAATCAGGTGTCCACGATGCTGGAAGTCGGAAAGCTTTTATATCACCAGAAGAATTCTGTATATAAAGGTGAAGAACCAGAGTCTTGCAATTTCTTCTCTGGGCTTTTGTATTTGGAAGAAATATGGAGCAAAATCTGATTATTTTTGTTTTTCCTGTACATTGTTTTCCCTAAGCAGTTTCTGTCAGGATGATATGTGGTTTACCTCCACTTTCGAGCTCTAAAAATGAAGATCTTTTGGTATTTGAGGAAGATAAAGCGATGGACTGCGGTAATCTTTCATCGACATTGCAGAAGCTGTACAATTGGGAAAAAAAGCTTCTTGAGGAAGTCATGGTTGGTGCAACAATTATCTTTTCTAAGTTTATAGTTATCTCATTTTGATGTTGTTTTGACATGAGTATTGTATTTCTGGGAGAGGTGAGCACAAGGAAATAAAATAAGTAGATTAGGGCAGCTATTGATTTGTACAAATTTACAGTGTTGAGCCTGTGGCTAAATCCTAAAAAAGAAAGTATGGTAGATAGAAATCAGAGGACTTTTCTTCAAACATTTCCTTCCTAAAGTGTACTGATAATTCATATATGGACATGTTTCTTTGAACATTTCCTTCCTAAAATGAGGTGGCATACTAATAAATCATATTTCTTCGATAAAACATTCTACGATGATCTAACATCATTTGTGTGAATCTTTTTAAAATTTATTTTCTTTCTCGAAGGCTTGTCTTCCATCAAGTCTGAGCAAGAAAATATGGTAGGCATTCTATTTTTTTGATCCAAATCTATTTCAGGTAGTTGACGCTGCCTTGCTTGATTTTATACACTTTGTCTTCTCATCTTAAATTCATGGGATCTTTTTCATTTAGAAAAATAATCTTAGTATTTATTATTATTTGGTCCATAGCCTGACACAGGAATCATCTTTAAACTTAAATGATCTTAAGAATCCATTAGGAATCTTCAGTGAACACAATCCAGTTATTTCTTAATACATATATATGTATATGTATTCCTCATTGCTCATTGTTATACATACATATATGATTCAATTAATCCTACTAATCAAGTTCTTATTTTTGCTTCAAGTTTTCAAATGAAATGCTTGATAAAGAGCCAATATTCTAAAAAGCATTTACTGTTGCCACATTTGCATATGTGGTCATATGGTCACATTGCATGAAGCATATGTGTCACATATGCCGCTGCATTCATCAATGTAGCCACTTCCATGTTCTGCAAATACATGAAAAAGCTGCCACATATACAACCACATATACTTGTGCAGCTGCTTAAATGTGATACACCCTTTGCATATGTTTAGGTTTCCTCATTATGTTTTTTACCACATTATAGTTCTGTTACTATAAAATGTGGTCAATTGATAACGTAACTCCAATGACTGTTACAGATTTCTGATAACAGACGAGTATATCTTTCCAAAGGTCTAATTTGGTAACAGAATACATTATCTACTTATTTTCTGAATATAAATATATATATATTTATATAAATATATATATGAAAGATATACTCGTCTGTTATCAGAAATCTGTAACAGTCATTGGAGTTACGTTATCAATTGACCACATTTTATAGTAACAGAACTATAATGTGGTAAAAAACATAACGATATGGAACATCTTGATTATATTTCATTGAACATCTTGATATGGAACACATGTCCCACATACTGCTTATGCTGTGGAAACTTGACTGTGCACATATTCTCTTCTAAAAGACATTATTATGAGCAACTGCGAAGGTTTCTTTAGTATCATAATTTTTATCTTTTTTTCCCTCAGATATAGGATTTCTGACTAATTGATTGAGAAAATTATGCGTTGCACAACTGCTAGAACTCAAGCAGTAAAGACGTGTGATTGTTTAGCTTACATATTTAAATTCTACTTATGTAGGCTGAGGAAAAGATGAGGGTATTATACGAAAGAAAACATGAGCACCTGAGGCACTTGAGCGAGAGGGGTGCAGAGGCAGAAAAAATTGAGGCAGTGGAAATTTTTATCAGGAAGTTATCTACAAAGATAAGAATAGCCATTCAGGTTGTGGGCACAATTTCTAGTAAAATCAGTCAGCTGAGGGATGAAGAATTATGGCCACAAGTTAATGAACTTATCCATGGGTATGTAACTGCTTGTGGTATTTCTTTGTTTTAATTGTGTTGTAGTGTCTGGGTTTGCACATGTACTCCTGAAAATAAAGTAGCGGCATCACACCTGGATTTTACCTCGGATACGACATGACCCGATATATTGGCAGCTTTCTAAGTATAAAAAAGAGAACTTCAGCATTCATTTCATAAGCTGGTTTCTCAAGTATTCTTTTCTTCTCATTGGTAGAGTACTCTTGGTAATTTAAAAGCATTGTCCTAACAGCAAAATTGTTATATACTCGTATGTATATTTGTTGTCTTTTTTCCTAATATGAAAAATCAAATTCTAAGTATAAAATAAGATTTGGCTTTCCATTTTTAATAAGACAAGATAAATAATTGTAAAATGATTTTCATCATGATTTTTACTCTAAGTTAATCTAGAATAGCTTTTGTGTGATGTTGTCAAATTTGTACATTGTTGTATGTCTTTTTCTTGAATTGAGCTGATAACAGTTAAACCATTACCATGACATAAAATAAGTTGATAGCTGCCACCTGCTGTCTACACTGATAGCTGATCTTTATGACTACATTGACTTATAATTTGATACTTATATTGTGGTCAACTTTGTCTTAGTTGATTTGCCATAGGTTTGAAACTATAATCTGTAGTGCTAACCTTTTCCCTCCTTAATTGAATACCTTAGGATGTTGTTGTTTAAACCAAGCTTATTCTGTTTTCTTTAATCTCCGTTCTAGAATATGATGGATTTTATGTGATCAATGATACATTGCAGATTTATGGGGATGTGGCGTGTAATGTCAGAATGCCATCATATTCAGTGTCAAGCAATATCTGAGGCTAAAAATCTAGATTCTATTTTATCTGGAGTAAAGCTTAGTGATGCTTACATGGATGCAATAAAGCAGTTAGAGTTCAAGTTGGTGGATTGGATCAGTAATTTTTCTGCTTGGGTGGCTGCTCAAAGGAGCTATGTCAAATGCTTGAACGGTTGGCTTATGAAATCTATACATTATGTGCCTGAAATTACAGATGATGGAGTTGTTCCCTTTTCTCCTGGGAGATTAGGTGCACCTCCTGTATTTGTCATTTGTAATTACTGGTCTCATAGTATGGATCTGATATCTGAAAGGGATGTTGTTGATGCTCTCCAGGCTTTTGCTGAAAATATTTTTAACATCTGGCAAAAGCAAAACTTTGAGCAGCAGCAGAGGTTGTTGGCAAACAGAAATATGGATAGCAAGCTAAAGTTAATGGAAAGGGATGAACAACTAATGCTCAAGCAGAGAAAGAAATTGATGTTAGTTTCCAGTGAGAACAGGATATCGATATCTGAACCTGTGGAGCATCAGGGATCCACTGTCAACAGTTTGCAGTTAAGTCTAAAACAGATCTTTGAAGCTATGGAAAATTTTAGTGCTAATTTCATGAAGTCATATGAGGTACTCCACACACGTTCTGAAGAAGAGAAACAGAGGCGGTTGAGAGAGAAAGCAGGAGTTTCATAGGATTACATGGATTAGACTTTGCTGAGACTCATGCATTCATGTGAGAACATATTACACCTGATGCTTGGGAAGTGGCTAGCTATTTATCATCATCTTCATTGAGTTGAGCTAAAGAGGCATCCCCGTCGATATGTCTGTCTCCAGTGGAAGAAGTTGGTTCTCATCAATTTGGCTAAAAGCATTTATGGAGAGCCTGGAACAACCATTCAGTGATCTCTCAAGAAAGTCTGGAAATGAGCTTCTGAGGTTGAAAGAAGTGTCATTTGTAGTTGTAAGTGGGATCTAAATCGCTCGGCTTTATCCCTAGCAAGATCTGAGAAGCATGGCATCAATCTTGTGCACTGTGCTGTTGCTACGGAAGGTAGACTGAACTGAGCGGGGAAACACTTATGAAGTCTCAATTCAGTGGAAAATGTGGAAGATGAAGTTGAGATGGTACTACGTGGCGCTTAGTTTTGTTTTTTGTGTTGGCATTTTATTATGTCAACAAGACACACGATGTAGATTTGGACACAACAAAATAGTCCAAAGTCGATGCCTGAAGATCTTCATGTTCTCAGTCTTCAAGGAAAATGCTGTTCCATGTCTACGTCCGAGGTGGAAACTAGTAACCACCATGGAGTATTACTGTAAAATTGAAGCAGTAAGTGCATATGGGCATTTGCTATCATTGATGCCCCACCACTCTGCTCCACCCCTGAGCTGCGTTCTCGTTCCTATCATGGTAAGCATAAAGCAATTGCGAACAATGAGCATTTGCAGAGGAATCTGGACAGGTGTTGATGATTTCTAGTGTATAAGCTCATTATTTCATTATTTTTGCTGTATAGATGTTATATGCATAGAGAACAGTGTATCCACCATTTGTGATTCTGTGCTGATCGTGTTGTAGCATACCTCAGACTTGCTTGTTCCACTTGGCTTCACTGGGTAGCATCTGAAACAGGGTTGCGAAGGTTGCATGGAATGTGCCTTTTTAACCTAGTTATCTAATGTTCTTATGTTGATACGGTCAAGGCAGTCTGGTTATGATTTGCCGGCTTCACTACGAACGACACAGCTGTAACTTCTTGAAATCTTTTATATAGATCATCTTCCAAGTGTCTTATGGCATTTTATGCGTGCATCCAACATTTGAGATTTATCATGTGCAACCCTATTGTTTTTTGTGTCTATATTCCGTATGGTGTGGGATTTTACCGGTTCGATCCGAACTTAAAGGCACAAGAGCGTTCGAGAATCTTATGTGGCAGTTCTACGAGGCAATTATCGAGCCTTGAAATAGGTGAGGTGACATTGAGGGTAAGCCTGAGATTGGGTCGAGGTCTGGCTCATCGATGAGTTCTTGCACAAACGTCAGCTCAAGTTAACTTTAAAAAGATTTGTGATGAAAGTATGATGTCGATGATCAGTTTTTATATTTGTTCGATGAATTAGATTATTAATTAAATTATTAATTTATTGATATAAATTATATTATTTAAAAATTATATTAATTATTTTTTTAATTAAATAAGATAACAATTGTACGCCGACGAAATCTTTATAATGCAATTCTCTCGATTTGGGTGGTTATAATGTCGGACTTTCCACCGAAAGGTCTAACTTGCGTTTTCCAGTCGGTCAGCGGCGATGGCTTAAAGGAAACTTCCTGCAGATGCGTCAATGGCAATCCTTTTCGCCACCTCCCCATCGAATGACAATATCTCTTCCCTGTACACCGGACCAAGCAAAGGGACCGCAGCAATGGAGGCCGTCTTGTGCTTGTCCATCGTGACCTCGTTGTCGGGCACGATCGACCAGCGATGCGGAACCCTCCGAGACGGTGGTTTCGTCCCCGGCAACGGCAGCCTGGCATCCCTCATCACCTCCTCGCTCTTCGACCGGATGCTGAACCATCGGGACGACGCGGCCTGCCCCGCCAAAGGATTCTACACCTACGACGCCTTCGTAGCCGCGGCGGCCGCGGCGGCCGCGTTTCGCGGGTTCGCCACCACGGGCGACGCCGACACTCGCAAGCGGGAGGTCGCCGCTTTCCTGGCACAGACTTCCCACGAAACCACTGGTCTGTGTTTAGGTTTGGTTGGCTGTGACAGCAGCAGCCGTTTGACAACGGTGTTGTTCTGCGCAGGTGGGTGGGCGACAGCACCCGATGGTCCATTCGCCTGGGGCTACTGTTATCTCCGAGAACAAGGTGATCCAAGCGATTACTGTATCCGAGCTCTTAGTATTAATACTTGTTAAGGTATATTTTGGGCCCAGGACATGTCACAATCAATATCGCACCACACCACAGCTAAGTCAATAAGATGAACACACCCACGTGTCGAATCAGAATCCGTACCAAAGCATTACTCTGATGCATCTCGGGACGATGACCGTACAAAGATATCATCTCACCCCTCAAGAATTGACCGTCACGTCAAACCCATGTATGATCGACCCTCGTACAGTAGCATAAAAGCCTCTGAACCGCATCCGGCCCAGGGGAGGAGAGTAGAAGAAAAACAACACTCAATCCACTACTGACTTGTTCGTTAGAGGGGCCACAGTCAGTAACTATCCGATGGAGGCCTTCTGTGCAGGAAAGCAATGGCGCCCGAGACGAGGTCATCCCGATCGATAGAGCCATCCTTCCTCCCGGCACGCCAACCATCGACTTGACGTAGAGACGTCAATCAATAGTGTGGTGCCAGCTTGTAGTCTGGAGGGCGTGACTGACCCCGGTGGACAGCTTAGCCGACCGAAGATTCCTGACATCGCCCCATGGACCAGGCCGCGCTGACTCACTAGCCATGGCACATCAGTTCACCAACATTTTTGGCGCTGGAAGGAGGGTCATGTCGCAAGAGAATCACGCAGGATCTCTCCCCGAGGGAGAACCATCAGCCGGTCACCCCTCTGTCGGGCCCGGAGATCAACCCCTCCCTGTCCTCAGAGACGGGGGAATCCCGGCCTCGACGCCAGATTGCTACTAGCGCTTGTTCAATGACTCGGGGTTGTCCCCCCCCCCCGGACTTACCATGGAACCCTCGGTTGTCTTGCTCAAGGTGTTTCTCGGCCTGGCCAAACAAGTACAGGCAATGGTGGGGATGATGCAGACAATCGTCCCACTCATTCCCCAAATCGTGCAGCTAGCAGCTCCCCCGACCGACCCGACACGACACGGCAAACGTCGAGCAGGGAGCAACCCGGGATGGGAGAAGCCCGAGAGCAGACGATGGACCTGAGAGGCCTGCCCGAGCAGAGCATGCCCGCACCCTATCGGGTCACACTACCCCACTCCGAGATTGATACCATATCGTCCGACTCGATGGATGACTCGTTCAGGATCCAGTTGTCCCTGTCAACCACGCATGGACGAGTTCCAGCGCGAGTTCCAGAAGTCGAGGGGCGAAAATGTCATAACACTTCGGGATACAATAGTGATCCCGAAGCGCCCCCAAAAGTTTCTCGATCACCTTCGAGTCTATTTCATGTCACGACTTGAGGGTTTCAAGCATACAAAACTCCCCCAGCCTCTAAAGGCACGCCAACCAAGGACAGATTGATAACTTCTGCCCACCAAGCGCGACACATTGCACGATGGCACCTGTGCAAAACCCCGACATCGCTCCAGATCGGTCCTCTGACTTACGACCCGCCAATCTCTTACCAGGTCGCTCCAGATCGGTCCTCTGACTTACGACCCGCCAATCTCTTACCAGGTCGCTCCAGATCGGTCCTTCGACTTGCAACCCGCCAATCTCTTACCAGGTCGCTTCAGATCGGTTCCCGACTTGCGACCCGCTAGTCTTTTCTCGAGTCGCTCCAAATCAGTTCCCGACTTGCGACTCGCTAGTCTTTTATCCGGGTCGCTCTAGATCGGTTCCCGACTTGCGACTCGCCAGTCTTTTATCTAGGTCGCTCCAGATCGGTCCTCCGACTTGCGACTCGCCAATCTCTTACCAGGTCGCTCCAGATCGGTCCTCCGACTTGCGACTCGCCAATCTCTTACCAGGTCGCTCCAGATCGGTTCCCAACTTTCGACTCGCCAATCTTTTCCTGAGTTGCTCCAGATCGGTTCCCGACTTGCGACTCGCCAGTCTTTTATCTAGGTCGCTCCAGATCGGTTCCCAACTTTCGACTCGCCAATCTTTTCTCAAGTCGCTCCAGATTGATTCCCGACTTGTGACTCGCTAGTCTCTTTACTGGGTCGCTCCGATCGGTCCTCCGACTTGTGACCTGCCAATCTCTTACCAGGTTGCTCTAGATCGGTCCTCCGACTTGCGACCCGCTAGTCTTTTCTCGAGTCGCTCCAGATCGGGTTCTCGACTTACGACTCGCTAGTCTTTTATTCCCGGTCGCTCCAGATCGGTTCCCGACTTGCGACCTGCTAATCTTTTCTCGAGTCGCTCCAATCAGTTCTCGACTTGCGACTCGCCAGTCTCTTTACCAGTTGCTCTAGATCGGTCCTCTGACTTGTAACCTGCCAATCTCTTACCATTCGCTCCAGATCGATCCTCCGACTTGCGACCCGCCAGTCTTTTCCCGGTCGCTCCAGATCGGTCCTCCGACTTATGACTCGCCAGTGTTTCCCGAGTCGGTCCTAGATCATTTCCCGACTTGTGACCCGCCAGTCTTTTCCGAGTCGGTCCAAATCAGTTCCCGACTTGCGACTCACCAGTCTTTTCTTGAGTCACTCCAGATCAGTTCCCGACTTGCGACTCACTAGTCTTTTATCCTGGTCGCTCCAGATCAGTCCTCCGACTTGCGACCCGCTAATCTCTTGCCAGGTCGCTCCAGATCGGTCCGCCAACTTGTGACCCTAGTCTTTTCCCAAGTCGCTCCAGATCGGTTCCCGACTTGCACTCACCAATCTTTTATCTGGGTCGCCTCCAGATCGATTCCTGACTTGCGATCACGAGTCTCTTTACTAGGTCACTCCAGATCGTCCTTCGACTTGTGACCCACCAATCTCTTACCAGATCGCTCTAGATCGATCCTCCGACTTGCGACCCACTAGTCTTTTTCTCGAGTTGCTCTAGATCGATCCTCCGACTTACGACTTGCCAATCTCTTACCAAGTTGCGCCAGCTCGATCTCCGACTTGCGACTCGCCAATCTCTTACCAGGTCGCTCCAGATCGGTTCTCTGACTTATCCTGCCAGTTTTTTCCCGAGTCGCTCTAGATCGATTCTCGACTTGCGACTCATCGATTTCATCCAAGTCGCTCCAGATTAGTCCTCCGGCTTGCGACCCGCTAGTCTTTTCCCATGTCGCTCCATATTGGTTCTCCGACTTGCAACCCGCCAGTCTTTTCCCAAGTCACTCCAGATCGATTCTCGACTTGCGACTCATCGGTTTCATCCGAGTCGCTCCAGATTGATCCTTCGACTTGCGACTCTCCAATCTCTTACCAAATCGTGCCAGCTCAATCTCCAACTCGTGACTTGCCAATCTCTTACCAAGTCGCGATAGCTCGATCTCCGACTCGCGACTCGCCAATCTCTTACCAAGTCACGCCAGCTCGATCTCCGACTATCGACACGCCAATCTCTTACCAGGTCACTCTAGATCAGTTCTCCGACTTGCGACCCGCCAGTCTTTTCTCGAGTCGCTCTAGATCGATTCTCGACTTGTGACTCATCGGTTTCATCTGGATCGCTCCAAATCGATCCTCTATCTTGTGACCCGCCAATCTTTTCCCAGGTTGCTCTAGATTGGTTCTCTGATTTGCCACCCGCTAGTCTTTTCCCGAGTCGCTCCAAATCGATTCTCGACTTGCGACTCGTCAGTTTCATCCGAGTCGCTCCAGATCGGTCCTCCGACTTGCGACTCGCCAATCTCTTACCAAGCTACGCCAGCTAGATCTCCGACTTGCGACTCACCAATCTCTTACTAGGTCACTCCAGATCGGTTCTCGTTATGACTCGTCGATTTCATCCCGACTTGCGACCCGCCAGTCTTTTTCCCGAGTCGCTCCAGATCGATCCTCCGACTTGCGACCCGCCAGTCTTTTCCCAAGTCACTCCAGATCGGTTCCCGACTTGCGACCCGCCAGTCTTTTTCCCGAGTCGCTCCAGATCGGTCCTCCGACTTGCGACCCGCCAGTCTTTTCTTGAGTCACTCCAGATCGGTTCCCGACTTGCGACCCGCTAGTCTTTTCCCGAGTCGCTCCAGATCGGTCCTCCGACTTGCGACCCGCTAGTCTTTTCCCGAGTCGCTCCAGATCGGTCCTCCGACTTGCGACCCGCTAGTCTTTTCCCGAGTCGCTCCAGATCGGTTCCCGACTTGCGACTCACCAATCTCTTACTAGGTCACTCCAGATCGATTCCTGACTTGCGACTCACTAGTCTCTTTACTAGGTCACTCCAGATCGGTCCTCCGACTTGCGACTCACCAATCTCTTACTAGGTCACTCCAGATCGGTCCTCCGACTTGCGACCCACTAGTCTTTTTCTCGAGTTGCTCTAGATCGATCCTCCGACTTACGACTTGCCAATCTCTTACCAAGTTGCGCCAGCTCGATCTCCGACTTGCGACTCGCCAATCTCTTACCAGGTCGCTCCAGATCGGTTCTCTGACTTATCCTGCCAGTTTTTTCCCGAGTCGCTCTAGATCGATTCTCGACTTGCGACTCATCGATTTCATCCAAGTCGCTCCAGATTAGTCCTCCGGCTTGCGACCCGCTAGTCTTTTTCCCATGTCGCTCCATATTGGTTCTCCGACTTGCAACCCGCCAGTCTTTTCCCAAGTCACTCCAGATCGATTCTCGACTTGCGACTCATCGGTTTCATCCGAGTCGCTCCAGATTGATCCTTCGACTTGCGACTCTCCAATCTCTTACCAAATCGTGCCAGCTCAATCTCCAACTCGTGACTTGCCAATCTCTTACCAAGTCGCGATAGCTCGATCTCCGACTCGCGACTCGCCAATCTCTTACCAAGTCACGCCAGCTCGATCTCCGACTATCGACACGCCAATCTCTACCAGGTCACTCTAGATCAGTTCTCCGACTTGCGACCCGCCAGTCTTTTCTCGAGTCGCTCTAGATCGATTCTCGACTTGTGACTCATCGGTTTCATCTGGATCGCTCCAAATCGATCCTCTATCTTGTGACCCGCCAATCTTTTCCCAGGTTGCTCTAGATTGGTTCTCTGATTTGCCACCCGCTAGTCTTTTCCCGAGTCGCTCCAAATCGATTCTCGACTTGCGACTCGTCAGTTTCATCCGAGTCGCTCCAGATCGGTCCTCCGACTTGCTCCGACTTGCGACTCACCAATCTCTTACTAGGTCACTCCAGATCGGTTCTCGAGTTATGACTCGTCGATTTCATCTGGGTTACTCCAGATCGATCCTCCGGCTTGCGACCCGCCAGTCTTTTCTTGAGTCACTCCAGATCGGTTCTTGACTTGCGACTCGTCGGTTTCAACCGGGTCGCTCCATATCGGTCCACGACTTGTGACTCATCGATTTCATCCAAGTCGTGCCAACTTGATCTCTGACCTGTGCCTCGATAGTATTTTTCTGAGTCGTGCCAGCTCGATCTCCGACTTACAATGTACCAGCCATAAATCTAAGTTCGAGATCAATCGCTCGGCCCAAAAGCCGACTGACCAACGGAGCCAACCCTTCCTAAGGCACAGGGCGCCACCCCCCAAATAGCACCACGACGAACTAATCCAACTCTCCCTCACAAGCAAGCAATGCATCCATGGCACACCGGCCCAAGCACGCCCTTCACCCTCTCGCAAGGACTACACGACACACCTCGATGTGGGGGGGGGGAGAATTGATAAGGTATATTTTGGGCCCAGGACACGTCACAATCAATGTCACACCACGTCGCAGCCAAGTCAGCAAGAGGAACACACCCACACGTTGAGCCAAAATCTATACCAAGGTATTACTCGGCGCGTCCCGAGACGGCGGCCGCACAAAGGTACCATCTCACCCCTCGAGGATCAGACACCACGCCAAACCCGCATACGACTGACCCTCGTACAGTAGCATAAAAGCCTCTAGACCACATCCGGCCTAGGGGAGGAGAGAGAAAAAAAAAACAACACTCAATCCACTCCTGACTTGCTCGTCGGGGGGGGGGGGGCCATAGTCGGTAACTACCCGACGGAGGCCTTCTGTGTAAGAAAGCGACGACGCCTGAGATGAGGTTATCCCGATCGATAGAGCTGTCCTTCCTCCCGGCACGTCAACCATCGACCCGATGAGGAGACGTCAATCAATAGTGCGGTGCCAGCCTGCAATCTGGAGGGCGTGACCAACCCTAGTGGATAGCTCAACTGACCGAATATTCCCAACATCGCCCTGTGGACCAGGCTGCGCTGACTCACCAGCCACAACACATCAGTTCACCAACAGTACCTATGCGCCGCCGGCAAGAAGTACTACGGTTGAGGGCCTTTCCAAATCTCCTAGTAAGTAAGCTCTCCCTAACACCGAGAACAAAGAGTATGCTATCAATTCCAGTAATTCTAGCCATAGCTTGTGATAATGCATATTTTGGGCACAAGACATAGCCAATGCCACACGCCAGGTCAGAATCCATACCAAGGCACGCTCGGCACGTCTCATCCTGGGAATCCTGAGACGGCGCCACCCCTAAGACACCAAGTTAGAATCCGTACCAAGACACTGTTTGCCACGTCCATCACACCAACCCGTATACGACCGACCCTCGTACAATAATATAAAGACCTCTGATTGACATCTGGCCAAGGGGGGAAAAATCAATTGAACACTCCACTTACTTGCTCGTCGGAGGGGCTAAAGTCGGGAATCACTCGACGAAGGCCATTTTCGTAGGAAAGCGGCTGCCCACGACCCACGAGCATCTCAACCCGGGAATTGCCATCCAGTGTATGAAGATGAGCTGTCGACCACCCTGGAGATGGAGAGACGCAGCTTGCAATAAATGGTGTCCGGATCGGCACACTGAGGAACGCTGATCAAAATCCCGTCACAAGGGCCCGACCGACCTCAGCATCTAGCTCAACCGATAGAAGACTCCCGACATCGACCCGTGGACCAGGCCGTGCTGACTCACCAACCACGGCACATTTGTTCACTAACATTTTGGCGCTAGAAGGAGGGTTATGTCGCAAGAGCTCTCCTCGAGGGAGAACCACCGACCAGTCTCTCCTTTGTCGAGCCTGGAAATCAGCCCCTCCCCACCCTCGGAGATGGGGGGATCCTGACCTCGACACCAGATCGCTACTGGCGCCCATTTAATGACCCAGGGTTACTACCTACCGGACTTACCACGGGACCCTCGGTTGTGTCGTCTGAGGCGTTCCTCAGCTTGACCAAGCAAGTACAAGCAATGGCAGGGATGATGCAGACGCTCGTTCCACTCATTCCCCAGATCGTGCGGCTAGTAGCTCCCTCGATTGACCTGACCCGGCAAAGGCCAAGCGGGGAGCAGGTCGAGATGGGAGAAACCTGAGACCAAACAACGGACCCGAGAGGTCTGCCCGAGCAGAGCATACCCGCACCCTATTGAATCACACTGCATCGCTCCGAGCCCGACACCATATTGTCCGACTCGGCGGACGACTCGTTTAGGATCCAACTATCCCGGGTCAACCAACGCTTAGACGAGTTCCAACGCGAGTTCAAGAAATTGCGGTGTGAGTCGAATGAAGGTGGCTCGGGCAGATCCCCTTTAACTTAGGAAATACAGGACAAGCTTGTACCTCTCAACTTCAGGCTACCCGTATTGGACACGTACGATGGCGGCTCAAACCCTACGGAGCATGTCGCTGTGTTTCGGGCTCAGACGGCCCTCTATGGCACCTCTAATGCACTGATGTGTCGGGCATTCCCGACCACCTTCAGGGGGCTAGCACAAGCGTGGTTCAGCCGATTGCGCCAGTCCTCAATCACGTCCTTCGACCAGCTCACTAGGGAGTTCGAGCAGAATTTCCTTGCTAGCGTGCGACCCAAGCCTTCCATGGCCACCCTACTCGCGTTATCTCAGCGCAAAGACGAGTCGCTCTCTCAGTTTGTGACACGTTTCGCCACTAAAAGCCAGGGATTCTTGGACGTTCACCCCTCTTTAATCATGTAGGCGTTTCTGATGGGCTTGAAGCCTTCAAGGTTCTTTTGGTCGCTGATCAAGAAGTCGCCAGTAACCATTCCCAAGATGCTCCAGTGCGCCAACCAGTACATCATCGCCGAAGCTCTGGTAGTGGGAAATCGCATAGACAGCAAGAGGCCAAGGGTGGAACGATCTCGGGGAATGACCTCAACAGCCTCGGTACAACCCCGCTAGAGGCCCGACTAACAAGAGCTACTGTTCCCGAGGCCCCCGTCTCTCCCTCTGAGCACGTTCCACCGGGACTACGACCACGACACGGAAGATTGTCGTGACCTCCAAAATCAAATCGAGGACTTGATCCAAAAAGGTCACCTCTGGTGCTATCTCAAGGAACCCCGAGAAGTAACTCTACGTCCCAGGGGACCCATTGAAAGGTGCTTCGTCATCCAAAACCTCCCGCCGACAAGCCATTCATGAGAAGAGGTCCACAAGCTCCAGATTGGACTCCCGACTTGTGACTCACCGGCCTAGCTCTGGCCCGAGTCGCTCCAAATTGCTACCGACTTGTGACCCACCGGCACCAAAACCTGAGCCGAAGTATAATCACTTGGCTCATAGGTTCAGCTCCTACACGAGCCATGCCTCGTGGCCAGTCTAGTGTCCGAGTCGCATCTCGGCCAATCCAACGCCCGAGCCACGCCTCGCAGCCAGTCTGGTGCCCAAGTCACATCTTGATCAATTCAATGCCCGAGCCACGCCTTGCGGCCAATCTGGTGTCCAAGTCACATCTCGGCCAATCCAATGCCCGAGCCATGCCTTAACGCCAGTCTGGTACCCGAGTCGTATCTTGGCCAATCCAACGCCCGAGCCACGCCTAGCAGCCAGTCTGGTGTCTGAGTCGCATCTTAGTCGATCCAACGCCCGAGTCGCATCTCGGCCAATTCAACGCCCGACCATGCCATGCGGCCAATCCAACGCCCGAGCCATGCCTCGCGGCTAGTCTGGTGTCTGAGTCGTGTTAGCGAACACATACACCGTGGCTGATGAGTCATCATGGTTAGGTCCGCGGGTTGATGTCGGGAGCTTCCTAGGAAATGAGTTGGATGATGAGGTGGCCATGCCCTCGGGAAGGGGTGCTGGTTGGCGTTGGTCAGGATTCGGACACCTGGCTACTCTCCTTTGCGCGGTGGATGACGTCCACTAGGTCGAGGCGCTCATCATTTGCGGATGGTCATTCGCCTGTAAAAATGGCCCTCGCGAGGTGATCCCTGACTGTGGCCCCTCCGACGAGCAAGTCAATAATAGGGTCGATTGTTTCTCTTTCTCTTTTTGTTCTTTTTTCCTCCTCCCCCTCGGCTGGAGGCCTGCTGGGAGCTTTATACTCTTGCCCGAGGGTCGATCCCCCTCCATTCGTATGGCCGCTGACCCTCAAGGAATGGGTTGACTCCGCTGATTGAACGTCGTCTCAGGGCATGCGAAGTAGCATCAGACGGCACCACCCCGAGCTCTCGGGATGGGACAAGCGGACTAGCTTCTTGGTACGATTCTGACAAGGCGGGTGTTTTTGACTTGATGTGTGTTTCTGACTTGGTGTGTGTCGCAGATCGAGCGAGAGGCGTGTTCTTCTGTCCAAAATATGTCGTATCACTCCCCCCACACCGCCCCCCCCCCCCCACATCCAATGCATGCCATGGGGTCCTTGAAGGGTTGGGCGGCATGCCTGGGTCGAAGTGAAGATGGTCGCTCGTGAGGGGAAGCCAGATTAACTCTCGGGGGGCGATTTAGAGGGCGGCACCCCGTGCTTCGGGCAAGATTGACTCTGCTGACCGGTCAGCAGGGTCCTGACAAGGCGAGACTGACGTGTCAAAAACGATGCATCGTTGGTTGGATAACGGGCTTGGCACATTTCGGAGTTACTGTCGTCGAGTTGCAAGTCGGCGAGCGAGTCCGAGTAGCTCGGCTAGAGACTTGACGGACTGTGAGTCGGGGGGTCGATGTGGAGTGACTTGAATAATGGACTAGACCGACGGTTCGGGCATTGGATCGACTGAGACGCGTGGCTTGGGCGTCAGATTTGCCCGAGATGTGACTCTGGCGTTGGATTGACCGAGATGTGATTCGGGCATTGGATTGGGCCTATGGGCCAAGCGATCGAGTCCGGGCTTAGGTTTCAGTGCCAGCGGGCCGCTAGTCGGGAGCGATCTGGAGTCACCCAAGCAAGAGCTGGATCCAGGAGTCGAGTGACCATACTCGAGCTTGGGCTTCGGTGCCAACGGGTAGTGAGTCGGGAGAGATCTGGAGCGACCCGGGTAGGAAATAAACCTGGGGGCCGAGTGACTAAGCTCAGCTATGAATTGAACCTAGGGACCGAGTGACTAAGCTCAGCTCCGAATTGATCTTGGAGACCGAGTGACTAAGCTCAATTCTGAATTTAACTTGGGGACCGAGTGACTAAACTTGACTTTGGTTTCGGTGCCGATGGGTCATAAGTCGGGAGCGATCTGGAGCGACCCGAGTAGGAAATGAACCTAGGGGCCGAGTGACTAAGCTCAGCTCCAAATTGAACCTGGGGACCGAGTGACTAAGCTCGGCTCTAGTTTCGGTGCCGATGGGTCACAAGTCGGGAGCGATCTAGAGCGACCTAAGCAGGAAATGAACCTGGGGGCCGAGTGACTAAGCTCGGCTCCGAATGATCCCGAGTGACTAAGCTCGGCTCCGAATTGATCCCGGGGACCGAGTGACTAAGCTCGGCTCCGAATTGATCCCGGGGACCGAGTGACTAAGCTCGGTTCCGAATTGAACCTGGGGACCAAGTGACTAAGCTCGGCTCCGGTTTCGGTGCTGGCGGGTCACAAGTTGGGAGCGATCTGGAGCGACCTGGGCAGAAAATGAACCTAGGGGCCGAGTGACTAAGCTTGGCTCCGAATTGAACCTAGGGACCGAGTGACTAAGCTCAGCTCTGAATTAATCCTAGGGACCAAGTGACTAAGCTCGGTTCCGAATTGAACCTGGGAACCGAGTGACTAAGCTAGGCTCCGGTTTCAGTGCCGACAGGTCACAAGTCGGGAGCGATCTAGAGCGACCCGGGCAGGAAATGAACTTGGGGGCCGAGTGACTAAGCTCGGCTCCGAATTGAACCTGGGGACCGAGTGACTAAGCTCGGCTCCAAATTGATCCTGGGGACCGAGTGACTAAGCTCGGTTCTGAATTGAACCTGGGGACCGAGTGACTAAGCTCGACTCCAAATTGATCTTGGGGACCGAGTGACTAAGCTTGGCTCCGGTTTTGGTGTTGACGGGTCACAAGTGGGGAGTGATCTGGAGCCGCCTAGGCAGGAAATGAACCTGGGGGCCGAGTGACTAAGCTTGGCTCCAAATTGAACTTGGGGACCGAATGACTAAGCTCAGCTCTGAATTGATCCTAGGGACCGAGTGACTAAGCTCAGTTTTGAATTGAAACTGGGGACCGAGTGACTAAGCTCAGCTCTGAATTGATCTTGGGGACCAAATGACTAAGCTCAGTTCCGAATTGAACTTGGGGACTGAGTGACTAAGCTCGGCTCGGAATTGATCCTGGGGACCGAGTGACTAAGCTTGGTTCCAAATTGAACCTGGGGACCGAATGACTGAGCTCGGCTCCAAATTGATCCTGGGGACCGAGTGACTAAGCTCAGTTCCGAATTGAACCTGGGGACCAAGTGGAGCGATCTGGTTCATACCTGGACGCCGGTTCATGTCAGGACGCTGGTTCATGTCAGGATGCCATCGTGCCACATAGCGGGCTGGGTGAATCATCACAGGGCTTGGCGGGGAACTTTTGTCTTGAATGGCCTTTAGTAGGGGGTCTTCGGGAGTGGGCTGCCTCTAGCGGGGGCCCCGATGCAGCAAATCTGGCGGATCCGAGAGGTTGTGATAGGTCTTAAATGCTGCGACTATTTCTCTCCTCGGGAAGCCCCAATCGCCGCCTTGCAATGGGCAATCGCCTTTCATAAACCCCACCCTGGGTAGTTTGTTTCTCACCTTTGCCATCAGTCCTCCATCCCGCGCCTCGGCTCCTTCCTTGCAACTCCACTATCCTCTTTGCTTCAATCCTTCATCCCGTGCCTTGGCTTTTTTCTTGCAACTTTGAGGTCGGGATGTCTCTGTCTTCATCTTTGTCTCCTTCCCTATCTCCTTCTCCTTCTCCTACTGGTAATCCCCGGGATGAGGTGGTTAGTGTGTCTTTAGGTAGCGCCTCCTCGGAGGCCTCAGGGAGTTCGACCACGCTTGAAGCTCTAAGGTCGTGGCATGACGTGGACTCGGTGGTGACCGAGGACCTTTTGAGAGTGCTCCAGGATCGCTACCACATTCCAAAGTGTTACGGCCTGCACGCCCCTCGGCCTGGGCAGCGGTCGTATGATCGGTTTCCCGATGGGTTAGGGTTGACCATGGGGGCGCTTGAGGCGGGGCTGCGGTTCCCGGTGCACCCCATCATGAGGGACTGTCTTCGCTTCTGGGGGATCTTGCCATCCCAGGTGTCGCCAAACTCATGGCGCTACCTTGTGGCCTTCATCTAGGAGTGTCGGGGGGCCGGAATCGAGCCATCCCGGGCCCTCTTTCTATCTTGCTTCCGCTTGGGCAGGGGGCAAGGCGGGTATTACCCGACCACTCACAGCGGCTTCAAGATTAGTGGTGCGCCCTCCAACAACAAAGGTTGGAAGAGGCGTTTCTTCTATATTAGTTGTGGTCAAGAATGGGGCTTCAACACTGAGTGGGCCTTCCGGACCATCGATAACGCCCCTCCATTGCTCTTGTACCATATATTGCTCCTCTTCAACTGACTGTGGTGACTGAGCAGCAGATAACCGAAAATGGTTAGCAAGAGGAGTACTTACTGGCTTAGCATTTTTCATACCAAATCTCTCCAAGACTTTCTTGAGGTAATTTTTCTATGTCAGAAATAATTTTCCAACTCCTCGTTCTCTTCTGATCTCCATGCCAGGAATTTTCTTAGCTGCTCCTAAATCTTTCATTTTAAATTCACTACTTAGCTGCAATTTCAAAGTGTGAATTTCTGACAAATTCTTAGCTACAATAAGCATGTCATCAACATAAAGTAACAAATACACAAAAGAGCCATCAGTTAACTTTCGAAAGTAGACACAGCTATCATACATGCTCCTCGTGTAACCATGACTCAACATAAAAGAATCAAACCTCTTATACCACTGTCTTGGAGACTGCTTCAATCCGTACAAGAATTTCTTTAACAAGCAAATATGGTCTTCCTTACCATCAACTTCAAATCCATGAGGTTACTCCATGTAAATTTGTTCTTCAAGTTCACCATGTAAGAAAGCTGTCTTGACATCAAGTTGCTCCAATTCCAAATCATACATGGCAACTAAAGCAAGTAAAACATGAATAGAGCTATGTTTAACAATAGGTAAAAATACTTCATTAAAATCAACACCATGTACCTGACTATAGCCCTTTGCAACCAATCGTACTTTGTACCTTGCATCTTCAACCCCTGGAATACCTTCCTTCCTTTTGAAGACCCATTTGCATCCCACAATTTTCTTACCCAAAGGCGGCTTTATAAGATCCCAAGTTCTATTCTGATGAAGAGATTCAATTTCTTCATTCATCGCAATCAACCACTTAGCGGAATTTTCACAAGAAACTGCATATGAGTAGGAAGTAGGTTCACCAACTTCACTTGTTTCTTCTGTAATAGACAAAGCATATGCAACCAAATTTGCATATCTATGTGGTGGTTGAATATCTCTCCGTGGTCTATCCTTAGCTATGGAATATTGCTCTTCCTCTGGATCATCTTCGTCAGTAGACTTGGGACCATCTACTGGCATACTTTGAGTCGAAGAGTCGAAGATAACATAGACAATTCATCAATAATAACATCTCTACTGAT
>CM017190.1:12270437-12335437 GCA_004837865.1 Musa balbisiana | reverse complement strand
TCTATCGAGCTTGATCTTTCGTAACTGGATTTGGTACATCACCCATCGCCATCGCCATCGCCATCGCCGCCGGTCCGGAACTTAAAGATATACACAAACAAACACGAGGAAGAAATAATGATGAGGTTTAGCAGTTGAGCATGGTGGCCAAATATGGAGACCAGAGATCCATCCATGGGCTTCGTAGCTGAGTCCAGAACGGGTCCTGTAGCCATTCTAACCCCTCGTTCTTCGAGACCTCCAACTCGGGCAGACTCGGCCTTCGCCGAGTCGACACCGCGGCAACATCCGCTTCCTCTTTCTCCTCCTCCACCACCACGGTCGTCACCTCCTCCTCCGTTGCATCCTCGATGACGATTACATCATCCTCCTTGACCATGGATTGCAAGAAGCTCTCCTGATCGTAGCCTGACGCGGACTCCGCGGTCGAGCTAGAATTCTGCGACATCGTCGTATCCTCTTCCATCGCCGCCGCCCGCTGCTCCAGCTCCTTCATCGAGGTCGCCTTCCGGTGTATCTTGCACAATACCATGCTCTCCTCCTGAGCACAGAATAATTCCAAGGGCCACATCAATCTTCTGAAGCTGAGATCATGCTGCTACTACCACTGGTGCTTGGTGGTGCAAGTGGGTGATAGATACCTTTGGTGGACCGTCGGAGGAGGTGGCGGACGGGTCGGGGAGGCGGTACTCGTTCATGACCCAGTCGGTCTTGGTGCCCCGAGGCGCGCGGCCCTCGTAGAAGACCAGCGTCTTCTTGAGGCCGATGAGCCGCTTGGGGTCGGCCGCGCTGCGCACCGGCCGGTCGCAACCGGTGGCCTTCCAGAAACCCCGCTCCGTGGTCCTGCTCGGCCGGCCGCCGCTGGTTTGTCTCCGGTCCCTCGGCACGTAGAAGTACCACTCCGTCTCCCCCATCTTGGCCAACCCTGCGCAAATCATCATAACACGCAGTCTTGTCAACGTCTGCAATCTCTGCTCGACTTCCTCTCGGAGCAGAAATCAGCTCTAACATTGACAATACCTGGAAGCTCCCAGGGATCATGGCGATAGAGATTGACTGTAGCAATGATTTCAAGCTGCAGCCTCTTCCCCTGGACCTTGCGCCTGAGGTAGAAGTCGAGAAGCTCCTCCTCAGTGGGATGGAACCTGAACCCGGGGAGATACATCTCCAAGGTGCTTCTGATCTCCATGCGTCTCTTCCTCGTGGTTATGGCGGCACTGTTTCACCGGCCTTCCTGCTGTTGAAGAGGAGGGGGGTACACGCGAGTGCTTAAATGGTCGATGGAACGGCTGACTTCCACCGCCCACGACTGCCAAGGCAGCATGTGGAATGGTATGCGTTGACTAACCTTAAGTCCTTTTCGTCTCAACTAATCAACATCCCTAAACTAATTATTACCTGGTTTGATTAAAGTATTAGTGTTCTCTCAGCTACCGATGACGCTGACTTTTTTTGGTTTCATCAGGGCTGGTTGACTAAGTTTTGGCCTGACATGCTAGTTTTGACCATTTTACTTCTGTGGATGGACTTAAAATGTGTTGTGTGATTCATGCGATTTGAACCGGTCAGTATGAGGATTCAGATCCGGTCTCGCTCACAATCTGCGATTTGATCAGTTCCACGCTACCTAAGTGGGAGGGTGGCCCCACATAATTAAGAGCAAATTACAAAAAATAAAAAAATCTTTTTTATTTATTTATTTTTATTTATTTATTCATGTAAATATTTTTTTTTTATTTTTATTTATTTCATATAAATTACAACTATATCCCTTACTTCCTCATATTCTTTGCTACCTCGTATCCATTAGGAGGCTTCATTGTTCTTGTCACATCTTTCATCTTTATTTGATCTTTAAGATACTATTGAGAAGTTGTTGCCCATCCTATCATTCGTATGCGTCGACTAGCATATAATTGACATGTAAGACTTGTATCGTCATTTTACCTTAACACTATGTGTAAGATCTCGTTTGAAATAAACCTTAGTCTCGTCAACACATTACTATCTAAGTTGATTCTTGTTGATTCCCTCGAGGTGGCCTTAGCAACCAAAAGGGAAGAGAGGAGAGGCAAGGGCTTAGAGGAAAATAGGAGGAGAGATAAGGGTGAAGGAAAAGTGAAAGGATGACATAGCAAAAATAATGACGAAAGATAATGACAAGAAAGAAAAAGATTTGAAGAAGAGGAGAAATGAGACGGGAGCAAAAGGACCTCATAAACAAGGCAAAGACAGTAAATGATATCGATGGCAAAGGTAACTAAGCGACGAGGAGGAGTTATCTCACGTAATTTGATCTCTTAGAAAATAAAAGATGCTATACATAAATTAAATAAACAAAAGACACTAATAGGGAAGAAATAAAAATAAGATATTTTTAAAGAAATTTATCCTATAGCAGCCCCATATGGACTCGTTGACATTGACACTTGTGATCCATGGCTGCTATTGAATTGGTCAAGAAATCCATAGTTGACAACCTATTCCTCCTCTCCTTGTCTCCAATTTTTAAGCTTTATACGATAATAAATTACTCCATCATCATTGATCGGATCACATTGTGATGGGTTCGACAACAAACACCCGACCAATTCTGTGCTCCTCCGTCTATTTATTGCAAGTCAAGCAAGCCATTAATGGCTGGAGAAAGAGATTTTCATTTGGGGTCAAAGTGGCATCGACCAGTGAGCCAATTAAACATGTAATATAATTGGGTAGTTTACTGTTCTTCTCAGGGTTTGTCGGTTCATGTAATATTTTCATGTAAGAGACGGCCAAAGGTGCATGGGAATGCAGGAGACTGTGACTCCATCCCATAAATACTGATCCCAAAGTAGCCATTAATTAAGAAAATAGCATATCATTCAACATCAAAAGTGTTGTGTTCCATTACATATAAATTTAGAGATGCATTGGAATTGAATGCCATGCCATCACCAACGACCTAATGTATAATTAGAGACATAGATCGACTTGTCATGATTTTGCATGAAATTCAAAATCGAATTCATTTATTTTGACGAGTATTGATATGAGACCAATGTTGGGTGGAAATTCTGAACACATCGAACAATAAGAGTCTACTTTAAAAATTGTACATGTATAAATCATAAGCAATTCAATAATACTATTTTATTTTGTTATCCACACTTTTTTTTACATGTATTAAAGGACAAATTTCTTTATTTACAGTTGATGGAGTCGTACATATAGATAGATACAATAGTTCACATACGGAGTATCTATCTAATTGTACTTGTGAGGCCGCTTTTACTCCGCCACTCGCTTGCTCTTCTCGTTGACTTCAGCCAGTAGAAATCAGCAATTCTTGACTTTGGGCATTTGAATCAGTGTTCCACCGATTGGTGTGCATCACCGATTGCTCAGTTTTATCCTTTCTTCTTCTTCTTTATTGTCGTTGTTGATGTCAAAGCTCAGAAGTTAAAAGAGTATGCTGGGATCATAAGGAGACCAGAGATCCACCATCCATGGCCTCCTCAGCCGAGTCAAGAACGGGTCCTGCAGCCACTCCAACCCCTCGTATCTGATAGATCATGGATGTCCGATAGATCATGCACAACACGACATCTTCTTCCTGGAGACACACACAACAAGCAGTTCAGGAACCAGATGAATCTTCTGATCGTCTGAGATCATGCTGCTACTACAACGCGTCGCACCTTTGGTGGTGCGTCGGAAGAGCTGGTAGGTGGTCCGGGAAGGCGGTACTCGTTCATGACCCAGTCGGTCTTGGTGCCCCGAGGCGCCCGGCCCTCGTAGTAGAACAGTGTCTTCTTGAGGCCGATGAGCCGCTTGGGGTTGGCAGCGCTGCGCACCGGCCTGTCGGATCCGGTGGCCTTCCAGAATCCCCGCTCCGTGGTCCGGCTCGGCCGCCTGCCGCTGGCTTGCTTCCGGTCTCTTGGCACGTAGAAGTACCACTCCCTCTCCCCTATCCTGGCCAACCCTGTGCAGTTTCCTCCATTAATCTCGATGATCATGTGTGCGTGTGTGTGTGTGAGAGAGAGAGAGAGAGAGAGAGTACCAGACAGTACAGTACTTGGGATCTCCCACGGGTCATGGCGATAAATGTTAATGGTGGTGATGATTTCGAACTGAAGCTTCTTGCCCTGGATCATGCGCTTGAGGTAGAAGTCAAGAAGCTCCTCCTCCGTAGGATGGAATCTGAAGGCAGGGAGGTCGAGCTCCATTCTTCTCTTGATCTATACCGAGCTTCTTCTTCTTCTTCCTTCTTCTCTCTCAACACCAGTCTATGGCCATCTGCGAGTGCTTATATTGTCGAGTGTTGGAAAGCGACATGATGGAATAATTGCCCAAATTAATCGATTAGTTATGATGGAATAATTGCCCAAATTAATCGATTAGTTAATAACGAGGTTGATGATAGTGATCAAGATCAATCGTTCCAGTTTCATTAATCTAATCTGTAAGACTAACTTATCTCTGCAAAAACCATATCTAAATTCATGTATGTTGTCGGTAAAGTGATTACAGAGTCAAGCAAGCCTAAAAAGACTTGACTTTTGACCTCACAAGAGATCTATCCTTGCAACAGAGATCGAATTGCTTGCATTCCTAATGCATCCAACACAGCTGCTCCTTTCCAAAGTGTTGAATCATTCCCAGTGTCGGAGGCTTAATGAGTTCCTGTTTCCACAGGGCAGCAGTTCGGCATCTGTGGATCACAACTTGCCTCTTTGAATCAAAGTTTCCGGATTGACAAAGAGGGGTCGACTCTAAGAGGTTGGCGAGAGGCAAAGAAACGGAGGAGCAGGGGAGGACTCTGTGATCACGCGGTTTTGTCTCGGTCCTTGACTTCCATGGCGTGGAGCTCCCAGTCCATCCTCAACCATTTGCTGCAACTCCTCGATACAAATAGCCTACTTGACTGACCATGAACAGTCCACATGAAAACCATGACATTCCCTTTGGAATCAGTCAACATGGTCATGATCAAGACTGTCAATGAGCAATTTGAATGCCAGTTTTCTCATTCCATCATTTCGATTGCCTTTCGTATTTGACGGATTCAACATTTCACTGATCCATTATGCTCATTCGTAGAAGACTTCCTATCATGTTGGAGTAAGAGAAGACTAGTACGCTGTCCACCTGAGGCTCACCTCACGCAAAAAGACTACGATGTTGCCGAAGGCAACTGTCTCCCACAGCTTCCCAATCATGCGTTCTATGCCCAGTGATGCTGCCTCGAGATCAACACAAAGATGCTTGTTGCCGGGCTCCTAACATGGGATGCTGCTTCCACAAGCTATTCCTGTGTTAAGCTGTGAGGAAACAGAGTGAGCGGATCATCGCAGGAGACTTGTCGGTGAAGTGATAGGTTGCTGGGGAGGCAATGAAGCATAAGCCACTCGTGTGTTACATTAAATACTATTATTAGGAGTCATAATTACAGACCTGCTGTTGGTTATTGACACATGACACGCTGTGGAAAGCCCTTAAAGAACGACACGACCAGATCATGAATCACTCTGCAGCTCGGGATCCAAGATCTGCTATTTCTTTTCTTTTGATCTTGTTCTGAAGGAACTCGAGATCCAATTTGGCATCACATGGAGAGAGAGAGAGAGAGAGAGAGAGAGAGAGAGAGAGAGAGAGAGAGAGAGAGAGAGAGAGAGAGAGAGATGATTAGTTTATGTAGCTGAGATGCTTGGTGTTTCCAATCATGGCGTTGGGTGGTGGTTTATAAGGA
This sequence comes from Musa balbisiana, assembly GCA_004837865.1. NCBI lineage: Eukaryota > Viridiplantae > Streptophyta > Magnoliopsida > Zingiberales > Musaceae > Musa > Musa balbisiana. The sequence goes on along the minus strand of CM017190.1, from coordinate 12,329,706 downwards.
GAGGGAGCCAAAGACGGAAGTCCAACGTGCATACTAACTCGAAGCAAAGATGGCTGCATCAGCTTCTGCACCAAGCCAGCCATGCCATGTCCGGTCCGTCAGCTTGCCGTCGAGATCTCACCCTTCTGCACTCAGGGTTGAGGAAGAGCTGAACCAGCTGAGGTCTTCCCTGGCTTCATCCTCCGCAGTACCACAGGCGTTGTGCGACGGACTGAGAGGACTCGGCGGGCTGTACGAATCCATGGAGGAGCTTATTCGCTTAACGAGCAACCAGCAGACCCTCAACCATCCACTGCAGAAGAAGTGGGTGGAGGAAGAGTTGGATGGGTCTATCAGATTGTTGGACCTGTGCAGCGCAGTGATCTCGAGCTTGACTGCAATGAAGGAGCGCATCCATGGTCTTCAGCTGGCTCTCAGAAAGAGAGACGACGCAGCAATCGTGAGCAAAGTGAATGATTACGTTCGCTTTGGGAGGAAGGCAGAGAAGGATATGAAGAGTTGCTTCAGATCGTTGAAGCACATGGAGGACAAACGCACCGATGACGATGACGACCTGCCGATTAGGCTTTTGATGGAAGCGAAGGTGGCCACCGTCTCTCTCCTCCGACTGGTCTCGTCTTTCTTGTCAACGCAAACGAGACGACCCAAGTCAAGCAGGTGGTCTTTCGTTTCCAAGGCATTGAGCAAGCGGAAGGTGGCAGCATCCGAGGAGGAAGAACATGGAGTGGAAAGTCTACGTATCTTCTCATGGCATGCTTTTTGTGATTGCAATCCCTGCAAGGATGCTGACGATGACAGGCTACTGCAGGCGCAAAGCCAACTGCAGACATTAGAAGTCAGCATTGATGGGATCGAGAGTGGATCGGAATGCCTCTTCAGGCAACTGATCCAAAGCAGAGTTTCTCTGCTCAACATACTCAGCTCATGAACATCTCATCAAACTCTGTACCCTGAAATCAGCATCCAAATTTTAGGCGATCTGCTGATGAATGTAAACCCAGCAACCGGACAAGATTTACACACGAGTAAAATACAATTACAGTTCAGATCAAATCTCCTTCTTCCCTGGCATCCAAAATCTAATTGGCTACCGAAACATGACAACTAATTATGCTGGACATGACGAAGTGTCATCCATCTACTTCGTATTGAGAATATCCATGATGAATGCCAATACAAGCATCAAAGTTCCACCAAAGATCCACATTCACATCACATGGGGGTGGGGGGGGGGGGGGGGGAGGGGGGCCCTCAGTTTAGGTAGCGACGATTCCTTCTTGTGTCTCCTCATCATCTTCTGTTGTAACTCTCAGTATTTCTGAGAAGATACATTGCTTCTCGCAGCACATGGCATCATTTAAACATGCTGGCTACAGTAGAGAGACATGAACGCTGCTTCTCACACTATCACAACACCACATAATTAAAATGCATGCTTTTGGTACCGGTTGCTTTGTTGGGGTTGCATTTTATTTTCCTTTGGTGATGCAGCGTTTGCTGCTTCAATTTGTTGCTTGCCGACAGGCCAATTCACCAATCATGGCTAACACATAGCAGCATCCCAATCAACAAGTAAAACCGGATCTCGATCAACAATTTATCCACATATTTATTAGTTTATTTTTTGTCCATATTATAGATTTTTATTTTTATTTTTATTTTTATTTTTGTGTGTTAATCCCACCACGTTACTATAATCGATGTTAGTTATTTATTTAAATTTTTTTATTTTTATTTTTAAAATTAACTAGAACGTCGAAGAAATCTCATCGAAAACCACACTCGATGTCGGTTTTCATGCAGGTCGCCCACCAAACGAACACTCGAGCTTCTCGTTCAATCACGGAGACTTACACATGCGGATCCAAGTTTGATTTAGAGATCACCGACATCAACAAGGTTGGTAAGATGATGTCGGAGTTTGGTGTGTGCTGATTGGAGACGAGCAGGCATATGCACTCGAGTGTCGTGGTAAGATTCTCCCGCACAACTAATTTGCTGTTAGCTACTGAAACATGACAAGCTGGAGATGGTAGCTTGGATTCTTGGTGTCTCCTGTGAACCAAAGGTTGGATGGATGATGGGCTACAAACGGAGGGAGCCAAAGGTTGACACCAAACCTGTCATCCTTCCATCCCTCTTCATCAGTTGCCACACAATTGAAGTATCTTCTCGGAACTCAGAGAAACAATGGCTGAATCCGCTTCAGCAGCAAACCAACCTTGCCATACCCGCTCCATCAGCTTGCCCTCGAGATCTCACCCTGCTGCACTCAGGGTAGAAGAAGAGCTGCACAAGTTAAGATCTTCTATGGCTGCACCCTCTTCGACGCCGGAGAAGATGTGCGACGGGTTGAGGAGGCTCGAAGGCGTGTACGAGTCCGTCAACCAGCAGATCCTCATCCATCCACTGCAAAGGAGATGGGCGGAAGAAGAAACGGATGGATCTATCAGATTGCTGGACGTGTGCAGCGCAGTGAAGGACCGCTTGGCTGCCATGAGAGAGCACATCCGAGATCTTCAGCTGGCTCTTAGAAAGAACGACGAGGCAGCGATCGTGCGGGAGGAAGGCGGAGAAGGAGATGAGGAATTGCTTCAGGTCATTGAAGCGCACGGAGGACAAACGGATGGAATGAACATGAGGACCTGCCGACGGCGATTAGGGTCTTGATGGAAGCGAAGGTGATCACCATTGCTCTCCTCCGGCTGGTGTCGTCTTTCTTGTCGATGCAGACAAGGCGGCCAAGGTCAAGCAGGTGGTCGTTTGTCTCCAAGGCGTTGAGCAAGAGGAAGGAAGTCTAGATTGCTTTTGTTGCAAGGATGTTGATGGTGAGAGGGCAGGGCGGGCGCAAAGTCAACTGCGGAGGTTGCAAGTCAGCATCGAGGGGTTTGAGAGCGGATTGGAATGCCTCTTCAGGCAGCTGATCCAAAGTCTCGAGTCTCTCTGCTCAACATGCTTAGCTCATGAAGAACTCATCCTATCTTGTGCCCTGCAGTCCAATGTAAATCCAATTTTTGTATACGGATTACACACGAAAAATACACAGTTATAATTAACTCATCTGAATGCAAAGATTTCTAGTATGGTTTTGGCCCTCTTGGATTCTCGGAGGAGTTCTACTTCAATCATATGGCTGAAACATGGAAAATGCTGGAAGTGACACTGATTTCACCTGAAGCAGTAATAGTACAAGGAAATGATGGCTGACCTGCTGTGTCATGCTTACCAATGCAAGAATCACACGGCAAACCATCATCTATATTGCCCTTGCATCTGTTGCCGAGATTCTCGGTGTCTTTCCATCTAACTAAACTGCAGGTGTTATCATCGAGCATGTCAGTAATAAAAAAGATTATTAGTAAAAATGCAAACCTAAACTTCCCTGTCATGTCGATCACTAAAAATCTTTAAACAAAACTGTGGCATGAGGTGTCTCACCTTTAAACAACTCTTGATGCCAAATTTGTTATAGAAATCTAAAAGACGGGAAAAACTTTAACAAGGGGAACAATCACAATATATACCTCATTACAACAAAATTTGGAAGTTGACAACAGGCTGCCGCATGATGAAATACGAAAACTATAATTCGGCAAGGTAGATCGTACTTGCAAAGAAACAAAAGACCCTATCAACATGGTTTACCAGAATATACTAGAAAAGGAAGACACCATCGTCCCATCATAGAAGAGTATACACAAGGTGCAACAGAGAAGAAGTTACAAGTTCTCTCATAAGAAACCGGATTCAATGGCCCAAATAAAAGAATTTGATGAAAGAATTGGTTAAGCATTATAAACTGCTCAGTGTACAGAAAATCAGATCATCTTCTTAATCTGAAAGAAAATCCTCAAGCTCTGAATCCTCTGGCCTTATGAATGGATTATAGTCCATGTCCGTACTATTAGACAAACTTTTACTTAATGGTGTATACTCTCCATAGTCCATGTCAGACCAGTCCGGCTCCTCATCAGTGTGATTGTATGTAGGTTCGCTGATACTGTGGCCTCTATTGCTTTTTCCATGTTGATCATCACCATTGGTCTGACTTAGTGAACCGGAATGTTTACCTCTCATTGCCTTAGTGGTCTCGCATATGCAAGCTGATGGATTTTCATGAAATTCACCTCTACCTGGTCTAACCTCTTTTGGCTCCCCCAGAAATCCTCTCTGATAACTGTACACCTTCAAAGAAAATTGCTCCCAAGTCATGTTTGCACGGTTTAGAAACAATGAGTACAGCTTCTTAGCATTTGGTCTCAGGGTCCGCTTGTGCCCAAAGTATCTCCTGGTGAACATACCGGCAAAAGAAACGGAAATACTCTGAATATACAATACAACAAAAATTAGTCAATCATATAGAAGCAAAGCTTACCTTCGACCAGTCAGCATGCGAGCCATGTTACCATTGTTGTTTGCCACAAACGCATCACTTCCATCACAAACAATAAAATCAAGAGCAGCCATGCGTGATGAGAATAAGGAGAATGGTTCCAATTCCTCCTTGCTAGCTAACGTCTCTTTGGAATGAAAATTGGGAAAGAGTGCTTTCAGAGGTGCCAATGATTCATCACCACCATATATTTCACCAGACGCAACATATATGTGAACATCACTTCCATAGCCCAATGCCCTCAGCATGAGTCCTACCTCTTCAGGTGTTAGTGGGCATCTTCCTTGCCTCCGTGCCTTGTCAGGGTTACTTATCTACTCATGGTTTAGAATGACACTCAGGCACCAAAAGGGCAGCCATGTTTTTAAAAGATCAGGAATTATTGTTTCACTTACATGTAAAGTTTTCCACCTCTTGCGTATTGCACCAAGTTCTTTCCTTTCCTTCTCCCCTCCACCGTAATAGCATCCTGAGAAGGCAAGCATATCTGGTTCATATCTGCAATAAACCAACAGAGATATGAGTCACTGTCTCAACTTCCAGCACCCCACAAGCCTTCATTCATGCAACAATGTACAACAGACAAATCTTCAACTAGGGAAAAAAAGGCTGGGTTGGATCGAAACATGCTAGGTTGGGATGGCAGGACAAGACATGTTTTATGTTATCTTATAGCAAAAAAAAAGTTGGTTGGGGGAATTCAGGTTGGGTTGAACTGTACACTAAAGGAAATGTATATTTGACATAAAACCAACCCAACCTGCCAGCAGGCCAAGACCTCTAAAGCTAGACCCAACAACACAGGTCCATTTTGAACCAAGTTCACCTGATAGGTTCAAATCATCATTCCCATCCATATCTTTTGAGGCCTTGAAACCATATATTAAACAATGGTATAGTAACAATTCTATTTGTAGTAATAACCTCAAAATATAATTAATAAAAATTAAAAAAATCCACAAATCCAAACTTGTCTCCACAGCATTGAGGCCCTGAAACCATATATAGTAACAATGCCACTTGTAGTAATAACCTCAAAATGTAATTAATAAAAAATAAAAAAAATCCACAAATCCAAACTTTCTCCACGGCATTGATTAATATAAATTGGGCTCAGTAATATACCACACCAACTTCATTAATCAACATAGCTAGCATCAAATTGTGGAGCTTGTTGATACAACTTGCTCAAAGTGATTGTGGCAAGAAAACAGAGCATTCTAGTTATACAATTATCATTCTAACAAAGCACCATGCACAAAGACAAGAAACAAACTTTCTCTAAGCTAAACGTATGACCAAAATAAACATGATCAAGTTCAACCTTTACCTTAGATGAAGGGCAATGAAATGCTTGCCTTTTTCCTTCATTCGATGAATCAACTTGTCACCCATGTCTTGTATTGGGTGAGTAAATTTCAGAGCATGATAATTAACTCTACATCTCAGCTTCTGCAAATCAGCTTCCAACTTGTTGGCAAGCCTGTAATCGAACTTTGTCAGCTGAACAACCTGCATATCATGGACAATAATTTCACTTCAGGATTGCAATAAACATCCATGCTATTTGCCATCTTGATACCTACAAAATTGCCTACTTGCGTCTATAATAGCTCATTTCTATGTTTTCTGCATTGAGTTAATTTGAAATTTTATGTTAGTATTCATAATGTATAGAGCTCCCCAGGTGTAATTCTGCATCTTTTCCTATAAGCAGAAGAATAAAACTAATAAAAACTTCAGGCCTTTATTTAAATATATGACATTAGTCAAGCAATAATTGCTCGAGTGCTTGTGTGACAAGGTAAGATTTTCTATGGATAATGTATGATAGTTTCTTAAAATAGAATTTTTTTTACTGTGTCAATCTTGAAGTTATAGATATCACAATCTAAATTGTTGACCAATGGAGTCAGCTGCTACCTTGAGAAGCAATCATTAATAGAGTAAGCCAATATCAATGCTCGTGACTTACATGCTTCTTCAGAAGAACAGGTAAGACCCGGTTTTGGTAACATCTTGGAGTACACTTCCGTGGAACACGCATAGTGTATGGACCCCTGAAAGGCTTCCCTCCCTTTTTGGGGAGTTCTTTTATAATTTTAACATCTTTTGATAGAAATGAGATGAACCAGTTAACATCAAAAATGTCGCCGAAATTGCTGTTGAATGTAGCATCACAAACAATCACAATATTTTTCCATTTAAGTTAGCAAGACAATATTACATTAACTAAAATTCTCTTGAAAATTCAACCTAGGGTTTTGAAGAGAACCTGGCATCCTTCCAGAAAGATCTCTGGTCCAGCTTCGGAACAACAAGGGTGGCATTAAGAATCCTAGCTGCAACCACAGCATCTGTTATCTGGAACGAGTCACAGTTTTCCATCAATGATCTAGTGTGTTACAGCCTAATTAATTAAAGCAGCATGCTGCTAAATGTGCCACAAGTTATTCCAAGTCATCATTTTAATCAAGCTGATCTGCACCTTGATAACAGCAGGAAAGCAAAACAAGTTGTTTATACAAGTAGCATTTACAGTTTTGCATTCATTAAAATCTCCAATACAAAATTACCGCTCTGCAGTGAAGACATTTCTAGAAGTATTATAAATCAAGGAAGAAACCATAATAAGACAATCGAGGTTTTTCAAATAGCTGCAAAATGAATGTTGGTATTGGGTGAGTAAATTTCAGAGCATGATAATTAACTCTACATCTCAGCTTCTGCAAATCAGCTTCCAACTTGTTGGCAAGCCTGTAATCGAACTTTGTCAGCTGAACAACCTGCATATCATGGACAATAATTTCACTTCAGGATTGCAATAAACATCCATGCTATTTGCCATCTTGATACCTACAAAATTGCCTACTTGCGTCTATAATAGCTCATTTCTATGTTTCTGCATTGAGTTAATTTGAAATTTTATGTTAGTATTCATAATGTATAGAGCTCCCCAGGTGTAATTCTGCATCTTTTCCTATAAGCAGAAGAATAAAACTAATAAAAACTTCAGGCCTTTATTTAAATATATGACATTAGTCAAGCAATAATTGCTCGAGTGCTTGTGTGACAAGGTAAGATTTTCTATGGATAATGTATGATAGTTTCTTAAAATAGAATTTTTTTTACTGTGTCAATCTTGAAGTTATAGATATCACAATCTAAATTGTTGACCAATGGAGTCAGCTGCTACCTTGAGAAGCAATCATTAATAGAGTAAGCCAATATCAATGCTCGTGACTTACATGCTTCTTCAGAGAACAGGTAAGACCCGTTTTGGTAACATCTTGGAGTACACTTCCGTGGAACACGCATAGTGTATGGACCCCTGAAAGGCTTCCCTCCCTTTTTGGGGAGTTCTTTTATAATTTTAACATCTTTTGATAGAAATGAGATGAACCAGTTAACATCAAAAATGTCGCCGAAATTGCTGTTGAATGTAGCATCACAAACAATCACAATATTTTTCCATTTAAGTTAGCAAGACAATATTACATTAACTAAAATTCTCTTGAAAATTCAACCTAGGGTTTTGAAGAGAACCTGGCATCCTTCCAGAAAGATCTCTGGTCCAGCTTCGGAACAACAAGGGTGGCATTAAGAATCCTAGCTGCAACCACAGCATCTGTTATCTGGAACGAGTCACAGTTTTCCATCAATGATCTAGTGTGTTACAGCCTAATTAATTAAAGCAGCATGCTGCTAAATGTGCCACAAGTTATTCCAAGTCATCATTTTAATCAAGCTGATCTGCACCTTGATAACAGCAGGAAAGCAAAACAAGTTGTTTATACAAGTAGCATTTACAGTTTTGCATTCATTAAAATCTCCAATACAAAATTACCGCTCTGCAGTGAAGACATTTCTAGAAGTATTATAAATCAAGGAAGAAACCATAATAAGACAATCGAGGTTTTTCAAATAGCTGCAAAATGAATGTTGGTATTTGGGCATTTAATTACTGTTGTCACTCAAAAGATTCCTTGCGACTGCCCAATCCAATAACTTCCCAAAATAGCACATCCTGTGTTAAAATACCTACTGCAATTTCTGTTATAAGAATGGAGAAAAAAGAGAAATTGTCGGGTGCCAAGTCATGACCATCACTTGCAGCAGAATCATCTATAGGCAACTATTACAAGCCTTCAAAGTAACAGACAATGAAAAACAAAACTAAAGTAAAAAAAGAAAAGGAAGATATTGCTATTTGTTGACAAGGGAAATAAACATAAACAACATGTTAGTTTACAATCATATATGGAACATAATACATAATCTTCTCAATAAGTAAATTAAGCCAAAGAGCCAAACAAACATAATTTCCAATTATGTTCTGCAAAGAGAAATAAAAGATTCCTTTACCCTGCTCATCTCATATTTATAAGAGAGACATCAGAGCCACTAAAATTGTGTTGCAAAATTTCCAGTTTGTCCGTTAAATTTGTTCGCTTAAGGTAAGTCTTTCATGAATGCTGTTTTATCACTCAAAAAGTGCAAGATATATGCCAAATCAAAGCCCAAATTCTCCAGATATTCATCAAATAGCTCTCGTTCAAGCTTTTTGTTATTTTTTAGCCATATCATCGATGTCCATATACTAAGTTTTGTGTTTGCAGATATGAACATAAAGCATGCTCATTTAGTTAATGTCAAATTCGAAACAGTCTTAAGCTCCCACCCTAGCAACATTAGAAATGCTACTCCTGGTATGAGCTATCCAATGCTTTGCATGCGATGATACAAATAAAGGCACTGTGAATCATGGTATACAATTTCGAATGGTATCACTCGGTACGGGCTGTACATACCGGTCCGACGACATATCGATACGCGGACCGCTAACTACCGGACGGAACGTGCTACAGTGCTACAGTAAGAAATATTTAAAACCGCTCGGTAACAGTGATACAGTGCTTGACCGTTGGAGCCCTTTCTCATAGTATTTAAACCCTTCTTCTCTCTTATTTCACTCCATTACATTCTCAAACTCTCTTAAACTATCTCAAACTCTTTTTTTTTCACATTCAAGATGTATGTTTACATAAGGACAATCCGTAATTGACTGAAATACGAACCTTGCACAAGGTATTCTTCAAAGCCCGAAAAAGATATGTGATACTATTATTACATAATTTACATTGATTTTGCTAAACTTATGCTATTACTATATTTATTTCTAACTTAAAAACCCTATCCTAACTTTTTTTTATTTTCAGGTATTTTCGGAGGGTTTTACACCTAAATTAGGTATACCGCTCGGTACGCCCTAGCGTACCGCTCAGTACATGGTACCGTACCGTACCAAGTCAACCTCGAAACACCGGTATGGTACGGTATTGCATACCTTGCTGTGAACTTTGGTCATTTCACCAATGCAATTCCTAACACATCTGCTCTATCTAAAAGGGGAACCTGATTTATCATTAGAAATGCTACTCCTGGTAATGAGTTATCCAGTGCTTTGCATATGATGATACAAATAAAGGCGTGAACTTCGGTCTTTTCACCGATGCAATTCCTAACACATCTGCCCTATCTAAAACGGAAACAGAATAAATCATCAGGGAAATATAAACAAAATACCCTATCAATGCCAAATATCAACATATTTTTACTTCCAACAGCATTTGCATCATTCAGGAACTAGCAGGTTACTTTAGTGCTTGTATTGACCCATCTTAAAGTCGGAATATTAAAAAATAATACATAAGCATAATAATCAATCTGTCTAATGCAACATATTAGTTCTCCACTTCAGCTTTGTAAACTTTTCCTATGATGAACAGATATTTCATACATCACATGCTAGTAAATTAGAAACATCAGATAGATAATTAAACAGCACTACTGCCTTTGGAATTCACGAAAAGGAGCACACTAGGAAAGAAATATGGTATCTACCATAACTTGTCTCGAAATTGTGGTACTTATTTTATTTTGTTTCAGAAAAAAATATAACTAAAGCAACAGAAAGACTTGGGACTTCTATCCTTTTCAAGTTCATGAAATCTAGTGATGTTATTGTGATTATTATTTTGGGATAAGTATACAAATAGCATTCCTGAAATAACTCATGATGACCAGATTTTACAGTTTAAACAAGAAAACAATCATGTTAGCTCATAAACAAACAAATTGTGCGATGTATGAGTCCATGGTTTATTTTCTTTTGTTGCTAGGCACTCTATTGCCAACAAGTAAGCTGTCATGCTGGACAAAATTGAAGCTGACATTTGAACCAAGACTCCCTTAAATGCTCTTTTTTGGATCAACGGCTTGCTCAAATTAGCTCAAACAGATCTAAGACAAATTTCTGGTTATTCTAAGATCGACCATTAGAACTGAACTAAGTTTTCAAATTAAAAATCATCACATAACAGTAGGGACTGAAATTGCAACAACTAATACGAGGTGATATTAGTCTACAGAAAAGGTGATGCCAAAAAGAATTGTTGAGAGAAACCTATACACCAAAATTGCTTTTGAAGAATAAAAAATTCACCTACCAAGAGAATGACCTTCCTATGATTCCTTAACTGATAAGTCAGAATTCATTTAGTTTCAAGTATGACAACCACATGTAGAACTTTCTCAGACCTGGACAGTTTCTATTTCATACCAAAAATGAAACCCTATATGCAAACAAAATTTGCTGCCTCTGAAACAAAATTTGTAGTGAAAAATAGGGCAAACAACTCACCCCTGTTCTCTGTTGATTTAAGCCTCCACTAGTTCCAATCATCAAATACCTATCTCGACGAGTGACAGCTTCAGCTGCTGCAAGATCCAAGGAGAAAATTCTACATAACTTGGAACTTTGTTTAGCTTGCAACATTCATAAAGGCATCACAACAACATCAAATTTTCTTGACAAGATAGAATTTGTCCTATTACTATTTACGCATATGGAACAACGCTAGCTACATATAGTTTGCACACCTGGAAACTTAATGCTGGCGTTGCTACATCCGACGTAGTACTTGGACAGCTTCGAACCCCAGAGACCGTTCTTAGAGCTCCCTCCGCCATGCTTAACGAACCGAATGAGAGACAAAGAAAGAAAGGAAGACAGAAATATCATATGGGTTGTCAAATATTCTTTCCAGTTAACAATTTTCCATGTAAATAAGGAAACGAAAACCTACACGAACCGGAACACGAAAGGTTTCGCCGGTGGTAGCATCCCTCCGTACTGCTGCATCATGAGAAATCTTGGGCTACGATTGGGAAAAATCGGAGAGGACGGAGTTAGAGGAAGAGATTTTGATCCTAATAAGATGTCAAAAGGGAAGAGGAAGGGGAGGGTTGCAGGTAAACCTTGCGAACCGGGGAGGGATCCGAGTGGCGTAGTCGGTGGCCGGAGACGGAAGGGTGGTCGAGGAAGGGCGGAGGGGCGAGGTAGGAGAGGAGGGCGAGAGCGAGGAGGAGGACCGCAACGGCGGTGGAGAGGAGGGAGACGGCGGAGGCCGCCGGGATCGGGCATCGGAGGGGGTGGTGGCGCCGCCGCGGGAGACGCATCGCCCGCCGCCGACTTCGTTGCTCCCTTCTCCTCCCGTGCTTGCGACCTCCTCTAATCTATCTATCTATCTATCTATCTATCGCCAGCTCCCTGTGTCGAAATCGCGAGTGTGGAGGACAGCATTCGGAGACACGGCGGGCGGATCCATCGGCCGGAAGCGGTAGTAGTTAAATGACCGGAGTGTCTGCGGCCTATCCTTCTTTTTACCCTTTCTTTTTTCTTTTCCTTTTCTCTTTTTTTTTTAAATTTATTTTATTCTTATTTTGGTCATTGTGTTGTCGGTGGCTTTTGGTAAGAGAAAAAAAATAAAAATATTTTATAATAATAATAATAATTATTATTATTATATTAAAAATAAATCCGATATCAAATTATTATTTTTTGGTCATTTACCTCCCTACATTGATAAGCCCATGGGCTAGACCCAGAACATCAAAATTTGTAATCTCGTCGGTGTTCCGGCTCACGTGAGAAGCTATCACCGACGTCTTTGAGCGGAACCAAATGCATGTGGAACCCACTAAGTCAAACGTGGTCAACAATTTCTTCTCCCCTACCCTACCCTACCCTACCCGCTGAAAACAAGTATGACTGCAAGTAACAGAGGAGAAGAAAAAGAACGTCTTCAATTGAATATATATATATATATATATATAGGATTCAAAACACAAATCTTTTGCTTTTCGGGTTGATTTACCCAACCACTGTAGTTGAGCTTGGCAACATGTTTCACTTGTCGCTACAATCAAGGTAAGCGTAACAATCAGCAATGAAAGAACATATCTTCTTTGCTTTTTGATCAGATCAATGCATAATATACGTAATCTCAATGTCATCATCCAATAGCTGACCTTTGCAGTGTAAAAATAGATTTTAATAGCTACTAAAAAATCATGCTAAATCATCTTATGCATCTTTTTTATCAGTTCAATGGGTAATGAAAGTGATATCAATGTCTACCAACAGCTGAACTATGCAGTGTAACAATCAGCAATGAAAGAACATATCTTCTTTGCTTTTTGATCAGATCAATGCATAATATACGTAATCTCAATGTCATCATCCAATAGCTGACCTTTGCAGTGTAACAATCAGCAATGAAAGAACATATCTTCTTTGCTTTTTGATCAGATCAATGCATAATATACGTAATCTCAATGTCATCATCCAATAGCTGACCTTTGCAGTGTAACAATCAGCAATGAAAGAACATATCTTCTTTGCTTTTTGATCAGATCAATGCATAATATACGTAATTCCAAATCGCGAAAACACTTATCGAGTTCATGCTTACAAAAAATGGATCTTTTTGCGTCGCAATCGTGATATATAGCAATGGAAGGCGAAGAAAGGAGAGACAGACCTGTAGAGAGGAATAGTGGTGTTTGATGAGCTGCCACAATCTGTCGAAAACCATTTGGATGTGAAGATGTCTCTGGCTTCTGGTCTCCTTTGATCCAGTAGCAAATATCACCAAGTCCGACTCCACCACTAGTTCACCTTCGCCATCTATGGATAACCCATTCTTACAGAAGCTAAAAGTCTGGTGGTCTCTTCAGAATGATGCTCCCTTCTTCCACTTTATCGTATAACCTTTTCAGGCATTAATGTAATCAAACAAGAAGTGATTGATTGGAAGAAGCTATGTTCTGGTACCAGTTACATGTTTTTGCAATGGCATGTTCCATTTGAAGTAATTTTCCTGCGATATTTGAGAATAGCCATCTCTGAAAGCACGAGAATCAACACAGTTGAATTTTAGTTCCAAAACGAATTGTTGCGCTACAAGCAATTCATAATATACCTCCATACTACTTTTCAGAGAGAAAACAAAGGAGTTACTTTTAGAACCAACCTCCATAGCCGCAAAGCGCACACAGCATAGAAAGAAGAAATAGAAGCATGCAATGATAAAGAAGAGGCAAGTGCGGTTTTCCTTCCAGTGAATGTCATATGGTGTAGTAATTGTGCTTAGTTCTTCACTATTGTGTACATTCACAACATATTCTATCTTGACATTTAGTGCACATGAATGGTCAACCGTTGTGCAGCTTAATTACACTCTGTATTTGAGGGAAAAAAAACAATGCATTTAAATGGGTATGAAAGTATAGCTGAATTATGGCTGTTGGATAATCAGCTATGGAAACTGATATCAATGTCTACCAATAGCTGACCTTTGCAGTGTAACAATCAGCAATGAAAGAACATATCTTCTTTGCTTTTTGATCAGATCAATGCATAATATACGTAATCTCAATGTCATCATCCAATAGCTGACCTTTGCAGTGTAACAATCAGCAATGAAAGAACATATCTTCTTTGCTTTTTGATCAGATCAATGCATAATATACGTAATCTCAATGTCATCATCCAATAGCTGACCTTTGCAGTGTAAAAATAGATTTTAATAGCTACTAAAAAATCATGCTAAATCATCTTATGCATCTTTTTTATCAGTTCAATGGGTAATGAAAGTGATATCAATGTCTACCAACAGCTGAACTATGCAGTGTAACAATCAGCAATGAAAGAACATATCTTCTTTGCTTTTTGATCAGATCAATGCATAATATACGTAATCTCAATGTCATCATCCAATAGCTGACCTTTGCAGTGTAACAATCAGCAATGAAAGAACATATCTTCTATCATCTTTTTATCAGTTCAATGGGTAATGAAAGTGATATCAATGTCTACCAACAGCTGAACTATGCAGTGTAACAATCAGCAATGAAAGAACATATCTTCTTTGCTTTTGATCAGATCAATGCATAATATACGTAATCTCAATGTCATCATCCAATACAATAGCTGACCTTTGCAGTGTAAAAATAGATTTTAATAGCTACTAAAAAATCATGCTAAATCATCTTCATCAGTTTGATGCAAAGAAAGAGTGATCTTAATGTCAACCAGTGGAAATTAATGTTACCAGAGGTGCCAAGAAGGTGGCCAGGAGACTCAGCAGAACTCCTTCCCCGGGCTTGTGAAGGAGAAGCTCTGAGAAGCGACTGCGGTAGAAACATTCGTAGAGAGGAAACCTTTCAATAGCAGATTCATAAACCATCCAACGCTTGGTTCGAAGCATCATCGTGCATGGCATGTCAACGCCTGGACACAAGAAACAGAGTGAACAAAATAATATCAGTGGTTGAAATTCTAAACCTCTCACCATTGGCATCTGCGCACTCTGATGCGATGTCAAAATGCTGATTTCCCTGAACCGAAGACTATGACTCGCTTTCCCTTGATAAGAGCAGCAGCAGTGGGGTTCTCCAAGTTGAAGTAGTCCATTGAGTGCATGACCTCTCCGTCGAACACTTCAGGTCCCTTCTCTGGTGGGAAACTTGGGAAATTTGGGACGCCGCTAAATCTCCCAATGCATAGGATCAGGAAATCCGCTCGATAAATCTAGCATACATACGAGGAATGCTCTAAGAATTGTGGTGATATGAGGACTCCAATGGATGCTACGATGTACTGCGGTGCACAATTTGGTCTGGATACTGAGTTGTTACCTCGGTGGAGTCATGGCCCTTGTGCTGCACGGCGACGTGCCACTCCCCTTTGGCGGCGCCACCGAAGGCCTCGCCGTTGCCGGCCCATAGCTCCCATGCCGCCATCTCCTCCTCGGACGCGCCCACGTACTCGGCAGCGACCACCCTGGACTCGAACTTGATCCAGCGGAGGAGATCGAAGTGGCGCGCGTACGACTCCAGGTACCCCAGCACCTGCTCGTGTCGGGGGCACGTCTCCGTGACGCCCGCCGGCCACGGGAAGTCGGTGAACCGGTATTCCCAGGTGGGGGACTGGAGCCTGGTGGAGGCCAGGGTGTGCGCCCAGAGGCCGCCGACGCCGGCCTCGGCCTCGAAGACGACGGGGCAGAAGCCGCGCTCCAACACGTGCTTGCAGGCCGCCAGGCCGCTGATGCCCGCCCCCACGATAACTACCCGCTTCTTGTCCATCCCTCTCGCGCGATCTAGAGGACGGAAGGAAGGATTTGGAGGACTTGCTCGTGTCCAAGACACGCTATATAACAGGGAAAGATCGAGGCTTACGGCGGGTTGAATGATACGATTTTAATATTAGAAATGATCCCATATTTTGACATCTCAAAATTCACCCCCCCCTCCGTCTCCAAAATTATAAAAAAATGATTATTTTTAAACTATGTGCTAATATGATTTTAATAATAGAAGTGAGATTCACACACCCCCATTTCCCCCTCGGCCAAAAGGAGAACTCATCTTTCAAATTTTGATCCTGTTTTTGACTGAGAAGAAAATTTTGAGATAACATATTAGGACTATCACGTGATTATTTTCAAACGATGTGATCAACGATAAGATTTTAATATTAAATGTGGATATAATTATCACGATGACTATTTTCAAACATCATCATCAATGATAAAATTTTAATATTAAAATTGAAAAATTATTATGGTGACTCTTTTGAAATAGTATAATCAATGACAAGATTTTAATATTAGAAGTGGGACCAATCCACAATGACCTCTCCTGACTTCAATCACCTCCGACCCCCCAAAAAGAGAATAATTCACATCTTGTTTGTGACCCTTAAGAAAGTTTTAAAGATGATATATTGAGATGAGAAAAATTATCAAAGTGACTATTTTTAAACGGTATGATCAATGACACGATTTTAATATTAAAAATAGGATCCACTTCTACCACCTTATTTGTGATTAAGGAGAAAGTTTTAGGAATGACATATTGATATAAGAAAAATTATTGGGATGACTATTTTTAGACGGTATGATCAATGATAATATTTTAATATTAGAAGTAGGACTAACTCATCGACCCCTCCCTCAACGATAAGATTTTAATATTAAAAGTAGGATTAACCCACCGACCCCCACCCCTCGCCCCTCCAAAACTAAAAAAAAATATCGAGATGACTGTTTTTAAATGACGTGATAACATGATTTTAATATTAGAAGTATGACCCATATACCCCTCGGATTTGAACCACCCCTCGACCGAGAACTCACCCCTCGAATTTTGACCCTCCTAAAATAAAAAGAGAGTAACTGATATCTTGTTTTTGACCGAGAAGAAAGTTTTGGGATGACATATTAGGACTATGAGATGACTGTTTTCAAACGGTGTAATCAACAATAAGGTTTTAATATTAAATATGGATATAATTATCATGAAGACCATTTTCAAACATTATCATCAATGATAAAATTTTCATATTAAAATTGAGATTCACCCATCCCTCAAATTTCCTCGCATATTGCGATAAGAAAAATTATTGTGGTAATTATTTTTAAATGATATAATCAATAATAAGATTTTAATATTAAAAGTTAGACCAATCCACCATTCCCTCCCTTAGACTTCAACCATCCCTCAACAAAAAGAGAACACTTCATATCTTGTTTGCAACTGTGAAACTGTGAAGAAAGTTTTAAATATGACATATTGAGATGAGAAAAATTATCGATGTGATTATTTTTAAACGATATGATCAATGATATAATTTTAATATTAAAAGTGGGATCCACTTCTACTACCTTATTTGTGACCAAAGAGAAAGTTTTAGGAATTACATATTGATATAAGAAAAATTATTGGGGTGACTATTTTTAAATGGTGTAATTAATGATAATATTTTAATATTAGAAGTAGGACTAATTCATCAACCCCCTCTCTCAACGGTAAGATTTTAATATCAAAAGTAGGACTAACCCATCGACCCCCACCCCTCCCCTCTCCAAAACTAAAAAAATTATCGAGATGACTGTTTTTAAATGATGTGATAACATGATTTTAATATTAGAAGTGTGACCCATGCACCCCTTGGACTTCAACCACCTCTCGATCAAAAAGAGAACTCACCCCTCAAATTTTGACCCTCCTAAAACCAAAAAGAGAGTAACTGATATCTTGTTTTTGACCGAGAAGAAAGTTTTGGGATAACATATTAGGACTATGAGATGACTATTTTCAAACGGTGTAATCAACAATAAGGTTAAATATTGATATAATTATCATGAAGACTATTTTCAAACATCATCATCAATGATAAAATTTTTATATTAAAATTGAGATTCACCCATCCCTCAAATTCCCTCACATATTGCGATGAGAAAAATTATTGTGGTAACTATTTTAAAATGATATAATCAATGACAAGATTTTAATATTAAAAGTTAGACCAACCCACCATTCCCTCCCTTACTTCAACCATCCCTCGAAAAAAAAGAGAACACTTCACATCTTGTTTGCAATCGAGAAGAAAATTTTAAAGATGACATATTGAGATGAGAAAAATTATCGATGTGACTGTTTTTAAACGACATGATTAATGACATGATTTTAATATTAAAAGTGGGACCCACTTTTACCACCTTATTTGTGACCAAGGAGAAAGTTTTAGGAATTAAATATTGATATAAGAAAAATTATTGGGGTGACTATTTTTAAACGATGTGATCAATGATAATATTTTAATATTAGAAGTGGGACTAACCCACCAACCCCCTCCTCATCCCTCTTCCCCTCCCCCTCCCCCCTCCAAAACAAACAAAAAATTATCGAGATGATTATTTTTAAACGACTTGATAACATGATTTTAATATTAGAAATGGGACCCACACCCCCCCCTAGACTTCAACCATCCCTCGATCAAAAAGAGAACTCATCCCTCGAATTTCGACCCTCCTAAAACCAAAAGGAGAATATCTCATATTATATTTTTGATGGTAAGATTTTAATATTAAAAGTAGGACATGATTATCGAGGTCATTATTTTTAAACGACATGATCAACCACACGATTTTAATATTAAAAGTGGGACCCACTTCTACCACCTTATTTGTGATATAAGGAGAAAGTTTTAGGAATGACATATTAATATAAGAAAAATTATTGAGATAATTATTTTTAAATGGTGTAATCAATGATAATATTTTAATATTAGAAGTGGGACTAACCCACCAACCCCCTCGCCCTCCCCCTCTCCCCCCCCCCCCCACCCCAATGGTAAGATTTTAATATTAAAAGTAGGACTAACCCTCCCGGGGCCCTCCAAAACAAACAAAAAATTATCGAGATGACTATTTTTAAACATAATATGATTTTAATATTAAAAATGGGACCCACACACCCCCTAGACAACCACCCCTCAACCAAAAAGAGAACTCACCCTTTGAATTTCGACCCTCCTAAAACCAAAAAGAGAATATCTCATATCTTATTTTTGATAATAAGATTTTAATATTAAAAGTAGGATCTGATTATCGAGGTCATTATTTTTAAACGACATGATCAACGACATGATTTTAATATTAAAGTGAGGCCCACTTCTACCACCTTATTTGTGACCAAAGGAAAAGGTTTTAAGAATGATATATTGATATAAGAAAAATTATTGGGGTAACTATTTTTAAACGGTGTGATCAATAATAAGATTTTAATATTAGAAGTGGAAATAACCCATGGACCCACTCCCACCCCCTCCCAAATGGCAAGATTTTAATATTATAAGTATGACTAACGCATCGCCTCCTCACCCCCTCCAAAATAAAAAAAATATATCGAGATGACTGTTTTTAAATGACATGATAACACAATTTTAATATTAAAAGTGGAACATAATTTTAATATTAGAAGTGAGATCCACACACCCCATGGGACTTCAATTACCTTTTGACCAAAAAGAGAACTCACCCTTGTATTTCGACCCTCCTAAAACCAAAAAAAAATATCTCATATCTTGTTTTTGACCGACAAGAAAGTTTTGGGATGACATATTAAGACTATAAGGTGACTATTTTCAAACGATGTGATCAATGATAAGGTTTTAATATTAAATGTGAATATCTTATATCTTGTTTGTGACCGAGAAGAAAGTTTTAAGATGATATATTGTGACGATGAGGTGGCTATTTTCAAATAATGTAATCAATAATAATGTTTTAATATTAAATATGAAAACCTGCCCAGCTGAAAAAGGAAACCTTTCCCCTAAACCAAAAAGAGAATACCCGACACTTTGTTTATGATCGAGGAAAAGTTTTGGGAATGACATATTGGGACGAAAAAAATTATTAAGGTAGTTATTTTAATACAATGTGATTGATGATAGGATTTTAATATTAGAAGTGAGATTCACCCAACCCCGAACTTCAATCTCTCCTTAACCAAAAAGAGAACCCATTCCCTTGAACTTCAATTGCTCCCTCGCCAAAAGAGAACAACCCCCCTGAATTTCAATCCCCCCCTAATCAAAAAGAGAACACCATTTTGTTTGTGACTCAGGAGAAAGTTCTAGGGATGACATATTAGGATAAGAAAAATTATAGGGTGACTATTTTCATATCAACGATAGCGCTTTAATATTATAAGGACTCTTCCCTCTAATATTTCAACCATCCTCTTCTAGGATTCTTCCCTCCAAGACTTCAACCACCCTCTTCCAATCAAAAAAGAACACATCACACCCTGTTTATGACTGAGAATAAAGTTTTAGGAATGATATATTGAACCAGATAAATTATCGAGGTGATTGTTTTCAAATGAGAGTTTTGAATTGATCAGACAACACAGTCTTAATTTTTTTTTTATCATTATCATTTCATCTAAAAGCTTATGATACTGAATAAAACATAATTTAATTCATATTCTTCTCACTATGAAGCCATGCTAATTCCCCAAACAATTTAGAGCTTAAGCTCAACTGGTACAACCAAATACCAATTCTAGATGAGCAAAATGATGAGAGAGGACAGACTGAAAGACAGCTGCATGGAATGTAATCTAAGCATTCCACGTCAAACATCTCAAGACTTTAAGTCATGATGCTATCAATATATGGCTTAAAGATGGAGACATGAAGTCGAAATGATCAAACTATGACATGAGACCTAATGATCACAAAAGAATACTGCTCCAATTGCCTTGCGGTTGGGATTTCTATAGCTCTGGAACCGTTCTGATTCCAAGGGGCTTTCGTCAATCTGTTTTTAGGCTTCTTGGGGCCAATATAACTGTTGTGATTGATGGTATAGCTTCTGTGGCATCAATTTCTTTAACTTGCCTGCTGGCAGTAGGAACATCAAATGTTTATTCCATCGCTCAAAGGAGCCATTGAGTGGCTATCTTACAAGTAGCTCACTTTGTTCACGATCGAAGTTCCTTTAGGTAATCACTCACCGTCAGGCTGATACTCGATGCATCAAAATAACATCTTCAAGGCCTTACAGATCTCCGAACCCTCCAAGCTTCAGTAGACACTCAAGCAACAAAAGAAAAACTTAGTCCCAAATCCCAAGTCCCTCCTCAACTTCTACCAATTTTAAGCAATTCTGGTACCATCAAACTATGGACTCAAGGCGGATAATCAGGCTATCACACATTTTTTTTGTCTCTCCGTGCAGCTTTAGCATTTTCCTTGGTCAATTGCTGAAAAATCCAGGCTCCATTCTTTTTGGCCATAGATCATTGCAAAGATTATGTTAACTTTGAAATTCCATTTTTGAAAGACCAATTTTGGTTGAGATTAGGCTCTTAATCATGAACTCAATCCTGTGCCGCATGACGATGTTCTGATCAGAGTACTAGCAACTGGATGGACAGAAATATTTATTGTCTGGGCACCTGATAATCTGTAGATATGGATGCATTCCTGAAGATCGGCATCACATGCTAGTAAAATCCACTCTGACTCATCATCGAAGTACCTGAGATTTACTGAATGCTCAATGCCTATATTGAACCGCTTTAAGATCTCTTGTCTCAAGTCTTCGAAACCCCAAACAGGATGTAGCCGCATCCTAACCTTTTCTGCACCATATGTGGCTTTTACTCTGATCCAACTGCTTCTATTACTATCTGAAGGAGACAAACTTCCAGAAGAACAATGCTCACTGAGTGACTTTGGATGTTGAAATCTATTAGGAGATAACTGTGTGCTTTTAGTCGGAAGATGCAAATCCATCTGACCATTTGTTCCATGAGGAATGTCAATAATCTTTTCCTCCATGTTAACTTCTTGCTTCATTCTTGGTTCAGCACTCTGATTACACTGTTTTTCGCCACTTGAAGAAGAGAGACTTGAGGTGGACGTTGGACTGCATGATGATGATGAGTGAGAAGATGACAAATGGGCTTGGATTATTTTAGCATCTAGGTCTTGATGGTCAGCATTTGGATGATCATTTTGATTTGGTCTGGAAACTGGGAAGTCTCCTGATGAATTCTTATCCGAGACAGGTGCTGTTGTGAAATCCTTATAAAGGGAACTGAGTTGAATGGCTTTATCTGCACCATGAACTGAATCAATAACCACTTGCAGTTTCCTCAAGGAATGGTCCACTTTTTTGATCTTTCGTGAAGGCCAGCGAGTTATCCCATGCTGCCTACATATTCTTTTCAGAGTAGTAGGGCACACTGAAACGAGGAATGTTGATGGACGACAGCATTATCAGTCATATATTATTGTACACTAAACTAATAATCCATTATCACTACTACAGCCGAAACAAGAAAATATAAATCATGTGGGCAATAGAAGTTACAAAGTTCATAATATACCAACAAGTTTGCAACAAAGTTCACATACTTCATATTTACTATTTAGCATAGAAAAGTTAGCTTGAGTTCTTTATTTCCCTCGCATCTTTATCATCTTAAGAAGTCAAAGAACTTGCATCATAACCACCAAAGATGCCCAGAGCTTGTTCCTTACCCCACTTAACAAACAAGAAGAATAACAATAATGAAGATTCCTAGTCACCGTTTACAGGATTGATCAATTGTGATCCATATTGCTCAGGTCCCATACAAAATCCTAACAGAACGGGAAGACTTAGTTAAAGATTAGGCTTGTCAACAAGTCAAATAAAATCTTACGATTTTGATCCAATCCAACTTAAGCCAACTATGGACTAAGGTTTTGGTCCAATAATCTGATTGTTTAACTATACTTGCTAATCTCAGTAAGACCTAATCCGGCCATATAATCTATCAAATATTTTGTTCATTTTTATAATATATGCAGCATTATATTTGTTTACAAGAAATGGTGATGTTTAAGTTAATGAGATTTAGAATTTGATTCATGGTTTTTACATCTAGGCAATGTATGGAAATTTTTAGATTTTTAAAGATAAAAATTTCCAAATAACTGACATGATGATAGGATGCAAGAATCCTTCAGTCTCTGTGAATCACTTTTGAAAGATTTACAGAAGTTCTAAGAAAAGAATGAATCCATGAATACAAATCATCCCTTGAATATAGCAGCCCATCAAAAGAAAGTGTCATACTCAACTCGTATATCTGCTTGTAACTATCAGATTCTAAAGAGGTGCCTGATACAATATAGTGTTTTGATATGTGGAAGGCTTGATAATTCTACTCTTGTCGTCCAGAAGCAGATAATAAAACTTCATTAAACCAACGATAATAAAACAACACTTTGCATCAGAAGAGGTGGGCTTTAACAAGAAAAAAGGTTCTTTCTGTTATATGCTTTTATTTAATATAAAATATTTCATCCAAGTGGAATTTAAGGAAGTTTGTATTGGGGGCTCTACAAGCTAGGATTTCTCATACAACAAAAAGATGGAAAACTTTTGCAAGAACAAAATGAAGAACAAGTTAGTATCTCTACATTTGGTGGAGGCAGTTTCTTTTGAGAAAAAAAGAAGAAATGAGAAAAACAATAGCATGAATCTTAATTATCTGATGCAAGTTAATTTTTTTCCAATAAAGAATGAATCTTACCACCAATGCCCTTTGCAGCATCTTTCAAGCTACCAGCAAAATATTTACGAAGAACTTCCAAACTGACAGTCTTCTCTGTTTTTCTGCGCCTCTTTTCTGTTGTTCTTGTAGCATCAGAACAGTTACTATCAAAATTGAAAGAATTCTCATTATCACTTATATCTTTTGCAAAGCCTTGTTCATGCTGCCTAAGCTTTGAGGATATCTTTTCTGCAGGCAATACCACCTCAGTGTGATCTCTGTCAGTCGTAATACTAAATTGTTCAACTCCATGCTTCTTAAATTCAAAAACATGGCTTATTTTCTTATTTGAGTCTCCCATTGCACTTGTGAACCAAGGTGGTGTATTCGCATACACTCCCGTCTTATGAGCTTCCAGTGAAGTGTCAGTGTCACATTTTTGTCCTGGTTCTGCTTCAGAAGAAGATTTTGCCAACCAAAAATTAGGAATTGTTTCACTCACTTGTAACATAGCCTCATCTGCCAGCTCCTTAGATGTGACAACCCGTAAAGTTTGGCAAACTTGCTGTATAGTGCCTGACAATGAATTTAGCATCCGTTTCTGCTCTTCGATCAGTATGCAATTAGCAGGTAGAAAGAATTCCAATACAAAGTCAGCATTTCCAGTTAGAATACTTCGCAGGCGTATTGCAACTGCACCTCTTAAACCAAACATCTTGGCATAGTGAGAAAGCGGATACTCTGTCTTACTGGAAGCAGTAACATCAGACACAAAGCATGGTTGATTGGTAGTGAAAGCTCTACCAGCTACACCTTGTCCTCTTAGCAAGTGATGCTCAGAACAGGCCTCATGAAATCCGGTCATAGAAGGGTCATTCACACAACAAACATCATCACAAGTGGAGACACAATACCCATAGTTTTCATCGGAATGGCGGATGCCTTTTTTACCTTGTTGAATGCACGGAATCCAAGTTTGAGCTAATGGTAACATGTGCATCCTGCAAACAGCTTTTAGAACCTCTAGAATCTCAGGTAAAGCAGCTTGGTATGAACCACTACTTACCTGGAAAAGAGCATCATGTACTGCAATCAGTAGGATACTTCAACAATAATGCTATAGGGTAGTCTACTGGCTCACCTTAAAGCGTGGAACACTCGCAACTTCCGAACTCCTAAGATCAACTGCCTGCAAATACCAGGTGTCTTTTAGCAAAATTTGAAATAGTAGCTAGCTGATGCTCTTAAATTGTCATTTCGTCATATCTACCACAAATAGCTCAAAGGCTTCCTAAAGGAAATGGATCACAAATACCTTAACTAGCTGTACTCTAGTGCTTAAATAAAATTTATATCAAGAAAATAGAAGCTCGGAGTCAAAAATAGAGTCTGTAGGGAAAGTTCATTTCTAGAAGCTAAAGAATGATATAGAGAGGAGAAAAAAAACCTAACCTGAAGAGCACTGCAAATATTCTGGAGTTCATAAGTGTAATTTATCTTTTGTGTCGTCATGACAACCTCCACAACACCCAAGCAAGATTGATTACCCTGATCAAAAACAGGAAGTGCTATACTGCCACGAATATCAAGCCGCTGGGCATAATCTACACGTGGATACTCATAGCTGCTAAATAACCGAACATCCGGCGTCCATTCAGGCAATCCTCCTAGAAACACCCGGCCAGGCAAGCCTAATGCCTTGCCAGAGTTCTCCTCAGTTGAGAACTGGTAGTTTACGGAGACCTCTCGATAATTCACGAGTTTCTCACATTTTTGGTTGAGTAAGAAAGGTTGACTGTAGGTTGTAAGAATCAATTGGTCTCCTCTCTTAACAGGCACCCATAACTGAACTAGGGCATCACCTTCCCTTTGATTCTCCTTGATGTAATTAAGTGCTTGCATGAATTTCTCTTTTACAGAAAAATTAGACTCCCTTGGTTGAATCCACCAGCTTGTTCCTGGTGCAGAGCTCGGGCTTGTTGAACATAGATCACCAGAGTCGACTGAAAGCATGAACCGTCTAACAGAACTTGGATTGAGGGATTGCTTTTTGTCAATGTTTTCAGCCTGGGTTTCATCTGGAGGAGGACATGTAGATACAACTGACCTTCCTATATCATCTTGGTTACAACCATCCAGTCGATCTGGATTGGGACTACTATTGCTGACCTCAAAGAGAGGCGAAAAGCTCAAAGAATTGAAGGGGCTCATGGAGTCAGGAGTACCAGCTTGCAAGGCATCAGGGCAATCAGGAAATTCCATCCAGCCATCTCCTGAGAGCAGCTGATCCAGCAAATCCAAATCAGCAGCACCGTCTGCGAGATTGCGCCCCAGCGAAGTATCAGCCTGAGGAACAGCTTCCATCACCGAGATCTCTTCAATACCAACCAGACGCGAATTATCAGGCTGAGGAACAGCTTCCATCACTGAAATCTCTCACCACATGAACCTACTAAAACCATACCCCAAGAACTGCATCATCATCATCGTCATCAAGAGACACCAGAAATTCCAGCCAAGCAGAAACAATCAACACTCAATGACTTCCTAACTGCAATCTGGCACATGAACGACAAGCATTTCACTCACTATGCTGGTCAAGATTGCAGGCACAACAAGAGATTCTCGTTGTGGAAAAGCAGATATCAATCCCCCCAAGCTCAACGCAAGAATCCAAGGAAAGAATAAGAACCACTAACTACAGATGCAAGCACACCTTGGAGAAAAGAGAGCAGCTGGTGGAGCAAAAGCTAATCTTTAGGGGACTTATTCCAACAAGGGGTTTCCTTTCCCCTCTGAGCCACACATCCCCCCAAGAGAAGAAAAAGACGCACCTTTTCCCGTTCAGATAAATCCAAGAGGGGCTTTCTCCTCGGAAGCCCGGTTGATGTGGTTCAGGAAGAAGGGCTCACCATGAACTCCTCCTCTTCCCTGCCACAAACCCCAGATCACCTTGCACACAGGCCCTAACCTCCCCCTCCATGCCCTGATTCTCCCCAAAGGATCTCAAGTGAATCCCGATGGATGAATGCATGATTGACACAAGTTTTGTTGTCATCAAGCTTGGCTCTGTGCGCTTGGAATCTTTCCATATTGGTCCCCACCACCATTGGGTTCTCCAACCATCAGCAACTCTCCATAAAATAGCCCAAGCAAAGTTGACAAAGGTTGTGGGCTTGCAAGGGGGAGGGAGGGTTTGAAACTGGCAAGCGATACAGGGGGGCGTGCAGACGAGGAACCTGAGATGCATGCTGTCATCGAGACGGTGACGGGCAGCCAAATGATGTGGACCAGGAAGGTGATTCCTGCGTCCAGGGCATGTGGCTTCCTCCCACATCCCAATGCTCTGATTCGGTAGAAGATGCGGAGTCAATCTGCCATGGAACCACTCTCCATTTCACCTCCGACCGACGCGGGTGAAGCGTACATGGATGGATTTGTTGAGCGGCTGCTCGCATCTCGAGAGTTCACGCGCTGCGATTGCATCCGCCAGAATCTGATGCAGCGTCGGATGTACGACCCGTATGAAAGCATCACACCACACGTAAGCTGATAGATTGGTACGGCAAACCTTTTCTTCCACCTCCAATTTAATTTAATCAACCAAAATACATAGTTGACATCTGCACGAATGAGAAGAAAACCAAAAGGAAGGGAATTCCTTCACGACATCTTTGTTGATCCACAGGCACTCACTTTGGAGCCTCTCTGTCTTTCCATCAACCACAAACCTACCTACCTCCCAATACAAATACCACTGCTTGCATGGAACTATTTGACCTGGGAATTAAAATGCAATTTGAAGAATACTGAGCTGTATGTGATTCTGTGAACATGTCTTGTCTGTTCCTCAGTGTTCATACTCCCCCCTACGCTAAGTTGGAACCGTTCGTCTCAGGGATTCAGGATCTAAATCTGAAACCCACAGTACAAATTACATATCCTGCTACAGCTCCACTGTCACTTGATCCAAACGTCGGCTACAGCTTATTAAACGGAGACCAGATTCCAGAGAGCGGAAAGGGAGAGCATCATGCTGAGCACTTTCCGAGGCTTGTCCGGTAGTCATCACCAACTGTGAACAGCCTTTTGGAGTTCACTAGCATGACTGTGGCTCCAAGCCAATGGTTTCCCAATATTATGACTTCAGATGCAGCTAGCAGAAGTATATTATGATGGCTGATTCATACCCACATCCTAATGCATCTGAGATCTGATGATTTTAAAAGGGACTGACACCGTTTATCATCTATTTATTGCATGCAATATCGACTCTTTGGATGCTTCAAGAAACGAAATTTTGTTCATGAAAATTATGAGCAAATTCAGGATAGGATAGTTGCTCTGCAAGTGATCCGAATTGATGTGCCCAAGGATGGCTAGAAATCACAGCCACCAACATAGAGCTAAATTCCAAGTGCTCTTGTATAGGATGGACCATAAACTATATTTCAACTCTTGAATGTATGGAGTTGGATCACACATAAATAAATGAGGCGGATGATACACGAAACATGAACATTGTTGAGGTGGACTAGTCTACCACGATTCGATCTGATGTGGCTATAGATGGACATTGATAGTAATATGCTTATTCTAATGTATAAACTAGCTCACCACATAATATGGAAAGTAATTTGACATAGTCAGTTTTTCGAGTACTATCACATCCAGAACAAAAGGAGATTGTTGAATATTCGAAATTCAGATAGGGTAGTTATTATTTTGAAAGTGAAGAAAATATATATCCCATGCCCATTTGTCTCACTTCAGTTTGAGAGTAGAAGTTGTAAAAAACTATATCATGATTTGTTCGATAAAACCCCTCTATCGTTTAAGTTAGTATGCGTTTAAAGCCTATGTCCAATACCTTACTTCGGCTCAAGGATGGAAGATGTTTATCTTGCTTCCTATAAAGGATAACATCATGATTTATTGAGTAAAACCGTATTTTTCATCAAGTTAGCATGTATATGTGGACATCTAAAGCTCGTAAATATTTGTTTAGTAAATCTTGAATGAAAATATATTTTAGAAGACCGCTTTATAAAGTATTATTCTTATAATCATCGGCTTAACAAGATAATATATTATTTATATTTTTCATTATCTCCAAAGTTCATTGTGACATGTCATTGAATTTTGCAATACTGATTTATTGAAAATAATGACCATATCAATACATACTAAGACACATTCTAAGCCATGCCTCTAAATTTAACTATTCGTCATTATCCTATTAATAATTAAGAATAAAACTATAATCATATGGTCGAAAATGCTTATTCACATATTCAAACCCTATAAACATGGGGTTAATGTTTTGGATATAGCAGGTTCATTGTTATAGTGCAAGACCTGAATCTAATATGATTATTTTGTTACCATTTGATTGTTAACTCGTCCGAGCTTAATTTAGTTAGATAATTTTAATTACCTTGATGACATCATAAATTTGTTATAATCACCTTAATGACATGTAAGTCTTTTGTAAATATTCTAATATTATGTCACATAAAAAGGTAACATTTTATTAGATTATTTTCTAAAACAATACTCATATTTTAAATATTTTTCAATCAATACCTCATTTTATTTTTTCAAACAGTACTCATAATTTAAAAATACTTAAATTAGTCCTAAAAATTTTCTCATTTGTTGCATTATTTGGTCTATTATAATGTTTTTGGTTTGTTACTGTATTTTGGTCACTATAATAAAAAAAAAACACTACGAATTATCTTAATAGACTTATGACCGCAATCAAATTAGCTATAAGCCTAAAAATATGATATGAATAATGACAATTAAAGAAGCACGATAAGATATCATTTATAATATTTTTTAATAATATTTATAGTATTTTTAGTATATCAATAATATATTATTAATATTATTAAAATATTATAACTAAAAATATTATAATAGTTAAAAATTGGTAAAAAATCGAGTGAAAAAATTTGACAAAAAAAAAACGTTTGAAAAAAACAAAAGGAATATTTTTGAAAATATCTATAAATATAGGTATTTTTAAAAAATCATCCAACTTTAATTCCTTTCGATATATTTTCGAATTATATTTTCTTCTTTTACACGAGAAAAAGATTAAAAAAAAAGGAATTAGTTCGCCACGAAATAGTACAATACAGCGTTCCATCAACCGTAATCGAGTTATCCTAAGGTCGCTCCTCCACCGTCCATCGCGATCAGGAAGACGCACATCACCCCTTGCTACGTTTCACACCGCTATCGCATCTTGATTCAGATCTCTGCCGTCCGTTCGCTTCCAATCGCACCGGCCAAGTGGCATCTCATCGCCTCCCTCTGTCCTCCAGACGAAGGACTTCGCACGGGATGCCTCGATCGGTGCAGAGGCGGACGGCACGCGCGCTAATTCTCTCCACCCCTTGCCTTCTAGGTTTTGATCTTCTCCTCTTTCTCTGTTCCAATTCCAGCTCCGCGGAGCTATTCTGCGGTTATTTTGATTCTTGATCCAATGTGAAATCTTTTGGTTGGTTTTGGTTCTCGTTCTCATGAATTGGGTTTAGATTGCGGTTTGAATAGATTGAGGAGTTGTGGGCTCTTAGCATGCGTTGTTACCTTCTCGGGTTTACTTTGTTGTAAGGTGATCGATCTTGTGATTTGGCACAATTGATGAGTCGTTTTGTCGCCAAATTTGGTCATTCTTTTGACCTATGAGGCTGAATATTGATGAACACTTGTTGAATTTTCTTGCAGTCCACTGATCGAGTATAAAGATGTGTTTGACGATCTATTTTTGGTTAGAATTATCCTCAGAAGCTGTGAGTTCTCAGGGAAGTTGAGAGTCGTTCTACTCCATGAAGATAACGGAGCAGCTATACCAGAGTCTCTTATCTTACTCCCCGCCCATATGGGCCACGGCTGTTGGTGGTGTTTCGGTAGTTGTCACACTCTTCCTTTCCATGTTCCTTCTATTCCAACACCTTTCTGCATACAAGAACCCCGAGGTTGCTTGACTTCTTCTCTTCCTTCTTTTGTTCAATATGTGCTTGGAGTACTTATTATCTTGTAATCTTATTGTTGTTTGGCCTACATTCTTGCAGGAGCAGAAGTTTCTAATTGGCGTGATATTAATGGTTCCTTGCTACGCCATTGAATCGGTAAGATCATTAGTAACTGGAGCATAATTAAAAAGTGGTGATCTTAATGGACCATTGGTATGCCATTGAGTTGGTGAGTTTTGTCATCACTTGAAAGATAATAGGGTTTTGGCTTAAAGTGTTAAAGAAGAAATGGGGGTTTGAATTAAAGATACAAGTACAATATGCATTTTTTGACTGCTAACCAACACCAACAACAATTTTAAAGGATGAAATTTTCTTTTCAGTGATATATGGCACTTTCTTATAATGGTGGTGCTGCAATTATATGTTCGAAAGACTGCTGATTCTTCTTTTTGTTCTTATTGTAGTATGTATCACTGGTGAATCCATCGGTCAGTGTTGATTGTGAGATTCTGCGTGATTGTTATGAGGCCTTTGCCATGTATTGCTTTGGAAGATATCTTGTTGCCTGCCTGGGTATGCCTCCTTTTTAGAGAAGATCCTGTTAGATGATCTGTCTCTAGTTCTTATTTGTCGATGAAGATTATTTGTGTCATTTCTCCTTCAAACTTGATCTCTTTCTTGATATATATATGTTTTATCCATTTTTTTATGTTCACAATGAGTCATTTGTGCTCAATTGGCTGGTGGGTTGCATTTTCCTGTGTTTCCTGATGGTTTGATATTTCTCATTTAGAGAAAGTCTATGATATGTTTTTCTTGGTGTTGATAATTTGCAACCTTGTATGCCACTTAGTTCTCATCCTTATAATAGAACATAAATGATTGCTTTATTAAGAAAAGTTTCATGATCGTGCATCTATCTTAGAGAGGATTTAGTTGATCATCAAACATTCTTTTTCACCTAATACTTCACTATATCAGGCTTTAATCATGAAGATGAACCAAGGTCATCTTGATACCATAATTGATATACAGTCTATTGTTGCATTGAGCATATGGATTGTCACACATCTTCATGGCTATTCCTTAACTGACCAGGCTATGCAAGTTTTGAGTCTTTCTTAAACTTGGATGAGCATAAAACTCAGTGTCCAGTTTTTACTTTTTTAACCAGGAGTTACTACTAGTGCACCAGGGTACTATTGGCTGCGGACCAGGGTACTATTGGCTGTGGGAAAATTTCATTAAACTGGCGGAAGCTTTGTCAGAACTTTAGGTGGAGCGACATGCTGGGATCATCATAGAGTAAAAAAAAGAGACTTTTTAGTTTCATATCGCTAGATGCAATTTTCTAGAAGATTAACAATTGGTCACATGATTATTTAGATCACCAAGATTTCTTTTTCATTTGGTGTTATGCAGTAAGATGGTCATATTAATGTGTTTAACACTTTAAATATTTAAAAATACAAAACAGGTGCTTATTTGTGGAGGATGACCATTTAGTAGCTTTTGTATTACATATGTTAGATGGTGGCAACATAGTCATCAACATAGTCAGGAACTTCCTAAGCCTTCCAGCTTGATGGTAGATATTTAATTGATCAATGATATGAGTGTGTAATGTGTTTTCCCTGATAGGATTTAGCTGTAATTTCTGATTGCTGTAATTTCTCTTTAGGTGGGGAAGAGAGAACAATCGATTTTTTGAAGAGACAGGGTGCCACAATTTCTAATACACCCTTATTAGAGAATGCTTCTGAGAAGGGAGTCATAAAGCATCCTTTTCTGATGAACTATATTTTGAAGCCATGGAGACTAGGCGAGTGGTTTTACCAGATTATCAAAATTGGAATTGTCCAATATGTAAGTTTTTTTACCTGAAAATTGTTATATAACTTATACCTATCTGTGAAGGGTGCGATTCATATGATGTTATCTTTTTTGTACAGATGATAATAAAGACTGTAACTGCCATTTTAGCTGTATTTTTTGAAGCTTTTGGAGTATATTGTGATGGGGAGTTTAAATGGACTTGCGGGTAAGTGAAGGCTAAGTTGATATGATGTGGTTCATTGAAACAAGTGCTGTTTTAACTGTATATATTTGAGAAAACTTAAGTAGCATTTATTTTTAACTTATTGTCATCCCCAGTTTGTCTATCATAAATTACAAAGATCTTATGCTCCAAAGTTGTCAATTAATAAGGTTGACGGAAGTTAAACATCGAATGACTAGAATAAATCATCCTGTCTGTGCTTGATTTTCCTATTAGTATGCTTTTGCTGTGTTTCTTATGTATAAGTTGCTTTAAATCTGTTTTGAAATTCAATGTGGTGCCTTCTATTGTACATAGCAGAATGTGAAGCATACAGATGATAATCATGATATGCATTTTCACCATATGGAAAAGACTGTTTCCTGTCATAATATTCATCATCTGTGTGTTACATGTTAAATGTCTGATTTTGATTGATGCAATGTGACAAGTTATGAGCTTTTACTGATTTTGTAGGTACCCGTACATGGCTGTTGTTCTCAATTTCAGTCAGTCATGGGCATTATACTGTTTAGTCCAATTTTATGCTGCAACATCAGATGAATTAGCTCATATAAAACCACTGGCTAAATTCCTGATGTTCAAATCAATTGTCTTTTTGACATGGTGGCAAGATGTGGCAATTGCACTACTTTATAGTTGGGGTTTGTTTAAGAGCCCTTTTGCCCAAGGTTTACAGTTCAAATCAAGTGTTCAGGACTTCATTATTTGTATAGAGGTACTTTTTGTTGTTTCATTGATCTACCATATTGTTTTTGCTTTTTTAAAATTTCCACAGATTAGGTCCGTGCCTTGAATTGGATTGAGCTTGTGTAATAATTTGCATTGTCAATGACATTGGTTCCTGTTTTGTTTTGTATATGTTAAAGAAAATTTTATAGTCTGTTTATTTTGTTTCGAATTTATAAGGAATGGAAAGCCGTTGTTTGTTGATAAAACATGCAGTAATAATTTATCATGTGTATTTTTTAGGTGTTGTTTTATTAATTTTTCTTATTCTTTATAGGAATCAGATACCAACATAATTGCACTCATACATGTTTTCTTGTAGCAAGTTCCATGGAATTTCTATATGATCAGTTTATAAAATGTTCTTATTTTCAGTTTATATTTTTGGAAACTAAGGCAAAAACTCTAATAGACCCATTTGTTCTTCCAGCACAGATGTGTGTTGCTTCCGTTGTCCATCTCTATGTGTTCCCTGCCAAGCCATACAAGTTAATGGATGTCTGCTTTGCTGGAGGTGTATCAGTTCTTGGAAACTATGCATCTTTGGACTGCCCTTTAGACCCTGATGAGGTCAGAGACTGTGAAAGACCTACAAAGCTTAGACTTCCCCAGCCTGATGTTGGTACCAAGAGCACGACAGCCATTAGAGAAAGTGTTCGTGATGTTGTTCTTGGAGGAGGAGAATATGTATGTAGTCTTTCTCTCATATTACATGCCATCATGCTCTTATTGTCAAGGTTCACAATTCCAATCTGGACTCATTTTGGGGCTCCTCTATCTAAGCACTCTCATTATATCAGACACATATCTGGATGTAGGATTTTTTTAAATTTTTTTGCAGTTTGCATTTCCATATGAGGATTGGTAGATGTTGGTGTGACAGCAAGTGTTCTTCATTATGTCAAATTTAGATGTGGGCTTTTGTTATCTACCCAAAAAGTGTTCTTTTCCATTACATAGCAGAGCTGAAACATATTACTGATCTTTTTATGCATATCCTGTGTTCTGAGTACTAAAATTAAATTACATGTTGACTATTTTGTTCCATTTTGTGCCAATTTCTCTCTTTCTTTTTTCATGCTTGACTAAATAGTGTTGTCCTTCAAACTAAGGATTGGTTAGGAATTTTGTTAGTCTTCCTGCATTTCAGTATCTTTGCTCCTTGTTCGGTCAAACTGCCGCTCTAGGGTAGTAGACTTGCATGTTTACCTAAGCAACATCAAGTTTCACACACCTTGCACACAAGTCTGCTACTCTTGTAAGGTCCTACAATAACAGAAATGGGGTCCACTCGAAGAAGGGTCATAACTGATGGTGCAAGGTGCCTGTATGTAGATTTAACCTACAGGTTCATTTACATCTAGCATATTTTTTCTCTCCAATTGGTTTTAGCATTTGTGCTTCTGGAACCATGGAATTTCGCCTGTATGTAGATTTAACCTACAGGTTCATTTACATCTAGCATATTTTTTCTCTCCAATTGGTTTTAGCATTTGTGCTTCTGGAACCATGGAATTTCTAATTCCGTTCACTTTTTCTTGTATGCCTTGTATAAATTAATTTTTGATGCTAACTTCACTATCTGCATAGCAAGTAAAAAACTTCATTATAAATCTGGGATGGTCAATGGCCCTAGTACATGGAATTTGATTGGCAGTGGCTTGCAAGTTGAGATCACTGCTCCTAACTGTTATAGTTTAAATGACATCTAAGAACTTGAGATAATCATTTAAAACTTCTCTGGGTAGTGTGCAACATTGTTGGTATTCATAATTTCTGTGCCATCACACAAACCATACTCTAGGTCACATGGTTTCTTTAGTCAAAGGTTGTAGTCTTATCTTTGGTTCTACCATGGTTACTTGCTGTCAATCTATTTATAAATCAGAATAGAAGAGGAGGCTAAGTGACTGTTTTTTCAGCCTGTGGGGGAAAACCTGATTAGTTGTAATCCAATCATGTTTCTGATGAATTTGAAGAATCCTTATAACAGATTAAAATTTTTTAGCATAGGTTGTTTTTTTTTTCTATTAGATGAAAACAATCATAATTGTGGTAGTTTTGGTGCTACTTATTATTGGTTGAGGTAAAGATGCCTTTGAAGTTGATAGACATTGAAGTGTATGGCACATTAACCTGAAGGTCAGATTTAAATCTTGCAGAAAAGTGGTATACATCTTGTTTTGGGAAGCAAACACAGGAGGAGAAACTTATCTGCTTATAATGGTACTTTCTACTTTTTCTGTAGTTGATCTTTTTACAGAACCTTGTTTTGTCTTCTGCAGATTGTAAATGATTTGAAGTTTACAGTCACCCATGCAGTGGAGCCCATGGAGAAGGGTTTCACACGGTTCAATGAGAAGCTTCACAAGATTTCTGAGAACATAAGAAAGCATGATAAGAAGTTGAGAACTAAGGATGATAGTTGCATAGGGTCATCTCCTCCTTCCAGGCGGGTTGTTCGTGGAATCGATGACCCATTACTGTATGGAAGTAATAGCGAGAGTGGGTCTAAAAGAGGAAGAAGACATCGCAGAAAATCAGGATATACAAGTGCGGAAGGTGGAGACAGTAGTGATCTTGGTCATGGTCGGTATGAGATCCATGGACGTAGGTGGATCACTAAGGACTGAGGATAATTTACTGGAGAGTCGCTGGATTTCACCATGGACATCATTATGTGTTTGCAGAGAGAACCAAAATTGCAAGCCTATGCACTATAAGATTGGCATTTTTGTTGGCATTGCATGGAATAAGTCAGGCAGTTACCATTGCAGCTAAAAAAAAACCCACCTGTACTCTTGTATATCTGCTAATTGTGAGGAGCAGGAAATTTCGGCAAGCGTCAACCATCTCCTTGGGCTGAGTTTTATGGATTGGGACCTTCATGTATTGTCAATAGCCAAAGCAATTATGTTTTGGAACTTGTGAAGCACAATGTAAAGGCATCTAGATGTCATTTCATTTCCAGTAAAAGAAAACGGTTTCACCCGACTGCCAGAATTACAAGTTGCAAGCTGCTTATGTTACTCCCCAGATAATTTGCTTGAATACTCATGCATCTACAGAAAGGTTTGTTTGGTTAAGACTGTTTGTCTCCTGTTTTTATTTGAATTTTGATCTAATTAAGATAGAATTTTTGGAGAAATGGAGAGATAGAATTTTTCATCTGGAGCACTGTTATAGGTCATGCTTTGGCACACTTCTGGTCTTCCAACCGCATGAGCTTTGATATAGTTGAATTAAATCTAGCAGAGTTTCTATACGGCACACTTAGATGGAAAAATTGTTAGGATCTTTGGTACCAAACAAATCAGTATCTGAAGTTGTAACTCTACTTTGTGATCAAGCAGACTCATCGTAGCTCTGAAGGTAGGCATCTGCTTGCATTTTGTACCAGTCAGACCAGTCCGTAACTTTGAGACAATGGGTGGAAATTCCAGTGCTCGGGACCAAGATTTTCGAAGACTTGTGGATGGCTTTAACAATCTAAAGAAATGGATAGTCCTTCAATGCAACTTGCAGCTTGCCCAAATGAACACTAGTGTTCACTCTCAGACACGTAGCGAGCGTTCAAGTAGTTCCCATGCAGGTAAAAAGGTCCCTTGTAGGTGACATCGCAAGCCACTTGTGTTTGTCTACTTCAAAACGAATAAATTTTTTTTAATGTTGTAATTGGATCTTTTTAATTCTTTAAATATAATCAACAAATTTTAAGTGTCATATCAACAATTAATTTTGCGAGAAAGCAATTACTCGAGCTTAGAACTAAATGGCATAAAAATATAAATAATTTTTTTATCAAACTATTCATCATTGTCAATCTATTTAAAAGTTCAAATAAGCTAAGCAGATGAAACATGATCTATTCATGTATGTTCTATTTATTTATCATCGACTAATACGATCATGTTCGCATCCCATTGATTCGATTATGTGATATTATTTCATAGCAATCCCATCTTTTTCAAGATTAATTATATATTATTTTTATAATTAATTATTTTTAATATTTTGATCCTTAAATTTTTAAAAATTTTATTGAGACCTTTATATATGAAAGTGAAATATTGAGACTCGAGGATTAAAAAGATAATTTTATAAAATTAAAAATAAAAGAAATTATTAGATTAACAATTATAAAATCTTAATATAATTTTTAAAAATATAAAAATCAAGACACTCACAGTAACTAATTACAGGTCACTTCCATCACCAGTCTTAATGCCAATGGCTTCATGATGTCTGCGTAAGCAATGACCTGTAACGAGAAGCGGAACAATACATCTGTTTTGGTCGGCGAGTACATCTGTACCGGTGGGCGAGCCAGGCGACAATGTCGTTGCCTTCTGCGCCGCGCCCATCGAGCTTCCCCCCCCCCCGCTCCCCCCCTCTCCTTAAATAGACACCGCGCGCCCGGGAGGCGCTAACCAAAGCTGCGAGTGCAGGAGATGGAGGGATCGGTCCGATGCCCGGCAAACTACGTTCCCCTGTCGCCCATCAGCTTCCTGGAGCGCGCCGCCCTCGTGTATGGCGACCGGACTTCCGTCGTCCATAGCTCCGTTGCCTACACGTGGAGGGAGACGCGCGGCCGCTGCCTCCGCCTCGCCTCCGCTCTCGCCCGGTTGGGGGTTTCCCGTGGCGACGTCGTAATTATCTCTTCCTCTTCCTAATTACACTTGTTGTAGATTATTAGTTCGATATTGATGCTTGCTCTCACATTATCTGCTTATGATTTTAGTGTCGCTGGATTGTTTCCCTTTTATTTTTTTTATTTTGTTCTGATTAGTATGAAACAGCTGCTTAGAAATTATAGTGGGCCAGAATAGTCTGCTCGATGTTGTGTCTCTGTTTAGTATTATTTATGAGATGAGATGGAGCTCTTCACAGTAGATAAATCAATTCGGGATCACATTGACCTTTCCAACAGTCAATGTTTGGTGATATAAAATTCGAGTGGTATGAGGACATACGGGGGATGATAATGACTTGTCCAGCTAGATAGTATTGCAGTATTTGATATGGAATGCAGCGCCAGACAATTGACTAGAAGATTTACTAAATTTGTAATTCCAGGTTTGCCCTTCCTAGCTCTTTCACTATTAAGAACCTACACAGATGCATATATGGAGCATCCATCGATCTAACTGCATGGACCTCATGCACCTTTTTATGTGAAAGCAATCTTGGTTATCCTTTATAGGCATGTCACATGTCCTAACTTATGAAATAAAAAGATTGAAGTGAATAGAACTCATCGTCTTGTTGATAGAAAAGCAGTCTTGGTTGTTAGAGACACACATTGTAAATCATGACCTAAGCGTTACATTATTTCAATTTGTTCTTTTATTTCATGTTTGGTTTCTTTTTGTTGTTGGTGAGTTTGTTGCACATGAGTAGTTCAACTAATTTTTATTTTTTGTTTGTAAACCATTGATTCTTCAATTAAGGATCCTCCTCTAATGTCATTCTATTTCAGTCAGGAAAATCTCATA
Organism: Musa balbisiana; assembly: GCA_004837865.1. Taxonomy (NCBI): domain Eukaryota; kingdom Viridiplantae; phylum Streptophyta; class Magnoliopsida; order Zingiberales; family Musaceae; genus Musa; species Musa balbisiana. Next base: position 12,290,793 of record CM017190.1, on the reverse strand, counting down.
TGATATATTTGCTATCTTTATGAATTTCCTTTGAATATGGCTTGATGGATGTTACTTCTGCCAATCAGCATGTGTCAGCATTGTTAGAAACGCAAATGCTAGACAGATGTCTGGTATAAGCAATGGTCGTCCATACAGGAGGTGGCTAGAATAACTGTTGGCCTATTGCAACCGGCATGGCAAGGTATCATGCCTTGCTATAAGAGTATGGGCATGCTATCTATCATGCCATAAAACAACTTGGCCTTAACATAATATAAAATGCTCCGCAGAAAAAAATAACAAGGGGCGGAATTTTTCCTAGAAACTTGGGAGTATGTCCAATACTGGAAGTAAGTAATCTCCTTGCATATCAACTTCTTGGAAATGAATTAAACAAGTTGACGTGAGTTTAAATTATGAACTTGTTCAACTGATTCTTGTGTGTGAAGCTATCATCTCTCTTGCGTCTATATTATCTGACCCCAAAACATCTCTTGTTCATTATTATGGCTTTTTTTTTTTTTGTTGCTGTAGTATACCTTTGATAATTATTCCACTTTCAAATGTCCTGTAGTCTTTCACTGCTTTGCAAAAGTAGGCAAGTTTAATTGGCAATTGGATGTCGTAGTTTTGTTGCTGACACATCATGTTCAGTGACTTCAGTCACTGTTATAACCATCTGGACTTTTTAATCAGGTGACTGTGCTTGCTCCAAATATTCCGGCAATGTACGAATTACAGTTCGGTGTCCCGATGGCTGGGGCAATTCTCTGCACACTTAACACACGTCATGACTCGGCCATGGTATCTGTCCTCCTCAAGCATTGTGAGCCTAAGGTCATGTTTGTTGACCACCATTTACTTGATGTCGTCCAAGGAGCATTCAAACTTTTATCTGCTGAAAAAGTAAAGCTGCCTCTTCTGGTCATGATCTCAGAATCAACCGGATGTAGTTCTGCTGCTTCAGCTAATATGGAATATGAGTCTCTTCTGATGATGGCATCTCCACAATTTGAGATCAAATGGCCTGCTGACGAATGTGACCCAATCTCTCTGAACTATACCTCTGGTACTACATCCAGGCCCAAAGGTGTTATCTACAGTCACCGAGGGGCCTACTTGAATGCTATTGCAACCATCCTTCTGAATGATATGACTGCAATGCCGGTGTATCTATGGACTGTGCCCATGTTCCACTGCAATGGTTGGTGCCTTACATGGGGCATGGCAGCACAAGGTGGCACAAACATTTGCGTGAGAAATATCTCTGCAAAGGCTATATTTGATAACATTGCCCAGCACAAGGTAACCCACATGGGTGGTGCACCAACAGTTCTTAACATGATCGTGAATGCCTCAATCGCTGATCAGAAACCACTGCCTGGAAGGATCAATGTAATGACCGGTGCTGCACCACCACCGCCCAATGTTCTCTTCAAGATGGAGGAGCTCGGTTTCCATGTCACCCACTCATATGGCCTCACTGAAACCTATGGCCCCGGTACAGTTTGCACATGGAAGCCAGAGTGGAATTTGCTCCCTGCAGAGGAGCGTGCAAGACTAAAATCCAGGCAAGGTCTCCAGCATCTTGGACTAGAGGAAGTAGATGTCAAAGACCCAGTAACGATGAAGAGTGTTCCAGCTGATGCTAAAACCATTGGAGAAGTAATGTTCAGAGGCAACACTATCATGTGTGGTTACTACAAAGATATGAGTGCAACTAATGAAGCAATGGCTGGGGGATGGTTTCGGTCTGGGGACCTTGGTGTAAGACATGCTGATGGTTATATACAACTGAAAGATCGCTCAAAGGATATCATAATTTCTGGTGGGGAGAATATAAGCACGATCGAGGTGGAGTCTGTGCTATTTAGTCATCCTGCAGTCCTCGAGGCAGCTGTTGTTGGACGTCCAGATGAGCACTGGGGAGAGACACCTTGTGCTTTTGTGAAGTTAAAGGAAGGTTCTAGTGCCAATGCTGAAGATATAATCAAATTCTGCCGTGCCAGGCTGCCACATTACATGGCACCTCGCACTGTTGTTTTTGAAGATCTTCCAAAGACCTCAACAGGAAAGCTTCAGAAATTTGTCCTGCGAGAGAAGGTGAAGGCCATGGAAAAAAGCCTTTTCAAGATTAGTGGAAGCAAGCTGTGAGTTAATCTTCATCACTGATTTCTACGGCTATTTAGGAAATAAGCTTTCCTTTTATGTATAAGGCTTCTACTTATTATTTCTCATTTGATGTGAGAATAATAGCAAATATTTTCTTGGCAAGTGAAGCACAAGAAACTTGCAGTACTTGAATAGGTCTTGTCTCCAAAGGATTACTATGTCTAGATCATCCCATCTGTCCTCTAATTCGAGCAAGCTATTGGTGAAAAAACTAGAAAGAGGATTTTGTTTGAAGTTATTGGCAAACATCCTTGATAATGAAGGTGATTCTAATACAAATGTAGGATTGGATATTGTTAGTGGATTAGTTGTACCAGCTTATCAATTTAGTGATCAATTAGGTAGGATGCTGGTATTTTATTTGTCAGATTGATATGCTAGGATTGTTTTATTTTTTGAACTTTTGAATAATATTTTATTGAGTTTATTTAGTTCAATAAGAATCGGATAAATATTTATTTAATATTTATTTATTATTAAGAGTTCTGATGTATTTTGTGTGGAACTCTATAAATAGAAATGCATCTATTTCTTTTAACCTATCAATGAAATATTATTCAGTCTTTTGACAAACCTTAGGAGATCGATCCCCTCAAAGTGATCAAGGAGGTTATCCTCTCAAAATGATCATCCCCTTTTCTCTCCTTTCTTCTATGATAAAATCCTTGGGTCTATTAGAGCAGTGATCCTTGGCGTTTTCGCCGTAGTGTTGCCGTAGTTATCATCATCTAAAAAAAAAAAAAAAGTCGACAGCCACATCCTTCTCGAGTGAGAAAGAAGCCTAACCAGAGTCCCTGTCGTGGCCACCGCAGTCGTCGGTTGCCACCACCATCACTGTTGCCTCTCAGCCAGTGACCATCGCATCCCATCTTTGTCGCGACCCTCGGCGTTCCTTCCTAGCCGAGTGATCGTCTCCCTCGGTGACCCGTCACTAGTTCCCATCCCTCAAACCGAGTAATCGCCGCCAACGTTCCCTTAAGCCAAGCAATCATCGTTAGCCGCCGTTGCTTCCTAGCCTATGACCATCGTCGCCACTGCTTCCTAGCCAGCAAACCAAAAAGAAGTCCTCCTGCCACCGCCACTGCTTCTCCCCTTTCTCCCTATCATAGCCTCAGCCCTCGGTCGCTCGTGATCGCTCGACCTCCTAGTTGAGCCCTTCTTCGCTCGGCATCCATTGCTAACCAGCCGCACTGTCACGAACGGTCGTTGCGCACCTATAACAACTTCGTTCAACAAACTATTTGTTACTTTTGCATGCTTGTACAGAGACATAACAGCATGTTTTGCCTTGGTTTTGTGTGTTTTTGTTTGGAAAATATAAGCAACGACAGTTTGCAGCGCTGTAGTACGATCGCTCGTTGCGTTGGGCCGAACTGCCCCAAAATGGCTCCATTTTCGCATGCCACAACTTGTTTTCTGCACACCATAGCTACACGTAAAATGTCAACCATCTCAGCACCCTAGAACCCCCCGGGTGGCACAGGGTTGGATGGGGCTTCGATATATTGTCGGGCATTGAACAATCTTCACAAGTTCGCACGTTAACTTAACGGGAACTTGCCTTCGCGCTCGGCACCCGGTGAGTAGTTGTTTATGGACTTGCAACTATTCGTTCTATCTTCTAAAGTCCTTATTTTCTCCTTCATCTCTTTTCTCTCTTGCACTCAAGGTGCTTGTTGAATTGCTTGTAAAACTTCCCTCTTCGCGAGACGTCGGGACTTGTCCGTCGCTCGTTTTCAATCTAATCAACTTTCTGTTTTACAGGTCATTAGGGACTTGTACGAGGTTCAACTAGGCTGAACCTTTGTGGACGCATATGTCGCAAGGGCGCCTCATGACTTAGGCAATTCCAGCTAAGTCCGAGGAGTTGGCGCAAGGGTGCTTCACGACTTAGGCAACTTCAGCTAAGTTTGTGACTTTGCCGCAAGGGTGCCTTACGACTTAAGTAATTCCAGCCAAGTCCATGACATTATGGTATTAGAGCAAGCAAGCAATTCGAGTAAGCAGCGAAGAAACTTCGTAATCTTGCCATGACCAAGCATCGTGGTGAATCGAGCAAGGCGGGGCAAGCCGGAACTTTGCCCCAAGCAACCACAAGTGGGCTACAAGTGCAAACTCGCTCTCATCTTGTTGAAGCTGCTTTGGAGGATCGTGGCAGCGAACATGATGAGCGAGAAATTGGCTACTCTCTGCAAGTGAAGGAGGCGCAATTTGACGCAACTAGTAAGAAGAACTATAAGGAGAGACTCACAGTAGCGGAAACCTGCTTGGATGTTCTTAAAGCGAGCTTGGAGGAACTCTACCAAGGTCAACGAAGGCTTCTTGGGGTAGAGAGCTCGCAAGAAGAAGCTGAATCCTAAATCTACAAGGTTGAGGCTCTAGTCAATCGACTAACGGATGATACCAAAGACTCTATGCAACATTTGCACGAAGTCACGGCAAAACTCATTTCCAGAGTGGCAACACTCACAAGGGCACTAAATGCGAGAGGGAGCAACACCCACGTTGCGCCGCCACAAAACCTGAGGGCACTTGAGCCTCATTGCTATGGAGGTGTTAGGGATGCAAAAGAGCTTGATAATTTCTTGTTTGACATGGAATAGTATTTTCGAGCTACAAGGCCCGATTTTGAAGGTACTAAAGTTTCAATAGCAATCATGTATCTGATTGGGGATGCAAAAGTTTGGTGGCGAACCTGTTGGGAGGAGATCCAACAAGGTCGGTGTTGAGTGGACACATGGGAGGACTTGAAGCGGGAATTGAGAACTCAGTTCCTATCTAAGAACATAGAGTTCGTCATAAGGAGGAAGTTGAAACAACTCCACCGAAGTACTTCCATCCAAGACTACGTGAATCAATTTTCTGCACTGATGCTGGACATACAGGACATGTCCGAGAAGGATAAGCTATTCAGCTTCCTTGATGGCCTAAAATAATGGGCTTAACAGGAACTGCATCGAAGGAATGTCACCAATGTGATCAGGGCAATTGCGGCTACAGAAAGGCTCACCGACTTTGTTTCCTTAGAGGACTCAGGGAAAATAAAATAATATTCAGGAAATTGCCATCCAAAATATTCTCGAGAGAAGGAGCCCAGGGGTGAACAAAGGAAGAAGAGTTCCCACAAAGGGCCAAGCTCAAAAGGTAAGGCTCCAAAATCTGATGGATGGTTCTTATGTGGAGGGCAGCACATGGTGAGGGAGTGCCCATAGAAACAGGCACTTAATGCTTTAACAACTTTAATCCACCCCCTCAAATCAAACAAGGGCAAGACCGTCGCCCTCAGTTCAAGCAGTTCAGAATCCAATAGCGATGATAAGGAGTCGCAAGGTCCCAAAATGGGAGCAATGTGTTTGTTGAATGCATTGCGGGGTCAAGTAGGGGAGAACATGAAGGCAAAGCCATTGAAAGCAAGGAGTAACAAGCTGATGTACGTGGATATTAAGCTCAATAGCCAAACAACCAGTGCAATGGTGGACACGGGTGTCACCCATAACTTTATTGCCGATCGAGAAGCAAAGCGACTTGGGCTGATCTTGGAGAAGAACCCAAGTCGGATGAAGGCGGTGAACTCAGAGGCCAAGTGAATCTCCGGGCTGGCAAAGGGAGTCCCCATCAAGATCGAAACATGGAGCAGGAGAACAAACATGATGGCATTGCCATTGGACGACTTCCAAGTGATTCTCAAAATAGAGTTTATGCATGCAGCGAAGTTGGTGCCAATGCCATTTCTAAACTCTATGTATGATGGGAGGTGAGGACTCCTATGTGGTCCCTGTCTCTCCGAGAGGTACTAGGGACCTCCAACAGATATCAACATTATAACTAAAGAAAGGGGTATAAAAAGATGAATTAACATTCATGGCTACTATGAAGCTAGAGCTACTTGACAAAGAGGCCATTCATGAACCTGCTTTGGTGGGGAATATTCTGAAGGAGTTCACAGACGTTATACCACTCGAGTTGCCGAAGACTCTACCGTCACGTAGAAGCATGGATCATGTTGGGAAATTTAGGGGCAATATCACATGTGCAACAGAAGAATATAAAACAAAAAATCTCAAAATTTTCAATACGTGTTCATCATCGTGCGTAGATTGATGCGCAAAATTCGTAAAATCGAAAACTACATGTCAGAAAGATAGTTGTATTACTTAGGGAGATCGTATATCCATGAATTCCTATAGATCTGTTAGAATGGATGAAGGAGGTCAAGTGTCCTCCTCTCTAGCGATAATCCACACAATAGGACTGTAACGATGCTCCTCAAATCTTCAGGCCTACTCTTCGAGGAGGAGAAGGGGAGAGGAGAATAGGATGTGGCAACTAAGAAGCCCCAGCCTATGGGCCTTTAGTTTCATCCTGTTTATAGAGGCCCTTAGTTAACCCTAATGGATCCTGCCATATTGGGTATTAGATCTCTATCTAATTACGTAAGCCTCTTAGATTAGTGAGTCTCTACCGAATAATATCTTATTAGCTCTTATTGGATCTCATCCATGGGATCCAATAATTCAGGAGCTTATTGGATATCCAATAAGATAGGAGCTCCAACGGATATCTCATATTCGAACATTTACTCGTTGCAATACCTACTATATGTGTGTGATCCTCTAGGCCCAATATTGAGTTGGCCGTGAGTCATAATTATCAGAACTCCTGGCTCAGTAAATTATTATCTCTATGATAATTCACTTGATTCATCGATTGCGGACGTACTAGGCTACTACGCTGCAGTCCCCAGACTGTTGGGAAATCTTGGAGGCGGCATCATATGCGTAATGGAAGAACAGAAAACAAATCCCCAATTCTCAAAGATATGTTCGTCGTCATACGAAGATTGGTACACAAAATCAGGGAAATAAAAAACGTGTGAGATAGATTGTGTTACCTAGGGAGATACTCTAGGCCCAATATTGAGTTGGCGTGAGTCCATAATTATCAGAACTCCTGGCTCAGTAAATTATTATCTCTATGATAAATTCACTTGATTCATCGATTGCGGACGTACTAGGCTACTACGGCGCAGTCCCCAGACTGTTGGGAAATCTTGGAGGCGGCATCATATGCGTAATGGAAGAACAGAAACAAAATCCCCAATTCTCAAGATCTGTTCGTCGTCATACGAAGATTGTACACAAAATCAGGGAAATAAAAACGTGTGAGATAGATTGTGTTACCTAGGGAGATCGTATATTCTTGATCCCTACAATCTCTAGGAGAGGGTGAAGGAGGTTAAGTGCCCTCCTCTCTAGCGATAATCCACACAATAGGGTTGCGAGGACGCTCCTTAAAACTCAATGCTTGCTCTGAGGTGAAGATGAGGCGGAGAGGGTGGAGGAGAATAGAAGAGGCAAGCAAAAGGCTCTAGCCTATGAATCACTGATTCCCTCATATTTATAGAGGTCTCTTATCAACTTAACCCTAATGGATCCTCCCATATTGGGTATTAGATCTTCATCTAACTATCCAAGCCTCTTAGATTAGTGGATCTCTATCCAATAATCTCACATGGGCTCTTATTGGATCTCATCCATAGGATCCAATAGTTCAGGGGCTTATTGGATATCAAATAAGATAAAGGCTCCAACGGATATCTCACATCCGAACCTCTACTTTTCGCAATGCTTACCATATACATGTGACCCTCTAGGCCCAATATTGAGCTGGCCTTGAGTTGTACCTATCAGAACTCCTTCTGGCTTAGTGAATTATTATCTCCATAATAATTCAATCGACTCATCGACTACGGACATACTAGGCTACTACGCCGTAGTCCCCAAACGATATAGGGGAATCCAATCCATTGAACCTGTCTGTCCTTAGTTACCATGTACTTATAGTCCTTCATCCATCTAATATCCTAGAGACCGTATACTAAGCATGGTGCTATTAGACCCATACGGTTTCTACTTGAGTTTCGCTCTAATCGAATTCTCTCGGAAAATTCTTTCTCTCTCAATTCGAATAACTATGGCCATGGATTTGTCTAAGCAAGAACATATGAAACATTCCTTTTATGATACAGAGAGTGGATGATCCTTTGTCGACACTCAATATTCCTCGTATGGTTGGCTACCAATCCCGATAACCAATTGTACTAGATCTGGGATATCCAAACCTATATGTTTGGTATCAAAGAGTGGAGCACTTATATAAGACATCCTTTGTGTCTCAAGTCTAAGGACCAAATACACCATTGGGACTACGGAATCACTGTATGACAATATAGCATCATCAACCATTCAACATTCCGTAAGCGGATCAATGAGTGAACTCATTCTCCAATGAGCACATGTATTGTATCCCTAGTGTCCCCACACGAGCAATAATGAGACCAACTGTATCCATCATATGGACGGGTATATAGCACACCGATTTGTCCGGTTATCTCGATATCCCTCTCGAGTAACCTATGACCGTAATTATTTAGGATCTGTGTTTAAAGGCGAATCGGTCTTATTATTGTGATCTCATCACGATCCGATTCTTATTACATAGATCCAAAGATATCACTATATATATATATTTATATATGCAACAAGCAATATAAAGTGATAAATACCAAAATATAATAAGCAAAAAGATTGCATGTCAAGTCACACGTGCTATCACTCACATGATTGGCTTGCAGGGCACATATGACTAGCAATCTCCCACTTGACTTAAAGCAAATCACCTATATGTCTGATCCCCATTAGACCCTTGTGACACCCAAATACAATATGAGACAATGACTTTGTAAGTGGATCTGTAATGTTATCTTTGGATGGAACTCTTTCCACTACTATATCTTCTCGGGTCACGATCTTTTTGATCAGGTGGAACCTTCTCAGAACATGCTTAGATTTCTGATGAGACATGAGTTCCTTCGCTTGAGCAATCGCCCAATTGTTGTCGCAATATAAGGGAATCAACTCCTCGCTGCCTAGCACGACTCCCAAATCTGTGATGAACTTCTTCATCGAAACTCTCTCTTTTGCTCTCTTTGCTATAGCAATATACTCCACCTTGTGATTAAGTTAGTAGTAGTATCTTGCTTGGAACTCTTCCAGCACACTGCTCCTCCATTCAAGATGTACGTATACCCTGAATTCGACTTGTTATCATCAACATCGGATTGAAAATTTGAGTCCGTGTAGCCTTCAACCTTGAGGCTATTATCTCCAAATACTAGTAAAAGATTTTTAGTCCTTCTCAAGTACTTAAGGATACACTTTACTGCTTTCCAGTGCTCTAAGCCTGAATCCGCCTGATACCTGCTCGTGACACTCAAACCATGCACTATATCAGGCCTGGTACATAACATGATATACATGATAGACCCTATCGATGAGGCATAGGTTATCCTATCAATGTTCGCCCTTTCTTTATGAGTCTTTGGGGACATACTCATAGAAAGCGATATCCCATGTCTTATCGGCATGAGATATTTCTTGAAATTTTTTATGCTAAACCTTTTGACAATTGTGTCTATGTACCTAGACTAGGACAAACCAAGTATCCTCTTGGATATATTTCTATAGATCTGAATCCTCAAAATATAGGATGCTTCCCCTAAGTCTTTCATGGAGAAGTGTCTAGATAACCAAGTATTTACTATAGATAGCATTCTTGCATCATTCCCAATAGTCAGGATGTCATCCATATATAACACCAAGAAGGTGATAGTGCTCCCATTTACCTTCCTGTACATACAAGCCTCATCTTCGTTCTTAACGAAGTCATAAGATCTGATTGCCTTATCAAATCTTATATTCCAACTCCGGGAAGCTTACTTTAGTCCATAAATGGATCTAAGCAACCTACACACCTCATCTGGGCAGTCCTTGGATATGAATCCCTCAGGTTGTATCATATATACCTCGTCCTCGAGGTTACCATTGAGGAATGTAGTTTTCACGTCCATCTGTCAAATCTCATAATCATAGTAATATGCAATAGCCAATATAATTCGGATGGATTTTAGCATGGCTACGGGTGAGAATGTTTCGTCATAGTCAACACCTTGCCTTTGACGATACCCCCTTAGCCACTAGTCTTGCTTTATGAGTTCCTACCTTTCTATCCACTCCGATCTTTTTCTTAAAGATCTACTTACAACCGATGGGTATAATACCCTTCGGTGCATCAACTAAGTTCCAAACCTTATTAGAGTACATGGAATCTATCTCAAAATTCATGGCTTTTTGTAACTTTTCGGAGTCTATACTCATAATAGCCTCCTTGTAGGTTTGAGGATCAATATCATTAATATCCTCTCCTCTAATGTCCCACATATCTCTCAAGAGGATACGATACTTGTTGAATCTCGTATTTTAATGATGAAACCAATTGATAAGTGTTTATGATTTGATTTGCATTTTGGGTGACACAGGATGCTTCGATCAGGATGAGACAATTAAAGTAGGAAGAATCATGTTGGGCCGGAGGAAAACATGTCAGAAGATTGGATGTCGAGCCAGAGGAACGGTCGATGTATCGACAAAAGGCTTTAGGCCATGGATTCGGGTATAGGACCAAGAAGAGAGGATATTGCGCTAATGGATATCGGAGTTGTGGAAGTCAACTGGCTGATTAAGCAATAGATCGCAAGAGAGGACGATGCGTCGAAAAATCGGACGAAGCGTCAATAGACCAATGACATGCTGGACAACATGATTCATCCTTAGTAATAGTTGTCTAGATCGAAATGTGTTTTACATGTGTAGGATTAACTATGATAGCAAGGCATAAAGTAAATTAAGTCCTGGAGTCAAGAATGCGATTTGTTTGGGAGTTCGAGAGATTATCGGAAGTTCTGCTGGAACCAACCGAGAAGTCCTGGAGCTTGCCAAAGAAGCTCACCGGAACTCGCCAAGAAGATCATCGTGAAGTCTAGGAGCTTGCCAGGAGTCCGCTGGAACATTACTAAGAGATCGTCGGAAGTTCGCTAGAAGCTTACCAGAAGAAACTTGACTTATGGACTTGTTTAGCTTAGAAAATGTCTTAAAATTCGTAGTTAGCACATAATTGGGATTGGATTTTGGCCAACCCAATTAGGGGCTAGTTAGGCCCATGTAAGGACTGTGTTGGGCCTAATGAAAGGCCCAAACAGTGACCCAAGAGATGGCACCGTCGTGGCACGGTCTCCGAGACTATGTCAGGCGGTGGTATCACCCAGACACAGCCTCCGAGAGGCTGCAGATGATGGTACCGCCAGTCTAGGCGGTGGTATCGCCCAGCATAGCCTCCCAGGCGGTGGTACCGCCCAGCACATGTAGTGGTACTGCCTGTGCCTAGGAAACCTAAGATGAGATATTTTTAGGCTCCAAGTTTAAATCAACTTGAGGCCTATAAATATCCCTCTCATCCCTGGTTAACAAACACAAGCACAAAGAGTTTAAAAGTGAGAAAACGCTGTAGAAATCTCTTGAGAAATCCTCTCCTCTAGCATAAACTTAGAATTCTATTTAGAGAGGAGTGTGTGCTTGTAAAGGTTGTCTCCTAAACCTGTGAAAAGGAGAAGAGGGGTGTAAAAGGGTAGTTGATCTTCGCTCGTTGAAAGAAGATCGATAGTGAATGTCGGTAGCCTCGACGGAGGAGGAATCAGGAGTGGATGTAGGTCATGACGACCGAACCACTATAAAACTCAGTTTGCATTTCTATTTGTGCAATTCATCTTTACTACAAACTTACTTGCTTTACATCCACTACACTCTTCCGTATGCTTTCAAGTTAGTACCTTTACGAAATGGTTTTTCGTTGAAAAAATATTTAATCACAATGAAGTTTTGAACCGACGTGGTTTTACCGTTGCACTAATTCACTCCCCCCTCTTAGTGCTGATTACTTTCCTAATAGTTGGTATCAGAGCCTCGTGATTTTTCATTTGGTTTAACACCCAAGAGAAATGACTCTTTTCGACTTTCAAGAGAGTCACTCTCTCATTCATCCTCCCTTGTTCAATGGGATGGACTACATATATTGGAAAGCTCGAATGAGAGGTTTCTTGCTTTCGTTGGACTTGAATTTATAGAATATTATCGAAAGTGGTTTTCAAAAGTCTTTTACTTCAATGAAAGAATAGAATGATTTGGAGAAGAAATTTTTTTCCTTAAATGCTAGAGCTATGAACGCTCTATTTTGCGCTTTGGATAAAACTGAGTTTAATTGGGTTTCTATTTGCGAAACAGCTTTTGATATATGACCCATTCTCGAAATCACACATGACGATACAAATAGAGTAAAAGACTCTAAAATAAATCTTTTGATGTATGATTTTGAATTGTTTCATATGAAACCAAGCAAAACCATTGGAGACATGTACACCCGTTTTACGGATGTCGTCAATGGCTTAAAAGCACATGGTAAAAGTTTTTCGAATTTTAAACTTGTTAACAAAGTTTTACGTTCACTTTCTAAAATTTGGGATTCTAAAGTAACGACAGTACAAGAATCTAATAACTTGAACTATTTTCTCATTGAAGAACTGATTGGGTCTTTAATGACCTATGAAATGAATTGCATGGAACAAAACGAACTTTAGAACAACCTTCCAAAGAACAGGAAGGATTTCAGACTTAAAACAATCGAAGACCACTCGAGCATAAGCTCAAGTGATGGTGAACTTGAACTCCTCTATAAAATTTAAAAAGTTCATAAAACAAGAATTGAAGAACAAAAGTAATCTTAAAAAAAAAACACAACTACTTGTTATGAACACAAGAAGAAGGAAGCACTTTAGGACGAATCGAGCTCATCCGAAGATGAGGAGAAAATCAACAAAGACTAGGTGGCAAACTACGCCTTAACGGCTTTCGACGACGAGATAATCAAAATCCCCTTAATTTACTTTGAAATTATTTAATATTTTTCATGAATTATTTTTAATTTAGTTTAAGAAAATTATATAATTTTTAATTACATGTTTAATGATGTAATGAAAATGCAAAAATAAAATGAGATTATGCTTACTTTTCTAGTGATTATAAAAATTACATGTTTTATGATAAACAAACAAAATGATTTTGTTTGAAAATGCCTTATGCTCAATGAAACCATGAATATGCTTTATGTTTAATGATTTCTTTGGGTTGTATTCCTTATCATGATGAATGTTTTGAAAATAAATGTTTGTATCATGCTTGATGATTTTGATACATGAGGACCTGGTGTAATGATTTGAAATCATATGTTTTGAAATTATGTGTTACACTTTTTGATCTTGATGATTTTTTATCTTTCCGTTTTAAACGTTGATGCATGGTTTTGACATATGAACAAATATTTGGACATACTAATATAAAGTCAATCACACAAATTGAAACTAAGGAAGTTTAGATATCCTTAAGAATCATTCAACATTATGTTCAACGAAACCATGCTTGATGTCTTAATGAAAATGTAATGATGATTTGAAAACATGCTTAACGAGTTTATATTTCAAACTTATGCATGATAGTTTTTGCGATCTTTTGAAAGTTCTTTTTCGGTTTTAATGAATGATGCATGGATTTACCATAAAAGAAAAGAACATGCATGTATGAAATCAATCAATAAGTTGAAACAAAAAAGAGGAAAGTAATTTTCTTGAAAACCTCTCAAATCCCTACCTTATCGATTTTTCACTGAAAGATCAATAAAATTATTTATGTCATTTTGAATCTCTTGAAAGTAATTTTGAGATTTTGATGATTTTAACGATTTGAATTTAAATGAGTTTAATCAAAATCATAATCTTAATTTCTTGGAATTACTTGAGATTTTTTTTCTCTTCTTCTTAATCAAGATATCTTCTTTTTACCCTTACAAATTTTCTTGGTACTTTATTTAAAGAGGAGATTTATTATGTGAATCATGTCTTTTAGTGTTTACATGATTTTATCTTTCATTATATGATTTTTATAATTTCTTGTATTTATGAAGTATATCTCATCATCAAAATTTCTCTTGTTATTCTTTATGTGATGATTTAAAAATATTGATTTAATGCATGAAGTGATAAATGCTTAAAATTTTTAATATCTTCGTATCATGTGTGATATGCCCATAGTGATAATTTATTTTTGAGTATCATGCATAGAGTAAGGATGATATGTAAGGTTTTAAAATTATGTATATTTTAATTTGAAACTATTATGATGCAGAAACATATTGAAAAAAGATTGATATTTCAACTTTGTCATAATTTAAAAATTGATATAAAGAGTCTTCTCTTCTTTTTGATAATGACAAAGAGGGAGATAAAAGATGCTAGCTCGCATAATTCAAGAAGAAAGCAAAATTTTCACTTCTCAAAAGAGAAGAAAGAACTTGCTTATTGAACATCTTAAATTGTTAGCTTCCATGTTGTAAAATGATGTAACATTTTGTTAGCTTGCATTTTTGCAAAGGAATAAAAAATAATCGTACTTCTCAAAAGAGAAGAAATTGCTATCTTGAACATCACCGAGAATTGCTAGCTTGAAATCTTCTCAAGATGTAAAAATATGTTATCTTGCACATCGCAAAGAAAAGCAAAATTTTAAAATCTAAATTATTGCTAGCTTGTATGTTGCAAAACTTACTTTTTTTTTCAAACATTTGCTAGCTTGAACATTGCAAAACAAACATGCTAAACTTGCATATCTAGCAAAATTTACAAACTTGCAAAACTCAAATTTTTGCTAGCTTGCATGATAATAAAATTGTAGATTAAGATTTATTATGTAACGATTTGAACTTGTATTTCAAACACTTGAAAGTTATACTTCGCCTTTTTGTTGATGACAAAGGGGGAGAAGTATGATAATGTTATGCATGATGACATGTTACAAATATTCATGATGAAATTTGCAATGACTTAAATGTAGCTTGAATTCAAGGCTCTATCAATATGGAATATTGATAGGGGGAGTTAAGGTTAACTCGATTATCAATTGGTTGTCATCATCAGAAAGGGGGAGATTGTTGAATCTCGTATTTTGATGATGAAACCAATTAATAAATGTTTATGATTTGATTTACGTTTTGAGTGACATAGGATGCTTCGATCAGGATGAGACAATTAAAACAGGAAGAATTATATTGGGCCGGAGGAAAACATGTTAGAAAATTGGATGTCGAGCCGGAGGAACAGTCGATGTATCGACAGAAGGCTTTGAGCCATGGATTCAGGCATCGGGCCAAGAAGAGTGGATATTGCACCAAGGATATCGGAGTTATGGAGGTTAATTAGCCGATTGGGCAATTGGCCATAAGAGAGGACAATGCATCAAAGAATCGAACGAAGTGTCGATGGACCAATGACATGCAGGACAACATGATTCATGCTTAGTAATAATTGTCTAGATCGAAGTGTGTTTTACATGTGCAGGATTAACTACGATAGCAAGGCATAAAACAAAATGAAGTCCCGGAGTCAAGAACGTGATTTCGTTGGGAGTTTGAGAGTTCATTGGAAGTCTGGACATTCGTCGGAAGTTCTACCGAAACCAACTGAGAAGTCTTGGAGCTTTCTAAAGAAGCTCGTCGGAACTCACCAAGAAGATCATTGTGAAGTCCAGGAGCTTGCCGAGAGTCTGCTGGAACATTGTCGAGAGATCATCGGAAGCTCGCTGGAAGAAACTTGACTTACAGACTAGTTTAGCTTAGAAAATGTCTTAGGATTCGTAGTTAGCACATAATTGGGATTGGATTTGGGCCAACCCAATTAGGGGCAAGTTGGGCCCATGTAAGGACTGTGTTGGGCCTAATGAAAGGCCCAAATAGTGACCCAAGAGGTGGCACCATTATGGCACGATCTCCGAGACCGTGTTAAGCGGTGGGCGGTACCACCGCAGCCTCCGAGAGGCTGCGGGCGGTGGTACCACCAGACTGGGTGGTGGTACCACCAGACTGGGTGGTGGTACCGCCTAGTGCAATGTCAATGTCAAATTGACACTAGTGGTGGTACCGCCCAGCACAGGTGGTGGTATTGCCCGTGCCTAGGAAATCCGGAATGAGATATTTTTAGGCTCCAAGTTTGAATCAAATTGAGGCCTATAAATACCTCTCTTATCCCTGGTTAACAAACACAAGAATAGAGAGTTTAAAGGTGAGAAAAAGTTGTAGAAATCTCTTGAGAAATCCCCTCCTCTAGCATTAACTTAGAATTCTGTTTAGAGAGGCGTGTGTGCTTGTAAAGGTTGTCTCCTAACTTGTGAAAAGGAGAATAGGGGTGTAAAAGGGTAGTTGATCTTTGCTCGTTCAAAGAAGATCGATAGTGGATGCCGGTGGCCTCGACGGAGGAGGAATTGGGAGTGGATGTAGGTCACAAAGACCGAACCACTATAAAACTTGGTTTGCATTTCTATTTGTGTAATTTATCTTTACTGCAAACTTACTTGCTTTACATCCACTACGCTCTTCCATGCGCTTTCAAGTTATTACCTTTACAAAATGGTTTTTCGTCAGAAACAGATTTAATCGCAATGAAGTTTTTAACCGACATGGTTTTACCGCTGCACTAATTCACCCCCCCTCTTAGTGCTAATTGCTTTCCTAACAATACTCTGCCGGACCTACGTAAAGTTGGAACTTGTGTTAGGTACCTGAATAGACTCGGGCTGTAGAGTGGTGCTTAAGTTAGGTTTTCCAACTTCGCTCAACTCCATCATACTCCCACTATCTCCGCTAAGAATGTGTTTCTTCTCAAGGAACATCGCTTTCTTAGCTATAAAGACCTTTTGATCCTCGAGATGATATAAATAATACCTATAAGTTTCCTTGGGATATCCCATGAACTCGCACCGCTTTGTTCTCGATTCCAATTTATTGGGGTTATGTCTTTTAACATGGGCAGGGCAGCCCCAAATCTTAACTACCTTAAGATTGCGCTTTTTCCCTTTCCATATCTCATATGATGTAGACATTACCGACTTAGTTGGAACTCTGTTCAGAAGGTAAACTACGGTCTCTAAGGTATATCCCTAGAATGAGATAGGTAGGTCAGTGAAACTCATCATGGATCGTACCATGTCTAATAGTGTACGATTTATCCTTTCAGATACACCATTGAGCTGAGATGTATAAGGAGGTGTCCATTAAGATAGAATCTTATGGTCCTTGAGGAACTGGGTAAACTCTGTACTTAAGTACTCACCTCCTCGATCTGATCGAAGAGTCTTGATGCTCTTTTCAGTTTGGTTCTCCACTTCATTCTTATACTTTCTGAATTTCTTAAAGTCTTTAGACTTGTACTTTATTAATTACACATGTCTATACCTTGAGAAATCATCAATAAAGGTAATGAAGTAGGAGTAATTACCAATGACATGAGTTGACATGGGTCCACATACATCAATCACTATGTATGAGTTCTAGTAGCTCAGTGGCTCTTTCTCCAGATTCATTAAATGGAGAGTTGGTCAGTTTTCCACTAAGGCAAGGCTCCCAAGTTAAATGGATCTAGATATCCATTCTTTAACAACTTTTGAATCCTTCCCTCATGGATGTGACGTAGCCTACAATACCACAGGCATGCACTATTCACCTCATCTCGTTTCCTCTTAGACACATTTTCATTCATGATATGTGGAGTAGTGTTTAGCATAAACAAACCATTATGCAATGTTCCTCTCATGATGATCTCATCATCAAATAATATTGAACAACTATTGTTCTTAAAAACTAATTTATATCAACTAACTATCAAACATGAAATGAAAATTATATTTTTGATAATAGAAGTAACAAAATAACATGCATCCAATGCAATAATAGCTCCACCAAGCAAATGTAGGGTGACCTCGCCAACAGCTACTGTAGTAACTTTTGCTCCATTGCCCATCTTGAGGTCCATCTCACCTCTCGCCAATCTCCTAGGCCTTGCCAGAACCTGCAACGAATTACAAATATGATAAGTACTACAAGTATCCAATACTCATGTGTTATCATAAGAGTCTGACAAATGAAGACTAACCATGAATATATCTGAAGCTTCTCTAAGCTTTTGTTTCGCCATCTCTTCAAGGTACTCTTTGTAGTTTCTCTTCCAATGCCCATCTTTTCCGCAGTTGAAGTATTGGCCTTTGTCCTTTGCCGGTTCTTTCTTAGCAACCTTTGCTTTACCTAGTCTGCCCTTACCCTTGCTCTTCTTAAGGGACTTTTCTACTTTCCTTTTCTTTCTAATCTCACTAGTATAGAGAACTAGCTTCTCTTTCTTGATAGTGCTCTTTGCCTCCCTCAACATATTAAGGAGCTCCGAGAGAGTCACCTCAAGCTTGTTCTTATTAAAATTTATTATGAATTGTGAAAAAGAATCTGGTAGGGACTGAAGCACAAGATCTATACATAGGTTATCCTTTAGGACCATTCATAGACTTGTGAGTTTCTCTATCCACTCAATCATCTTTAGGACATGGTTTTGAATCGGTGTCCCCTTAGTCATCTTAGCATGGAATATTCTATTGGATATCTTATATCGTTGAGTCCTTCCCTGTTCCTCAAATCGTTTGCGGATATGTAGGAGAATGGAGCCCAACATGATATCTTATATTCTATTGGATATCTTATATCGGTGTCCCCTTAGTTATCTTTTCATGCTGTCTCTGTAACTCAAGAGTCATGGAGCCCAACATGTCACACTAAGCAAGAGTGGAGTCATCAATATACTTTACATAGCGAGTGATCTCATTCTCGTTTGCCCCTTTCTCGGGCGTAGGCATCACTGTATCAAGGACATACACGATTTTCTCCACTGTGAGAACAATTCTCAAGTTGCGGAGCCAATTCATATAATTTGGACCAGTAAGGCGGTTGACATCAAGTATGCCATATAAGGATTTAAAGCGACATTTTCTGAAAATAAAGATGCAGCAGAAATAAATAACATACAGATTTTGTAGAAAATAAATAATCAAGATATAGACTTCTATCTTAATATGCTCCCACTATTTTATTGGTGAGTCACGCAATACACCCTTAGCACATGAAATATGTCTTTGGCAGACTTATAGTGGGAATTAGGATTCAATCAGCGTCTTAGTGCAACCTTGAGAGACTTGACCAATCACACTAAGCCCAAAAGAAGACAACTCTTACCGATCACAACTTCTTGTGATTCTCGTCCTATTCGGCCTCCGAATCACCATGGTCTTGATGGACTCGACCAAGATTAGTCTGATTCGATAATATACTCTCGAGGGACTCGACTAAGCATACCATGTCCTTAGATCACTGGTGACATCTCTATGTCGTAGGCAAGATAGCGAATCACGATATAGGTGAGCCTCGAGGGACTCGACCAACTCAACCTACACCGAGAATCGGTCCCTACCTGTAACAATGGAAGGTCACGTGGGTCAATCTAATTGCCTTACGTTTACCGACTTAATATTATCGAGAGACGAGTTTCTATGATTTGGTCTCCTAATATGACATGTCACACACACACACACACACACAGTGTAAACAATCACACATCATATGAGCAATTACACTAGATGATCATGGACCACAACCTAATATGATCAGGCCTAAGCCAATAGGCCTAATCACTAATATCAAGATCTATGGGTGTAGCGATGCATCTCCATACCCTGTGATCGTCCATCTCGTCCTCGTCGGTTTTGTCGGCATCTCGAAGCATCTCCATATATCACGATCGTCCATCTCGTTGGTCCCATTATCGCATCCATGCTCCCGCTGCACCTCGTGTGATTACAACTTAATCATAGGCACGAAGGCCCGATAATAAATGAGAAATATAATAGAGGCTTGCAGGCCCCAATAATAATAATCATAAGTACACACGTCACACGGTCTATGATTATCCGTCCACACATCATACATCATATGTATAAATCAACATCATATAGGACTACTAGATAATAATAAAATAATAATCATTTTAATATTTTAATTAGTTCATATTTTATGAAATTAGAGATATGTAGGGAATTTTCTTAATTCTGAGGGGTATTTTAATAATTTGGACAAAAAGGATAGACTTGAAATTTCTAAACTTTTGAGGGGCAAAATTATCCTTTTACTCGACAACCCTAACCCTCTTACATGTTGTGTTGCCGTCGCCGCCACCTTGTCAGCGACGACCACTGTAGGGGGTGGGGTGTGGCGCCCTTTCCCGTGGGTGGCTCGCCTACGGGCGGCGCCGCCCTTGCAGGTGGGCGCCACTACGGGCGCAACACCCGCAAGAGCCATTGCCCCACGGTGCCTTTACCCTCTCAATTGTTGCGTTGCA
>CM017190.1:12007937-12265437 GCA_004837865.1 Musa balbisiana | reverse complement strand
GGAAGCACTGACTTTTGTCCTTTACTGGGTCTTTTTTTGTAATCTTTGCTTTACCCGATCTACCCTTGCCCTTGCCCTTCTTAAGGGATTTTTCTGCCTTCCTTTTCTTTCTGGTCTCACCAGCATAGAGAATTGGCTTCTCTTTCTTGATGGTGCTCTCTGCCTCCCTCAACATATTGAGGAGCTCAGGAAGAATCATCTCAAGCTTGTTCATATTAAAATTCATTATGAATTGAGAAAAGGAATCTAGTAGGGACTGAAGTATAAGATCTACATACATGTTATCCTCTAGGACCATTCCTAGACTTGTGAGTTTTTTTATCCACTCAATCTTCTTAAGGATATAGTTCTGAACCGGTGTCCCCTTAGTTATCCTAACATGAAAGAGACTCTTGGATATCTCATGTCATTGAGTCCTTCCTTGTTCCTCAAATAATTTTTGGAGATACAGGATAATGGATCTGACATCCATCTTTTCATGTTGTCTCTGTAACTTAGGAGTCATGGAGCCCAACATGTAACACTGAGCAAGAGTGGAGTCATCTATATACTTCATGTCCTTGTCTCTTCCTCGAGCGTAGGCAACATTGTATCAAGGACATATGCGATTTTCTTCACCGTGAGAATGATTCTCAGGTTGTGGAGCCAATCGATATAATTTGGACCAGTGAGGTGGTTGACATCAAGTATGTCACGTAAGGGATGTAAATGTGACATATTTCTAAAAATGAAGATATAACAGAAATAAATATATGCAGATTTTGAAAAAATAACAATTAAGATAAAGACTTCTATCTTAATCTACTCCTAATATTTTCTCGTGAATCACACAACTCCCTTCGATATATGAATCGGAGACCCTTATTAGATCTCTAGTGGGGATCGAGATTCATCGACGTCTTAATGGAACCTCAAGTGACTTGACCAATTAACTTATAAGGGCAACTCTTACCAATAATAACTCCTTGTGATTCTCATCCTGTTCAGTCTCCGAACCACCATGGCCTCGAGTGACTCGACCAATTATGGTGTTCAGTTAAGACATCACCATCGTTACAAAATGAGTTTGATTCAATAATATGTCCTCAAGTGACTCGACCAAGCATACCATGTCCTCAGGTCACCGATGATATTTTTATGTCATAGGCAAGATAGCGAATCGTGAATAAGCATACCATGTCCTCAAGTCACCGATGACATCTCTATGTCATAGGCAAGATAGCAAATCGTGAAATAGGTGAGCCTCGAGTGACTCGACCAAGCATACCATGTCCTCAAGTCACCGATGACATCTCTATGTCATAGGCAAGATAGCAAATCGTGAAATAGGTGAGCCTCGAGTGACTCGACCAATTATGGTGTTCAGTTAAGACATCACCATCGTTACAAAATGAGTTTGATTCAATAATATGTCCTCGAGTGACTCGACCAAGCATACCATGTCCTCAAGTCACCGATGACATCTCTATGTCATAGGCAAGATAGCAAATCGTGAAATAGGTGAGCCTCGAGTGATTTGACCAATTCAACCTATGTCGGGAATCAGTCCCTACCTATAACGATGGAAGGCCACATGGGTCAATCCAATTGCCTTATGTTTACCTACTTAAGATTATAAAGAGAGGGAATTTTTTAATTTGGTCTCTTAACATGATGTGTCATGCGCGCGTGCGAGCGCACGCGCGCACACACACACACAGATATATATATATATATATATATATATATATATATATATATATATATCTGGTAGGTGTACAAGTAATCACACATCATATGAGTAATCACACCTAGATGATCATGGACGACACCCTAATGTGATTAAGCCCGAGCTAGTGGGCCTTGTCACTCACATCAAGATCTATGTGTGCGGTGGTGCATCTTCATGTCCTGTGATCATCCATCTCGTCATGTTAGTTCCGTTGGCATCTCCATGAGTTTGATTCGACAATATGCCTTCGAGTGACTCGACCAAGCATACCATGTCCTCAAGTCACCGATGACATCTCTATGTCATAGGCAAGATAGCAAATCGTGAAATAGGTGAGCCTCGAGTGATTTGACCAATTCAACCTATGTCGGGAATCAGTCCCTACCTATAACGATGGAAGGCCACATGGGTCAATCCAATTGCCTTATGTTTACCTACTTAAGATTATAAAGAGAGCACGATATATATATAATATATATATATATATATATATATATATATCTGGTAGGTGTACAAGTAATCACACATCATATGAGTAATCACACCTAGATGATTATAGACGACACCCTAATGTGATAAGCCCGAGCTAGTGGGCCTTGTCACTCACATCAAGATCTATGTGTGCGGTGGTGCATCTTCATGTCCTGTGATCATCCATCTCGTCATGTTAGTTCCGTTGGCATCTCCATGAGTTTGATTCGACAATATGCCTTCGAGTGACTCGACCAAGCATACCATGTCCTCAAGTCACCGATGACATCTCTATGTCATAGGCAAGATAGCAAATCGTGAAATAGGTGAGCCTCGAGTGACTTGACCAACTCAACCTACGTCGGGAATCGGTCCCTACCTATAACGATGGAAGGCCACATGGGTCAATCCAATTGCCTTATGTTTACCGACTTAAGATTATAAAGAGAGGAAATTTTTTTATTTGGTCTCCTAACATGATATGTCACACACATACATATTTAATATATATCTACATCGCATGCACGCGCGAGTAGGTGTACAAGTAATCGTACATCACATGAGTAATCACACCTAGATGATCATGGACGACACCCTAATGTGATTAAGCCCGAGCTAGTGGGCCTAATCACTCACATCAAGATCTATGTATGTGGTGGTGTATCTCCATGTCTTGTGATCGTCCATCTCGTCATCATAAATTCCGTTGGCATCTTAACGCATCTTCATACATCACAATCTTCCATCTCGACCTCGTGGGTCCCGTTATTGCTTTCATACTCCCACTGCACCTCCTCATTACAACTTAATCATAGGCACGTAAATCCGACAATAAACGAGAAATAAATAAGAGGCTCTTAGGCCTCAATAATAATAATCACAAGTACACATCACATGGTCCATGATCATTCGTCCACATCTCATACATCACATGTATATAACATCATCATGTAGGACTACTAGATGATGATGATGATGATGATGATGGATAATTAAACTTTTTAATTAATTAATATTTTTTGAAATAAGGGACATGTAGAGAATTTTTTGAATTGTGAGGGGTATTTTCATAATTTGGATAAAAGGACAAAACTAGAATTTCTCAAATTCACAAGGGTAAAACTATCTTTTTGCCCAAAACCCTAACCCTCCTCATCTCCTACTGCTTGCTGCGGTCACCGCCACCTTGCCGGTGGCGGCCCTTTGCGGCGGCGTCGGGGGCGCCGCCCATGCTTGTGGGCAGTTCGCTTGTGGGTGGGCACCCTTGTGGGTGGCGCCGCCTCTACGGGCCCTACCGCCCTTGCGGGCAGTTTTGCCCGCTGGCGTAGCTCCCGAAGGTGTTGCCTCGACACCACAGGCGCCTCTATTGGGGCTCGCACGCGAGCATAGTAGTGGCGAGCCCCACCCTTGTGGGTGGCTCGTCTGCGGGCCCAACATCCGCTGGTGTCGCCCGTGCACAAGCGGTTGTCGCTGCAGCAGCCCATCGGCCTCCAGTTAAGAGCCTACATGTAGATGGCAACATTGCCATCTACGAGGGCAGCAAGAGCAACAACAGTTGTTACCCTTTCTCGCTTTTGCATCAACAATTTTGATGTCAAAAGTTTCTCCAAAACACAACACGCGTAGTTCAAAACCAATCTTTCACACGAACAACCTGGCTTTGATACTACTATTGGGAAATCTTGGGGCGACATCATATGCACAACGGAAGAATAGAAAATAAAAATTCTAAATTTCCCAAAAGGTATTCATCGTCGTACGAAGATTGGTGTGTAAAAAATTACGATACAGAAAACCACGCGTGAGACAGATAGTTGTGTTGCCTAGGGAGATCGTATATCCCTGAATCCCTATAGATCTGTTAGCGTAGAGGAAGGAGGTCAAGCATCCTCCCTAGTGGTGATCCACAGGGCTGCAATGATGCTCCTCTAATCTCCAGGCATGCTCTCTAAGAAGGAGAAGGGGAGAGGAGAATAGGATGTGGCAACTAAGAAGCCTCAACCTATGAGTCTTTAGTTCCCTCCCATTTATAGAGGCCCATAGTTAACTCTAATGGATCCTACCCTATTGGGTACTAGATCTCCATCCAATTACCCAAGCCTTTTAGATTAGTGGGTCTCTACTTAATAATCTTTTATTAGCTCTTATTGGATCTCATCCATTGGATCCAATAATTTAGGGGCTTATTGGATATCCAATAAGATAGTGGCTTCAACGGATATCTCATATTTGAATCTCTACTCGTCACTATACTTACCATATGTGTGTGACCCTCTAAGCCCAATATCGAGCTGGTCGTGAGTCATAAATATCAGAACTCCTTTTGGCTCAATGAATTATTATCTCCAAAATAATTCACTCGACTCATCGACTACAGACGTACTAGGCCACTATGCCTCAGTCCCTAAACAATACAGGGGAATCTAATCCTTTGGACCTATCTATCCTTAGTTACCGTGTACCTATAGTCTCTCATCCATCTAATATCCCAAAGATCATATATTGGGCATGATGTTGTCAGGCCCATATGATTTCTCCTCGAGTCTCACTATAATCGGATTCTTCGAGAGAACTCTTTTTCTCTCAATCCGAATGACCTTGGCTAAGGATTTGTTTGAGTAAGAATATATAGGATATTTCTCTCATGATATCGAGAACGGGTGATAATCTATTGACACTCAATAGCCCTCGTAAGGTTGGCTATCACTCCCAATAACCGATTGTACTAGATTTGAAACTTCTAAACCTATAAGTCCGATTTTAAAGAGTGGAGTACTCATATAGGGCATCCTTGGTGTCTTAAGTCTAAGGACCAGATATACTACTAGGACTACGGAATCGCTGTCTAACAATAAGGCATCATCAACCATCTAGTATTCTGTGAGCGGATCAATCAGTGAACTCATTCTCTAATGAGCACCTATACTATATCCTTAGTGTCCCCACACGAGTAGCTATGAGACTAGTTGCTTCCATCATATCGACAGGTATACAACACATCAATTTGTCCGGTTATCTCGATGTCCTTCTCGAGTAACTTATGACTAGGATTATTTAAGGTATGTGTTTAAAGGTGAATCAGTCTCATTATCATAATCTCATCATGATCTGATTCTCATTACACAAATCTACGAACATCACAATATATATTCTTATATGCAATAAGCAATATAAAGTGATAAAAATGTCAAAATATAATAAGCAAAAAGAATGTGTATTGTGTCACACATGCCATCACTCACATGATTAGCTTGTAGGGCACTTATGACTTGTAGATCATCATATCGAGTTGGAACCAGGAGTGAAGCATCCAGTGAGACCACCTTACCGCATGTCCCTCCAGAGTTGATAGAGCTCAAAAAGTAGTTAGATGAATTGCTAAGCGATGGTCTTTTCTGTAGTTCCAAAGCACCATTCGGAGCTTCTATTCTCTTCCAAAAGAAATAAGATGGGAGCCTCTGACTATGTATTGATTATCGAGCTCTCAACAAAGTGATGGTGAAAAATAAGTATCCTATCTCGCTCATCGCGAATTTATTTGATCAATTGAGTAAAGCAAAGTATTTCTCCAAACTCGACTTCTGATCGGGGTACTAGCAGGTGCGCATTGCTAAAGGCAACAAAGCGAAGACTACTTGCGTGACTAGGTATAAAGTGTTTGAGTTCTTGGTAATGCCTTTCAACTTAACCAACGTTCCGACCATGTTCTACACTCTTATGAACCAACTATTCAAAGAGTATTTAGATAAGTTTGTAGTTGTCTACTTGGACGATATCGTCATCTATAGCCAAATGCTCGAGGAGCATATCGAGCACCTTCAAACAAATTTCAAGGTTCTTAGGGAGAACACTTTGTTCGTGAAAAGGGAGAAGTGCTACTTTGCTTAGACGGAGATCTTATTTTTAGGACATCAAATCGGTGATAATTCCATTCGAATGGACAAATTAAAGGTGCAAGCTATTGCGAAATGATGAACTCAAAAGAATGTGCCAGAGCTGAAATCCTTCTTTGGTTTCGTCAACTACTATCGGTGCTTTATAGCTGGGTATTCGAAGCACACAACTCCACTAACGGAGTTGTTAAAGAAGGAGCAACCTTGGAGATGATCTGACAAATGTGAAGCGACATTTCAAGATCTAAAGGCTGTTGTGTTGGAAGAATCAGTGCTCAAATTACCGGACCATGGGGAGCCTTTTGAAGTCCATACAGATGCTTCAAACTTTGTTATTGGGGGAGTACTCATGTAGGAGGGTCATCCGATGGCCTACGAGAGCGGCAAGCCCAATGAGACCGAGCGACGGTATCTGATGCATAAGAAGGAGATGACAGCGGTGGTCCACTTTCTACGAGTTTGGCGGCACTACCTTCTCGGATCGCGATTTGTGCTGAGGACAGACATTACTTTGAGCTATTTCCAAACTCAAAAGAAACTCTCCCCAAAACAAGCACGATGGCAAGACTTCATGGTTGAGTTTGATATGGCAATAGAGTACAAGCCCGAAAAAGCTAATGTCGTGGTTGATGCATTGAGCTGGAAAGTGGAATGAGTAAATGCCATACAATTGGAGGGAAAAGGCCAAGCAAGTCAGTTGCACTCCAACTTCCTTTCCAAGATCAGGGATGGACTGTACATTGATCCCCAGGTAGTAACCCTGATGTAACTAATCAAAGAAGGTAAAACATGATAATTTTGGGTCAAGGAGGGATTTTTCTACACCAAAGGGAATAGGGTTTATGTCCCTCGAGTGGACAATTTGAGGTGTGAACTCTTGAGAGAGTGTCACGATTCCCTTTGGACAAGACATCCAAGCATTCATCGAACAATGGCTCTCGTGGAGAGGGCCTTCTACTGGCTGTGGAGGAATATGTTTGAACGTGCCTTACTTGCTAATAAGACAAGGTGGAGTAATATAAGCCAGTAGGACTTTTGGAGCTATTGCCCGTACCAGAAAGGCCGTGGGAGAGTATTTCCTTGGACTTCATATCAAGCTTGCCAGTAATAGAGGGGACTTAGATCAATACTCATGGTGGTCGATCGATTTTCAAAGTATGCAACTTTTATCGCTGCACCTCTACAATGTTCAGTAGAGGAGGCGGCCAAGTTGATGATGAAAAATGTGGTGAAGTATTGGGGAGTCCTACACAATATTATCAGTGATCAAGACGCTTAGTTCCTAGGACGATTCTGGATCGAGCTATTCAAATTGCTGAGGTTTAAGTTATATTTCTCCGCAAGCCTCCACCCTCAAACGGATAGCAAACCAAAAGGATAAACTCGCTCCTTGAGCAATACCTTCGACACCATATGAGTGCCAATCAATGAGATTGGGTGAAACTGTTAGACATAGCCTAATTCTTATACAACTTGTAGCGGAGCTTTGTATCCAACAAGAGCCCCTTCAAGATCATTACAGATAACAATTATCGACTCCTCACATATTGGCTATCGGGTATACTGGGAGTAGTCCGTCATCATATCACTTTGCAAGAGAATGGCACCAAAATGCAGATATTGCGCGAGCTTACTTAGAGAAGGTGACCAAAAAGATAAAGAAGTGGGCCGTCTTAGGAAGATGACCACAAGAGTTCAAAGTCGGCGATTTGGTGTTGGTGAAGCTCCAACCAGTATCACTCCATTTCTTTAGGCACAAAGTACACAAAGGATTAGTGCGCAAGTATGAAAGGCCCTTCCCAATTATCAGTAGGGTGGGCAACGTCCCCTACAAGTTGCAGTTGCCGGTGTGGCTCAAAATTCATAATGTTTTTCATGCTAGCAACTTAAAAGCCTACCATTCAGATCCGCAAGATGCTTCCTGAAGTGTTCCAACTTGGCTATCTCCCACCAGAGCCTCTAACGAGATGTGAGTTGAAACCATTTTAGTGGATCGCAAGATAAAGCTACCCAATAAAGTTGAGCAGACCTAGTACTTGGTAAAGTAGTGAAAGCTTCCTCGAACCGAAGCCAGTTGGGAGCTAGAAGACACCCTATGACATGAAGAAGCAGTCATCAACAATTACCAACAAGCGTCGACGAGGGCGTCGACAATTTAAGTGGGCGAGAATGTCACGAACGGTCTGTTAGGATCCTTTTAATTTTCCTTTTATTTTTGCGTATTTATTAAGTCTGTTATTTTAACTAAAGTTGGAACTCTATAAATAGGGATGTAACTGCTTCTTTTCGCATCAAGGAAAAATACTATTTTATCTTTTGACAAACCATAGGAGGTCGATCCCCTCGAAGCGATCAAGGAGGGCCGATCCCCTCGAAGCGATCAAGGAGGTCGATCCCCTCGAAGTGATCATCCCTTTCTCTTCTTCTTTTTTACGATAAGACTGTAGGGTCTTATCAATTGGTATCAGAGCAGCGATCCTTGGCGTTCTCGCTGCAACGTTAAAAAAAAAAAAAAGAAAGAAAGAAAGTGGGTTGTTACCCCAGTGGCCACCGGGAAGGGTTCCCTGCTTCCCTTCTTCCCCACTGCCGCCCCTGCTCTCCGGTAGGCCGCGCCCTCCCTTGTTGCCTCCTTTCCACCACCGACGTTGATTCCCGGCCAATCGACCAACACCGTCGCTGCCCCCCAATCGGCGACCTCTCCTCCTCGCTTCCCCATCTCGCTCGAGCCAGAAGGACCATTGGCGCCGTCTCCCTGCCAGCGGACCACCCCTTCGTCGTTGATGCTCTCGGCGACGCTGCCCTAAATTCTCTGCCACCGTGCCCCCCCCCCCGGGTCGCAGCCGCAGCCGCCGGTTGCCCCCCTCCTCACGGCGACCGAAACAGGGCAACTCACCGCTGCTGCCCTTGTTTCCAACCGCGCCTCCACCGGTTGACCCATCACCGCTGCGGGCCACCGTGCGACGACCGCCGCTCGCCTCCCAGCCGCCGCTCCACCTTGCTCTGCATCCTCTGTAACCGAAACAGAGCACAGGCTGTTCACCTTGCTCTACCCTTGTTTTCAACCACGCCGCTCCACCGTGGGTTCCCTTGCTGCTGCCGGCTGTTACCACCGTCGTTGCTACTGCCCAGCTACTGTGCAGATGCCCTTGACTAAACATCAGAAACAAGAACTGGGGATTATCAATTTGCAATTGTATGCAATGGCTGCCGATAACTCAGTGAAGGCACAAATGGAAGCATTGAAAACCAGAATTGAAAATCGGCTACAAGAAACTCTTCATGATTTCAAAAAGAGTTTGTTGGAGCACTTTAGCGGGTTTCAACAAGATGGGAGCTCAAGTTCTCCGCTGAATAGATCGAGAGATATAGGAAAAGGGCCCCAGGATGGTGACACATACTACCCACGCATCAGGGTAGAATTTCCACGATGGGAAGATGGGGATCCGACCAGTTGGATCTCTAGGGCGGAAATTTTTTTTCGTTTTCACAGAACCCCAGAAGAATCCAAGGTAGAAGTGGCCTCAATCTAGCTTGATGGAGATGCAATCCAGTGGTATGATTGGTACGAAATTTGCCACGGAATTCCTTCTTGGGAACAGTTTAAAAGAGGACTTCTTATTCGCTTTGGACCATCCGAATATGAGAATGTTGATGGCCAACTCGTTAAAATTCGGATGACTTCTACAGTGTTGGAATATCAAAGTAGATTTGAACGATTGTCCAACCAAGCTAGAGATTGGTCAGGACGACAACTTATGGGTACATTTATTGAAGGGCTTATTCCCGAGATCCGATGTGAGGTTAAGGCTCGTCAACCCCGCACTATGATGGCTGCGATTTCATTTGCACGCCTACATGAAGAAAAAATTGGTGTGGAATATCGTCGAAACAAAGGTGTTAATAAACAGGTGATTAGCAGGCAACCTACCTCATCTACTCCTAGTCGAAACCATAACACTAGTAGACTAACCCGAGAAGAACTCAAAGAAAGGTTAGCAAAGGGTTTGTGCTGGCATTGCGATGAAAAGTGGAGTAAGGAGCATCGATGCAAACAAGGAAGGCTTTTGATGATTGAACCGATCGAGGAGGAACCAGAAGTAGAAGTATCGGATTCTGATCATGAAGAAGTGGAAACTAATGATGATGTTGAAGCCGTCACACATACAGTACATGCATTGGCTGGCTACTCTAATCCACAAACCATGAAAATTAGGGGAACTCTGAAACACCAGTCTGTCACTGTTTTAATTGATACAGGTAGCACCAATAATTTTATGGATAGGAAAGTTGCAGCCCGATTAGCTTACCATATCGAATGTTGTGACAAATTTGAAGTCAAGGTAGCCGATGGACGGATTTTAACCTGTGACAGCAAGTGCTCAAAGATAAAACTAATGTTGCAAGGCCAAGAATTATTTGTGGATTTCTTTTTATTGCCCTTGGAAGACTATGAAGTGGTGCTCGGAATTGAATGACTATCAACCCTAGGTGATGTCTCCTGGAATTTTTATAAACTGATTATGAAGTTCTTTATTAATGGAAGACAGGTGACTCTCCAAGGAAGACGTGGAGGTAAAGTTACAACTATCACTAGCCATCGGATGGAGCGGGTCCTTCGGAAGACACACACTAGATTTTTGGTGCAATTGCATAACATTGAAAAGGAAATGACATCGAACATTCCGGCTGGAAATATTGAATCTTTGCTAGCCAAGTTTGCAGATATATTTGCAGAGCCACACGGACTTCCACCTCTTAGATGTCATAATCATCGGATCCCATTGTTACCCGAGAAGGCACCAACCAATGTCCGACCCTATAGATATCCACATTTCCAAAAGGTAGAGATAGAGAGGATTGTCACAGAGATGCTCAAAACAGGAGTTATACGAGCTAGTGTTAGCCCATATTCTTCCCCAATCTTACTAGTCAGAAAGAAGGTTGGCTCATGGTGGATGTGTGTCGACTATCGTACACTTAACAACATTACAGTGAAGGATAAATATCCTATTCCAGTAGTGGATGAACTGTTGGACGAATTGGGAGGAGCTCAAGTCTTCACTAAATTGGACCTACGATCGGGTTATCATCAAATCAGAGTACATGAAAGGGATGTTCAGAAAACTACCTTCAGGACACATAATGGCCATTATGAGTTTCTAGTAATGCCTTTTGGGTTAACCAATGCGCCCTCTACCTTCTAGAGTTTAATGAATGATATATTTCGGGCTCATCTCTGTAAGTTTGTTTTGGTTTTCTTTGATGATATTTTAATATACAGTCATTCCTTAGAAAGTCATTTATTACATTTACGAATTGTCTTTAATATTCTTCGTGAGCATGGTCTTTTTGTCAAGAGATCCAAATGTAATTTTGGGCAATCTGAGGTTGAGTACCTTGGCCATATCATATCTCAAAGGGGTGTTGCAGTTGATCCTTCAAAAATCCAAGTGATGACAGATTGGCCAATTCCAAAGTTAATCAAAGCCTTAAGGGGGTTCTTGGGACTAACAGGCTATTATCGAAAGTTTGTGAAGAATTATGGCAAAATTAGTGCCCCCTTGATGTCACTTCTAAAGAAAAATGCATTCAGATGGTCAGAAGAGGCAACTCATGCATTTCAAACCTTGAAAATTGTAATGACTACTACACCTGTGCTTGCTCTACCCGATTTTAATAAGATGTTTGTGATTGAATTTGATGCTTCTGGAGCTGGAATAGGGGCTGTCTTAATGCAGGAAGGTTGGCCTATCGCTTATGCTAGTAAGGCTCTTTCCCCTTCCCATTTGAGTTCATCTATTTATGACAAAGAGATGCTAGCCATAATACATGCAATCACAAAATGGAGGCCCTACCTAATTGGTCGACGGTTTCAAATACGCACTGATCACAAAAGCCTCAAATATTTTCTAGAGCAAAAGATTTCTTCTCCAGAGCAGCAGAAATGGGTCACAAAGCTACTGGGATTCGATTATGAGATCGTTTATAAAAAGGGGAGTGAGAATTTAGTAGCAGATGCCCTCTCACGCCTTCCAAAACAAGCTGAACTAGTAGCTATTTCTATTCCTATTTGCGAGACTTTGGAAGTTATCAGAAGGGAATGGTCAAATAATCCTGAGATCCAAAACATCTGAATGTGATGTTTGCCAACGTCACAAAAGTGAGACAGTAGCCACCCTAGGCTTACTACAGCCCCTTCCTATTCCTGATGCTACTTGGACCGATATATCTATGAATTTCATTGACAGTCTCCCATCATCTCAAGGAAAGAGTACTATACTTGTAGTCGTGGATAGACTTACAAAGTATGCTCATTTCTGTGCTTTACGACATCCTTATACTGCTGCAAGTGTTGCTCGTATTTTTGTGGAAAACATAGCTAAATTGCATGGGAGTCCCCGTTCTATTGTTAGTGACAGAGACAAGATTTTTACTAGCTCCTTCTGGACAGAACTTTTTCGTTTACAAGGTACTCAGCTGAATATGAGCACTGCTTATCATCCACAAATAGATGGGCAAACTGAAGTGGTAAACAGGTGCTTGGAAAATTACCTCCGATGCTTTGCTAGCGACAAGCCGAAGGAATGGGTCAAATGGCTTCCCTAGGCAGAGTGGTGGTATAATACCTCTTACCATTCTTCGATTAAAATGACTCCATTTGAAGCAGTTTATGGCCAACCCCCACCTACAATTACAAAGTATGTACCCGGTTCTTCTAAAGTTGATCAAGTGGATAAGGAATTGATGGATAGAAATAAGATTATTCAGCTTTTAAAAGATAACCTCATAGTCGCATAAGCAAGAATGAAACAACAAGCTGATAAACACCGAAGTGAACGCGAATTTACTGTGGGTGATTGGGTTTTCCTTCGTCTTCAACCCTACAAGCAAACTTCCATAAAGGTCCGATCTTCCATGAAGCTATCTCCTCGGTTTTTTGGGCCTTATAAGGTATTAGAACGCATTGGACCAGTGGCCTACCGCTTGGATTTGCCTGCTAGTTCTAAAATACATCCAGTCTTTCATGTTGCATGCCTTAAAAGGAAATTGGGTGAAGATGTAATAGTGCAGTGCCATTTGCCGGACACTACTACTACTGAGGAAGTTCAAGCTCAACCACAAGCCATACTTGATCGACGAGTTGTAATGTACCACAGACATCCTGTAACTGAAGTGCTAGTGCAATGGGCCAACTTACCAAGGGAAGATGCCACTTGGGAGTCCTACAGCATGCTAAAGGAGAAGTTTCCAGAATTTGATGCTGCTCAGCCTTGAGGGCAAGGCTGAATTGTAGGAGGCAGGATTGTTAGGATCCTTTTAATTTTTCTTTTATTTTTGCGTATTTATTAAGTCTGTTATTTTAACTAAAGTTGGAACTCTATAAATAGGGATGTAACTGCTTCTTTTCGCATCAAGGAAAAATGCTATTCTGTCTTTTGACAAACCATAGGAGGCCGATCCCCTCGAAGCGATCAAGGAGGGTCGATCCCCTCGAAGCGATCAAGGAGGTCGATCCCCTTGAAGTGATCATCCCTTTCTCTTCTTATTTTTTACGATAAGACTGTAGGGTCTTATCACGGTCATTGTGCACCCGCAACAACTTCGTTCAACAAATCGTTCATCACTTTTGCATACTTATATAGAGACATAACAACATGTTTTGCCTTGGTTTTGTGTGTTTTTACTTGTAAAATATAAGCAATGATAGTTTGCAGTGCTGCAGTATGACTGCTTGCCACGCCAGGCTGAATTGCCCCAAAATGGCTCGTTTTCGCGTGCCACAGCTTGTTTTTTGTATGCCACAACTACACGTGAAATGTCAGCCATCTCAGTACCTTGGAACCTCCCGGGTGGTACAGGGCTGAATGGGGCTTCGGTATATTATCAGGCATTGAACAATCTTCACAAGTTCGCATGTTAACTTGATAGAAACTTACCTTCACGCCCGGCACCCGGTGAGCAGTTGTTTGTGGACTTGCAACTATTCGTTCTACCTTCTAAAGTCCTTGTTTTCTCTTTCCTCTCTTTTCTCTCTTGCACTTAAGGTGCTTGTTGAATTGCTTGTAAAGCTTCCCTTTTCGCGAGACGTTGGGACTTGTCCATCGCTCGTTTTCAATCTAATCAACTTTCTATTTTATAGGTCCTTCAGGACCTGTACGAGGTTGCAACTAGGTTGAACCTTTGCGGATGCATATGTCGCAAGGCTACCTCATGACTTAGGCAATCTCAGTTAAGTTTGAGGAATTGGTGTAAGGGTACTTCACGACTTAGGCAACTTCAACTAAGTTCGTGACTTTGCCGCAAGGGTGCCTCATGACTTAGATAATTCCAGCTAAGTCCGTGATAGTGTGATCCCCATGGCTTCCCAATCGAGCCCTTCCTCGGTTGGCACACTATTACATAAAGGCTACAGCTTTTGTAGGGACCCTCAGCACTACCATAACCTTTTTCTTCTCGCCAACGACCACCGTCGCTACTGCTCACCGCCAGCCAGAGTACCACCATGTTAGGATCAAGAGTGGCACTAAGAGAGAGAGAGAGGGGGGGTGGGGGGTTTGAATTAGTGCAGCGAAAAATTCTTCGATTTTGTATAAAGTTTGTCTCGATTCAAATCATTTCGGAAAGATATTGAACTTAAAACTTTCGTAAGAATGTAAGAAGAAGTTTAAGGAGGTTTGCAGTAAATTAAATTGCACAAAAGGAAAAGCAAATCAGAATTTAGAGTGGTTCGGTCAATGAGACCTACATCCACTTCGGATTCCTTCTCCGTCGAGGTCACCGGCGTCCATTAATGGCCTTCCTTCAATAAGCAAAGACTAACCACCTTTTACAGTGCTTTCTCCTTTTCACGGGTTGAGGAGATAACCCTTACAAGTTTCACACCTCTCTTGAATGATCTCAACACTTAGAAAAGGGAGGAGGAGAACTCTAACACTTTTATACCACTTTAACACCCAAGAAATTCAAGATTATAACAACACTTTCATGCCCTTTCATGCAGAAAAGGGAGAGGTATTTATAGCCCCTAAATGTTTTCAAAATTAGAGCCAAAAAGTGTCTCTTATGGATTTCCGGGGTACTAGCGGTACCACCACCATTATTGGGCGGTACCACCGCCTGACACATGACACTAGGCAGTATCACTGCCCAATCTGGGTAGTACTACCACTTGATAGAGCTCGGAGATCGAGCTCTGGCGGTACCACCGCTTGACAAGGGCGGTATCACCGCTTGACAAGGGCGGTACCACTGTTGGTAGCATTAATTGCTAGTGGTACCACCGCCCAAACCACCTGGGAGAGTAGGTCTTCCAAGCAGTGCCACCACCGGCCATAATTTTAGGTGCTGAATGTGCTTTTCAATTCGACTCAATTCAGCCCTATTAAGAGCCTAGTTGGCCCCTAATTAAGTTAGTGGGATTACCTCCCAATCCTAACTTAATTTACGATCTAATTATAATAACTAAGACATAATTAAAGCACTCTTGTTCCGGTACGTCAATTGCTCTTCCGGTGATCTTCCGACGAACTTCTTACGAACTCCCGGCAATGTTCCGGTGGACTCCCGGCTAGCTCCTGGACTTTATGACGATCTTCTTGGCGAGTTTCAATAAGCTTCTTTGGCAAGCTCCTAGACTTCTCGGTTGGTTCCGGCAGAACCTCTGATGAACATACGAACTTCCGGCGAACTCTTGAACTCCCAATGAGATCTCGATCTTGACTATGGCATAACACCTGCTTTATGTCTTACTGTTGTCATAGTTAATCCTGCACACTTTTCTCAACAGATAGATTAGATCAAACAATTATCAATTGATTTCATTATCAAAATCCAAGATTCAATAATCTTCCCATTTTTGATGATGACAATCAATTGATGACAGAGTTATTTTTAACTTTTCCTATCTATATACCATACTTTGAGAAAAGACATTCTTGAATTCAAGACCTTTGAATTCAAGTATCAAACTAATAAGTTAAGTTCATTTAAACTTATCAAAATGTACATCATGATTCCTATCATGATTTAACATTCTCAAAATACAATACGATGTATTCATCAATAAAAATGATGTCAAGGCACGACATCCATTTTCAAGACAATCATCATTGATACGAATTTCGAATATGAAATTTAGCAAGATAGCAAGTCATCATTTCATGATAATATGTCAATTGTAAAATAGCAAGCTAAGCTCAATATATCTTATCATAATGAAAGACATTTGTCTATAATTCATATGAAGATATGTTTCAAGCATTTGCGATGTGTTGCAATGTATATGATGATTCCAATTATATTTCAAGCATACCACAAAGTATACAAGTGTTTATGATAAGTATTTACGATAAGCTACATTTCATACATTTACAATGTTAATATACATTGCATATATTTACAATGCTAATATGTTATCAATTTACCATATTTTGGTATCATTTCTTCTCCTTTGTCGCCAACAAAAAGGAGAACAATTTAACAATGCAAGTGTGGTAAAATTTCAAGCAAGTTTTATACTGGTTTATCCAATCGATATTGCTTCGTTGTATGATAATATTCAAAAGTTCTCAACATTAAAAGTTATCAATATTTAAAGAGAGAGATTACATCAACTTCTCCCCCTTTGTCATCAAAACTTTGCATGAAGGAGGAAAGTAAGGAGAAAATCCATTAAGAACCAACTTTATGAAATGATTTGAATCAAGTTAAAAACAATAAATGAGTTTCATTAAATCATGCTTCAATTTTCACAAGGAGATGAGATTCATGAAAAGGATCAAGATATTCATATGAAATCAAATCATCACTCTTGCAAGTGTTCATCTCATACTAAAAAGTTCCTAAAAATTCTTCCTTCATTAAGAGAGAATTCATATGAAAAAATCATCATATGAAGGATAAAAGAAATTCCATGAATAAACCTTCATAATGAGAGGGGTATCACATCAAATCCATTTCTCATTAAAGATTCATAAGAGTGAAAGATGCATTTGTCCATGTATCAAACGTCATTAAGTTTTTATGAAATAAATTTGATATTTAGTAAATTCATATTTTGGAATTCATAAAGGTCTTATTTATGAAATAATTTCATGAAAGCTTTAAAGAATCGAGAAAGTTTGGAAAGATATGCATCAAATTCATGCATTCGGATAGTTTAACATTCCTAACTCCCTTCTAATGAAATCAAATTGTTCTTCATTTAAGGGTTTTGTAAAGATATCGACCAATTGATGTTTTATATCAATAAACTCTAAGATTACATCATGACTATTAATAAAATCTCATATAAAATGATACCTAATGTCAATATGTTTAGTTCTCGAGTGTTGAATAGGATTTTTTATTAAACATATTGCACTTGTATTATCACATTTTATAGGAATATTGTGAAGAAAAATTTTATAATCTTCTAATATATTTTTTATTCATACAACTTGTGCACAATATGCACTTGCCGTAATGTATTCAGCTTTGGTTGTGGATAGTGCAACCGAGTTTTGTTTCTTGGAGGACCAAGAGATAAGTGCGTGTCCTAAAAATTGACACGTTCTAAATGTGCCCTTTGTATCTATTCAACACCCAGCAAAATCAGCATTAGCATAACCAAGCAATTCAAAATTTTTAGATTTTGGATACCATAATCTTAATTTAAGAGTTCCTTTTAGATATCTAAAAATTCTTTTGACAGCTTTTAAATAAAATTGCTTGGGGTTAGATTGAAATCTAGCACAAAGTCCTATACTAAACATGATATCCGGTCTAGTTGCGGTGAGGTATAGCAAACTATCTATCATGCCCCTATAGGCTTTTTGAACAAAGCTCTCTCCACCTTCGTCAATGTCTAACTTAGTGGAGGTACTCATAGGAGTATTGATGGCCTTTGAACTATCTATATTAAACCATTTTAGCAAGTCTAATGCATATTTTGTTTAACTAATAAAAATACCATCCTTAAGTTGTTTGATTTGTAAGCCTAAAAAGAAGGTTAGTTCCCCCATTAGGCTTATTTTAAACTCTAGACTCAAGCTTTTGGCAAACGATTCACATAAGGATTCATTTGTAGAGCCACAAATAATGTCATCAACATAAATTTGAACAATAAGAAAATTATTTTCAAAATTTTTGATAAACCATGTAGTATTGACCTTGCCTTTAAAGAAATTATTTAGAATAAGAAAGGAGATAAGTCTCTTATACCAAGCCCTTGGAACTTGTTTTAAACTATAGAGAGTTTTAGTCAATTTACACACATGATTGGGGAACTTATCATTCTCAAATCCGGGAGGTTATTTAATATAAACTTCTTCGGAAATAAAGCTATTAAGAAAATCATTTTTAACATCCATTTGAAACAACTTAAAATTATTACTACTAGCATAGGCAAGGAGCATCCTTATGGCTTATAATCGAGCCACAGGAGTGAAGGTTTCTTTATAATTGATACCTTATTCTTGGTTAAAATCCTTGGAAACTAATCTAGCATTGTTTCTAACCACGATACCAAATTCATTTTGCTTGTTTCTAAAGACCCATTTAGTACCAATAGCTAAAAGGTTATTTTGCCTTTGAACAAGCTTCCACACCTCATTTCTCTCAAATTGATTTAACTCTTCTTGCATTGCGATAACCCATGAATCATCTTTTAAGGCTTTGTCAATACATTTAGGTTCAATTTGGGAGAGAAAAGCAGTGTTGGCACAAAAATTCTTAAGAGAAGAATGAGTTTGAACCCCTTTCGATGTGTCTCCTATGATTAGCTCCTTAGGATGAGCATCTACATACTTCTATTCCTTCGATAAAGAAGGTTCAGAAGAAGATGCATCCAAGTTGCTAGATGGAAAAAGGGTTTTATTTAAATTCAAAGTATCAAATTTAAGATCATTATCAAAATCATTTCTCTTAGCTTTGGAAACTTCATTAAAAATAATATGAATATATTTTTCTATCACTAAAGTTCTTTTATTAAAGATGCGAAAAGCCTTTGAAATAGAAGAATAACCAAGAAAAATTTCTTCATCAGATTTTGCATCAAACTTTCCTAATGTATCTTTTTCATTCAAAATAAAACATTTATACCCGAAAACTTTAAAGTATGAAACGTTAGGTTTTTTGTTGTTCCACAACTCATAAGGAGTTTTGGAGAGTAATGGTCTTACTAGAACCCTATTCATAACATAGCATATTGTATTTATGGCTTTGGCCCAAAAATATTTTGGTAGGCTATGTTCGTTTAATATAGTTCTTGTCATTTTTTGTACGTTTCTATTTTTTCTTTCTACTACTCTATTTTGTTAATGATTTTTCGGAGTAGAGAAATTGTGGTTGTATCCATTAGATTCACAAAAGTTTTAAAAGTTATGGTTTTAAAATTCACCACCGTAATCACTTCGAATTGATGAAATCATAAAACCCTTTTCGTTTTGAACAAGTTTACAAAACTTAGAGAAGTACCTAAAGCAATCACTTTTGTATGCCAAAAAGTAAATCCATGTGTATCTACTATAGTCATCTACGATAATAAAGACGTATTTGCTACCTTCTAGACTTGATGTAGCAATTGGTCCGAATAAGTCCATATGAATCTATTGCATTGTTCTAGAGGTGCTTATTTGGTTTTTTGGTTTGAAACTACTTTTTATTTATTTTTCTAGTTGACATGCATCACATACATTGTCTTTAATGAACTTAATGTGAGGAATTCCTCTCATAAGTTCTTTAGATGAGATTTGAGAAATTAGTTTTATGCTAGTATGACCTAATATCTTATGCCAAAGCCAAGCATTATCATTCAAAATCGAAAAACATATTTCATTGCAAAGATCATTAATGTCGATAGTGTATACGTTATTTTGTTTTAGGGCAATCATAGATGTGTTTTCATATAGTTTTTCAATAATGCAAGCATTAGATTCAAATTTAACAATATATCCTTTATCACATAATTGACTAATGCTCAAAAGATTACGCTTTAAGCCATTGACCAATAATACATCTTCAATAAAAAGGTTGGATTTGTTACCTATGGTTCCTTTGCCAATGATTTACACTTGTTGTTGTCTCCGAAGATGATATATCCTTTGTCTAGGTTAGTGAGCTTAAAGATTTGAGATGGATCTCCGATCATATGCCCCACTATCAAGGTACCATCTCTTGCGATGATAAACATTTCTACAAAAAGGAATGATTGTTAGGTATCCATTTGACCTTGGGT
The DNA here is from genome assembly GCA_004837865.1 of Musa balbisiana. NCBI lineage: Eukaryota > Viridiplantae > Streptophyta > Magnoliopsida > Zingiberales > Musaceae > Musa > Musa balbisiana. The sequence goes on along the minus strand of CM017190.1, from coordinate 12,245,147 downwards.
GCCTAAAAAATTGATTGGCTTAACTTATCATTTTGCATGGAGTTCTTTATGGTTTCTTTAGGAACCCAAATCAATTTGTGTGGACTATATTTCTTAAATGGACAATGATAAGCTTCATGTCCAAATTTGTAACAAAAGTTGCATTTGTTTCGGGGTGAAACATGCAAAGTAAGACTTTTAACAAAGGTGGTTGGATTTTTGTGAGAGCTATTCACAAATCTGATTCCGTCTTTTCTATGAACGTGACCCTTTTTGGCAAGGATCATGTTCAAGGACTTGCTATCAACTTCACACTTTTCTATGGTTTCTTTGAGTAGCAAGTTTTCCTTTCTAAGTGTTTCTACTTCATGGCATTTTGTGCAGGGAGCTAAACTTTATTATGCTCAATTTTTAGTCTATCAAAATAGCCAACATGAGAAGCATATTCTTTTTTCAAAGAGTTATACTTTTTACTCAAGGTTCTACATTCATCAAATAATTCATGAAAAGCACTTAAAAGCTCATCGAAAGATAAATTTGCGTCTAATGAACTTGTTACTTCATCTTCAATAGCCATTAGTGCGTAGTGAGCAACTTGCTTGGTGTTGGTTGGCTCCTCTTCTTCGGATGCACTTGAGTCATCCCATGTTGCTTTACGAGCTTTCTTCTTCTTTGGTTGCTTCTTCTTTGCTAGGGGACATTCGCTCTTGTAATATCCCGACTTCTTGTATTCGTAGCATATTACTTGATCTTTCTTGGGTTCAAATTTATTTTTAGTGTCATTTTTAAATTTATTCCTTTTTATGAATGTTTTGAACTTTCTTGTCAAGAGTGCCAAGTCATCATCAAAGTCCTCGTTACTTAAATTTTCTTTCAAGTAGTCTTCTTGTATTCTTAGTGTCATATCCTTCTTATTCTTTGGAAAGGTGTCCTCAAGCTCTTCATAAGCTTTACAAGTCATCTCATAGGTCATTAGTGACCTAATTAGTTCTTCGAGAGAAAAATTATTTAAATCTTTGGCCTCTTAAATGGTTGTTACTTTAGGGTCCCAACCTTTTTGAAGGGATCTTAAGATTTTATTAACAAGTTCAAAATCCGAGAAACTTTTACCAAGTCCTTTTAGACCATTAACGACATCCGTAAATCGGGTATACATGTCTCTAATAGTCTCACTCGGTTTCCTCCGAAACAACTCATAAGTGTGCACTAAAAGATTAATTTTTGACTCCTTCACTCTACTAGTACCTTCATGAGTCACTTCAAGTGTGCCAAATATCAAAAGTTGATTCACAAATAGACACACAATTGAACTCGTTTTTATCTAAAATACAAAATAAGGCATTCATAGCCTTGACATTTAAAGCAAAAGTCTTCTTTTACAACTCATTCCAATTGTTCATTAAAAGACAAGACTTTTGAAACTCATTTTCTATAATATTTCATAATTCGAAATCCTTTGAAATTAGGAAGATCCTCATTCTAGTCTTCCAATATGTGTAATTTGTCCTATTAAACATGGGCGGACGTGTAATTGAATGACCCTCTTGGTTGCCGATAAATTCTATCTCTCTTGGGTTTTAAACCAAATGAGAGTAAACCTTGCTCTGATACCAATTATTAGGATCAAGAGCGGCATTAAGAGGAGAGGGGGGGAGGGTGAATTAGTGCAGTAGAAATTTCTTCAATTTCGTATAAAGTTCATCTCTATTCAAATCATTTCAGAAAGATGTTGAACTTAAAACTTTCATAAGAATGTAAGAAGAAGCTCAAGGAGGTTTACAGTAAATTAAATTGCACAAAAGGAAAAGCAAACCTGTAATACCCCTCACATTTGGAAAATTATTTATAAGAACCTATTTGTAAATCGGAGGACCTATATGTAAATATAAAAATTTTAGTGATTAAACTGTTAAGTTGTAAAAAAAAGAGAGAAATAACATTCTTATCCCATCACCTCCCATGCTCTTTGTTTCCCACCACCTCCCACAGAGAGAGAAGCTGTTGCGACCAAATGTCTGCCCAATTATCTATGGGAAAGAGAAAGAAAGGAAAGGGAAAAAAAAGGGGTTGCGACCATGGTTGCGGCTGCGGCCGCGGGAGCTGCGACTGCAAAAGAAAAAGGAGAAAGGAAGTAGTGCAGTGGAAGTGGCTACGGTGGTGGCTGCGACTGCGGTTGTGATTGTGACAATGATAGCTGCAGCTCGAAAAAAGAAGAAAGGTGCAGAAAACAAAATAGGGAGATGAGATAAAGGAAAAATAGAAGAAGGATTTAGGCGTACACCTTCTTTGGATCTTCGGATCAAAATCTTCGAAAGGCAAGTGTTTCGATCATTTATATTGCAAGTGTTTTGATTCTTTTTATTGTAATCTTTCTAATCTTTCCTATTGCAAGTGTCCTGATCCTTCCTTACTGCAATTTTTATCTCTACATTTACTTTGAATATGAGAAACTTTGAATTGTTCTAGCCTTGTATTTGATATATCTCCTGTTTAAACGTAACAATTTGAATCTGTGAAACTTCCAAGATTCTGACCTTTCTACCTTGTTATGGTTATAACATCATATACTGAACTTTGATTTGGACAAAACTTATTTGATCAGAATATAGACTCATAAACCTTTCTTTTGATAGCTTATTTTAAGAATTCGAAGTAAGTTTGATTGCCCAAACATCTGTTTCAAATGAGCCTATGGATTCTACAAAATAGGGATCATAATTTCTATCTTTTTGATATTAAACTACCTACAAGTCCCTGTTGGAAACTCTGATTTATTCAAAACTTATTGGAAACTGGACTTGTAGATCTTTCTTTTGATTCCTGGATTGAAAGGTTTAGAGTCCAAATGTCTGCCCAATTATCTATTAAAACCTACCCTATGAATTCTACAAAAGAGTAATTTTATTTTCTGACCTTTGATTACTAAATCAATTGTAATTCTTTGTTGGAAATTTTGATTCATACGAAACTTATTTTATCTGAAAATAGATTGAAATATCTTTCCAATGATATATTTCCTGATTAAATTGGAGCACAACTGATACTTTGAATCATTTGTTCAATATGCCTCTCGAATTTTGCTAAAAATCAAGCTTTAGTCAATTTCACATATCTGGTTTCGTTCCTTTGGAAATTGACTTCATTTAGCTTTCTTTGTTCAATTGAGCTTTATATTACTACTTTAAATTCTTGTATGCTCTTGTTCTTAAATTATTTACATTCTTGAAACCTATTGTGTAAAGTTTATGCTGTATCGTATTGACTTGTATATGCACATGTATATCCCATTGTTCTGGTTTTGCTTTTGATATGTGCCTATTTTAGTTTCATTCCTTTGAACATTGAATTCATCTAATCTTCTTATTTCAATTGAACTATATGTGATTGCTTGGAATCCTTATATATTCTTGCTTTTATTTCCTTTCAAATATGAATGCATTTATGAAAGATTATGTTTGCATTGTATTGACTCATAAAGGCATATGTATGTTTTGTTGTTTCGCATATGCTTCTAATATGTCTCAATTTTATTGTTCATACTGTCCTTTTGTACTTTAGTGTTTGTGAGATATTGTGAACCTTTGCTAGAAATGGTAAAGAGAGTTTTGTATAGAGCCTGCGATGCTTTATGGCCCTATGACTTCACTCAGACGTGGGTGGATGGAGCTCCCAAATGTGAGAGACTTATGTTTGATGATCATTCAGAATTGGATGTACCATATTTTGTTATGGTCCCACTTCACCTTCTATGTGTTTGATATGATATCTAAAGCTTGGGTTATATATTTCTATATATACTTTGGATAAGAATGATATGAATTCTACAAAGAGTAATTTTATTTTCTGACCTTTGATTACTAAATCAATTGTAATTCTTTGTTGGAAATTTTGATTCATACGAAACTTATTTTATCTGAAAATAGATTGAAATATCTTTCCAATGATATATTTCCTGATTAAATTGGAGCACAACTGATACTTTGAATCATTTGTTCAATATGCCTCTCGAATTTTGCTAAAAATCAAGCTTTAGTCAATTTCACATATCTGGTTTCGTTCCTTTGGAAATTGACTTCATTTAGCTTTCTTTGTTCAATTGAGCTTTATATTACTACTTTAAATTCTTGTATGCTCTTGTTCTTAAATTATTTACATTCTTGAAACCTATTGTGTAAAGTTTATGCTGTATCGTATTGACTTGTATATGCACATGTATATCCCATTGTTCTGGTTTTGCTTTTGATATGTGCCTATTTTAGTTTCATTCCTTTGAACATTGAATTCATCTAATCTTCTTATTTCAATTGAACTATATGTGATTGCTTGGAATCCTTATATATTCTTGCTTTTATTTCCTTTCAAATATGAATGCATTTATGAAAGATTATGTTTGCATTGTATTGACTCATAAAGGCATATGTATGTTTTGTTGTTTCGCATATGCTTCTAATATGTCTCAATTTTATTGTTCATACTGTCCTTTTGTACTTTAGTGTTTGTGAGATATTGTGAACCTTTGCTAGAAATGGTAAAGAGAGTTTTGTATAGAGCCTGCGATGCTTTATGGCCCTATGACTTCACTCAGACGTGGGTGGATGGAGCTCCCAAATGTGAGAGACTTATGTTTGATGATCATTCAGAATTGGATGTACCATATTTTGTTATGGTCCCACTTCACCTTCTATGTGTTTGATATGATATCTAAAGCTTGGGTTATATATTTCTATATATACTTTGGATAAGAATGATATGAATGCAACGTTAAATTCGACGTTTGAGCTTCTGTTTCGTATTTGTTCTTTGATGTGCTCCGAAATGGTTCATATGCTGTTGATATGTTTTGAAATATTTCATATACCATTGATATATTCCAAATATTTCATTCATTATTGATATACTCCGAAACATTTCATTCGTCATTGATATACTCCAAAATGTTTCATCTACTATTGTTATGCTCCGAAATGTTAATATGTCGTTGATATGCTCCGGAACATTTCATACGCTATTGATATGCTCCAATTACTTTGTGCTCCATTTGTTTTGAACCAAATGTATTTTGAATGCCATGACATTTGCGACTAATGATATGGTATCCTGAGAGTTATTGTATTCTGCCTTGCATTGTGATACCTTGTTTGTTTGAAATTGTCCCTTTTCATTCTGGATATATTTTGTCACTTATTGAGCTCTTTTAGCTCACTTTGTTGCTATATAAATCTTTCAGGTCAACTTATCACTCTTGAAATATTTGAATTGGGCTGAGGCAATAGAGAGCTATTTAGAATTGTGGGCAAATCTTATTGGTGATATTTTGTTGTTATTGTTTTATAAGCATATCTTGTATGTAATAATATGTTGTCGATGAACTTGAATGGATATGTCATGTATAAGTGTTAAAAGATCTCTCTTATTTGGAATTTCAGAGTATTAAATTTAGTTTACAATGATATAAACTTGTGGAAAATGGTTGGAGTTCTGATTGTATAAATAGTTTAGCTTGTGGATTTATAAGTGTTGTTTATGTTTTATTGAGTTGGTTTAAGTTTTCATAAATGTGAATTATTGATTGATGTGATATATGATTTATAAACAGCACAGGTTTTATGAATGTGAATTTAATTGAATGTTTCTCAGTGTCCTTAAATGTTAGTTTGGATCCTGGATTGATTTCTGATGGAAAAATTTTAAATATTATCGATATTTTTAGAGGACGTGACAGAGGTGGTATCAGAGCATAGTTTGAGAATCACTGAAATATTTGATATGTTGACTTGCAAAATATATTGAGGTTTAAAAAACTATAGTGATCGGTGAAACTTTTTTTTGATGTCTTTAGAAATCTAGGATGACGAGGACATTTGGTCCTCCTACTTCATTTGTTTTTGATTAATTAAGTGAGATGAAAGGGTTGATCGAGGAAATTAAATCAGAGTGGCATAGTAGAAGTGTGGTGAACCTAAAACTTTAGTGGCAGAATAGTAGCAGAAAAATGGATGATGCGAATAGAGAAGATATTTAATATACAAAATTATTCTGATGATTAAAAGAATTTTTGGAGATCAAGGACGAGAATAGTTAGGACAAGTTTACCAATAAAAATACGATTAGAAATAAATTAGAAAGTGATAACAAGACGGTCAAGACATTTGGATTTAAAAGGGGAAGTCACCACAAAAGACTCAACCTTGTGCAAATGTGAGTTCAATTATGAAACAAGTTTGTGTTTGTGGGTGACTAGCTTCTCTTTTACTTGTGGAAAGTTGGATGATAAAATAAAAGTTTGCCCTTTGAACAAGAAGAAAGAGTCACTGTCTCCTAAATCATCAGCCCATATTAGAGTGTATGCTATCACTGAATATGATTCTAAAGCTTCTAAATTAGTGGTCAAATGTATTATTCATGTTTATGAAAGAATGTAAATATTTATTTGACTATGGGTGCTATCTATGATTTGTTTCGTAATATTTTGCTTACTATTTGGGCATTCAACTTAGACCACTGGATTATATGCTATATGTAAATATGATTATTAGAGATTTTTTTGACAACATGCTTGATCTAGTCCTCTTGTCTGATTTTTATTAGAGAACAAGAATTTTTTACTGATTTGGTACTCCTAAAAAATTTAGAGTTTTGATATTATACTTGGTATGGATTGGCTATCTTCATGTGATACTAGTATAGATTGTTATATAAAATGATTACTTTTTGCATACTAGACTATCCCATCTTTTATTTTAAGAGTATTGGGTATGATTTACCTCATGTATCTCAAGATGACTTGCCCGGATTACCTCCAAACATGATCTTGCTTTTGATTTGATCCTTGAGACAATCCCAATATCTAAGCCTCTCTACAGAATGACACCATTTGAATAAGTGGAATTGAAAAGAGAACTAAAAGGACAGTTAGATAGGTTTTTCTTTGCTTAGTATTTCATCATGGGGTGCTCCGGTGTTAGTTAAGAAGGATGAAACATTTAGGCTTTACATTAATTGTAGACAATGGAATCAGGTGATTATAAAAAAAATAAGTATCCTCTATCCAGAAGTGGTGACTTGTTTGATCAATTGAACGATGCATAAGTACTTTCCAAGATTGATTGGAGATCGGGTTACCATTTATTGAAGATAAAGGAGAAGGATATTTTTAATCACTCTTGGATGATTGTGTAATTGAATTTTATTCTATTGATGAAACTATTTGGGAGATGGAGGAGGAAATGAAGAAAGCGTAATCCTCATCTTTTCATCGATTGAGGTATTACTAATTTAGAGGACTAAATTTTCTTTTAAGAAGGGGAAAGTGTAATATCCCTCACATTTGAAAAATTATTTATAAGGACCTATTTATAAATCGGAGGACCTATATGTAAATATAAAAAATTTAGTGATTAAACTATTAAGTTGTAAAAAAAAAGAGGGAAATAGTATTCTTATCCCATTGCCTCCCATGCTCTCTGTTTCCCATGGAAATAGAGAGAGAAGCTGTGGGGGCATTGGGGAGAAAAGAAGAGAAGTAGAAAAGCAAGGAAGAAGAGGAAAAGAAGATGGAGAAGAAAAGAAAAGAAGAAAAAGAAGAGATGGAAGAGAGAGAGGTAGCTGCAGCAGCTAGGCTGCAGCACCTCTGTTTCCTATAGGAGGAAACAAAGGAGTGCATGTGTGGGGCGTCGGGGAAGAGAAGGGAAGAAGAGGAGGAGGAGAAGAAGAAGAATAATAAGAATAAGAATAAGAATAAGAAGAAAGAGGAGGGTGGCTATGACAAATGCTGCAACGAGGAGTTGTGGGTGTTGGGGAGGAGAAAGGAAGAAAAGGAGAAGAGAAGAAGAAGAAAAAGGAGAAGAAGAGAAGAAGAGAAGAAGAAGAGGGAGGAGGTGGCTGCGGCACCTCTGTTTCCTATAGGAGGAAACAAAGGAGTGCATGTGTGGGGCGTCGGGGAAGAGAAGGGAAGAAGAGGAGAAGAAGAAGAGGAGAAGGAGAGAAGAAGAAGAAGAAGAAGAAGAGGGAGGAGGTAGCTGCGACACCTCTGTTTCCTATAGGAGGAAACAAAGGAGTGCATGTGTGGGGCGTCGGGGAAGAGAAGGGAAGAAGAGGAGAAGGAGAGAAGAAGAAGAATAATAAGAATAAGAATAAGAATAAGAATAAGAATAAGAAGAAAAGAGGAGGGTGGCTATGACAAATGCTGCAACGAGGAGTTGTGGGGTGTTGGGGAGGAGAAAGGAAGAAAAAGGAGAAGAAGAAGAAAAAGGAGAAGAAGAGAAGAAGAAGAAAAAGGAGAAGAAGAAGAAGAAAAAGAAGAGATGGAAGAGAGAGAGGTAGCTGCGACACCTCTGTTTCCCGCAGGAGGAAACAGAGGAGAGTAGGCAGTGTGCATCAAGGAGGAAAAAGGAAGAAGAGGAGAAGGAGAGAAGAAGAAGAAGAGGGAGGAGGTAGCTGCGACACCTCTGTTTCCTACAGGAGAAAATAGAGGAGAGTAGGCAGTGTGCGTTGGGAAGGAAAAGGGAAGAAGAGGAGAAGAAGAGAAGAAGAAGAAAAGGAGAAGAAGAAGAGGAGGGAGGAGGTGGCTGTGGCACCTCTGTTTCCCGCAGGAGGAAACAGAGGAGAAGAGGGGTAGTGCATCGGGGAAAAGAAGGGGAGAAAGGAGAAGAAGAAGAGAAGGGAAAGAAGAATGGGCTATGGCTGTAGCGGTGGTAGCTACAGCTAGAAAAGAAGAAGGAGAGGAAGAAGAGTAGGGGAAGAAGAAGAGGCTGCAGCTATGGTGGCTGCAGCCATAGCTGTGGCTGCGACTACGGCAGTTACAGTTGGGAAAAAAAAGAGAATGAAAGGAATAAGGAGAGGGAGAAGAGGAAGAAGGGAAGGTGGCTGTGGCTGCAGCAGTGGCGATTGTTGTAGTAGCTGCGGCAGCGGTGGTGGCTACAGCAGCTACTTTTGGGAAAGAGAAAGAAAGGAAAGGGAAAAAAAGGGGTTGTAGTGGTGGCGGCAGCAGCGGGCGACTACGACTATAGTAGTTGCGTCTACAAAAGAAAAAGGAGAAAGGAAGTAGTGCAGTGGAAGTGGCTATGGTGGTGGCTACGGCTACAGTTGTGATTGTGGTAGTGGTAGCTACGGCTCGAAAAAAAAAGATAGGTGTAGAAACCAAAACAGGGAGAGGGGATAGAGAAAAAATAGAAGAAAGATTCGGGTATACACCTTCTTTGGATCTTTGGATCAAAATCTTTGAAAGGCAAGTGTTTTGATCCTTTCTATTGCAAGTGTTTCGATCCTTTCTATTGCAAGCTTTCTTTTTTTTTTTTTTTTTTTTTTTTTTTTTTTTTTTTTTTTTTTTTTTTTTTTTTTTTTTTTTTTTTTTTTTTTTTTTTTTTTTTTTTTTTTTTTTTTTTTTTTTTTTTTTTTTTTTTTTTTTTTTTTTTTTTTTTTTTTTTTTTTTTTTTTTTTTTTTTTTTTTTTTTTTTTTTTTTTTTTTTTTTTTTTTTTTTTTTTTTTTTTTTTTTTTTTTTTTTTTTTTTTTTTTTTTTTTTTTTTTTTTTTTTTTTTTTTTTTTTTTTTTTTTTTTTTTTTTTTTTTTTTTTTTTTTTTTTTTTTTTTTTTTTTTTTTTTTTTTTTTTTTTTTTTTTTTTTTTTTTTTTTTTTTTTTTTTTTTTTTTTTTTTTTTTTTTTTTTTTTTTTTTTTTTTTTTTTTTTTTTTTTTTTTTTTTTTTTTTTTTTTTTTTTTTTTTTTTTTTTTTTTTTTTTTTTTTTTTTTTTTTTTTTTTTTTTTTTTTTTTTTTTTTTTTTTTTTTTTTTTCCTATGCACGTGTCCCAATCCTTCCTTATTATAATTTTTATCTCTGCATTTACTTTGAATTTGAATATGAGAAATTTTGAATTATTTCTAGCCTTGCATTTGATATATCTCTTGTTCAGACGTAATGATTTGAATTTGTGAACTTTTGAAATTCTAACCTTTCTACCTTATTATGATTATAACTTCATGTACTGACCTCTGATTTGGACAAAACTTATTTGATCAGAATATAGACTCATAAACATTTCTTTGGTAATCTATGAATTTGGAGTAAGTTTGATTGCCCAAACATTTGTTTCAAATGAGCCTATGGATTCTGTAAAATAGAGATCGTAATTTCTAATCTTTTGATACTAAACTACCTATAAGTCCCTATTAGAAATTTTGATTTATTCAAAATTATTTCATTGGAAACTAGACTCGTAGATCTTTATTTTAATTCTTAGATTGAAAGATTTTGAGTCTAAATGCCTACCCAATTATCTATTGAAACCGATCCTATGAATTCTACAAAATAGTGATATGGTTTTCTGACCTTTGGTTACTAAAACAATTATAACTCTTTGTTGGAAACTTTGATTCATACGAAACTTATTTTATCTGAAAATAGATTGAAATATCTTTCCAATGATATATGCTCTGAGTAAATTGGAGCACAATTAATAGTTTGAATCATTTATTCAATGTGCCTCTCGAATTCTGCCAGAAATTGAGCTTTGGTCAATTTCGCATATCTGGTTTCATTCCTTTGGAAATTGATTTCATTTAGCTTTTTTTGTTCAATTGAGCTTTATATTACTACTTTAAATTCTTGTATGCTCTTGTTATTAAATTATTTACATTCTTGAAACCTATTGTGTAAAGTTTATGCTGTATCGTATTGACTTGTATATGCACATGTATATCCCATTGTTCTGCTTTTGCTTTCAATATGTGCCTATTCCAGTTTCATTCCTTTGGATATTGAATTCATCTAACCTTCTTATTTCAATTGAGCTATATGTGATTACTTGAAATCCTTGTATGCTCTTGCTTTCATTTTCTTTCAAACCTGAATGCATTTATGAAAGATTATGTTTGCATCGTATTGACTTGTAAAGGCATATGTACGTTTTGTTGTTCTACATGTGCTTACGATATGTCTCAATTTTATTATTCATACTATCCTTTTATACTCTAGTGTTTGTGAGATATTGTGAACCTTTGCCAGAAATAGTAAATGGAGTTATGCATAGAGCCCGCGATGCTCTACCGGCCCCCTATGACTTCACTCGGACGTGAGTGGATGGAGCTCCCAAATGTGGGAGACTTATGTTTGGTGTCATTCAGAACTGGATGTACCATATTATGTTATAGTCCCACTTCACCTTCTATGTATTTGATATGATATCTAGAGCTTTCGTTGTGTGTTTCTATATATGCTTTAGATAAGAATGATATGAATGCAACGTCAAATTCGACGTTTGAGCTTCTATTTCGTATTTGTTCTTTGATATGCTCCGAATTGGTTCATATATGCCGTTGATATGTTTTGAAATATTTCATATACTATTGATATGTTCCGAAATGTTTCATTCATTATTGATATGCTCCGAAACATTTCATACGCCATTGATATACTCTGAAATATTTTATCTGCTATTGTTATGCTCCGAAATGTTCTATGTTGTTGATATGCTCCAGATCATTTCATACATTATTGATATACTCCAATTACTCTGTGCTCCATTTGTTATCAATCAAATGTGTTTTGAATGACATAACATTTGCGATTAATAATATGGTACCATGAGAGTTCTTGTATTCTACCTTGCATTGTGATACCTTGTTTGTTTGAAACTGTTCCTTTTTATTCTGGATATATTTTGTCACTTGTTGAGCTCTTTTTAGCTTACTCTATTGCTATATAAATCTTTCAGGTCAGCTTGTCACTCTTGAAATATTTGAATTGGGCTGAGGTAGTGGAGAGCTATTCAGAATTATAGGCAAATCTTATTAGTGGATATATTGTGGTTATTATTGTATAAGCATATCTTGTATGTAATGATATGTTATCGATGAACTTGAATGGATATGTCACGTAAAAGTGTTAAAAGATTTCTCTTATTTGGAATTTCGGAGTGTTAAGTTTAGTTTACAATGATATGAACTGGTAGAAAATGGTTGGATTTCTGATTGTATAAATAGTTTAGCTTATGGATTTATAAGTGTTATTAATGTTTTGTTGAGTTGGTTTGAGTTTTCATAAATGTGAATTATTGAGTGATGTGATATATGATTATAAACTACATAGGTTTTATAAATGTGAATTTGATTGAATGTTTCTTAGTGTCCTCAAATGTTAGTTTGGATCCTGGATTAATTTGTGATGAATTTTTTTTAAAAATTATCCATATTTTTGGAGGGCGTAATAGATATGGTTTCAGACCATAGTTTGAGGATTACTAAAATATTTGATATATTGACTTGCAAAATATATTGAGGTCTAGAAACCTATAGTGATCGATGAAAATTTTATTTGATGTCTTTAAGAATCTAAGATAACGAGGACATTTGGTCCTCCTACTTCATTTGTTTTCTATTAATTAAGTTGGATGAAAGGGTTGATCGGGGATATCGAATCAGAATGGTGCACCAGAAGCATGGTGAACCTAAAACTTTGGTGGCAGAATAGTAATAGACAAATAGATGATGCGAATAAAGAAGATATTTAATGTACAAAATTGTTCTGATGATCAAAAGAATTTCTAGAGATCAAGGACGAAAATAGCTAGGACAAGCTTACCAATAAAAATATGATTAGAAATGAATCAGAAAGTGATAACAAGAGGGTCAAGACATCTGGATTTAAAAGGGGAAGTCACCACAAAAGACTCAACCCTGTGTAAATGTGAGTTCAATTATGAAACAAGTTTGTGTTTGTTGGTGACTAGCTTCTCTTTTGCTTGTGGAAAGTTGGATCATAAAATAAAAGATTGCCCTTTGAACAAGAAGAAAGAGTCATTGCCTCCTAAATCATCAGCCCATGTTAGAGTGTATGCTATCACTAATATGATTCTAAAGCTTCTAAATTAGTGGTCAAAGGTATTATTCATGTTTATGAAAGGATGTAAATATTTGTTTGACCATGGGTTTCATCTATGATTTGTTTCGTAATAATTTGCTTATTACTTGGGCATTCAACCTAGACCATTGGATTATATGCTATATGTAAATATGATTATTAGAGATTTTTTTGATAACATGCTTGATCTGGTCCTCTTATCTGATTTCTATTGGAGAATACAAACTTTTTACTGATTTGGTACTCCTAAAAAATTTAGAGTTTTGATATTATACTTTGTATGGATTGACTATCTTCATATTATACTAGTATAGATTGTTATACAAAATGATTACTTTTTGCATACTGGACCATCCCATCTTTTATTTTAAGAGTATTGGGTATGATTTACCTCATGTATCTCAAGATGACTTGCTCGGATTACCTCCAGACGTGACCTTGCTTTTAATTTGATCCTTAAGACAATCCCAATATCTAAGCCTCTCTACAGAATGATACCATTTAAGCAAGTGGAATTGAAAAGACAACTAAAAGGACAGTTAGATAAGGGTTTTTCTTGGCTTAGTATTTCATCATAGGGTGCTCCGGTGTTAGTTAAAAAGAAGGATGAAACATTTAAGCTTTACATTAATTGTAGACAATTGAATCAGGTGATCATAAAAAAATAAGTATCCTCTATCCAGAAGTGACGACTTATTTGATCAATTGAACGGTGCATAAGTACTTTCCAAGATTGATCGGAGATCGAGTTACCATTTATTGAAGATCAAGGAGGAGAATATTTTTAATAACTCTTGGATGATTGTGTAATTAAATTGTATTCTATTGATGAAACTATTTAGGAGATGGAGGAGGAAATAAAGAAAACGTAATCCTTATCTTTTTATCGATTAAGGTATGACCAATTTAGAGGACTAAATTTTCTTTTAAGGAGGGAAGAGTGTAATATCCCTTACATTTGGAAAATTATTTATAAGGACCTATTTGTAAATCGGAGGACGTATATGTAAATATAAAAATTTTAGTGATTAAACTGTTAAGTTGTTTAAAAAAAAAGAGAGGGAAATAGCATTCTTAGCCCACTGCCTCCCACGCTCTCTGTTTCCCATGGAAATAAAGAGAGAAGCTATGGGAGCATTGGGTAGAAAAGAGAAGTAGAAAAGCAGGGAAGAAGAGGAAAAGAAGAGAGGAAGATGAAGAGGGAGAAGAGAATAAAAGAAGAAGAATAAAAGAGGGAAGAGGGAGATGAGAGAGAGGTAGCTATAGTAGTTAGGGCTGTATCACCTCTATTTCCTGTAGGAGGAAACATAGAAGGGTTGCAGCGAGGAGCTGTGGGGCGTTAGGGAGGAGAAAGGAAGAAGAGAAGAAGAAGAAGAGGGAGGAGGTGGTTGCGACACCTTTGTTTCCCGCAGGAGGAAACAGAGAAGAGCAGGCGGTGTGCGTCAGGGACGAAAAAGGAAGAAGAGGAGAAGGAGAGAAGAAGAAGAAGAAGAGGAAGGAGGTGGCTGCGGCACCTCTGTTTCCCACAGGAGGAAACAGAGGAGAGTAGGCTGTGTGCGTCGGGGAGGAAAAGGGAAGAATAGGAGAAGAAGAGAAGAAGAAGAAGAAAAGGAGAAAAGGAAGAGGAGGGAGGAGGCGGCTATGGTACCTCTGTTTCCCATAGTAGGAAACAAAGCAGAAGAGGGGCAATGCATCGGGGAAAAGAAGGGGAGGAAGGAGAAGAAGAAGAGAAGGGAAAGAATAAGGGGCTATAGCTACGGCGGTGGCAGTTACAGCTGGAAAAGAAGAAGGAGAGGAAGAAGAGCAGGGAAGGAAGAAGAGGCTGCAATTATGGTGGCTGTGGTCATAGCTATGGCTGCGACTGCGACAGTTGCAGCTGGCAAAAAAAAAAGAGAAGGAAAGTTATAAGGAGAGGGATAAGAGAGGGAAGAAGAGGAAGAAGGGAAGGTGGTTGTGGCTACGGCAGCGGTGGTGGCTATCGTAGTTGCTTTTGGGAAAGAGAAAGAAAGGAAAGAGAAAAAAAAAGGGGCTGCAATCGTGGTTGTGGCGGCAGCGCGGGCGATTGCGACTACAGCAGCAGTGTCTGCAAAAGAAAAAGAAGAAAGGAAGTAGTGCAGTGGAAGTGGCTGCGGTTGCTGTTGTGATTATGGTAGTGGTAGCTGCGGCTCGGAAAAAGAAGATAGGTGTAGAAAATGAAATAGGGAGAGGAGACAGAGGAAAAATAGAAAAAGGATTCGGGCTTACACTTTCTTCAGATATTCGGATCAAAATCTTTGAAAGGTAAATGTTTTGATCGTTTCTATTATAAGTGTTTCGATCCTTTCTATTGCAAGCTTTCTAATCTTTCTTATTGCAAGTGTCCTGATCCATTCTTAATGTAATTTTTATCTTTGTATTTACGTTGAATATTTGAAACTTTGAATTGTTCTAGCCTTGCATTTGATATATCTCCTGGTTAGACATAACGATTTGAATTTATGAAACTTCTGAGATTCTGACCTTTCTACCTTGTTATAGTTATTACTTCATGCACTGACCTTTGATTTGGACAAAACATAGTTGATCAGAATATAGACTCATCAACTTTTCTTTTGATTGCTTATTAGAAGAATTTGGAGTAAGTTTGCTTGCCCAAACATCTGTTTCAAATGAGCCTACGGATTCTGCAAAACAGGGATTATAATTTTTGACTTTTTGATACTAAACTACCTATAAGTCCCTGTTGGAAACTCTGATTTATTCAAAATTATTTCATTGGAAACTAGACTCATAGATCTTTTTTTTTTATTCCTAGATCAAAAGATTTAGAGTCCAAATGGCTATCTAGTTATCTATTGAAACCGACCTTATGAATTCTGTAAAATAGTAATTTTGTTTTCTGACCTTTGGTTATTAAATCAATTGTAACTCTTTGTTGGAAACTTTGATTCATACAAAACTTATTTTATTTGAAAATAGATTGAAATATCTTTCTAATAATATATTTTCTGAGTAAATTGGAGCACAATTGATGGTTTGAATTATTTGTTCAATATGCCTCTCGAATTTTGTTAGAAATCGAGCTTTGGTTGATTTCGCATATCTGGTTTCATTCCTTTGGAAATTGATTTTATTTAGTTTTCTTTGTTCAATTGAGCTTTATATTACTGATTTGAATTCTTGTATACTCTTGTTCTTAAATTATTTGCATTCTTGAAACCTATTGTGTAAAGTTTATGCTATATCGTATTGACTTGTATAGACACATGTATATCTCATTGTTCTGCTTTTGCTTTCGATATGTGCCTATTCCAGTTTCATTCCTTTGGACATTGAACTCATCTAACCTTCTTATTTCATTTGAGCTATATGTGATTGCTTGGAATCCTTGTATGCTCTTGCTTTCATTTCTTTTCAAATCTGAATGCAGTTGTGAAAGATTATATTTGCATCGTATTAAATCATAAAGGTATATGTATGTTTTGTTCCATATGTACTTCCGATATGTCTCAATTTTATTGTTCATATTATTCTTTTGTATTCTAGTGTTTGTGGGATATTGTGAACCTTTGCCAAAATGGCAAAGGGAATTATGCATAGAGCCCGCGATGTTTTGCTGGCCCCCTATGACTTCACTCAAACGTGGGTGGATGGAGCTCCCAAACGTGGGAGACATATGTTTGGTGGTCATTCAGAACTGGATGTACCATATTATGTTATAGTCCCACTTCACCATCTATGTGTTTGATATAATATCCAGAGCTTTTGTTATGTGTTTCTATATGTGCTTTGGATAAGAATGATATGAATGCAACGTCAAATTCGACGTTTGAGCTTCTGTTTCGTATTTGTTCTTTGATATGCTCCGAAATGATTCATATGCTATTGATATATTTTGAAATATTTCATATACCATTGATATGTTCCGAAATGTTTCATTCATTATTGATATGCTCCGAAACATTTCATACACCATTGATATACTCTGAAATGTTTTGTCTGCTATTGTTATGCTCCGAAATGTTCCATATATCGTTGATATACTTCGGAACATTTCATATGCTATTGATATGCTCTAATTACTCTGTGCTTCATTTGTTATGAACCAAATGTGTTTTGAATGATATGACATTTGCGATTCTATATCTAATGATATAGTACCCTGAGAGTTCTTGTATTCTGCCTTGCATTATGATACCTTGTTTGTTTGAAACTGTCCCTTTTCATTTTAGATATATTTTGTCACTTGCTGAGCTCTTTTTAGCTTACTCCGTTGCTATATAAATCTTTCAGGTTAGCTTGTCACTCTTGAAATGTTAGAATTGGGCTGAGGCAGTGGAGAGCTATTCAGAATTGTGGGCAAATCTTATTGGTGGATATATTATAGTTATTATTGTATAAGCATATCTTGTATGTAATGATATGTTGTCGATGATCTTGAATGGATATATCATGTAAAAGTGTTAAAAGATCTCTCTTATTTGGAATTTCGGAGTGTTCAATTTAGTTTACAATGATATGAATTAGTGAAAAATGGTTGGAGTTCTGATTGTATAAATAGTTTAGCTTGTGAATTTATAAGTGTTGTTAATGTTTTGTTGACTTGGTTTAAGTTTTTATAAATGTGAATTATCGAGTGATGTGATATATGATTATAAACTACACAGGTTTTATGGATGTGAATTTAACTGAATGTTTCTCAGTGTCCTCAAATGTTAGTTTGGATCATAGATTGATTTGTGATGGAAAAATTTTAAATATTATCAATATTTTTGGAGGGTGTGACAGAACTAGAATTTGGAGTGGTTCAGTCAATGAGATCTACATCCACTTCGGATTCCTCCTCCGTCGAGGTCACCTGCATCTATTAATGGCCTTCCTTCAATAGGCAAAGACCATCCACCTTTTATAACACTTTTTTCTTTTCACGGGTTGAGGAGATAACCCTTACAAGTTTCACACGTCTCTTGAATAATCTCAACACTTAAAAAACAGAGGAGGAGAACTCTGGCACTTTTACACCACTTCCATACCCAAGAAATTCAGTATTACAATAATACTTTCGTGCCCTTTCATGCAGAAAAGGGTGAGGTATTTATAACCCCCAAATGGCTTTAAAATTGGAGCAAAAAAGTGTCTCTTCCCATATTTCAGGGGTACTAGCAGTACCACCACCTGACACCTGACATTGGGCGGTAACATCACCCAATCTGGGCATTGCTACCACTTGACAGAGCTCAGAGACCGAGCTCTAGTAGTACCACTGCCTGACAGGAGCGGTACCATCGCTGGCAACATTAACTGCCGACGGTACCACCACCCAAACCACATGGCAGAGTGGATCTTCCAAGCGATGCCACTGTCAGCCATGATTTCAAGTGCTAAATGAGCTTTTCAATTTGGCCCAATTCAGCCCTATTAAGGGCCTAGTTGACCCCTAATTAAGTTAGTGGGATTACCTCCCTATCCTAACTCAATTTACGATCTAACTACAATAACTAAGACATAATCAAAGCACTCTTATTCCGATATGTCAATTGCTCTTCCGGCGAGCTTCCGATGATCTTCCGGTGAACTTCTGATGAACTCCCGATAATGTTCTGGTAGACTCCCGGCAAGCTCTTAGACTTTACGATGATCTTCTTGGTGAGTTCTGACAAGCTTCTTTGGCAAGCTCCTAGACTTCTTGGTTGGTTCCGATAGAACCTCCGATGAACATCTGGACTTCTGGCGAACTCTTGAACTCCCAACGAGCTCTCGATCTTGACTCCGGCAGAACACCTGCTTTATGTCTTATTATTGTCATAGTTAATCCTGCACGCTTTTCTCAACATATAGATTAGATCAAACAATTATCAATTGATTTCATCATCAAAATCCGAGATTCAACACTCGTCGCTCTCAGCCAGGATCACTAGCACCCAACCCAATTGCATGGTCACCAGCGTCCCGTCCCATCGTAGCCATGTGACTGCCTCCCAATTGTTGGGAAATCTTGGGGGTGACATCACATGCGCAGCAGAAGAACAAGAAAATAAAATCTCCTATTCCCAAAGAAATGTTCATCGTCGTGTGAAGATTGGTGCGCAAAAATCCACGAAACAAACTGCGTATAGAATAGATTGTGTTACCTAGGGAGATCGTATATCCTTGTTTCCTTGCAAATCTCAAGGAGAGAGTGAAGGAGGTCAAGCGTCCTCCTCTCGAACAGTGATCCATACAGTAGGGCTACGACAATGCTCTTCAAAACTCCAAGCCTGCTCTGAGGTGGAGAGGGGGAGGAGAATAGGAGAGGCAAGCAAAGGCTCTAACCTATGAACCACTGAATCTCTCCTATTTATAGAGGTCCTCTATCAAACCCTAATGGATCCTCCCGTATTAGGTATTGGATCTGCATCCAATTACCCAAGTCTCTCAGATTAGTGGATCTCTATCTAATAATCTTTCATGGGCTTTTATTGGATCTCATCCATAGGATCCAATAATTCAGGGGCTTATTGGATATCCAATAAGATAGGGGATCTAGCGGATATCTCATATATGAATCTCTACTCATTGCAATGCCTACCATATGTGTGTGACCCTCTAGGCCCAATATTGAGTTGGCCGTGAGTCATAGCTGTCAGAACTCCTTCTGGCTCAGTGAATTATTATCTCCATAATAATTCACTCGACTCATTGATTACGGACGTACTAGGCCACTAAGCCGTAGTCCCCAAACAATACAAGGGAATCCAATCCATTGGACTTGTTTGTCCTTAGTTACCGTATACCTATAGTCTCTTATCCATCTAATATCCCAAAGACCACATACCAGGTATGGCGTTGTTAGACCTATACGGTTTCTACTCGAGTCTCACTCTAATCGGATTCTCTTTGAGAACTCTTTCTCTCTCAATCCGAATGACACTGGGCAAGGATTTATCTGAGCAAGAACACATGAGATATTCCTCTCATGATGTCAAGAGTGGATGATCCTCTATCGACACTCAATAGCCCTCGTAAGGTCGACTGCCACTCCCAATGACCGGCTGTACTAGATCTGGGACATCCAAACCTATAAGTTCGATATCAAAGAATAGAGCACTCATACAGGACATCCTTGGTGTCTTAAGTCTAAGGATCGGATACACCACTAGGACTACAGAATCGCTGTCTGACAATCAGGCATCATCAACCATTCAGCATTCCGTAAGCAGATCAATCAGTGAACTCATTCTCCAATAAGCACGTGTATTGTATCCCTAGTGTCCCCACACGAGCAGCTATGAGACCAACTGCATCCATCATATGGATGGGTATATAGCACACCAGTCTGTCCGGTAATCTCGATGTCCCTCTCGAGTAATCTATGATCGGGATTATTTAAGGTTTGTGTTTAAAGGTGAATCAGTCTCATTATCGTGATCTCATCATGATCCGATTCTCATTACACAGATCCAAGGACATCACAATATATACATGCATATATGCAATAGTCAATATAAAGTGATAAATACCAAAATATAATAAGCAAAAAGATTCCGTGTCAAGTCACACGTATTATCACTAACGTGATTGGCTTGCTGGGCACCTATGACTAGCAATCTCCCACTTGACCTAAAGCCAATCACCTGTGTGTCTGATCCCCATCAGACCCCTATAACGCTCAAAGACAATATAAGACAACGACTTTGTCAGTGGATCTACAATGTTATCTTCGGATGGAACTCTTTCCACTACTATATCTCCTTGGGTCATGATCTCTCTAATAAGTTGGAATCTCTTCATAACACTTCTGATAAGACCCGGGTTCCCTTATTTGAGTAATTGCCCCGTAGTTGTCGTAATATAAGGAATTGGCTCTTCACTACTTGGCCCGACTCCTAGATCTATGATGAACTTCTTTATCTAGACTCTCTCCTTTGCTACCTCTATTGCAGCAATGTACTCCGCCTCTACAGTCAAGTTAGCAGTAGTATATTGCTTGGAACTCTTCCAGCACACTGCTCCTCCATTCAAGGTATACACATACCTCGAACTCGACTTGCTATCATCGACATCGAACTAAAAACTTGAGTCTGTGTAGCCTTCAACCTTGAGGCTACTACCTCCATATACTAGTAAAACATCCTTAGTCCTTCTCAAGTACTTAAGGATACACTTTATTGATTTCCAGTGCTCCAAGCTTGGATTCGCCTGATACCTACTCGTGACACTCAGAGCATGCGCTATATCAAGCATAGTACGTAGTATGGCATACATGATAAACCCTATCGCTGAGGCATAAGGTATCATATCCATGTTCGCCCTTTCTTCGAGAGTCTTTAGGGACATACTCCTAGAAAGCGATATCCCATGTCTCAATAGTATGAGATCTCTCTTGGAATTTTCTATGCCAAATCTTTTGACAATGGTTTCTATGTACCCGGACTAGGATAAGCCAAGCATCCTCTTGGATCTATCTCTATAGATTCGAATCCCCAAGATATAAGATGTTTCCCTTAAGTCCTTCATAGAGAAGTGTCTAGATAACCAAGTCTTTATTGTGGATAGCATTCCTACATCATTCCCAATGATCAGGATATCATCCACATATGAAACCAAAAAGGTGACAACGCTCCCACTTACCTTCCTATACACATAAGGCTCATCTTCGTTCTTAACGAAGTCATAAGATTTGATCACCTCATCAAATCTTATGTTCCAACTTCGGAAAGCTTGCTTTAGTTCATAAATGGATCTAAGTAACCTGCACACCTTATCTGGATAGTCCTTGGACATGAATCCCTCGGGTTATATCATATACACTTCCTCCTCGAGGTTCCCATTGAGGAATGTGGTTTTCACATCTATCTGTCAGATCTCATAATCATAGTGTGCTGCAATAGCCAATAGAATTTGGATGGATTTTAGCATTGCTATGGGTGAGAAGGTTTCGTCATAGTCAACACCTTGCCTTTGACAATGCCCCTTAACCAATAGCCTTGCTTTATAGGTCTCTACCTTTCTATCTACTCTGATCTTTTTCTTAAAAATCCACTTGCAACCGATGGGTATAATACCTTCGGGTGCATCAACTAGGTTCTAAACGTTATTGAAGTACATAGAATCCATCTCAGAATTCATAGCTTCTTGCTACTTTCTGGAGTCTATACTCATAATAGCCTCTTCGTAGGTCTAAGGATCAATATTTTCAACATCCTCTCCTCCAATATGTCTCATATATCTCTCAGGAGGATGGGATACTCTGCCGGACCTACATAAAGTTGAAACTTGTGTATTAGGTACTTAAACGGACTCGGGCTGTAGAGTGTTGCTTGAGTTAGGTTCTCCAACCTCACTCAATTCTATTATGCTCCCACTATCTCCACCAAGAATATGTTCCTTCTCAAGGGACATTGCTCTCTTAGCTACAAAAATCTTTTGGTCCTCGAGATGATAGAAATAATACCCACAAATTTCCTTGGGGTATCTCACGAACTTACACCGCTTTATCCTCAATTCCAACTTATTGGGGTTGTGTCTTTTAACGTGGGCAGGGCAGTCCCAAATCTTAACAACCTTAATATCAGGCTTCTTCCCTTTCTATATCTCATATGGCGTAGACACTATCGACTTAGTTGGAACTTTGTTCAGAAGGTATGCTGCAGTCTCTATGGCATATCCCCAGAATGAGATGGGTAAGTTAGCGAAACTCATCATGGACCATACCATGTCTAACAGCATATGATTTCTCCTTTCAGACACACCATTGAGCTGAGGTGTATAAGGAGGTGTCCATTGGGATAATATCCCATGGTCCTTGAGGAACTAAGTCAACTTTTTATTTAAGTACTCACCTCCTCGATCTGATCGAAGAGTCTTGATACTCATTCCAGTCTGGTTCTCCACTTCATTCTTATACTCTCTGAATTTCTCAAAATCCTCGGACTTGTACTTATTAAGTACACATATCCATACCTTGAGAAATCATTAGTAAAGATAATGAAGTAGGAGTAACCACTAATGGCATGAGTTGACATAGGTCCACATAGATCACTATGTATAAGTTCTAACAACTCAGTGGCTCTCTCTCCAGTTCCACTAAATGGAGAGTTAGTTAGTTTTCCATGAAGGCAATGCTTGCAAGTTGCATATGACTCATAGTCGAATGAATCTAGATATCCATCCTTTAGCAACTTTTGAATCCTTCCCTCATAGATGTGACTTGGCCTACAATGCCACAGGAATATATTATTCACTTCATCTTGTTTCCTCTTAAGACACACTTACATTCATGATATGTGGAGTAGTGTCTAGCATAAACAAACCATTATGCAATATTCCTTTCGTGATGATATTATCATCTAATAATATCAAATAACCATTGTTCTCAAAAACTAATTTATATCCACTAACTATCAAACATGAAATGGAGATAATGTTTTTGATATTAGAAGGAACAAAATATTATGCATCTAATGCGATAATAGCTCTACCAGCCAGATGTAGGGCGACCTCACCAACAGCTACTACAACAACTTTTGTTCCATTACCCATCTTGAGGTCCATCTCGCCTCTCTCCAGTCTCCTAGGCCTTGCCAGAACCTTCAATGAATTGCATATATGATAAATATTACCGGTATCTAATACCCATGTGTTATCATAAGAGTCTGACAAATGGAGACTGATCATGAATGTACCAAAAGCTTCTCTAAGCTTCTGTTTCGCCCTCTCTGCAAGGTACTCTTTGTAGTTCCTCTTCCAATGCCTATTTTTGCCACAGTGGAAGCACTGGCCTTTGTCCTTTGTCGGGTCTTTCTTAGCAACCTTTGCTTTACTTGATCTACCCTTGCCCTTCTTAAGGGACTTTTCTACTTTCCTTTTCTTTATAGTCTCACTAGTATAGAGAACTGGCTTCTCCTTTTTGAAAGTGCTTTCTACCTCCCTCAACATATTGAGGAGCTTTGGGAGAGTCACCTCAAGCTTGTTCATATTAAAATTCATTATAAACTGTGAAAAAGAATATGGTAAGGACTGAAGCATAATGCCCTTACACAAGTTATCCTCTAGGACCATTCCTAGATCTGTGAGTTTCTCCATCCACTCAATCATCTTTAGGACATGGTTTTGAACCGGTGTCCCCTGAGTCATCCTAACACGGAAGAGGCTCTTGGATATCTCATATTGCTGAGTCCTTCCCTATTCCTCAAATAATTTATGGACATGTAAGAGAATGGATCTGACATCTATCTTTTCATTTTGTCTTTGTAACTCAGGAGTCATAGAGCCTAAGATGTAACACTGAGCAAGAGTGGAGTCATCAATATACTTCACATAGCGAGCGATCTTCACTTGCCCCTTCCTTGGGTGTAGGCATCACTATATCAAGGATGTACGTGATTTTCTCCACCGTAAGAATAATTCTCAAGTTATAGAGCCAATTCGTATAAGTTGGACCAGTGATGTGGTTGACATCAAGTATGCCATGTAAGAGATTTAAATGCGACATTTTATAAAATAAAGATATAGCAGAAATGAATAACATATAGATTTTGTAAGAAATAAACAATCAAGATATGGACTTCTATCTTAATATGCTCCCACTATTTTACTAGCGAGTCACACGATACCCTCAGCACGTGAAACAAAAGTCTCCGACGAGCTTCTAGTGGGGATCAGGATCCAATCAGCGTCTTAGTATAACCTCGAGGGACTCGACCACCTCGAGGGACTCGACCAATCACACTAAGCCCAAGAGGTAGGCAACTCTTGACGATCACGACTCTTTATGATTCCCGTCCTATTCGGCCTCCGAATCACCATGGTCTCGAGGGACTCGACCAACCATGATGTTCGATTAAGTTAATACCATCGTTACAAGATAAGTCTGATTCTATGATATACCCTCAAGGGACTTGACCAAGCATACAACGTCCTCAGGTCACCGGTGACATCTCTATGTTGTAGATAAGATAACGAATCGTGATATAGGTGAGCCTCAAGGGACTCGACCAACTCAACCTACACCGGGAATCGGTTCCTACCTATAATGATAAAAGGCCTCATGGGTCAATCTAATTGCCTCATGTTTGCCGACTTAATATTATCAAGAGAGGGATTTCTATAATTTGGTCTCCTAATATGACATATTACACATATACATATTTAATATATATCTATATCGCATGCAAATATATACACATATCTAGTATGTGTATAAGTAATCACTCTAGATGATCATGGACCATAGCCTAATGTGATCAGGCCCGAGCCAGTAGGCCTAATCACTCACATCAAGATCTATGTATACAATAGTGCATCTCCATGCCCTATGATCATCCATCTCGTCCTCGTCGGTTTCATCAGCATCTTGATGCATCTCCATGCATCGCGATCGTCCGTCTCGTGGGTCCCGCTATCGTATCCATGTTCTTACTACACCTCCTCATGTGATTACAACTTTATCATAGGCACGCATGCCCGATAATAAATGAGAAATATAATGGAAGCTCAAAGGCCCCAATAATAATAATTACAAGTACACATCACACGGTCTATGATCATCCGTTCACACATTATACATCACATGTATAAATCATTATCATATAGAACTACTAGATACAAAAAAATAATAATCAATTAAATATTTTAATTAATTAATATTTTCAAATCAGGGATATGTAGGGAATTTTTTGAATTCTGAGGGCATTTTCATAATTTGGACAAAGGACAGAAATTGAAATTTCTCAGAGGGGCAAAACTATCTTTTGCCCAGAAAGCCCTAATTCCCCTTCTCCCTACTTGCTGCCGCCATCGCCACTCAGTTGGCGATGGCTCTATACAGTGGGGGTTGCGGGGGCGTCGCCCTTGGCTGCGGGCGACTCGACCGCTGGCGATGCCGTCGCTGCAGGTGGGCGACCCCACGAGCGGGCGCCTCCTGCAGGCAGTGCTGCCCCCATAGGTGGTTCAGCCAGCGGGCGCTGCTACCGTAGGCACCTCAGCCCCGTGGCACCTTTGCCCGCGGGTCCAACACCCGCAGGCGTCGCCCTTGCACGTGGGCACAATGCTCGTGCGCAGGTGGCCCCCTTGCTTGCAGCCCTGCCTGCTTTGATACCAGAGACCGTATACTGGGTATGGCGCTGTCAGACCTATACGGTTTCTACTCGAGTCTCACTCTAATCGGATTCTCCCGAAGAACTCTTTCTCTCTCAATCCAAATGACCTTGGCCAAGGATTTGTCTGAGCAAGAATACATTGGATATTCTTCTCGTTACACCAAGAGTGGATGATCCTCTATCGACACTCAATAGCTCTCATAAGGTCGATTGCCACTCCCAATAACCGGCTGTACCAAATCTGGGACATCCAAACCTATAAGTCCGGTATCAAAGAATAGAGCACTCATACAAGACATCTTTGGTGTCTCAAGTCTAAGGACTGTTAGGAAAGGGTTGGCACTAAGAGGAGGGGTGAATTAGTGCAGCGGTAAAATAACGTCGGTTTAAAACTTCGTTTCGATTAAAACTAATTCCGACGAAAAACCGTTTCATAAAAGTAATAACTTTAAAACCGTTCGTATATGAAGTGAATGTAGTAGGCAAGTAAATATTTAGTTTGCAGTATGTAAATGGCAATGATAGAAATGCAAACCAGAGGACATACCAATTTTATAGTGGTTCGATCGTTGTGACCTACATCCACTCCACCGATTCCCCTTCCATCGAGGCCACCAGCATCTACTAACGGTCTTCCTTTAATAGGCGAAGACCAACCACCTTTTACACTCCTGTTCTCCTTTTACTGGGTTTAAGAGATAACCCTTATAAGCACTCACACTCCTCTCTAAACAAAATTCTAAGTTTAAGCTAGAGGAGGGATTTCTCAAGTGATTTCTACAGCATTTTCTCACTTTAAAACTCTCTGTGCTTG
Organism: Musa balbisiana; assembly: GCA_004837865.1. Taxonomy (NCBI): domain Eukaryota; kingdom Viridiplantae; phylum Streptophyta; class Magnoliopsida; order Zingiberales; family Musaceae; genus Musa; species Musa balbisiana. The sequence goes on along the minus strand of CM017190.1, from coordinate 12,218,445 downwards.
TATATTTTACCCAGGGATGAGAGGGGTATTTATAGGCTTCAAGTGGATTCAAACTTGGAGCCTAAAAACATCTCATCCTGGGTTTCCCGGGTGCATGCGGTACCACCGCCAGCAGTTCTAACACTAGGCGGTACCATCGCTTGACAATGGGCGGTACCACCGCCCAGATTAGCAGTACCACCGCTTGGCACCCTGCCAGGGGTGGTACCACCGCCCAATCTGGCGGTACCATCGCTTGACATAGTCTCGGAGACTGTGCCATGATGGTGCCACTTCTTGGGTCACTATTTGGGCCTCTCATTAGGCTCAACACAGTCCTTACATGGGCCCAATTGGCCCTTAATTGGGTTGGCCCAAATCCAAACCCAATTACGTGCTAACTATAATTCCTAAGACATATTCTAAGCTAAACAAGTCCATAAGTCTAGTTTCTTCCGGTGAGCTTCTAGCGATCTTCCAGCGAACTTTCGACGATCTCTCGGCAATGTTCCGGCGGAACTCTTGGCAAGCTCCTGGACTTCACGATGATCTTCTTGGCGAGTTTCGATAAGCTTCTTTGGCAAGCTCTAGAACTTCTTGGTCAATTCTAGTAGACCTTTCGAGGAACGTTCGGACTTCTGACAAACTCTTGAACTCCCAACGAAATCATATTTTTGACTCCGGGACTTCATTTTGCTTTATGCCTTGCTATCCTAGTTAATCCCGCACGTGTAAAAATACACTTTGATCTAGATAATTAATACTAAGCATTAATCATATTGTCCGGCATATCATTGGTCCCTCGACACTTCGTCCGATTCTTCGGCGCATCGTCCTCTCTTGTAGCCTATTGCCCAATCAGCTAGTTGACTCCGCAACTCCAATATCCTTGGTGTAATATCCACTCTTCTTGGCCTAATGCCTAAATCCATGGCCCGAAGCCTTTTGTTGATATGTCGACTGATCCTCCGGCTCAACATCCAATCATCTGACATGTTTTCCTCTGGCAACAACATGATTCTTCCTGCTTTAATTGTCTCATCCTGATCGAAGCATCCTGCATCACTCAAAATGCAAATTAAAACATAAACACTTATCAATTGGTTTTATCATTAAAATACGAGATTCAACAAGGACCAGATACACTATTGGGACTACGGAATTATTGTCTAACAATTAGGCATCATCAACCATTCAGCATTCTGTAAGCAGATCAATTAGTAAACTCATTTTCTAATGAGCACCTATACTGTATCCTTAGTGTCCCCACATGAGCAGCTATGAGACTAGCTACATCCATCATATGGATGTGTAAACAGCATACTATTATGTCCGATTATCTCGATGTCCCTCTCGAGTAACCTATGACCGAGATTATTTAGGATCTATGTTTAAAGGTGAATCGGTCTCATTATCATGATCTCATCACGATCTGATTCCCATTGCACAGATCCAAGGACATCACAATATATACATGCATATATGCAATAGTCAATATAAAGTGATAAATGTCAAAATATAATAAGCAAAAAGATTCCGTGTCAAGTCATACGTGTCATCACTCATGTGATTAGCTTACTAGGCACCTATGACTAGCACCAATGACTACAGTGAGCCCTCGGTAGCGTTGCTCCCAATCGCATCACCATCACTACCTCCTAGCCCTTAGCAACAGCGATCCCTCCATGCAGCGACCGCAGCGAGCATCACTGCATCCCAACCTTGGGTAGCAGTGATCCTCCATACAATGACCATGACGATGTTGCCCCCAACTACACCATCGCCACCTCCCAGCCTCTCAACACCTAGGGATTCATTAGCATCCTCGCAGCAACCCTTCACTCCCATAGCGTTGCCATTGATTGATGTCACAGTAGTCATAGCAGCAGCACTGAATAGGGTGTTGATGCCCTTAACCCGACACCAAAAACAGAAGTTGGAGATTACAGATTTGTAGTCTTAAGTAATGGCTATCGATAACTTGGTAAAAGCCCAATTAGAAGCCTTGAAAACTAGGATTGAGAACCAAATGCAGAAAACCCTTAATGATTTCAAAAGAAGTCTATTGGATAGCTTCAACAAGTTTCAACAAAATGAAAGTTCAAGTCTTATTTGAACCGATCTAGAGACATAGGAAAAAGGAACCAAGAGAAGGACACAAGCTACCCACACATGAAGGTAGAATTTCCAAGATTGGAAGATGGAGATTCGACCAGTTGGACCTCTAGGACAGAAAGTTTTTTTCATTTTCATAGAACCCTAGAAGAATTGAAGGTGGAAATAGCCTCAATCCGACTATATGGAGATGCAATCTAATGGTATGATTGGTATAAAACTTACAATAAGGTTCTCTCGTGTGAGCAATTCAAGAAAGGACTTCTTATTCATTTTGGACTATCTGAATACAAGAATGTTGATGGATAGCTCGCCAAAATTTGTTAGACTTCCATAGTGTTAGAATATCAGAGCAGATTTGAACGATTATCAAATCAAACCAAAGATTGGTCCGAACGATAACTGGTGGATACATTTATCGAATGATTTAATCCAGATATCCTGTGTGAAGTTAAAATTCACCAACCCCACACTATGACAGTCAAAATATCATTTGCACATTTACATGAGGAAAAAATCTGTAGGGAAAATCATCGAAATAGAAGTGACAACAAATAGATGATCAGCAAGCCACCCACCCTATCTATTCCCAACCGAAACCCTAACACCCGAAGACTAACCTGAGAAGAACTCAAGGAAAGATCAACGAAGGATTTGTGCTGGCATTGTGGTGAAAAGTAGAGTAGGGAACACTGATGTAAATATGGGCAACTTTTGATAATTGAACCAATTAGGGAGGAATTAGAAACTAATAACATGGACTCCGATCATGAAGGTATAGATTCTGATGAAGATATTGGATCTATCATTCATATAGTGCATGTATTAATCGACTACTCTAACTCACAAATTATGAAAGTTGGAGGAACTCTAGAATATCAGCATGTTACAATTTTGATTGATACTAGTAGCATTAACAATTTTATGGATAGTAAGATTGCTGACCAATTGACCTATCGCATTGAAGGTTATGACGAATTTGCAGTAAAGGTCACTGATGGATGAATTTTAACTTATGATAGCAAATGTTTGAAGATAAAATTAATTATATAGGGCCAAGAATTGCTTGTGGACTTCTTTTTACTACTCTTGAATGACTTTGAAGTGGTACTTAGAATTGAATGACTATCAACCCTAGGTGATGTTTCTTGGAATTTTTCTAAACTAACTATGAAGTTTTTTATTAATAGAAAGTAGGTGATTCTAAAAGGAAGATATGGAAGTAAGTGTTAGTTTGGCAAGTCCCATAGTCCCACATCAGGAAAAACAAGTTTGGTATCTCCTGTTTAAACTATAAATAAGGGTCTGAGCTTTGAAGTCAGATGCACCACAAGAGGTACCATAAGTGGCACCACAAGAAAAACCTAAGTGTTTACTTTGGGTTTAAGTCCACACTCAGTTAAATAGTTTGGGCTTATAGATTTGAGTTTTTCTTGTTTAGTATTTTCCGATGTTTTTATAGCCTAGGAACATCTTCCTAAGGCATTTGTAATTGTCCCTCTTTTATAATAGTGATTTGCTCCTCCTTCGTCTGTGGATGTAGGTCAATTGACCGAACCACGTAAATTTAGTGTTCTGGTGTTCTTGTCTCTCCTTTTATTTGTTTTCCGCTTTATTGTCTTGTTGGATTGCCAAATTACCTTTTTAGGTAAATATCCTGGGGCTAGCTCTAACAAACTGGTATCAGAGCCTAGTTTCGGGATCTTTTGGCAACAATGACAATAACAAAGATCGTCGTCGAGAAATTCGACAGAAATGTCAACTTCGGCATGTGGCAACTTAAGATGGAAGCCATTCTGGTTCAAGACGGAATTGATTTGGCACTACAGGGAGCAGAGAACATTCCAGATGGTATGACAAAGGAAGATCTTGCGGGTATGGATAAGAAGGCCCGATCAAGCATCATCCTAAATCTCTCTGATGAGGTTTTACGGGAGGTAGCTACGGAGACTACGGCTAAGAGCATGTGGGACAAGCTTAAAGCCTTGTACATGAAGAGGATAGTGGAGAATCGTCTCTACTTGAAGCAGAGTCTATATATGCTTCGGATGACTAAAGGTACATCTATACTCTCACATCTTGATAAGTTTGATTCTTTGGTTATGGATTTGGAGAATATAGATGCAAAAATTGATGATGAGGATAAGGCTTTGTTACTCTTGTGTTTTCTTCCCCAATCTTTTAAGCATTTCCATGATACTTTGATTTATGGAAAAGAAACAGTTTTGTATCAAGAAATTAAATCTGCATTGAAATCTAAGGAGCAGATAGACAGGAATATCACTGGGGAAAGTAGAGAGAATCAGGCTGAGGGTCTGGTTGTCAGGGGTAGAATTGATAAAAGAGAATTTGACAGTAGTAGATCTAAATCTATATCTAAATCCAGACATAGAAATTTGGAATGCAGATATTGTCATAAAATGGGGCATATTAAATCTGATTGCTTTAAATTGAAACATAAATTAAAGCAAAGGGAAAAAGTGTTGAGAAAACTACTGAGTCCGCTGAAGCTAGTGTAGCAGTTGATGAGAATACTGGAAATATTTTCTTTGCTACTGATGATAGGACAAGGTCTAAAAATAAATGGATTTTAGATTCAGGTTGTTCTTATCACATGTGTCCCAATAGGGATTTGTTTTCCACATATGAATCTTGTAATGGTGGAATTGTTTTGATGGGCAATAATGCCGCATGTGATGTTGTTGGTAAAGGCACAATCCGAATTAAAATGCATGATGGTATTGTGAGGACGCTCACTAATGTTAGACATGTTCCTGATTTGAAAAAGAATCTCATCTCTTTAGGCACCCTAGAGGCTCTTGGGTGTAAATACACAGCTGAAGGTGGAGTTATGAAAGTTTCTAGAAATGCCCTTGTTGTTATAAAAGCTTGTAGGTCTGGTAGTTTATATATTCTGCAGGGAACTACTGTCACAGGCTCGGTTGCAGTCTCGTCATCATCATTGTCTGATTCTGACATCACCAAATTATGGCATATGCGTTTGGGTCATATGAGCGAAAAAGGTTTGAGCATATTGAGCAAAAGAGGTCTACTTTGCGGACAGAGTACTGGGCCACTTGATTTTTGTGAACACTGCATTTTTGGAAAGCAGAAAAGAGTCAGCTTCACTTCTCCGGCAGTTCACAAAACGAAAGGTACTCTTGACTATATTCATTCAGACCTTTGGGGTCCAGCTCGTGTTCAGTCTAAGGGTGGTGCCAGGTATATGTTGACTTTCATTGACGATTATTCCAGGAAAGTTTGGGTTTATTTTCTGAAGCATAAAAATGATGTTTTTCTAACCTTTAAACAATGGAAGGCATTGATTGAGAAACAAACAAGTAAACAGATTAAGCGGCTTCGAATAGATAATGGCATGGAATTTTGTGAAGGTGACTTTGAAGAATTTTGCAAAAATGAAGGAATTGCTCGGCATCGCACTGTTAGGATGACGCCTCAACAAAATGGTGTGGCCGAACGTATGAACAGAACACTCTTGGAGAGAGCAAGGTGTATGATCTCAAATGCAGGGTTGACAAAGGACTTTTGGGCAGAGGCGATTAATATGGCCTGTTACGTTGTCAACCGCGCTCCTTCTACAGCATTTGACTTTAAAACTCCGGAGGAAGTTTGGTCAGGTACTCCTGCTGATTATTCTGATTTTAAAATTTTTGGGTGTCCAGCATACATGCATGTAAATGAAGGAAAATTAGAGCCTCGGGCTAAAAAGTGCATTTTCCTTGGGTATGCTTCTAGGGTAAAAGGATACAGATTATGGTATTCTGATCCCAAATCCCCAAAATTTATAATCAGTAGAGATGTTACTTTTGATGAATTATCTATGTTATCTTCCAAAGAGGAATCTACTAGTTGTACAAATGATAGTGCGCAGAAGCAGGTGGAGCTTGAGATTGGTAGTTCAGATTCTTTTCAGTCGAACTCTTCTACTCAAAGAATGCCAGTAGATGGTCCCAAGTCTACTGACGCAGTTGTTCCAGAGGAAGAGCAATATTCTATAGCCAAGGATAGACCACGGAGAAATATTCGACCACCACAAAGATATACAAATTTGGTTGCATATGCTTTGTCTGTTGCAGAAGAAACAAGTGAAGTTGGTAAGCCTACTACCTACTCAGATGCAGTTTCTTGTGATAATTCCGCTAAGTGGTTGATTGCGATGAATGAAGAAATTGAATCTCTCCATCAGAATAGAACTTGGGATCTTGTAAAGCCGCCTTCGGGTAAGAAAATTGTTGGATGCAAATGGGATACCATTGCTGATGGAAAGGTCCTTGTTCAGAAAATTCATACGAAGGACAATCCAGTTGATATATTTACGAAGCCTTTTCCGGTTTACAAGTTCAAGCAGTGTTTGGACTTGGTTGGTGTTCATTGTTGGTGATTGCCCGTTGGGGCTTTTATGAAGAAGGTGGAGCAAGTTTTGTTGAGACATGCCAAGGTGGAGATTTGTTAGTTTGGCAAGTCCCATAGTCCCACATCAGGAAAAACAAGTTTGGTATCTCCTGTTTAAACTATAAATAAGGGTCTGAGCTTTGAAGTCAGATGCACCACAAGAGGTACCATAAGTGGCACCACAAGAAAAATCTAAGTGTTTACTTTGGGTTTAAGTCCACACTCAGTTAAATAGTTTGGGCTTATAGATTTGAGTTTTTCTTGTTTAGTATTTTCCGATGTTTTTATGGCCTAGGAACATCTTCCTAAGGCATTTGTAATTGTCCCTCTTTTATAATAGTGATTTGCTCCTCCTTCGTCTGTGGATGTAGGTCAATTGACCGAACCACGTAAATTTGGTGTTCTGGTGCTCTTGTCTCTCATTTTATTTGTTTTCCGCTTTATTGTCTTGTTGGATTGCCAAATTACCTTTTTAGGTAAATATCCTGGGGCTAGCTCTAACAGTAAGGTTACAACTACAACTAGCCATCGGATATAGAGGGTCCTTTAGAAGACTACAACGACTACTACCGAAAGGCCGATCTATTACTTATACTATCAAGAAGTAGAGTCCATACTTGATCAATTGGTTGTGATGCGTCGTAGATACCCCATGACTGAAGTACTTAAATAAAAGCTCCTAGAGTTTAATGATGCTCAGCCTTGAGAACAAGACTGATTTGAAGGGGGAGGAATTTTTAGGATCCCTTTATTTTTTGAGCTTTTGAATAATATTTTATTAAATTTATTTAGTTCAACAAAAGTCGAATATGGATTTATTTAATATTTATTTATTATTAAGAGTCTAAGTCCTAGTGAACTATAGGTGAAACACTATAAATAGGGATATATCTGTTTCTTTTAACTTATCAATGAAATCTTATTTAGTCTTTTGATAAACCCTAAGAGGTCGATCCCTTTGAAGTGATCAAAGAGGTCGATCCCCTTAAAATAATTATACTCTTTTCTTTCCTTTGTTCTATGATAAAATTCTAATGCGTTATCCTTATCTATTACTCGAATCATGTCTAACTTATTTCTTAAGTCTTATGGCCAGTTTTCTAGGAAGTAATGTTACATATTCCACTATTATGCATGACTGACTGTGCGTTCGTCTCCCTGTTAAGATTCTGCTTATGGATCAGATCATAGAAATATGAACTGCATGTTTTATAGTTGTACGCATAAGATTGAGAAAAACTTTAACACACCTTTAGTCAATCCAAATCCTTTGCATTAAATAGGGAAGGAGTTAAATATTAAATAATATCTTGAGCATTCCACTTTTGTCTTGATGCAATTGAGAAAAAGCTCTGAATGTGATTGATTATTATTTTAGTTCATATATATATTTAAATAGTACTTCTTTCATCTATGTAATGCATATCAAACACACATGCACCAGCACACACATTTGTTTATGCCAAGACAGTTTGTGTGCAGTATCCATTCTGCCTAAAAGTGCTCAAGAGACATCTCCTTTTCTTTTGTGGCTTCTCACCTTTGTATCATGCCTCCCAAGACTCATCACTATCAATTATCTGAACAGGAAATAGCAATATGGAAACAGTTCTTTGCAAATGCAGAATGTGCTGAAATATCGATAGATAATCTTTAGTGGAAGTGAACCTTTTTTTTCCACTAGCACTTGTGGGGTTTTCGAAATGCCATATTCTGTGTACAAGATGATTGTGACTGCTGGAAAGGCCAAGGTTTCTTTATGCAATGCATGCACAATAGTTGATTTCATACTAGTTTCATTATTACCAGTTTATTGTAAATTGATTATCAATGGAATGTGTTATTTTTCACCAGCTTCATGTATAGATGTTTGTATGATCATGCCTATAAATTGTTTCAATCTTATGAATTGATTTGTCAACCATTTCCATTTAAAGTTGAAGATTCTGCTACCTAATGTAGAATTTTGTTAGATAATAATTATCAACCCCATCATTAGAACATCACTTTCTATAAAATCCAGTGATTCAAAATTTCTTTTTTCTATAAAAAAAAGGGTGTTTAGTGTGATGATCTGAATGAATGAAATAATTGATCCATAGTGTGGAGTCCATCCATGATTTGCATTTGTATCTCTCATCATGTTGGTTATTAGGTCGGTTCTAATATTATTTACCTTGATTTAATTTTATAAAATAACTAAATTTATTATCAATTAATTCATAAAGATAAAAGTTGATAGTACCACATTCATTAGTTATAATTCAATTCGATGCCTCCACTTCACTTTGAATGTCAGATTAAACTAAGGGTATTACAAGTAGAACATAAGAAAAATGGCTTCGTGGCTTCTATAGATATTGAGAGGTACGGGGTGAATTTTGCATGTCTGAAATCTACCATATATGTATAGTGTCTCCACTCTCAATCTAATGGCTCCATAATCCCATTTATTTGTTCATATGATACATCAGAGATGACAACTATTCCATTTGATCATCGACTCCCTGAACACAATCTATGGTTACAACTCACAAAAACAAAACTAACCTTTACAAGCAGCAGAAGCTATCCACTCATCATCGTCATCTCGCGCTGCGGGGCTGCCGAGCAGCGGCGCCGCCGGGGTGCAGCGGCGGAGCGGCCCGGCCATGTGCGCGGCAGGGAGCCGCGGCCGCAACCGACCGCTGGGGGCTGTTTCTGGGCTCTCTCGACCGCCCCTTTATTGCCTCGACGTGCTCCAGTGTCTCCACCACTTCCTTCATGGACGGGCGGCTCTTCGGGTCGCCCGTGAGGCACCGCAGGGTGAGCTGCGCCGCTTCCAGAGCCCCCTTGGAGGAGTACTGCCCCTCCAGCCGCGGGTCCATCAGTCGCGCCAGCTTCCTCCGGTCGGCCAGCATCGGCCTTGCCCAGTCCACCAAGTTGTGCTGCCCGCTCGGCCGGTTCGGGTCCAGTGTTCTCTGGCCGGAGAGCATCTCCAGCAGCACGACTCCGAATCCATACACGTCGCTCTTGACATATAGATGACCTGATCCATGGAAGAAGCCAGTTCATGAGCTTGGTAGAATGCGATCACTGTTCAGGATAAGCTTCACAATCCACACCATGAATGAGTGGGCGAGGTGAGACGCGTACCAGTGGCGACGTACTCCGGTGCCGCATAGCCGTAGGTTCCCATGACGCGCGTGGTGACATGTGAGTCACTGCCGGTCGGGCCATGCTTCGCGAGGCCGAAATCGGAGAGCTTGGCGTTGTAGTTCTGTGCAAGGGATGATGAAAGCAGACTTCGATCAAAGCTTCTCGAGAGAGGGAGGCAAGAGGCCCTCTAATGGCGGAGACTTACCGCGTCGAGGAGGATGTTGGAGGCCTTGAAGTCGCGGTAGATGACCTGCTTCTCCGAAGAGTGCAGGAACGCGAGGCCTCGAGCTGCTCCAATGGCGATCTTGAGCCTTATGCTCCAAGAGAGTGGCTCAAACGCTGCTCCTCCTGTGCACAAGAACCATATGTGATCAACATGGATTCATGACAGCTTCAGAATGACTCATGGGCATGGAGGGTCGAACTCACTTCGGAAGAGGTGGTTCTCCAAGCTTCCCTTAGGCATGTATTCGTACACGAGGAGGAGCTCCTTCTCCCAGCAGTACCCCATCAGCTTGACGAGGTTTGGGTGTGACAGCCTCCCCAGGAAATTTACTTCAGACTGCAACCACCAGCCACATGGTGAGAGACGAAGCATTGGAAGCTTGTTTCAGTGAGCGAGGGAGGGGAGAGAGGGCACCTGCCATTCCTCCAGCCCTTGCATGCTCTCGGGGTTCAGCTTCTTCACGGCGACCACCATCCCCACGCCGCTCTTGGCAGGGTTCAGGGTCTTCTCCTCAACGCACCCCTTGTACACCCTCCCGAATCCGCCTTCTCCGAGAACCATCTCCGGCTTGAAGTTCCTGGTGGCGGTCCTCAGCTCGGCGAAGGAAAAGATCCGGAGGTTGGGCGCCTCCAGGATCCGGCCATCGAGAAACACCTCATCAATGCTCGCGCTGCTGCTGCCGGTGGACTGCCCGAAGGTGCTGCTGCTGCTGGGGCTCGATAGCTTCCCGGTGGTTGTGGTGCTACTGCCCGTCTTGGGTGTCGACCGCCCTACGATGCCACAAGAGGAATATCTCCTTCAGCTACTGCCAAATGAATCTTGACGAAATCAGAAGAGGCTCATGTGGTCCAAGTCAAAATCCAAAATTGGACTGCAAATGCCACGCCCCAGTTTGGATTAACGGATACGGAATCATTCTGTTCGTTGTGTAAATGGAAGAGGCCAAGGGGGGTGGGGGGGAGGGGGCACAGGGGAAGAACAGAACCTAGAAGAGCAGCGAAAACAAAGCGAATCGAAGACATCCTCAAATGGCATGTAAAGATGGAAACTTGAGCAATTTCAGCAAAGATGAGCGAAGTATAGCGAAACTAGATCCCAACAAAGACCAAAAAACAGATTCAATCTCGATTCCTTCCACAGAACCTTTGCCGATTGATTCTGTCTCGCAATACCTGGACTGGATGGTGTGGTATCTGCAGGACTTGCAGATCTTGAGGAAGGCCAAACGCAGTTCCCCATTCCCCTTCCTTCGCCTTTCCGCAGCCTCTCTCTCTCTCTCTCTCTCTCTCTCTCCCGAGAGTAGGAGAGGAGACAGGAGACACTAATAAGTAGTTAGCTGTCCGCAGGATCGAGTCTTCGTTTCCGCTTTGACCAGTCATCGCAAAAGTCAGCCAACTGTCAGACACCAACTGGCGTGCAAAACAGCCACTTTCCAAGTTGTTATTCCTGTCCCTTTTTTTTTTTCCCCTTCTCCACGTCTCATCAGAGTTGATGGCGCATGCCTTGACTCCAGGCGTTCGCTTTCATATGATAAGCAGGCTTCAGAGGCAGCTGTCGTCTCAATCTCATGTCGTCCACCGTAACAATCTATATAGAAGATAAATAAACCCTTTGAACTTGGAATCATGACGGCACTTTGAACAACATAGATTAGAAGATGTAGTGCGACTCTTTCCATGTTCATACGCAGATGAGCTGCCTTATTTAGACTGATTCACGAGTTCATATTCATGGCATAAGTTTCCCAGTGATAATATTGTCAATCCGTATTCAAGTCTACTTCCAAGTATACGGCCACGATTGGTACTTGATGGCCGAAAGTTCACAGCAGATGCGGACAAAGCAACGATTAAACGTTGTGCATTGACTCTCTACGTGTGGACGATACGTGTGATCGACTTCACAAGCTCGCTGCTTCTAGATTCGAGCATCAAAGAAACGTTATAAACCCCATGCAGAAGACATACTTCAGGTTCGGGGAACACACTAGGCGTGTCATGCCTTCTAATTAGAGTTGATTTCGTGTTTTTGATCCGATGGGGCATATTTGGTGTGACTTGTGTGGCAACGACCGACAGCCTTCTCATGGCCGATGTGATGCACATGCGTTGATAAAGTATCTTGGAACTGAGGGCGACAAAAATTGTACCCATGTCGTTTGGATTTGTATGGAGCCATACAAGTTGGCTCGCATCATATGGAAAGTATGAGTTGGCCTCCCGAGGTATCATAAATCTTTAACGAGCCTTATATGATCGACCCTCCGATAAATAAGTATAAAAGTCAATCCTCTCTCCACTAACAAAAAAACACCTCAAATACCTATATATCTCTTTGAGCTAACTTAAACTTTGGAGAGGTCAAGTTGGGAATCTCTATCCTAACGTTGACCTTTTCTTAGCAGGGAGGAGAAGCAATCGAAGGCTCACCTCGAGCTGACTAGTGAGGTGCTCCCAAACCCGACTTGATTCCTTCGCCACACCATCAGATCCTCATGTGAGCGACCCTGCATCTTCAGGATGGAACCTAGTCGTGCTGACTCCTCTATCACGGTGTTAAGCTCCATAACATTTTTAGCATTAGAAGAAGGGCCCGATGTCATAGAAGTGTTCGACAACGATCAACCTTGGAGCTCATTCTGATGAAGAGCCGCTAGCAACCCACTTTGCCTATGGGCTTAGGGGGCAATGACCTGCCATCCCACATGGAGACAGGGGCGCCGTGGCCCAGACCCCTGTTAGGAACGAGTCAGTACTAAGAGGGGGAGGGGTGAATTAGTATAACGAATAAAATCACATTGGTTCAAAAAATTTGTACGTTCGATTAAAATCGATTTTCGAAAGATGTTAACTTCAAATATATTCGGAAGAGTATACAGCAAAAGTAATAAGTAAAGCAGTTTGCAATAAAGATAAATAGTAAAATAGAAATGTAAACCATTTTATGGTGGTTCGATCGTCGTGACCTACATCCACTCCACTGATTCCTCTTCCGTCGAGGCCACTAGCATCCACTAACGATCTTCCTTCAATGGGCGAAGATCAACTACCCTTACAACATAATTCTCCTTTAGACAGGTTTAGGAGAGAACCTTTGCAACCCCTTTTTACAAAGCTTCCCTCATACTCTCCCCTAGAATGGTCTCTAAACTTTAAGAGGAGGGACTCTACACTTTACAAGGGTTTTTAATTTTAGAAACATAGAGTTTTTTATCATCTTTCTTGCTACTCTATACAGGAATAGTTGGAGTATTTATAGACTCCAAATGGCTTCAAAACTTGGAGTCAAAATTTAAATCCCTAAGTTTTCGGGGTACAAGCGATACCACCGCCTGTAGTCTGACACTGGGCGGTACCACCACCCAATTTAGTGGTACTATCACCTGACATACTATCACTGGGTGGTACCACTGCCCAGTCTAGCGATACCACCGCCTGACAGCCTTGGAGACCAAGTTTTTTGAGTTTTCCAACTCACAAACGGTTCTACCGCCTATTCTGGGAGTGCCACCGCTTGTCCCAACATTTGGGTCATTGAATAAGCCTCTCAATGAGCCCAAATTACTCCTAATTTAGGTTTAATTGGCCCCTAATTGAGTTAGACCAATTTTAACCTAATTATGTGCTAATTATGAATTTTAAGGCATACACTAAGCTAAATAAGTTCGGTAAGTCTAGGTTTCTTCCGGCAAGTTTCTAGCGATCTTCCGGCAAACTTTCGATGATCTCCCAACAATGTTCCAATGGACTTTCGGCAAGCTCCTGGATTTCATGATAATCTTCTTGGCGAGTTCTGATGAGCTTCTTTGGTAAGCTCTTGGACTTCTTGGTTAATTCTGACAGAACTTCCGACGAACTCTCGAACTTTCAACGAAATCTAGTTCTTGACTCTGGGATTTTATTTTACTTTATGCCTTGATCATCATCGTAGTTAATCTTACACACTTGAAACCTACTTTAATCTAAACAATAATTATAAAGCTTAAATCAAATGTTGTCCAGCATGTCATTAGTTCATCGACGTTTTGTCCAATTCTTTGGTGCATCATCCTCTCTTGCGGCCTATTACCCAATCGGCTAGTTGACCTCCGCAACTTTGATTTCCTTAGCACAGTATTTGTTCTTTTTGGCCCGATGCCCGAACCCGTGGCTTGAAGCCTTTTGTCGATACGTCGACCGATCATTTGATGTGACGTCCAATCTTTAGACATGTTTTTCTCTAGCCCAACATGATTCTTCCTACTTTAATTATCTCTCCCTGATCGAAGCTTCCTGCATCACTTAAAATGCAAATCAAATCATAAACACTATCAATTGGTTTCATCATCAATATTCAATAATCTCCCCATTTTTTATGATAACAACCAATTGATGACGGAGTTTAAACAAACTCCCCCTATCAATATGCCTTATTGATAGAAACTTTAAAATCATAGTATTTCAATATTGCATGCAACATGAGTATTGAAAGAACCAATTTATCACATCATTGCATGCATCATAAAATCATGCATAATCATTATTTCATACATGATTGTCATCATAACTTCTCCCCCTTTATCATCAACAAAAAGGAGAAGTGTAACTAGCAAGTGTTTAGACATAATTTCAAATCATTACATAATAAACATAATCTCAAGTTTTATCATTATGAAAGCTAGTAATTTTCTTTGTTCTCTTTTGAGAAGTGTAATTTTTTGCTTCCATGGCAAAGCGCAAGCTAGCAAAATTTTACATCATTTTACATGTATGCTATCAAATTTTACACATATTAAATTTAGCAAAATTTTATATCTTTTGAGATGTGCAAGATAGACTATTTATGCATCTTCTTGAAATGTGTAACTTAGCAAACATTGCTTCTCTTGAGATTTGCAAGATAGCACTTCTTGCTTCTCTTTTGAGATGAGTAAGCTAGCAAGTTTGCTTCTTTTGCAATGTGTAAGTTTCTAAATTTTACATCTTGAGCTAGCAATTTTTCTCCCCCTTTGTCATTGTCAAAAAGAAGGGAAGAATACAATGTTGTAATTCTTTTCCCTTTGTATCAATTTTTAAGTTATGACAAAGTTAAAGTATCAATCTTTTTTCAATATGGTTGTGCATCATTATGGTTTCAAATTAAAACATGCATAATTTTAAAACCTTTCATTTCATTCTTACTTCATAATACCAAAAACAAATCAATTATTACTATGGGCATATCATGATACGAAGACATTAAAATCTTTAAGCATTTATCACTTTATGCATGAAATTAACATTTTGATCATGATACCAAACATTCATCATTTTTCTCATGCATGATACTAAAGCATTCATAATACCAAATATTAAATCAATATTTTTAAGTGTTTATCACTTGATGATTGTTGGTACCAAACATTCATCATTTATTTTCTCCCCCTTTGTCATAGGCAAAAAGAAGGGAATAGCACAAAGGTGTAAATATTCAAGTTATCACATGGAATATATCAAGAAAATTTTAGTGATGAGATATACTTCATGAATATAAGGAATTATACAAAGAAAAATCATATCATGAAAGATGAGATCATGTGAATACCAAAAGACATGATTCATTTTGACAAATCTCCTCTTAAATAATCAAAAGAAAATTTTAGGAGATCAAATAATAAAAGATATTTAAAACAAATTTTAAGTCATGAATTTTAAAAAAGATATTATCTTTAGTAAATCGTAAAAAGAAACATAAGAGATCAAATAAGCGATCTTGATTCATAAAAGATTTCATGTTATAAGTCTCGAGAAATTATGATTTTGATAAAACTCATTCAAATTCATCAAATCATTTTTATAGTCCAAGAGATTCACAAAAGCATAATATACATGGATTCAATAATCTTTTATCGAAAAATCAATAAAATAGAGATGAAAAATGTATTCCCTTTTTATGTGTTTTATTTTAAGTTGTTTGTTTCGTACAAGCATGCCTTTATCTTTTTATACCAAATAAAAATATGCATCAACGTTTAGGATCAAAAAATAAATTTTGTCATAAAAATCATCAAATCTAAAAAAAAGTATAACTCATTAAACATAAGGCTTCTTCAAACAAGAGATTTGATTTATCATTTTAATTTGAATGATAATATATTTTCCTTTTTATGTGTTTCATTTTATGTGATTGATTTTATATAAGTATGCTTAAGTTTTTGTATCAAAACCATTCATCTTGTTTAAAACCAAAAAAACAACTTTCATTATGACAAAGATTAATAAGCCATGAATCATAAAAATCATGATGTAAAATTTTAAAATATAAACTTATTAAGTGTGATCATTATACATCACTACTTTGGACATGACATCAAAACATGGTTTCAAGTTTTCAAGGTATAACATGCACAATTTCAAACTATAAACTCATTAAGCATGATATCATCAAACATGATTTCATAAAGCATTTTCAATCAAAATCGGAAATCATCAATTTAGATACACATTAATTTTTCTTAAAAACATACTTAGGATTAATCATTAGATTTAAATCTAATATTTTATTGTATTTTTATAAAACATGCAATTGTCATTATCATTTTCAAAATTAGCTAGAAAAAGAAAAGCATGATCCCCTTTTATTTATTTATTTAACAATTTTTTACTAACTAATTTAAAAGCAACATATGAAATGCATTAAGTAATCTCAAAATATACTAAGGGGGTTTCATTTGAGTTTTTTACCTCATTGTCGAGAGTCACCAAAGCAACGTTTGTTGTTTTGTCTTCATCGATTTGCTCTTCGGATGCACTCGTTTCGTCCCAAGTCACTTTGAGTACTCTCTTATCCTTTGACAACTTTTTTTAAAGTTTATTTTTATTCTTTAATTCTTGTTTAATGAACTTTTTTAAGTTTTATAATGAGAAGTTCAAGTTCATCATCACTTAAGCTTTCGCTCGTGTGGTCTTCATTTATTCTAAGAGTCAAATCTTTTCTGTTCTTTAGAAGGTTATTCTCATATTCGTTTTGTATCATACAACTCATTTCATAGGTCATTAAAGACCCAGTAAGTTCTTCGGGAGGAAAAGTATTCAAATCATTGGCCTCTTAAATAGCCATTACTTTAGGATCCCAAGTTTTAGAAAGAGATCGTAAAACTTTATTAACAAGTTCAAGACTTAAAAAGTATTTGCCAAGAGCTTTTAAGCCATTGACGATATCCATAAAACGGGTGTACATGTTAATAATGGATTCGCATGGCTTCATTCGAAATAGTTTAAAATCATGCATCAAAAGATTTATCTTAGAATCCTTTACTCTACTAGTGCCTTCGTGTGTGATTTCAAGTGTATGCCAAATATCGAAAGCCGTTTCATAAATAAAAACATGATTAAACTCATTTTTGCTCAAAGCACAAAATAGAGCATTCATAGCTCTAGCATTCAAAGAAAAAATTTTCTTTTCCAAATCATTCAATTCGTTCATTGGAGTAGAAGACTTTTGAAATATATTTTCAACGATATTTCATAAGTTTAAATCTATAGAAAGTAAGAAAACTCTCATTCGAGTTTTCCAATAAGTGTAATCCGTCCCATTGAACATGGGAGGATGAACGATAGAAAAACCCTCTTGAAATAAAAAAAAAACTCATTTCTCTTAGTAGTTAAACCAAATGAGAAATAACGAGGCTTTGATACTAACTGTTAGGAATGAGTTGGCACTAGAGGGGGTGAATTAGTGCAGCGAATAAAATCACATCGGTTTAAAAAATTCATACGTTTGATTAAAATCGATTTCGAAAAGATGTTAACTTGAATTATATTTGGAAGGGTATGCAGCAAAAGTAATAAGGAAGTAAAGCAGTTTGCAATAAAGATAAACAATAAAATAGAAATGCAAACCGTTTTATAATGGTTTAGTCGTCGTGACCTACATCTACTCTACCAATTCCTCTTCCGTCGAGGCCACCAGCATCCACTAACGATCTTCCTTCAATAGGCAAAGATCAACTACCCTTATAACTCAATTCTCCTTTTGACAGGTTCAGGAGAAAACCTTTACAACCTCTTTTTACAAAGCTACCCTCACACTCTCCCTTAGAATGATCTCTAAACTTTAGGAGAAAGGACTCTACACTTTACAAGAGTTTTCAATTTTAGAAACATAAAGTTTTTGATCACCTTTCTTGCTACTCTATGCAGGAATAGTTGTGGTATTTATAGACCCCAAATGGCTTCAAAACTTGGAGCCAAAATTCAAATCCCCGAGATTTCGGGGTATGGGCGGTACCACCGCCTGCATTGGGTGGTACGATCGCTTGCAGCCTAACATTAGGTGGTACCACTACCCAATTTAGTGGTACTACTGCCTGACACACTGTCACTAGGCGGTACCACCGCCTGATAGCCTCGAAGATCGAGTTTTCCAACTCACAAGTGGTTCTATCGCCTGATCTAGTGTTGCCACCGCCTGACCAACATTTGGGTTATTGAATGGGCCTCCCAATGAGCCCAAATCACTCCTAGTTTAGGCCCAATTGGCCCCTAATTGAGTTGGCCCAATTCCAACCCAATTATGTATAACTACAAATTTTAAGGCATACACTAAGGTAAATAAGTCTAGTAAGTCTAGGTTTCTTCTAGCGAGCTTCCAGTGATCTTCCAACGAAGTTTCGATAATCTCTTGAGAATGTTCTAACAAACTTCCGGTAAGCTCTTGGACTTTACGATGATCTTCTTGGTGAGTTCCGATAAGCTTCTTTGGCAAGCTCTTGGACTTCTCGATCAATTCCGAAAGAACTTCTGACGAACTCTTGAACTCCCAACGAAATCTCGTTCTTGACTCCGAGACTTCATTTTGCTTTATGCCTTGATCGCTATCATAGTTAATCCTGCACACTTAAAACTTACTTCGATCTAGACAATTATTACAAAGCTTGAATCAAATATTGTCTGGCATATCATTGGTTCATCGATGCTTCGTCCGATTCTTTGACGCATCATCCTCTCTTGCAGCCTATTGCCCAATCGGCCAGTTGACCTTTGCAACTCCGATTTCCTTAGCACAATATCCACTCTTCTTAAGTCGATGCCTGAACTCATGGCTCGAAGCCTTTTGTCGATATGTCGACCGATCTTTTGGCGTGATGTCCAATCTTCATATATGTTTTTCTCTAGCCCAACATGATTCTTTCTGCTTTAATTATCTTTTCCTGATCAAAACTTCCTGCATTACTTAAAATATAAATCAAATCATAAATACTATCAATTTGTTTCATCATCAAAATTTGAGATTCAATAACCGTGAATCGCTATTGGCGCTTGTTCAATGACCTTGGGTTTTACCCCCTGGGAACGTCTTAGGACAACCAATCATCTCGATCAAGGCATTCCTCAGCCTCACCAAGCAAGTCCAAGCCTTAGTAGGGATGATATTGTTGAATCTCAGATTTTGATGTTGACATCAATTGGTGAATTAATGATCTAATCCATATGTTGAGATAAGTGATGCAGGACTAACTACGATTGTGAGAAAGGCAAAGAGATTAAAGAAGAATCAAAGTTGGGCTGGAGTCAATGATTAAGCATCGGGTCGGATGAATTGGGAGATACACTGAAGGATTGGATGATGCAGCGAAAGCTTGTTGGAAGATCGGGAGCTTGCTAGAAGATCGATTGGAGTTTGTCGGAAGATTTCCAAAAGTTCGCTGAAAGTCTCGTTGGGAGTGCAAATGAATAATTGACATGACTGACAATGAAGATTGCTTACTTTTTAATTATCTATACCTTTAATTGTCATAATTAGGGGTTCAATTTGAGTTAGGCTCGATGGAAGGCCCATTTGGCCACTTAGAGCCTTGCCAATTGGTGGCACCGCCCAAGGTAGGCGATGAAACTGCTTAAGGCTCAGCCTCCTATGTAGTCTTGGCGATGGTACCGCTAGCTGTTAATGTTGCTAGGTGGTGGTACCGCCCCATCAAGTAGTGGTACCGTTAGAGCCCAGTCTCCAAAGCTCTGTCAGGCGATAGTACCACCAGAATGGGCATTGGTACCACCTAGTGTCAAAGTGTCGAGTAGTGGTACCACCCAATAATGGCAGTGGTACCGCTAGTACTCCCGAAATCAGGGAAAAGACACTTTTTGACTCCCATTCTGAAATATTTGGGGCTTATAAATACCTCACTCATTTCTACATGAAAGGGTAACAAAGGCTATAACAAGTGTGAAAAAGATCTTTAAGTGTTTGGGTATAAAAGTTCGTTAAAAGAGCTAAGGGTCCTCCTCTTTCTTCAACTTTGTAATCATTAGAGAAGAGGTGTGAGGGTTGTAAGGGTTGTCTCCTAAACCCGTGAAAAGGAGAAAGCTTTGTAAACATATGGTTGGTTTTCGCCTATTTAAGGAAGATCATTAGTGGATGCCGGTGACCTCAATGGAGAAGGAAACATAAGTGGATGTAGGTCACAATGACTGAACCACTATAAATCCGGTGTGTTCTTTCCTTACTGCTTTCTTCACTATTTAGTTGCATTCTACCCTTTGCATTTACTCTTAAGTCATTATTTTCATTACTTTTCGATATGGGCTTTGTCGAAACGATTGTATCAAAAGAAATTTTCTGAATCAACGAAATTTTTATCGCTACACTAATTCAACCCCCCCCCTCCCTCGTGCTATATTGATCATAATAATTAGTATCAGAGCAATGTTACTCTCAATTTGGTTTAAAACCTAAGAGAAATGGATTTTTCCGGCAATCATAAAGGTCATTCTATCGCATGTCCTCCCATGTTCAATGGAACAGACTACACTTATTGGAAAACTAGAATGAGGATTTTCTTAATTTTTATGGATTTCAAGTTATGGAATATTATCGAAAATGGATTTCAAAAGTATTCTCTTCTAATAAATAATTGGAATGATTTAGAGAAAAAGACTTTCTCTTTAAATGCCAAAGCTATGAATGCTTTGTTTTGTGCATTTGATAAAAATGAATTCAATCGAGTTTCTATTTATGAAACGACTTATGACATTTGGCATATACTTAAAAACATACACGAAGGCACAAGTAGGGTTCAGGAGTCAAAAATAATCTTTTGGTTTATAGTTATGAATTGTTTCGCATGAAACCAAGTGAGATCATAGGAGACATGTACACCCAGTTTATGGATGTCGTCAATGGTCTAAAAGTACTTGGTAAAAGTTTTCCTAATTTTGAACTTGTTAACAAGATATTAAGATCTCTTCCAAAGAGTTGGGATCTTAAAGTAACTACAATTCAAGAAGCTAAGGATTTAAACAACTTCCCACTCGAAGAATTTATCGAGTCTTTAATAATATATAAAATGACGTGCAATACACATGAAAAACTTGAGAATAACCTTCTAAAGAATAAAAAGGATTTGACACTTAAAACTCAAGAAGACCACTTGAGAGAAAACTCAAGTGATGATGATGATGACTTGGCACTTCTAACAAGAAAATTTAAAAAATTTGTAAAAAGGAATAAAATGAAACATGACATTAAAAACAAAAATGAACTTAAAGAACCAAATAATTTGCTATGAATGCAAAAAGCCGGGGTACTTTAAAAATGAATATCCCTAAGTGAAGAAGAAGCAATCGAAGAAGAAAAAAGCGCTAAAAACTATTTGGGACGATTCGAGCGCATCCGAAGATGAGGAGTCAACCAACAAAGAAGTCACAAATTATGCTCTAATGGTGCTCAATGACGAGGTAAGTGACCTAAACAAATCTCATTTATCTTATGATGAATTACTTAATACTTTTAATGATTTGTTTGATGAATATAAATTAGTTAGTAAAAAGTATAAATTATTAACAAATGAGCATGTCTCTCTTGTT
Source organism: Musa balbisiana (assembly GCA_004837865.1). Taxonomy (NCBI): domain Eukaryota; kingdom Viridiplantae; phylum Streptophyta; class Magnoliopsida; order Zingiberales; family Musaceae; genus Musa; species Musa balbisiana. The sequence goes on along the minus strand of CM017190.1, from coordinate 12,196,755 downwards.
AGTGAATTAAATAGATTGAACATTGAGCATAATAATGAAATATTACCTCCTTGTACAAAATGTGAAGAATTAGAGATGCTTAAAAAGGAGAATTTGCTACTACATGAAACCTTAGAAAAATTGAAATAGGAAACAAATCCTTGTTAGGATCAAGAGCACTAAGAGGGGGGATGAATTAGTGCAGCGGTAAGATAATGACAATTTAAAAACTTTCGTACGATAAAATCATTTTTGACGTAAAATCATTTTTGGAAACTTAACTTAAAAATGAGTTCGTAAAAGTATTGAAGGCAGTAAGCACTTAAAGAGGTTTGCAGCAAAGATAAATTACACAAATGTAAATGCAAACTAGATTTTAGAGTGGTTCGGTTAACGTGACCTACATTCACTTTCGGCTTCCTCCTCCGATGAGGTCACTGGCATCCACTAGAGGCCTTCCTTGAACAGGCGAAGGCCAATCACCTTTTATAACTCAATTCTCCTTTTACCAGGTTTAGGAGATAACCCTTACACCCCCACTCACTCCTCTCTCAATCTATTCTAACACTTAGAACTTTGAGAAGAGCTCACACAAGATTACAGCAGCATTTCTATACTTTTTTTTTCTCAATACTTGTGTATTTTACCCAGGGATGAGAGGGGTATTTATAGGCTTCAAGTTGATTCAAACTTAGAGTCGAAAAACATCTTATCCTGGGTTCCCCGGGCACGAGCGGTATCACCGGCCAGTGTTAGTTTAACTAACACTGTCTTGGGTGGTAACACAATCTCGAAGACTGTGCCACAACGATGAGACTTCTTGGAGCATTGTTTGGGCTTCTTATTGGGCCCAACTTAGTTCTTACACGGGCCTAGCTGGCCCCTAATTGTGTTGGCCCAAATCTAAGCCCAATTACATGCTAACTACGAAATCCTAAGACATTTGCTAAGCTAAACAAGTCCCTATGTCTATTCTTCCGACGAGCTTCCGGTGAACTTCTGGCGAACATCCGATGAACTGTCGATGATGCTCCGGCGGACTCCCGGCAAGCTCTTAGACTTCACGACGATCTTTTTGGCGAGTTATAATGAGCTTCTCTAGCAAGCTCCGAGGTTTCTCAACTGGTTCCTCTAAAACTTCCGACGAACGTCCGGACTTCCGACGAATTCTCGAACTCCCAACATGATCGCATCCTTGACTCCGGGACTTCATTTTGCTTCATGCCTTGCTATCATAGTTTATCCTGCATATGTAAAACAAACTTCAATCTAGACAATTAATACTAAGCATTAATCAAGTTGTCCAGCATGTCATTTGTCTCTTGATGCTTTGTCCGATTCTTTGGCACATTGTCCTCTCTTGCGGCCTATTGCCCAATCAGCCAGTTGACTCCGTAACTCCAATATTCTTGGCGTAATGTTCGCTCTTCTTGGCCCGATGCCTGAATCCACAGCCCAAAGCCTTCTGTCGATACGTCGACTGATCCATCGGCCCAACGTCCAATCTTTTGACATATTCTTCCCCAGCACAATATGATTTTTCCTGTTTTAATTATCTCATCCTAATCGAAGCATCCGGCATCACTCAAAATGCAAATTAAAATATAAACACTTATAGATTGGTTTCATCATCAAAATCTGAGATTCAACAATCTCATCCTTTTTGATGATGACAACCAATCGACGACGGAGTTAACCTTAACTCCTGGAGTTTAAACAAACTCCCCCTATCAATTAACCATATTGATAGAAACTCTTGGATTCAAAAATCTAAGCAACATATCATGATTAAATCATGCATGACATCAACACACTTCTCCCCCTTTGTCATCAACAAAAAGGAGAAGTTCCAACTATCAAGGGTTTGAGATATAAATTCAAATCATTGCATGAAAAACATAATATCAAGTTTTATCATCATGTAATTTATAAGCTAGAAAATTTAGCAAGTGTTATATCATGTTTAGTACATTCAAGCTATCAAGTTGTAGATATGCAAATTTTATAATATACAAGCTAGCAAATTTAAAGATGTGTAAGTTGGCATATTTGTTTTTCTTTGCGATGTACAAGATAGCATATTTCTTCTCTTTTGAGAAATACGATTATTTTTGCTTCCTTTGCAAGCTAACAAAATGTTACATTATTTTACAACATGGAAGCTAACATTCAAGAAGAAAGTTCTTTCTTATCTTTTGAGACGTGTAATTTTTGCTTTCTTCTTGAATTGTGCGAGCTAGCAAATTCCCTTTGTCATTGTCAAAAAGAAGGGAATAACAATACAATCGTGTAATTCATATCCCTTTACTATAATTTACAAATCATGACAAAGGAAAATAGCATAGATGAAAATTCAAGTCATGAATATTAAAACAATTATTTTATCATGAATATTTCATCATTGCATGCATCATTATCATAAGTTAAAGTATTGCATGCATAATGCCAAATCATCATGTATATAAAATATAAAATCATCATTACATGTATGATTCCAAATCATCATTCTAGAGTATTATTTCAGAAAATAATAATTATTGATTTTCATATTATTTGAAAAAGTCATAGTGTTGCATGCATTTTTATCTAAGGAAAAAATCATAGTGTTGCATGCATCATTCCAAAACATTTTAGGCCATACAAGCCATAAATACATAGAAATCATATCATGAAAGATAAGACCACTTAAATACCAAAAGACATGATTCATATAATAAATCTCCTCTTAAATAAAATACTAAAAGGAATTATTAGGAGGATATAGATAAAGTTCATTTAATCTTGTAGGAGAACAAGATCTCAATTTATGCATATAAAATCGCTCAATTCATTATGAATCATAAAAATTATAATTCCAAAAAATCATAATTCATTTAGATAGTAGATAGCAGAAAGAAACGAGGAGATAATGATCTTAATTCATAGAAAAATTTCAAGTATCAAATATTGAGAAATCAATATCATGAATTGAATTATTTTCCTCTTTAGTAAATGTCAAAGAGAAACATAGGAAATCAAATAAGAGATCTTGATTCATAAAAGATTTCATGTTATAAATCTTGAAAAATCAAGATAAAGCTCATTCAAATTTAAATCGTCAAATCAAAATCATTTTCAAGAGATTCACAAAAGTGATACAAATAGATTCATTGATCTCCTTTTTGGAAAACTCGATAAAGTAGGAAAAATAAATTTTTCAAGGAGAAACATTTCTTCTTTTTAGTTGTTTCAATTCATGTGATTTATTTCATTCAAGCATGTCCTTTTTCATTTATGTCAAATAAAAATATGCATCAATTATTTAGAAACCGAAAAAGAACTTTCATTACAACAAAGATCGATAATCACAAAAATCATCATGCATAATTTTGAAATATAAATTTATTAAGCATGATCATTATGCATCACTACTTTGGGCATGACATCAAAACATGGTTTCAAAATATTTAATATTTTCATTATATAATTACATCATTATGCATCATCGAAATTGATTTCATCAAACGTAAAGAATTTTCCATCAAGATCATTTTGTCTATTGTAGTCATGCATTTTTCTTTTTAGGTGAATCTAACTTTTCACACTTAGTTTTTCATACAAAAGCCATGCATCATTAAATCATTAAGCATGATATCAAACTTCTTGATATTTTCATTAAGACATTAAGCATGGTTTCAATCAAAATCGAAAATTATCAAGATACACATTATTTTTTCTTGAAAAACATTCATAGGATCACCATTAGATTGAATCTAACATTTTATTCCATTAACATAAAACATGCAATTTTTATTATCATTTTCAAAATTACTAGCATGATCATAATTTTTGCATTTTCATTTTTAAACATGTAATTTTTAAGAAAAATAATTATTCTAAACTAATTTAAAATTAGTTCATGAAAAGCATCATGTAATTTCGAAATAAATCAAAGGCATTTTGATTACCTCATCGTCGAAAGCCGTTAAGGCGTAGTTTGCCACCTCGCCTTTGTTGATTTTCTCCTCGTCTTCAGATGAGCTCGATTTATCCCAATTTGTGTTCCTTTTTTTTGCATTCATAGCAAGTAGTTGCATTCTTTTCGAGTGATCTTCAAATGTTCTAAGTTCGAAATCCTTTATGTTCTTTGGAAGGTGGTTCTCAAGTTCTTTACGTGCATTGCATATCATTTGATAGGTCATCAATGACCCTATTAGTTCTTCGATTGGAAATTGGTTCAAGTTTTTCGATTCTTGAATAGCCATTATTTTTTAATCCCAACTCTTAATAAGAGAACGTAAAATCTTATTTACAAGCTCAAAATGCAAAAAACATTTGCCAAGAGCTTTTAAACCATTGACGACATCCATAAAACAAGTGTACATGTCAATAATGGTTTCGCTCAGTTTTATTCGAAAAAGCTCGAAATAATGCATTAAAAAATTAATTTTTAAAATTTTAAATTTGTTAGTCCCTTCATGTGTGATTTCAAGAGTCCCAAATATCGAAAGCCGTTTCGCAAGTAGAAGCCATTTCTATCTAAGGCACAAAACAAGGCATTCATAGCCTTTGCATTTAGAGAAAACGTCTTCTTCTCCAAATCATTCCAATGGTCTATTAAAAGAGAAGACATTTAAAAACCGGATTTGACTATATGCCATAAATCGATATTTAATGAAAGCAAGAAAACTCTCATTCAAGTTTTCAATAAGTGTAGTCCGTCCCATTGAAAAAGGGAGGATGAATGAGAGAGTGACCCTCTTGAAAGCCAAAAAGAGCCATTTCTATTTGGGTGTTAAACCAAAATAGAAAACCGTGGCTCTAATACCAATTGTTAGGATCAAGAGCACTAAGAGGGGGGGGTGGGGGCGGTGAATTAGTACAGCGGTAAGATAACGACGGTTTAAAATTTTTCATACGATAAAACCGTTTCCAACATAAAACCATTTTCGGAAACTTAACTTAAAAGTGAGTTCGTAAAAGTATTGAAGGCAGTAAGCACTTAAAGAGGTTTGCAATAAAGATAAATTGCACAAATATAAATGCAAACCAGATCTTAGAGTGGTTCGGTCAACGTGACCTACATCCACTTTTGGTTTCCTCCTCCGACGAGGTCATCAGCGCCCACTAGAAGCCTTCCTTCAATAGGCGAAGGCCAATCACCTTTTACAACTCAATTCTCCTTTTATTGGGTTTAGGAGATAACCCTTACACCCCCACTCACTCCTCTCTCAATCTATTCTAATACTAAGAACTTTGAGAGGAGCTCACACAAGATTACAACAGCGTTTCTATACTTTTTTTCTCTCAATACTTGTGTATTTTACCCAGGGATGAGAGGGGTATCTATAGGCTTCAAGTTGATTCAAAATTGGAGCCTGAAAACATCTCATCTCGGGTTTCCTAGGCACGGGCAGTACCACCGCCCAGTGTTAGTTTGACTGACACTATCTTGGGCGGTACCACCGCTTGGGGGTCAGTGCTGGGCGGTACCATTGCTTGGCACCCTGCCACGGGTGGTACAACCGCCCAGACTGGCGGTACCACCGCCTGACACAGTCTCGAAGACTGTGCCATGATGGTGAGACTTCTTAGGGCACTATTTGGGCTTCTTATTAGGCCCAACATAGTTCTTACATGGGCCTAGCTAGCCCCTAATTGAGTTGGCCCAAATCTAAACCCAATTACATACTACCTACGAAATCCTAAGACATTTGCTAAGCTAAATAAGTCCCTATGTCTATTCTTCCTACGAGCTTCCGACGAACTTCCGGCGAACATCCGACGAACCCTCGGCGATGCTCCGGCGGACTCCCAACAACCTGCTGGACTTCACGATGATCTTCTTGGTGAGTTCAAATGAGCTTCTTTGGCAAGCTCCGAGAGTTCTCGGTTAGTTCCTCCAGAACTTCTGACGAACGTCTGGACTTCCGACGAACTCCCAACGTAATCGCGTCCTTGACTCCGGGACTTCATTTTGCTTCATGCCTTGCTATCGTAGTTAATCCTGCACATGTAAAACAAACTTCGATCTAGAAAATTAATACTAAGCATTAATCAAGTTGTCCGGCATGTTATTGGTCTCTTGATGCTTCGTCCGATTCTTCAGCACATCGTCCTCTCTTGTGACCTATTGCCCAATCGGCCAATTAACTCTACAACTCTGATATTCTTAGTGTAATGTTTGCTCTTCTTGGCCCGATGCCCGAATCCATGGCCTGAAGCCTTCTGTCGATACATCGACCGATCCACTAGTCCGACGTCCAATCTTCTGACATGTTTTCCCCCGGCATAACATGATTTTTCTTGCTTTAATTGTCTCACCTTGATTGAAGCATCCTGCATCACTCAAAACGTAGATTAAAATATAAACACTTATACATTGGTTTCATCATCAAAATTCGAGATTCAACAATCCTTAAACATGATTCTTGCAAAAAGGGATCATGTTCGTAGAAGAGATGAAATTGGCTTTGTGAGTAACACTCCCCAAAAGCCAACCATCTTTGTGAAAGGCCCAACTTTGCATGTTTCACCCCTAAACAAATGTAATTTTTGTTGTAAATTTGGACATTATGCTCAGAAATGTTTATTTAAGAGGTATAGTCTATATAAGTTAATTTAGGTCCATAAAGGAACCTTAAATAACTCAATACAAAATGATAAGTTAGGTAGATCTATTTATGAGGAACCTAAGGTAAAATGGGTACCTAAAAGAAAACCCCTTTCTTGTAAATATGTTTATAATAACAAGCTAGGAGCAAGAGATGGTACATTGATAGTAGATGCTCAAGGCACATGACCGGAGATCCAACACACTTCTTTAAGCTCACTAGCCAAGACAAAGAATTTGTCACCTTCGGAGATAACAACAAAGGAAAAATTATTGAAAAAGAAAATATAAGTAACAAATCAAATCTTTTAATTGAAAATATTTTATTAGTAGATGGTTTGGAGCATAACTTGCTAAGCATTAATCAATTATATGACAAAGGTTACAACATCAAGTTTAAATCTAATGCTTGCATTATAGAAATACCATATATGAATGTCTATACTATTGATCTTGACGAGCTTTGTAATGAAACTTGCTTTTCGATTTTAAACGGTGATGCTTAGTTTTGGTATAGGAGGTTAGGTCATACTAGCATAAAACTAATCTCTTAAATTTCATCTAAAGAACTTGTAAGAGAAATCCTTAGCATCAAGTTTATCAAAGACAAAGTGTGTGATGCATCTCAACTAGGAAAACAAATAAAACATAGTTTCAAGTCAAAGAATCAAATAAGCACTCTAGATTATTGCAATTGATCTATATGGATTTATTTGGATCAATTGATACAACAAGCCTAGGAGGTAGCAAATACGCCTTTGTAATTGTTGATGATTATAGTAGATACACTTGGACATACTTTTTGACATACAAAAGTGATTGTTTTAAGTATTTTTTTAAAATTTTGTAAACTTGTTTAAAATAAAAAGGCTTTATGATTGCATCTATACGTAGTGATCACAGTGATGAGTTTCAAAATCATGATTTCCAAAACTTTTGTGAATCAAATGGATACAACAATAATTTCTCTACTCCAAGAAACCTACAACAAAATAGAATAGTTGAAAGAAAAAATAGGAACTTATAAGAAATGACAAAAACCATGTTAAATGAATATAGCCTACCTAAATATTTTTAGGCCGAAGTCATTAACATAGTATGCTATGTCATGAATAGGGTTTTAGTAAGACTATTACTTTCCAAAACTTCTTATGAGTTGTGGAATAACAAAAAACCCAATATTTCGTATTTTAAAGTTTTTTGTTGTAAATGTTTTATTTTAAATAAAAAAATGCCTTAGGAAAATTTGATGCAAAATCTAATGAGGGCATTTTTCTTAGTTATTCTTCTACTTCTAAAGTATTTCATGTGTTTAATAAAAGAACTTTAGTTATAGAAAAATCTATTCATGTTGTTTTCAACAATGTTTCCAAATCTACGAAAAATAATTTTAATGATGATTTTGATGGTTTAAATTCAAATGAACCCTCTCCTCCCACTAGCAATTTGGATGTATCTTCTTCTAAAGAATCCTTACCTAAGGATTAGAAGTATGTAGATGCTCATCCTAAGGAGCTAATTATTGGAGACACTTCAAAAGGTATTCAAACTTATTCTTCTCTTAAAATTTTTTATGCAAATGCAGTCTTTTTTATCTCAAATTGAACCTAAATGCATTGATGAGGCCTTAGAAGATGATTCATGGGTTGTTGCAATGCATGAGAAATTAAATCAATTTGAGAAAAATGAGGTATGGAAACTTGTTCCTAGATCTAGTGACCATTTGGTAATTGGTACTAAATAGGTCTTCAAAAACAAGTAAAATGAATTTGGTACCACGGTTAGAAACAATGCTAGATTAGTGGCCAAAGGTTTTAACCAAGAAGAAGGTATCGATTATGAAGAAACCTTCACTCATGTAGCTAGACTTAAAGCCATAAGGATTCTCCTTGCCTATGCTAGTTGTGTTGAATTTCAGAATTTGGTGATGAAACCAATTGATAGTGTTTATGAACTGATTTGCGTTTTGAGTGATGCACGAAGCTTCGATCAGGGAAAGATAATTAAAGCAAGAAGAATCATGTTGGGTCAAAGTGGAACATGTCAGAAGATTGGACGTCGAGCTGGAGGATCGATTGATGTATCGGTAGAAGGCTTCGGGCTAAAAAGAGTGAAAATTACACTAAGAAAATCAGAGTTGTAGAGGTCAACTGGTCGATTGGGTAATATATCGCAAGAGAGGATGATGCACCGAAGAATCAGACGAGTCATCGAAGAACCAATGACATGTAGGATAACATTTGATTTAGCTTTGCAATAATTGTCTAAATCGAAGTAGGTTTTAGGTGTAATTAGGTTGAAGTTGAGCTAACTCAATTATGGGCCAATTGAGCCCAAGTTTGAGCTGTGATGGGCTAAGTGAAAGGCCCAAAAAGTAACCCAATAGGTGGAACTATCGGTGTCACAATCTCTGAGACTATGTCAAGCGATGGTACTGCCTATACTCAATCTTAAAGATTATGTCAGGCAGTGGAATTGCTATACTAGGTGGTGGTACTGCCCAATAGTAGGGTGTCAGGTGGTGGTACTGCCCAGTGTTAGTATTGTAGGCGATGGTACCGCCCAACACTAGCGATGGTACCACTAGTTCCCGAAAGACCCAAGATGAGACTAGTTTTGACTCCAAGTTTGAATCTATTTGGAGCCTATAAATACCCCTCTCATCCCTGGTTAAAAAACACAAGCACAGAGAACTTAAAAGTGGGAAAATGCTGTAGCAATCACTAAAAAATCCCCTCCTCTAGTTCTAAAGTTTAGAATTATATTTAGGGAGGAGTGAGTGCTTGTAAAAGGTTATCTCCTACACTTATGAAAAGGAGAAGACGGGTTAAAAGGGTAGTTGATCTTTCCTCATTGAAAGAAGATCGTTAGTGGATGTTGGTGGCCTCGACGGAAGAGGAATCGGGAGTGTATATACATCACGACGACTGAATCACTATAAAACTCGGTTTGCATTTCTATTTTACTTTTCATTCCCTTATTGCAAACTGCCTTACTTACTTACTACTTTCACTACACTTACGAATGCTTTTAAGTTAAACTCATATTTCCGATATGAGCTTTTATCAAATGGAAGATTTTCGAACCGACGTGATTTTTCTCGCTACACTAATTCACCCCCCCTCTTAGTGTCGACTCGATCCTAATAGTTGATATCAGAACCATATTTTTCTTATTTGGTTTAACACCTAAGAGAAATGACTCTTTTCAGATTTCAGGAGGGCCACTCTATTATTTATCCTCCTATGTTCAATGGGACGGACTACACTTATTGGAAAACTTGGATAAGAGTTTTCTTGCTTTCGTTAAATCTCTATTTATAGAATATTATTGAAACCAGATTTCAAAAGTATCCTCTTCCAATGAACGATTAGAATGATTTAGAGAAGAAGACTTTCTTTGAACGTCAAAGCTATGAATGCTTTATTTTGTACTTTAGATAAAAATGAATTCAATCAAGTTTATATTTCTGAAATGGCTTATGAGATTTGGCACATACTTGAAATCACACACGAAAGCACTAGTAGAGTTAAAGATTTGAAAATTAACTTTTTGATGCATGATTTTGAATTGTTTCAAATGAAGCCAAGTGAAACTACCATTGCCATGTACACTCATTTTATAGATATCATCAATAGTTTGAAAGCATTTGGTAAATATTTTTCTAATTTTAAACTTATTAACAAAATACTAAGATCTCTTTTAAAAAGTTGGGATCCAAAAGTGACGATAAGACAAGAGACAAAGGATTTAAACAAATTTTCACTTGAAGAACCTATCGGGTCTTTGATGACCTATGAAATGACTTATGTGGCACATGATAAACTTAAAAACAACCTTCCAAAGAACATGAAGGATTTACACTTAGAACAAAAGAAGATCGCTCGAGCGAAAGATCAAGTGATGATGACATAGAACTCTTCACAAGTAAATTTATAAAATTTATAAAACATGAAACTAAGAATAAAAATAAACTTAAAAAAAAATTATCAAAGAACAAGAAAACACTCAAGGTGACTTGGGACAAAACGAGTGTATCCGAAAACGAGGAGCAAACCAACGAAGACAAAGTAGCGAACTTCACTTTGATGACTTTCGATGACGAGGTAACCAAAACCCCCTTAGTTTATTTTGAAATTACTTGATGTATTTCATGAGTTGTTCTTAAATTAGTTTAAAAAAATTATATATAATTTTAAAAAAATGATGATCATAAAAATTACATGTTTTATGATAAAGGAACAAAATGTTAGATTTAAATCTAATGCTTGTACACCTAATAAGATTAATTCTATGTATGTTTTTAAGAAGAAATAATATGTATATTGATGATTTCTATATTTTTTTATATTAAAAATACTTTATGTTTAATGAAACCATGTTTGATGATTTAATGATGTATAATGATGTAAGATGTAATAAAACTATTAAAAGTTTTGATACCATGCTAGATGATTTTATACTATGCATAAGAATTTGAAGTAATAATAATTTTTTATTATACTATTGATCTTTGTTGTGATGAACTTTGCTTTTAAACGCTGATGTATGTTTTTATTTGGCATAAAAGACAAAGGCATGCTTGCATGAAATAAAAAGGGAATACATTTTTCTTGAGAACTTCTCAATCCTTATCTTATCGAGTTTTCAAAAAGAGATTAATGAATCTATTTGTATGAATCTCTTGGACTATGAAAAAGATTTTGATGATTTGAATCTAAATGAGAATTTTTCAATCAATTTTCTCTAGAGATATATTTTATGTGAATCAAGATCTCTTCTTTGTTCTTCTATGTTTCTTTTTATTATTTACTAAAGAGGAGATTTTCTATATAAATTATAAGATTTCTTATGCATGAATTGAAATCTTTTTCTCCTATGTTTCTTTTTGTGATTTACTAAAAAGAATATCTTTTTCGGAATTCATGACTTAAAATTTCAATTCATGACTAAAGAGAATATCTTTTTCGGAATTCATCACTTCAAATTTTTTTTGAAGATTTTTTACTATTTGATCTCCTAAGATTTCCTTTAAAAGGAGATTTTGTCAAAATGAATCATGTCTTTTGGTTTTCATATGATCTTTGATATTATCTTTCATGACATGATGTGTAATTCTTTTATATTTATGGTTGTAAACTTTATTTTATAAGTAGAATATTGATGTAAAAAAATTGGTACTATTGTATTCTTCCACTCTGCTTCTTCCTTGTTTACAATGACAAAGGGGAGAAAGGAAATCACTAGCATTTGAAGAGATCGATAAATCTCTTTGTTTAATTTTGAATATCTTGAAAGTGATTTTGTTGATTTGATAAATTGAATGAGTTGAAAATAATGATGAATTTTTTGAAAATAAATATTTGTATTATGTTTGATGATTTTACATTTTGAAATTATACATGATGAGTTGAAGTGATGATGGTTTAAAAATATTTATTCAAATGCATAAATCAACAATCTTTTTGTTAAATAAATCATGATTTGTCTTGTGAATTCTTGGAATTATAACGTGAGATTTTTTATGAATCAAGATCATTTATTATGATTCTTCTTTTTGTTATTTGAGTCATCCAAAAAGAATCATAATTTTTCTATTGATTTTTTGATATTCACAACTTGAAATTTAGTTCGTGGCTCCCTTGTATTCATGAAGTATATATCTCATCACCCAATTAATTTTTCTTGATATTCTTCATGTGATGATATGAAATTATGTATGAAATACTCATAATATTATGTTGATGCATACAAATGAGAAGTTATAATCATGCATGGTAGAATATAATGTAATTTGACATTTTGATACCATCATGATTTGAAATATTTATGATTTTGAATGATGCATGCAATACTTATGATTTTTTGATGAAATGATGCGAAAATCAACAATTATCATTTTTTGAAATGATACCTTATTTCAGTATAATATATTAAAATAAGAATGATACTTTATCTTTGTCATGATTTGAAAATTAATGTAAAGGGAAAAGAATTACAACATTATATTCTTTCTTTCTTTTTGATAATGACAAAGGGGGAGAAAAATTGCTAGCTTATACATTTCAAAAGGAAGCAAAAATTACTAGCTTGCACTTATTAAAAGAGAAGAAAGAACTCACTAGCTTGCATGTTCTAAAGTGATAAAATAATAAAATTTGCTAAATTGCTAAGCCTTCGTATATCTAAAATTTGATAGTTGCACTTCTCATTTTTGTTGATGACAAAGAGGGAGAAGGTATGATGATAATCATGCATGAAATGATAATATTAAAATCTTATATATGATTTTATGATGACATGTTGTTTGGATTTTTGAATTCAAGAGTTCTATCAATATGACATATTGATAGAACGAGTTAAGGTTAATTCAATCATCAATTAGTTGTTATTATCAAAAAGAGGGAGATTGTTAAATCTCAAATTTTGATGATGAAACCAATTGATAGTATTTATGATCTGATCTACATTTTGAGTGATGTAGGAAGCTTTGATCAGAGAGAGACAATTAAAGTAGAAAGAATCATGTTGGGCCGAAGTGGAACATGTTAGAAGATTGGACGTTGAGCCAGAGGATCGATCGACATATCGATAGAAGGCTTCGGGCCATGGGTTTGAGCATCAGGCCAAGAAGAGTGGAAATTATACTAAGGAAATTGGAGTTGTAGAGGTTAATTGACCGATTGGGCAATAGGCTACAAAAGAGGACGATGCATCGAAGAATCGGATGAGGCATCGATAAACCAATGACATGCCGGACAACATTTGATTTAGCTTTGCAATAATTATCTAGATCAAAGTAGGTTTTAGGTATAATTTGGTTGGAATTGAGCCAACTCAATTAGGGGCCAATTGGGCCTAAGTTTGGGCTGTGATAAGTTAAGTGAAAGGTATAAAAAGTGACCCAATAGGTAGAATCATCGGTGGCACAATCTTTGAGATTGTGTCAGGTGGTGGTACCGCCCAGACTTAGTCTCCGAGATTGTGTCAAGTGGTGGTACCGCTCAGTAGTACCACCTAGAGTGTCAGGTGATGGTACTACCAGACTAGACGGTGGTACCGCCCAGTGTCAGTGCTGTAGGCGGTGGTACTGCCTAGCACTAGCGGTGGTACCGTCAATACCCAGAAGACCCAGGATGAGACTAGTTTTAGCTCTAAGTTTAAATATATTTGGAGCCTATAAATACCCCTATCATTACTAGTTAAGAAACACATGCATAGAAAACTTAAAAAGTGAAAAAATGCTATAGTAATCACTTGAAAAATCCCCTCCTCTGGTTCTAAAGTTTTAAATTCTGTTTAGAGAGTAGTGAGTGCTTGTAAAAGGTTGTCTCCTAAACCTATGAAAAGAAGAAGAGGGGTGTAAAAGGGTAATTGATCTTCGCTCATTGAATGAAGATTGTTAGTAGATGTCGGTGGCTTCGACGGAAGAGGAATCAAGAGTGGATGTAGATCATGACGACCAAACCACTATAAAACTTGGTTTGCATTTCTGTTTTGCTTTTCATTCCCTTATTACAAACTGCCTTACTTGTTTACTGCTTTCACTATACTTACGAATGCTTTCAAGTTAAACTTACATTTCCGATATGAGTTTTTATCGAACGAAAGATTTTCGAACTGACATAATTTTTATCGCTGCACTAATTCATGCTGACTTGATCCTAACAATTGGTATCAGAGTCATATTTTTATCATTTGGTTTAACACCCAAGAGAAATGACTCTTTTCGAATTTCAAGAGGGTCACTCTATTATTCATCCTCCTATGTTCAATGGGAAGAACTACACTTAATGGAAAACTCGGATGAGAGTTTTCTTGCTTTTGTTGAATCTTGATTTATGGAATATTATTAAAAATAAATTTCAAAAGTATTCTCTTCCAATAAACGATTGAAAAGATCTAGAGAAGAAGACATTCTCTTTGAACGCCAAAGCTTTGAATGCTTTATTTTATGCTTTGGATAACAATTAATTCAATCAATTTTCTATTTGCGAAATGACTTATGAGATTTGGCACACACTTGAAATCATATATGTACACCCATTTTATAGATGTCAAGAATAGTTTAAAAGTGCTTGGTAAATATTTTTCTAATTTTGAACTTGTTAACAAAATACTAAAATCTCTTCCAAAAAGTTGGGATTCAAAAGTGATGGTAATACAAGAGATAAAGGATTTAAACAAATTTCCACTTGAAGAACTTATCGGGTATTTGATAACCTACGAAATGACTTATGTGGCATATGACGAACTTGAGAACAACCTTCCAAAGAACAAGAAGGATTTTACACTTAAAACAAAAGAAGACCACTCGAGTGAAAGCTCAAGTGATGATGACATAGAACTCCTCATAAGTAAATTTATAAAATTTATAAAACATGAAACCAAAAATAAAAAAAATTTAAAAATAAAAAAAATTATTAAAGAATAAGAAAGTACTCAAGATGACTTGGGACAAAACGAGTGCATCCGAAGATGAGAAGCAAATCGATAAAGATGAAGTGGCGAACTTCACTTTGATGACTTTCGACGACAAGGTAACCAAAATCCCCTTAGTTTATTTTGAAATTACTTGATGCATTTCATGAATTGTTCTTAAATTAGTTTAGAAAAATTATATATAATTTTTTTTAAAATAATGATTATAAAAATTACATGTTTTATGATAAAGGAATAAAATATTATATTTAAATCTAATACTTGTACACCTAATAAGATTAATTCTATGTACGTTTTTAAGAAGTAATAATGTATATCTTGATAATATTTTATTAAAAATATTTTATGTTTAATGAAATCATGTTTGATGATTTAATTATGTATAATGATGTAAGACGTAATAAAAATATTAAAAGTTTTGATACCATGTTGGATGATTTTATACTATGCATAAGAATTTGAAGTAATAATAATTTTTTATTATACTATTGATCTTTTTTGTGATGAACTTTGCTTTTAAACGCTGATGCATGTTTTTATTTGGCATAAAAGACAAAGGCATGCTTGCATGAAATAAAAAGGGAATACATTTTTCTTGAAAACTTCTGATCCTTATCTTATCGAGTTTTCAAAAAGAGATTAATGAATCGATTTGTATGAATCTCTTGGACTATGAAAAGGATTTTGATGATTTGAATCTAAATGAGATTTTCCAATCGAATTAGGAACTTCTCTTGAGGAATATCTTCTATTTTATGTGAATCTAGATTTCTTCTTTGTTCGTCTATGTTTCTTTTTACCATTTACTGAAGCGGAGATTTTCATAATAATCATAAGATTTCTATACATGAATTGAAACCTTTATTATACTATTGATCTTTTTTGTGATGAACTTTGCTTTTAAACGCTGATGCATGTTTTTATTTGGCATAAAGACAAAGGCATGCTGCATGAAATAAAAAGGGAATACATTTTTCTTGAAAACTTCTGAATCCTTATCTTATCGAGTTTTCAAAAAGAGATTAATGAATCTATTTGTATGAATCTCTTGGACTATGAAAGGATTTTGATGATTTGAATCTAAATGAGATTTTTCCAATCGAATTAGGAACTTTCTCTTGAGATATCTTCTATTTTATGTGAATCTAGATTTCTTCTTTGTTCTTCTATGTTTCTTTTTACCATTTACTGAAGCGGAGATTTTCTATATAAATCATAAGATTTCTTATACATGAATTGAAACCTTTTTCTTCTATATTTCTTTTTGCGATTTACAAAAGAGAATATCTTTTTCGAAATTCAAGACCTAAAATTTCTTTTGAAAATCTTTTACTATTTGATCTCCTAAGATTTCTTTTGAAAGGAGATTTGTCAAAATGAATCATGTCTTTTGGTTTTCATATGATCTTTGATGTTATCTTTCATAACATGATGTGTAATTCCCTTATATTTGTGGTGGTAAACCTTATGTCATAAGTAGAACATTGATGTAAAAAAATTGGTACCATTGTATTCTTCCACTCTACTTCCTTATTTACAATTACAAAAGGGGAGAAAGAAAATCAGTAGCATTTCAAGAAATCAATAAATCTCTTTATTTAATTTTAAATCTCTTGAAAGTGACTTTGTTGATTTGAAAAATTGAATGAGTTGAAAATAATGATGAATGTTTTGAAAATAAATGTTTGTATTATATTTGATGATTTTAAAATTTGAAATTACGCGTGATGAGTTGAAGTGATGATGGTTTAAAAATATTTATTCAAATGCATGAATCGATAATCTTTTTGTCAAATAAAACATGATTTTTCTTATGAATTCTTGGAATTATAACATGAGATATTTTATGAATCAAGATCATTTATTATGATTCTTCTTTTTGCTATTTGAGTCATCAAAAAAGAATCATAATTTTTCTCTTGATTTTTTGATATTCACAACTTGAAAATTCGTTCGTGACTCCTTTATATTCATGAAGTGTATATCTCATCACCCAATTAATTTTTCTTGATATTCTTTATGTGATGATATGAAATTATGCATAAAATACTCATGGTATTATGTTAATGTATACAAATGAGAAGTTTGCTAGTCATAGGTGTCTTGCAAGCCAATCACGTGAGTATGGCACGTGTGACTTGACACGTAGTCTTTTTTACTTATTATTATTTAACATTTTATCACTTTATATTGATTATTGTTTGAATATATTGTGATGTTCATGCATCTATGCAATGGGAATCAGATCGTGATGCGATCATGATAATGAGATTGATTCGCATTTAAACACAGATCCTAAATAATTCCAGTCATAGGTTACTCAAGAGGAACATCGAGATAACCGGACAGATTTGTGTACTGTATACCCGTCCATATGATGGATGCAATTGGTTTCATAATTGCTCGTGTGGGGACATTAGGGATACAATACAAGTGCTCATTGGAGAATGAGTTCACTGATTGATCCGCTTATGGAATGCTGGATGGTTGATGATGTCTTATTGTCAAATAATGATTCTATAGTCCAGTGGTGTATCTAGTCTCAAGTCTATCTGGTCCTTAGACTTGAGACACTAAGGATGTCCTATATGAGTACTCCACTCTTTGATATCAGATTTATAGGTCTGGAGGTTCCAGATCTAGCATAACTAGTCATCGGGAGTGGTAGCCAACCTTACAAGGATTATTGAGTGTCGATAGAGGATCATCCACTCTCGATGTCATAAGAGGAATATCCCATGTATTCTTGCTCAGACAAATCCCTGGCTAGGGTCATTCAGATTAAGAGAGAAAGAGTTTTTTGGGAGAATCCGATTAGAGCGAAACTCGATTAAAAACCGTATGGACAGCACCATACTTGGTATATAGTCTCTAGGATATTAGATGGATAAGGAACTATAGGTACATGGTAACTAAGGACAGATATGTCCAATAGATTGAATTCCTTTATTTCGTCTAGGGACTATGGTATAGTGGCCTAGTACGTCCGCAGTCGATGAGTTGAGTGAATTATTATGAAGATAATAATTCACTGAGCCAGAAGGAGTTCTGACAGGTATGACTCATGACCAGTTCGATATTGGGCTTAGAGGGTTACACATATATAGTATGCATTATGATGAATAGAGATTCAGATATAAGATATCCGCTAGAGCTCCTATCTTATTAGATATCCAATAATCCCTTGAATTATTGGATCCTATGGATGAGATCCAATAAAAGCTCATGAGAGATTATTGGATAGAGATCCACTAATCTAAGGGGCTTGGGTAGTTGGATGGAGATCCAATACCTAATAGGGCAGGATCAATTAGTGTTAAGTTGATAGGGGACTTTTATAAATAGGAGAGAATCAGTGGTTTATAGGCTAGAGCCTTTTTGGTTTGCCTCTCCTATTCTCCTCTCCTCCTCCTCAGAGCAGGCTTGGAGTTTTAGGAGCATCGTCGTAGTCCTGTTGTATGGATCACTGCTAGAGAGGAGGGTGCTTGACCACCTTCACCCTCTCCTAGTGATCTATAGGGATTCAAGGATATACGATTTTCCTAGGTAACACAATCTATTTTATACACAGTTTTAAGTTTTGAAGATTTTTATGTACCAATCTTTGCATGACGACGAACACATATTTGGGAATTTTAGAATTTTGTTTTATATTCTTCCGTTGCGCATGTGATGTCACCCCTAAAAATTTCCCTATAGTGGTGTCAAAGCCAAGTTGTTCATTCGAAAGATTTGTTTTGAACTACGTGTGTTATGTTTTAGGAGGAATTTTGTCATCAAGATCATTGACGACAAAGGCAAGAAAGGCAACAACTATTGCTGCCCTTGCTGCCCACACTAAAGTGGCCAAAGGTTGTTTGTAGCCTTGGCCATCTGCATGCAGGCGGTTGGCAGCTGGTTGTAGCCCGCTAGCACTGGTGCCTGCAAGGGCGGCCACTACATCGAAAGGGGTAGTGCCTATGGGCACTACCTCGGCAAGGGGCAATGCTTGTGGGTGTTGTGCCCGTGGGTAGAACCGCCCTTAGGGGCACCACTCGGCAGGGCAGGAGCAGCGCCCCCACCTCCCCGCCATAGAGGGCTGCCGCTAGTAGGGTGGTGACGGTCATAGAAAATAGGGTAGAGAGGGTTAGGGCATTTTTCCAAACAAAAAACAATTTTACCCTCCAAAATTTTAGAAATTTCAGATTTTATCCTTTGTCCAAATTATGAAAATACCCCTCAGAATTTAGAAAATTTTTTGTATGTCCCTGATTTAAAAAAATATTAATTAATTTAAAGTTTAATTAATTATTATTTAGTAGTCCTATATGATGATGATGTATACATTTGATGTACAATATGTGGACGGATGATCGTGGATCGTGTGATGTGTGTACTTGTAATTATTATTATTGGGGCCTGCGGGCCTTCATTTTATTTCTCGTTTATTGTCGGGCCTGCGTGCCCATGATTAAGTTGTAATCACATGAGGAGGTGTAGCGGGAGCATGGAAGCGGTAGCAGGACCCATGAGGCCGACACAGATGATCACGATGCATGGAGATGTCAATGGAACTGACGAGGACAAGATGGACGAATACAGGGCATAGAGATGCACTACTACATATATATATATATATATCTTGATATGAGTGATTAGGCCCACTAGCTCGGGCCTGATCACATTAGGTTATGGTCCATGATCATCTGATGTGATTACTCATTTGATGTGTGATTACTTATACACCTACTAGATATGTATATATATTTGCATGTGATGTAGATATATATTAAATATGTATATGTGTGACATGTCATATTAGGAGACCAAATCAACAAAATCTTCTTTCTCGATAATACTAAGTCAATAAACGTAAGGCAATTAGATTGACCCATGTGGCCTTCCATCGTTATAGGTAGGGACCGATTCTCGGTGTAGGTTGAGTTGGTTGAGTCCTTCGAAGCTCACATATATTGTGATTCACTATCTTGCCTATGATATAGAGATATCATCGGTGAGAGGATGTGGTATACTTGGTCGAGTCCCTCAAGGGTTTATTATCGAATCATACTCATCTTGTAATAATGGTGTTGACTTAACCGAACATCATGGTTGGTTGAGTCCCTCGAGACCATGGTGATTCGGAGGCCAAACAGGATGAGAATCACAAGGAGTTATGATCGGCAAGAGTTGCCTACCTTTTGGGCTTAGTGTGATTGGTCGAGTCCCTTGAGATTACACTAAGATGCTGATTGGATCCCGATCCCCACTAGAAGTCTGCCAAAGACTTCCGTTTCACGTGCTGAGGGTGTTGCGTGACTCGCTAGTAAAATAGTAGGTATAGATTAAGATAGAAGTCCATATCTTGATTGTTTATTTTTATAAAATCTATATGTTATTTATTCTATATGTTATTTATTTCTACTGTATCTTTATTTTCAGAAAATGTTGCTTTCAAATCCCTTACGTGGCATACTTGATGTCAACCGCCTCACTGGTCTAAATTATATGGATTAGCTTCGTAACTTGGGAATTATTCTCATGATGAAGAAAATCGTATACGTCCTTGATATAGTGATGCCTATGCCCGAGAAAGGGGCAAGCGACGATGAGATCGCTCACTACGTGTAGTACATTGATGACTCCACTCTTGTTCAGTGTTACATGTTGAGCTCCATGACTCCTGAGTTACAAAGACAATATGACAAGATTGATGAACATATGAAAAGATAGATGCAAAATTCATATGAAAAGATAGATGCAAAATTCATATGAAAAGATAGATGCAAAATTCATATGAAAAGATAGATGCAAAATTCATATGAAAAGATAGATGCAAAATTCATATGAAAAGATAGATGCAAAATTCATATGAAAAGATAGATGCAAAATTCATATGAAAAGATAGATGCAAAATTCATATGAAAAGATAGATGCAAAATTCATATGAAAAGATAGATGCAAAATTCATATGAAAAGATAGATGCAAAATTCATATGAAAAGATAGATGCAAAATTCATATGAAAAGATAGATGCAAAATTCATATGAAAAGATAGATGCAAAATTCATATGAAAAGATAGATGCAAAATTCATATGAAAAGATAGATGCAAAATTCATATGAAAAGATAGATGCAAAATTCATATGAAAAGATAGATGCAAAATTCATATGAAAAGATAGATGCAAAATTCATATGAAAAGATAGATGCAAAATTTGCCTATGATATAGAGATATCATCGGTGACTTGAGGATGTGGTATACTTGGTCGAGTCCCTCAAGGGTTTATTATCGAATCATACTCATCTTGTAATAATGGTGTTGACTTAACCGAACATCATGGTTGGTTGAGTCCCTCGAGACCATGGTGATTCGGAGGCCAAACAGGATGAGAATCACAAGGAGTTATGATCGGCAAGAGTTGCCTACCTTTTGGGCTTAGTGTGATTGGTCGAGTCCCTTGAGATTACACTAAGATGCTGATTGGATCCCGATCCCCACTAGAAGTCTGCCAAAGACTTCCGTTTCACGTGCTGAGGGTGTTGCGTGACTCGCTAGTAAAATAGTAGGTATAGATTAAGATAGAAGTCCATATCTTGATTGTTTATTTTTATAAATCTATATGTTATTTATTTCTACTGTATCTTTATTTTCAGAAAATGTTGCTTTCAAATCCCTTACGTGGCATACTTGATGTCAACCGCCTCACTGGTCTAAATTATATGGATTAGCTTCGTAACTTGGGAATTATTCTCATGATGAAGAAAATCGTATACGTCCTTGATATAGTGATGCCTATGCCCGAGAAAGGGGCAAGCGACGATGAGATCGCTCACTACGTGTAGTACATTGATGACTCCACTCTTGTTCAGTGTTACATGTTGAGCTCCATGACTCCTGAGTTACAAAGACAATATGAAAAGATGGATGCAAAATTCATATGAAAAGATAGATGCAAAATTCATTCTCCTATATGTCCGCAAACTATTTGAGGAATAAGGAAGGACTCAGTGATATGATATATCTAAGAGCCTCTTCTGCGCTAGGCTAACTAAGGGGACACTGATTCAGAACCATGTCCTAAAGATAATTGAGTGGATAAAGAAACTTACAAGTCTAGGAATGGTTCTAGAGGATAACTTGTGTGTGAATCTTGTGCTTCATTCCCTACCAGATTCCTTTTCATAATTCATAAAGAATTTTAATTTGAACAAGCTTGAGGTGACTCTCCTTGAGGTCCTCAATATGTTGTGGGAGGCAGAGAGCATTATAATGAAAGAGAAGCCAGTTCTCTACACTGGTGAGACCAAAAAGAAAAAGAAAGCAAAAAAATCCCTTAAAAAGGGCAAGGGCAAGGGCAGATCGGGTAAAACAAAGGTTGCTAAGAAAGACTCGATAAAGAACAAAGGCCAGTGCTTCCATTGTGGCAAAGATGAGCACTGGAAGAGGAACTGCAAAGAGTACCTTGCAAAGATGGTGAAACAGATGCTTGGAGAAGCTTTAGGTACATTCATGATCAGTCTCCATTTATCAAACTCTTATGATAACACATGGGTATTGGATACCGGTAGTGCTTATCATATTTGTAATTTATTGCAGGTTCTAACAAGACCTAGGAGATTAGCGAGAGGCAAGATAAACCTCAAGATAGACAATAGAGCAAAAGTTACTATAGTAGCTATTGGCGAGGTCACCCTACATCTACTTGATGGAGCTATTATTGCATTGGATGCATGCTATTTTGTTCCTTCTATTATCAAAAATATTATTTTCATTTCATGTTTGATAGTTAGTAGATATAAATTAGTTTTTTAGAACAATGATTGTTCAATATTATTAGATGATGAGATCATCATGAGAGGAACATTGCATAATGGTTTGTTTATGCTAGATACTGCTCCACATAGCATGAATGTAAGTGTGTCTAAAAGGAAATGAGATGAGGTGAATAGTATATACTTACGGAATTATAGGCTAGGTCACATCCATGAGGGAAGGATTCAAAAGTTACTAAATGATAGATATCCAGATCTATTCGATTATGAGTCATATATAACTTATGAGCCTTGCCTTCGTGGAAAACTGACAAACTCTCCATTTAGTGGAATTGGCGAGAGAGCTATTGAGCTGCTGGAACTCATATACAGTGATGTATATGGACCCATGTCAACTCATGCCATTGGTGGTTACTCCTACTTCATTACCTTTATTGATGATTTCTCAAGGTATGGACATGTGTACTTAATGAAGTACAAGTCCAAGGCCTTTGAGAAATTCAGAGAGTATAAGAATGAAGTGGAGAACCAGACTAGAAAGAGTATCAAGACTTTTCGATCAGATCGAGGAGGTGAGTACTTGAGTATAGAGTTTACCCAATTCTTCAAGGACCTTGGGATTCTATCCCTATGGACACCTCCTTACACACCTCAGCTCAATGATGTATCTGAAAGGAGGAATCATACATTGTTAGACATGGTGTGGTCCATGATCAGTTTTGTTGACCTACACATCTCATTCTGGGGATACGCCCTAGAGATCACAGCTTACTTTTTGAACAAAGTTCCAACTAAGTCAGTAGTGTCTACACCATATGAGATATGGAAAGGGAAGATGTTTGATCTTAAGGTTATTAAGATTTGGGGCTACCCTGCCCACGTTAAAAGACACAACTCCGATAAGTTGGAATCAAGGACAAAGCGATGCAAGTTCGTGGGATACCCCAAGGAAATTTGTGGGTATTATTTCTATCATCCCGAGGACCAAAAGGTCTTTGTAGCCAAGAGAGTGGTGTTCCTTGAGAAGGAACACATTCTTGGTGAAGATAGTGGGAGCATGATAAAATTGAGCGAGTTTGGAGAACTTAGCTCAAGTGCTACTCTATAGCCCGAGTCTGTTCAAGTACCTAACACACAAGTTCCAATTTTATATAGGTCCGACAAAGTATCCAACTCCGGGAAGTGGCAAGAAGTCATAAATTCTGATATGGATTTCATGTACTTCAATAAGGTTTGGAACCTAGTTGATGCACCCGAGGGTATTGTACCCATCGATTGCAAGTGGATCTTTAAGAAGAACATCGAAGTAGATGGAAAGGTAGAAACCTATAAAGTAAGGCTAGTGGCTAAGGGTACTGTCAAAGGCAAGGTGTTGACTATGACGAAATTTCTCACCCGTAACCATGCTAAAATCCATCTGAATTCTATTGGCTATTGTAGCACACTATGGTTATGAGATTTGACAAATGGATGTGAAAACTGCATTCCTTAATGGCAACATCAAAGAGAAGGTATATATGATACAACCCGAGTGATTCGTATCCAAGGACTGTCCAAATAAGGTGTGTAAGTTGCTTAGATCCATTTATGGACTAAAATAAGCTTCCCAAAGTTGGAACATAAGATTTGTTGAGACAATCGGATCTTATGACTTCGTTAAAAACAGATATGAGCCTTGTGTGTACAGGAAGATAAGTGGGAGCGCTATCACCTTCTTGGTGTTATATGTAGATGACATCCTGATCATTGGGAATGATGTAGGAATGCTATCCATAGTAAAGGCTTAGTTATCTAGACACTTCTCCGTGAAGGACTTAGGGGAAGTATTCTATATCTTGGGGATTCGGATCCATAGAGATATATCCAAGAGAATGCTTGGCTTGTCCCAATCCAAGTACATAGATACCATTGTAAAAAAGTTTGGCATAGAAAATTTTAAGAGAGGTCTCATTTCGATGAGACATGGGATATCACTTACTTTCTAGGAGTATGTCCCCAAAGACCCCTGAAGAAAGGGCGAATATGGATAGGAGACCCTATGCCTCAGTGATAGGGCCTATCATGTATTTCATGCTATGTACTAGGCTTGATATGACACATGCTCTGAGTGTCACGAGTAGGTATCAGGCGGATTTAGACTTGGAGTATTAGAAAGCAATAAAGTGTATCCTTATGTACTTGAGAAGGACTAAAGATCTTCTACTGGTATATAGAGGTAGTAGCCCTAGGGTTGAAAGCTACATGGACTGGAGTTTCCAGTCTGATATCAATGATAGCAAGTCAAATTCGGGGTATGTGTACACCCTGAATGGAGGAGTAGTGTGTTGAAAGAGTTTCAACTAAGATACTACTATTGACTCGACCACAAAGGCAGAGTACATTGCTGCAATAAAGACAGCAAAAGGGGGAGTCTAGATGAAGAAGTTTATCACAAATCTAGGAGTCATGCTAGGCAGCGAGGAGTCGATTTTCTTATATTACGATAATAACGGGGTGATTGCTTAAGCAAAGGAACCCAGGTCTCATCAGAAATCTAAGCATGTTATAAAGAGATTCCGCCTGATTAGAGAGCTCGTGACCCAAGGAGATGTAGCAATGGAAAGAGTTTCATTCGAAGATAACATTGTAGATCTACTGACAAAGTCATTATCTCAGATTGTCATTGAGTATTGATAGAGGATCATCTACTCTCGGTGTCATGAGAGAAATATCTCATGTATTCTTGCTCAGACAAATCCCTAGCTAGGGTCATTTGGATTAAGAGAGAAAGAGTTCTCCGGGAGAATTCGATTAGAGCGAGACTCGATTAGAAACTGTTTGGGTCTGACAGCACCATGCTTGGTATATGGTCTCTAGGATATTAGATGGATAAGGGACTATAGGTATATGGTAACTGAGGACAAATAGGTCCAAAGGATTGAATTCCCTTGTATCGTTTAGGGACTACAGCATAGTGGCCTAGTACGTCCGTAGTCCATGAGTCGAGTGAATTATTATGGAGATAATAATTCATTAAGCCAAAAGGAATTTTGATAGGTATAACTCATGACCAGCTCGATATTGGGCCTAGAGAGTCACACACATATGGTAGGTATTGCGATAAGTAGATGTTTAGATATGAGATATCCGCCAGAACTCTATCTTATTAGATATCCAATAAGCCCCTGAATTATTGGATCCTACGAATAAGATCCAATAATTGCTCATGAGAGATTATTAGATAGAGATCCACTAATCTAAGAGACTTGGGTAGTTGGATGGAGATCCAAAACCCAATAGGGCAGGATCCATTAGGGTTAAGTTGACAAGAGACCTCTATAAATAAGAAGGAATCAGTGATTCATAAGCTAGAGTCTTTTTGGTTTACCTCTCCTATTCTCCTCCCCTTCTCCTAAAAGTAAGCCTGGAGTTTTGAGGAGCGTCGTCATACCCTTGTTATGTGGATCACCACTAGAGAGGAGGGCACTTGACCTCCTTCACCCTCTCTTAAAAATATGTAAGGATTCAAGGATATATGATCTCCCTATGTAATATAATCTATCGTATACGTAATTTTAAGTTGTGCGAATTTTTGCGCACCAATCATCGCACGATGATGAATATATATTTGGAAATTTGGGGGTTTTATTTTATGTCTTTCCGCTGCGCATGTGATGTCACCCCCAAAGATAACCCTACAAAGTTATGATCATGTATAGTAGAATGCAATGTAATTTAATATTTTGATACCATTATGATTTAAAATATTTATGATTTGGAATGATGAATGCAATACTTATGATTTTTTGATGAAATGATGTGAAAGTCAATAATTATCCTTTTCTGAAATGATACCTTATTTCAATATGCTATATTCAAATAAGAATGATACTTTATCTTTGTTATAATTTGAAAATTGATGTAAAGGGAAAAGAATTACAACATTGTATTCTTCCCTTCTTTTTGACAATGACGAAGGGGGAGAAAAATTGCTAAGCTTGCACATTTCAAAAGGAATAAAAAAAAGAGAAGAAATAATTCATTAGCTTGCATGTTCTAAAGTGATAAAAAAAAAATTGCTAAATTGCTAAGCCTTCACATATCTAAAACTTGATAGTTGTACTTCTTTTTGTTGATGACAAAGGGAGAGAAGGTATGATGATAATCATGCATGGAATAATGATATTAAAATCTTATACATGATTTTATGATGATATGTTACTTGGATTTTTGAATTAAAGAGTTCTATCAATATAACATATTGATAGGGGGAGTTAAGGATAACTGCGTCATCAATTGATTGTCATCATCAAAAAGGGAAAAATTGTTGAATCTCGGATGAAACCAATTGATATTGTTTATGACCTGATCTGCATTTTGAGTGACGTAGGATGTTTTGATCAAGGAGAGACAATTAAAATAGGAAGAATCATGTTGGGCCAGAGTGGCATATGTTAGAAGATTAGACGTCGAGCCGGAGGATCGATCGATGTATTGGCAGAAGGCTTCAGGCCATAGGTTCGGGCATCGGGCCAAGAAGAGCAAAAATTATGCTAAGGAAATCGGAGTTGCAGAGATCAATTGGCCTATTGGGCAATAGGCCGCAAGAAAATACGATGCGCCAAAGAATCAGACGAGGTGTCGATAAACCAATGACATGCCAGACAATATTTGATTAGATTTATAATAATTATCTTGATTGAAGTAGGTTTTAAGTGTAATTGGGTTGGAATTAGACCAACTCAATTAGGGGCCAATTGGGCCCAAGTTTGGGCTGTGATGGGCCAAGTGAAAGGCCCAAAAAGTGAACCAATAGGTGGAACCGTCAATAGCACAATCTTCGAGACTATGTTAGGTGGTGGTACCGCTAGGTTGGGTGGTGGTACTACCCAATGTTAGTGCTGCAAGCGGTGGTATCACCCAACACTGGCGATGGTACCGCAAGTACCCAGAAGACTCGAGATGAGATTAGTTTGGCTCAAGTTTGAATCCATTTGGAGCCTATAAATATCTCTCTCATCCCTGGTTAAGAAACACGAGCATAAAGAACTTAAAAGTGGGGAAACGTTGTAGCAATCACTTGAAAAATCCCCTCATCTAGTTCTAAAGCTTAGAATTCTATTTAGGGAGGAGTGAGTGCTTGTAAAAGGTTGTCTCCTAAACCTGTAAAAAGTAGAAGAGGGGTATAAAAGGGTAGTTGATCTTCACTTGTTAAAAGAAGATTGTTAATAGATGCCGGTGGCCCTGACGGAAGAGGAATTGGTAGTGGATATAGGTCACGACGACCGAACCACTATAAAATTTGGTATGCATTTCTGTTTTGCTTTTCATTCCCTTACTACAAATTGCCTTACTTGCTTACTACTTTCACTACACTTATAAAAGCTTTCAAGTTAAACTCACATTTTCGATACGAGCTTTTATCGAACGAAAGATTTTCGAATCAATGTGGATTTTATCGCTACACTAATTCACCCCCCCCTCCCCCTCCTCCTCTCCTCCACTTATTGCCGACTCGATCCTAGTCTAGGACTATGGTATCCAAATTTCAAAAGCTTTGAATTACTTTCTTATGCTAATAGTTGTCAAATAGATAGAAAAGGCTCATCCAGAACATGTCAACTCTTAGGACACACACTTATTTCTTGGTCTTCCAAGAAACAAAACTTTGTTACATTATCTACAACCGAAGCTGAATATATAGTAGCAGGTTCATGTTGTGCATAAGTAATATGGATGGAAAACACTTTAGAAGATTATGAAATTTATTTTAAAAATATTCCTATAAAATACGATAACACTAGTGCAATATGTTTAACCAAGAATCCCATACAACACTCTAGAACTAATATATTGACATTAGGCATATTTTATTACCAAGAATCCCATACAACACTCTAGAACTAAATATATTTTAATTAGATCATGTTAATAATCATACCTCTTAGAATTTGTTGATACAAAGCATTAATTAGTAGATTTTTTATAAAACCATTGAAGAGGAACAGTTTGATTTCCTTAGAAGAGATTTTGTGTGTGAATTCCTTTTTCGGATTTCTCAATTTTTCATAACTTAAATTTATTTTTAAATTGAGATCATCTTTCAATTTACAAAAAAAGAGCCTTGATTCATGGATTTTTGGATTAATGACTTAATTAATTCCTTTGAATCCTTCTTCCTTTTATTTGCCAAGAAAAAGGATTTGATTTATGAAGTTTTCTTTATGGATTTTTGATCCTTCCCTTTCCCATGAATTCTTCCTCACTCTTCTCATGAAAGAAGAACTTTTATTCATGGACTTTTTGCTAGTCATAGGTGCCTAGCAAACTAATCACGTGAGTGATGGCACGTGTGACTTGACACGGAATTTTTTTGCTTATTATATTTTGGCATTTATCACTTTATATTGACTATTGTATATATGCATGTATATATTGTGATGTCCTTGGATTTGTGCAATGGGAATCGGATCGTGATGAAATCACGATAATGAGACCGATTCACCTTTAAACACAGATCCTAAATAATCCCGGTCATAGGTTACTCGAGAGGGACATCGAGATAACCAGACAGACTGGTGTGCTATATACCCGTCCATATGATGGATGTAGTTGGTCTCATAGCTGCTCGTGTGGAGACACTAGGGATATAGTACAGGTGCTCATTGGAGAATGAGTTCACTGATTGATCCGCTTACGGAATGCTGGATGGTTGATGATGCTTTATTGTCAAACAGCGATTCTATAGTCTTAGTGATGTATATGGTCTTTAAACTTGAGCCAAGGATGTCCTGTATGAGTGCTCCACTCTTTGCTACCAAACTTATAGGTTTGGATGTCCCAGATCTAATACAATGGGTCATTGGGAGTGATAGTCGACCTTACGAGGGCTATTGAGTGTCGATAAAGGATCATCCACTCTCGGCATCATGAGAGGAATTTCTCATGTGTTCTTGCTCAAACAAATCCCTAGCCAAGGTTATTCGGATTGAGAGAGAAAGAGTTCTTCAAGAGAATCCGATTAGAGCGAGACTCGAGTAAAAACCGTATGGGTCTGATAGTACCATACCCGGTATACAGTCTTTGGGATATTAGATGGATGAGGGACTATACGTACATGATAATTGAGGATAGACAGGTCCAATGGATTGGATTCCCTGTATCATTTGGGGACTATGACGTAGTGGCCTAGTACGTCCATAGTCGATGAGTTGAGTGAATTATTATGTAGATAATAATTCATTGAGCCAGAAAGAGTTCTTACAGGTATGACTCACGGCCAGCTCGATATTGTTAGGATCGAGAGTCAACGGTTGGCACTAAGAGGGGGGGGGGGGGGGGTGAATTAGTGCAGCGGTAAGATAACGACGGTTTAAAACTTCATTTCGATAAAATCGTTTCTGACGTAAAAACATTTCGTAAAGGTAATGCTTTGAAAGTGAAGTAAGAGCGTATTGAAGGTAGTTTGCAGTTAATGTAAATTGCAGGAAGTATATGCAAACTGAGATTTAGAGTGGTTCGGTCAATCGTGACCTACATCCACTTTTGGTTTCCTCCTCTAACGAGGTCACCGACGTCCACTAGAGGCCTTCCTTCAATGGGCGAAGGCCAACCACCCTTTTACAGTTTCACTCCTTTTGACGGGCTTAGGAGACAACCCTTACAGATTTTTCACTCCTCTCTTGAATAATCAAAACTTGGAAGAAAAGAGGGAGAAGAGCTTTTGGCCTTTTACAACACTTTTAAGCACTCAAAATCTCAAAATAAATACTAAGTTTTGGTGCCCTTTCATGCACGAAAGGGTGGGGTTTATGTAGGCCCCAAGAGAATTCAAATTTGGGCTCTAAATTTGAATTCTTTTGGGTTTCTCGATGCTGGCGGTGGCACCGCCTGTTAGTGGCGGTGCCACCACCTGTCAGCGTCATACTGACAGTGTTACTGGCGGTGCCACCGCCAAAACTCTTGGGTTCTAGTCGGTGCCACCGCCTAGACTATTTCAGCTCACTAGTTGGGCTCCAAACTTGGCCCAAACCAGTTTGAACTCGGGCCCAATTGGCCCCTAACCGGGTAATAGGATTAACCCTTAATCATAACCCTAATTATATGTAAATTACGAAATTAAAACATAGTCCTAAGTAGGTTTTTAACCGGCAACATCGAGTTCCCTTCCGGTGAACTTCCAGCGAACGTCCGATGAACCCTCGGCAATGCTCCAACGGACTTCTGGCAAACTCTTGGACTTGCGATGATCTACTTAGCAAGTTCCGACGAGCTTCTTTGGCAAGCTCCTGGACTTCTCAGATTTGTTCCCGCAGAACCTCCGATGACCGTCCGGACTTCTGTCGAACTCTCGAACCCCCAACGTGATCATAGTCTTGACTTCGACGTAACTCCTACTGCATGTCTTACTTTCATCGTAATTAATCATGCACACTTATCTCAACATATAGATTAGATAACAAATGACAATTGACTTCATCATCAAAATCCGAGATTCAACAATCTCCCCCTTTTTTATGATGACAATCAATTGATAACATAGTTAACCTTAACTCCCCCTATCTATATGCCATACTCGAAATAAGTCATTCTTGAATTTCAAAGCCTTTGAATTCAAGTGACATATTGATAAGTTAAGATCGTTTAACCTTATCAATACTCCCATCATGATTCCTACCATGATGGATCTCTCTGAAAATGATGTCAAGACTTGACATCCATTTTCAAGTCTTACATTTCAAGTGCGAATGATAGTAATGGTAGCACTTCATCATATGTTAAGATATCAAAATGTAAAATTATGATGTATGCTTTTGATATCTTAACATAACGCAAGCATTTCAAGTGTTTAGCAATCATAGCATTTCATCACATGGCAAGATATCAACATGTAAAATTGCGATGCAAGTTCTTGATATCTTAACATGATGCATATATGGCATAATGCAAATATGGCAATCATAGCATTTCTATCATCAATTTATCATATATTTCGATGCAAGCTTCTTTTGATATCTTAACATAATTCAAATTCAAATATGGCACTCATTGCATCAATTCATATATTTCTCCCCCTTTGTCATCAACAAAAAGGAGAACAATATAAGCAAATTTTAAACATAAGTGCGGTAATGATTCATGCCATAATTAGGTTCATGTCATTTTTCAATAATGAGTGATAGGACACCAATTATACAAGCATCTTCAAGGAAAACATGACATGGAGATTACTTCTTCCTTTTTATTTAGTATTATCTTTTTGCATGAAGGAGGAAAGCCATTTGTGAGATTACTCGAATGAAGTTAAAATTAATAAGAGATTTAAATCACGTTTCATTTTTACAAGGATCAAGGTATGTATGTGAATCAAATCCTTGCTTAAAAAAAATCTTCCCTTTTCAAGAAGAAATTTATAAGAAAGAATTATTTCATCAAATCCATTTCTCGAAAAAAAAATATTTTTCACACGATAAGTCTATGAGAGTTGCATTTGCTAATTGATTCTATATGTCAAAAATCAATGATATGAATTAAACTTTATATGACATGCTTATGAAAGTTGCATTAAGTCCGGAAGAGAATAATGTATCGTTAGGATCAAGAAAATCCGAAAATGAAATTTAAGATTTTCATGCATTCGAACAAGGTTTTGCTATAGATTTTAAAAGACAATCATGAAGATAAAACATGCTTATTATTATGAAAATTTTGTATTCAAAACACATAATTTTCAACATGTTATTAAAGCATGTAATCGTGTAAAATCATCATAACAATTAAGTGATTTGATCATTGAATCAAGAACATCCGAAAAATAATTTTAATAAGTTCATGCATTCGGACACATTAACATACCAAATTCTCTTCTAATGAAATCAAATTGTTCTTCACTTAAAGGCTTTGTAAAAATATCAGCTAGTTGATGTTTAGTATCAATGAACTCTATAACTACATCATGATTAGTGACATGATCTCGTATAAAGTGATGTCTAATATCAATATATTTTGTTCTTAAGTGTTGAATGGGATTCTTTGTTAAACATATAGCACTTGTGTTATCACATTTAATGGGAATATTTTTAAGATGAACTTTATAATCTTCTAAGGTATTTTTCATCCACACAACTTATGCACAACAAGCACTAGCTGCAATATACTCAGCTTCGGTTGTGGATAGTGCAACCGAGTTTTGTTTCTTAGATGACTAGGAAACAAGAGCATGTCCCAAAAATTGACATGTTCCTGATGTGCTTTTTCTATCTAGTCTACACCCAGTAAAATCCGCATCAGCATAAGCAATTAACTCAAACTTCTCGATTTTTGGATACCATAATCCTAGATTTGTGGTACCTTTAAGATATCTAAGTATTCTTTTAACTGTTTTGAGATGAGATATCTTAGGGTTCGATTGAAACTTAGCACAAAGTCCTATACTGAATATGATATCTGGTCTAGTTACAGTGAGGTAAAGTAAACTTCCTATCATACCCCTATAAGTTTTTTGATCGAAGCTTTCTCCACTTTCATCAACTTCTAACTTAGTGGAGGTGCTCATAGGAGTGTTAATAGCTTTTGAGCTTTCCATATTAAATCTTTTTAGTAAATCTAAAGCATATTTAGTTTGACTAATAAAGATGTCATTTCTTAGTTGCTTAATTTGTAAGCCTAAGAAAATGGTTAATTCTCTCATCAAACTCATTTCAAATTCAAGACTCATGGTTTTAGCAAAAGATTCACAAAGGGATTCGTTTGTAGAACCAAAAATAATATCATCAACATAAATCTGAACAATGAGAAAATTATTTTCAAAATTCTTGATAAACAATGTAGTATCGACCTTGCCTTTTGTGAAATTATTTTCAGTAAGAAAAGAACTAAGTCTCTCATACTAAGCCCTTGGGGCTTGTTTTAAACTATAGAGAGCTTTAGTTAATTTAAATACATGATTAGAGAGGCTATTATTTTTAAATCTGGGAGGTTGTTCAACATAAACTTCTTCGGAAATAAAACCATTAAAAAAAGTGCTTTTAACATCCATTTGAAATAACTTAAAATTATTATTAGCAAGGAGTATCCTTTTGGCTTCTAATCTAGTCACAGGAGTGAAGGTTTTTTCATAATCGATACATTCTTCTTGGTTAAAACTTTTGGCTACTAATCTAGCCTTGTTTCTAATCATGATACCATATTCATCTTGCTTGTTTCTAAAGACTCATTTAGTACTAATAACTAAATGGTCATTTGGCCTAGGAACAAGCTTCCACACCTCATTTCTCTCAAATTGATTTAACTCATCTTGCATTATGATAATCCATGAATCATCTTTCATGGCTTTGTCAATACATTTAGGTTCAATTTGGGAGAGAAAAGCTGTGTTGGCATAAAAATTTTTAAGAGAAGAACGTGTTTGAACCCCCTTAGATGTGTCTCCTAGGATTAGCTCCTTCGGATGAGCATCTGCATACTTCCAATCCTTGGGTAAGGATGTTTCAGAAGTGGATGCATCCAAGTTGCTAGTTGGAGAAGGGGTTTCATTTAAATTCAAAGAATCAAAATTAACATCATCATCAAAATCATTTTTCTTGATTTCGGAAATCTCATTGAAAACAACATGAATGGATTCTTCTATAATTAAAGTTCTTTTATTAAAATACGAAAAGCTTTAGAAATCGAAGAATAACCAAGGAAAATTCCTTCATCAGATTTAGCATCAAATTTTCCTAAGGCATCTTTTTCATTCAAGATAAAACACTTACACCCAAAAACTTTAAAATATGAAACATTGGGTTTTTGTTGTTCCACAACTCATAGGGAGTTTTGTGAGTAAGGGTTTTACTAGAACTCTATTCAAAATATAGCATGTCGTGTTTACGGCTTCAGCCCAAAAATATTTAGGTAGGCTATTTTTTCTTTCTACTACTCCATTTTATTGTGGATTTCTTAGAGTAGAGAAGTTGTGATTGTATCCCTTAAATTTATAAAATTCTTGGAAATCATGGTTTTGAAATTCACCACCATGATCATTTCTAATTGACGAAATCATAGAACCCTTTTCATTTTGGACAAGTTTGCAAAACTTGGTAAAAAATCTAAAGCATTCATTTTTATGTTTTAAGAAATAAGTTTATGTATATCTACTATAGTCATCTACAATGACGAAGGTGTATTTGCTACCTTCCAGGCTTGATGTAGGATAGGTCCAAACAAGTCTATATGGATCAATTGTAAGGGCCTAGAGGTGCTTATTTGAGTCTTAGATTTGAAACTACCCTTAATTTGTTTTCCTAATTGATATGAGGAACTTGATATGAGGAATTCCTCTTACAAGTTCTTTGGATGATATTTGAGTGATTAGTTTCATGCTATCATGACCTAATCTCCTATGTCAAAGCCAAGCATCCTCATTCAAAACCGAGAAACACATTTCATTGCAAAGATCATTGATGTCAATGGTGTATACAATATTTTGTTTTAATGCAATCATAAATGTGTTTTTGTGTAGTTTTTCAATGATGCAAGCATTAGATTCGAATTTGATAATATATCCTTTATCACATAATTGACTAATGCTCAAGAGGTTATGTTTTAAACTATCAACTAACAAAACATCTTCAATAAAGAAGTTGGATTTGTTACCTATGGTTCCTTTGCCAATGATTTTACCCTTGTTATTGTCTCCGAAGGTGACATAGCCTTCGTCTATGCTAGTGAGCTTAGAGAATTGAGATGGATCTCCAGTCATATGCCTTGAGCATCCACTATCAAGGTACCATCTCTTGCTCCTAGCTTGTGATGGTATATATTTCTACAAGAAAGGATGATTTTTAGGTACCCATTTACTTTTGGGTGCCTCAAATACTGATCTAAATTATTTATCATGTTGTATAGAATTTATCGTGATTCCTTTATGAACCCAAATCAGTTTGTTCGGACTAACTTTCTTG
Source organism: Musa balbisiana (assembly GCA_004837865.1). Lineage (NCBI taxonomy): Eukaryota > Viridiplantae > Streptophyta > Magnoliopsida > Zingiberales > Musaceae > Musa > Musa balbisiana. The sequence goes on along the minus strand of CM017190.1, from coordinate 12,161,064 downwards.
AATGGATAATGATAAGTTCTATGTCTATGTTTGCAATAAAAGTTGCATTTACTATAGTGCCGAACATGTAAGATAGGGTCTTTAATGAAGGTAGTTGGATTTTGGTGAGGACCTCTCACAAATCCTATTCCACTTCTTTTAGAAACATGACCCTTATTTGTAAGGATCATATTCAAAGACTTGCTATCAACCTTGGATTTCTTCAAGGTGTCCTTAAATAGCAAGTTCTCCTTTTGGAGAGTTTCTATATCATGGCATTTTTTACATGGAGCTAAACTATCATGATATTCAATTTTTAATTTATCGAAATTACAAGTAAGACTATCATGCTCCTTTTTTAGCAATTTGTATTTTCTACTAATAGTTTTGCATTCATCAAATAAGTCATGGAAGGCATTTAGTAATTCGTTAAATGATAAATCTACATCAATTAAATTCGTTACCTCATCTCCGATAGCCATTAGGGCATAATGAGCAACTTGCTCGGTATTGGACTCCTCTTCTTCGGACGTGCTTGAGTCATCCCATGTTGCTTTAAGCACCTTCTTTTTTGGTGCTCTTCTTGGCTTGGGGATAATCACTTTTATAGTGTCCCGGCTTCTTGCATTCGTAGCAAATAACTTGGTCCTTTTTAGGTTCAAATTTATTTTTTATGTTATTTTTAAACTTGTTTCTTTTAATAATTTTTTTGAATTTCCTTGTTAGAAGTGCCAAGTCATCATCACAGTCTTCATCACTTGAGTTTTCTCTCAAGTGGTCTTTGAAAGTTCTAAGTGTCATATCCTTCCTGTTCTTTGGAATGATGTCTTCTTGCTCTTCATGAACTTTGCAAATCATTTCGTAGGTCATTAATGACCCGATTAATTCTTCAAGAGGGAAGTTGTTTAAATCTTTAACCTCTTGAATAGTAGTGACTTTAGGGTCCCAACACTTAGGAAGGGATCTTAGAATCTTATTTACGAGCTCAAATTTGAAAAACTTTTGCCGAGTCCTTTTAGACCATTGACGATATCCATGAAATGGGTGTACATGTCGCCAATAGTCTCACTCGGTTTCATTCGGAAACGTTCAAAAGAATGTATCAAAAGATTGATTTTTGACTCTTTCACTCAACTTGTGCCTTCCTGAGTCACTTCGAGTGTATGCTAAATATCAAATATGGTTTCACAAACCGAAACATGATTGAACTCATTTTTATCAAGCGCACAAAATAAGGCATTCATAGCCTTTGCATTAAGAGCGAAAGTCTTCTTCTCCAATTCATTCCAATCGATCATTGGAAGAGAAGACTTCGAAAATCCATTTTCGACAAGATTCCAAAGTTCAAAATCTATGGAAATAAGGAAGATTCTCATTCGGGTCTTCCAATAGGTGTAGTTCATCCCATTAAACATGGGTGGACGTGTAATAGAGTGGCCCTCTTGATTTTCGGCGTATGCTATCTCTCTTAGGTTTTAATCTGATTGAGATTTAACCCCGCTCTGATACCAATTGTTAGGATTGAGAGTCAAAGGTCGGCACTAAGAGGGGGGGGGTAAATTAGTGCAGTAGTAAGATAACGACGGTTTAAAACTTCGCTTCGATAAAATCATTTCCGACATAAAAACGTTTCGTAAAAGTAATGCTTTGATAGCGAAGTAAGAGCGTATTGAAGGCAGTTTGCAATTAATGTAAATTGTAGGAAGTAAATGCAAACCGAGATTTAGAGTGGTTCGGTCAATCATGACCTACATCCACTTTCGGCTTCCTCCTCCGATGAGGTCATCGACATCCACTAGAGGCCTTCCTTCAATCGGCGAAGGCCAACCACCCTTTTACAGTTTCACTCCTTTTGACGGTCTTAGGAGACAACCCTTACAGATTTTTCACTCATCTCTTGAATGATCAAAACTTGGAAGAAAAGAGGGAGAAGAATTTTTGGCCTTTTACAACACTTTTAAGCACTCAAAATCTCAGAATAAATACTAAGTTTTGGTGCCCTTTCATGCATGAAAGGGTGGGGTTTATATAGGCCCTAAGAGGATTCAAATTTGGGCTCCAAATTTGAATTCTTTTGGGTTTCCCGATCCTGGCGGTGCCACCGCCTGTCAGTGTCATACTGATAGTGTACCGACGGTGCCACCGCCAAAACTCTCGGGTTCTGGGTGGTGCCACCGCCTAGTCTGGTGATGCCACCACCTAGACTATTTCAGCTTACTAGTTGGGCTCTAAACTTGGCCTAAACCAGTCCGAACTCGGGCCCAATTGGCCCCTAATCGGGTAATAGGATTAACCCTTAATCCTAACCCTAATTACATGCAAACTATGAAATTAAGACATAGTCCTAAGCAGGTTTTTAACCGGCAATGTCAAGTTCCCTTCTAGCGAGCTTCCGGCGAACGTCCGATGAACCCTCAACGATGCTCCGGTGGACTTCCGGCAAACTCCTGGACTTGCGACAATCCACTTGGCGAGTTCCAACAAGCTTCTTTGGCAAGCTCCTGGACTTCTCGGATTTGTTCCCGCACAACCTCCGACGACCGTCCGGACTTCCGTCGAACTCTCGAACATTCAACGTGATCATAGTCTTGACTCCGGCACAACTCCTACTACATGTCTTACTTTTATCATAATTAATCCTACACACTTATCTCAACATATGGATTAGATAACAAATGACAATTGACTTCATCATCAAAATCCGAGATTCAACAGATATTGGGCCTAGAAGGTCACACACATATGGTAGGCATTGCGATGAGTAAAGGTTCGGATATGAGATATCTGTCGGAGCCCCTTAAAAAGTTTTTAAAATAAGAATCAAAGAACAAAAATGAACCTAAAAAGAAGAAGCTAAAAAAAAAGACAAAAATACTCAAGGTGGCTTGGGACGAATCAAGTTCATCCGAAGATGAAGAACAAACCAACAAATGCAAGGTGGTAAACTATGCCTTAATAGCTTCCGACAATGAGGTAACCAAAACCCCTTTGCTTTATTTCAAAATTACTTAATGCATTTCATATGTTATTTTTAAATTAGTATATAAAATGTAAAAAAAAATAAAAGGAGATCATACTTTTCTTTTTCTAGCTGATTTTGAAAATGACAATGACAATTACATATTTTATGAAAATTCAACAAAATATTATATTTAAATCTAATGATTAATTTCTTGTATGTTATAAACAATTATGTGTATTGTGATGATTTTGTATTGTTTTTCAATTTTAAACATGATGGATGATTTTCATATAAAAAACTTGAGCATACTTATATGAAATTAATCACATAAAAAGATAATTGTATTATCATTGGAATTAAAACGATAAATCAAACCACTTGTTTAAAAAAGCCTTATGTTTAATGTGTTATGTTTTTTGTCATGATGATTTTGATTGAAGATGCTTTATGTTTAATGAAATCTTATTTGATTTGAAGTAATGATTTGAAATTATGCTTAATGAGTTTATTTTTTGAAATTATACATAATGATTCTTGTAATTTATGGCTTATCGATCTTTGCTGTAATGAAAGTTGTTTATTTGGTTTTAAACATGATGCATGTTTTTATTTAGCATAAAAAACTTGGGCATGCTTGTATGAAATCAATCATATGAATTAAAACAACTAAAAAAGAAATACATTTTGAAAATTTCCTATCTTATCAATTTTTCAATAAGAAATTGATAAATCTATTTATGTCATTTTGAATCTCCTAAAAGTGATTTTGATGATTTGTTGATTTGAATTTGGATGGGTTTCATCTAACCATAATTTTTATCTTTATTTCTTGATATTTATAATTTGATATTTACTCTATATAAATCGAGATCTTTTATCCTCGATAATTCTTTTTGCTATCTACTATCCAAATTAATCATGATTGGTATCATTGCTATGTTTCTTCTTGTTGTTTACTAAAGAGAAAATTTTTCTAAATGAATCATGATTTTTTGGAATTATGATTTTTATGATTCATAATGAATTAAGAGATATTGTACTTGAATCGAGATCCTTTATGTATTCTTTCATGACTCCTTTTGCTATAGGAATGTTTTTATCTATATCATGATCTTGAATTCTCGATATTGGTATTTGAATTTTTTTCTATGAATCAAGATCTTATTTTTGAACTCCTATGTTTCTTTTTGTTATTTACTAAAAGAGAGATTTGTCAAAATAAATCATGTCCTTTAGTATTCATGACATAATCATTCATGATTTGATATTAATATCCTTCATATCATGATTTATTATTGATATTCCTTTGTATTTATAAATTGTATATCTCATCACTAAATTTATTTTTTTTGTGATGACTTGAACATTTACACAATTATGTTTTCCCCTTCTTTCTTGTTTACAATGACAAAAGGGGGAAAGAAAATAGCTAGCATCTTAGAAAACTAAATTTGCTAGCTTGAATGATAAACTTAGACATGTTAGATCTCCTAAATGCATAAATTCTTCTTATACATTTTTTGGATCATGATCTTGATTTCTCGATTTTTAGACTTGAATCCTCGTTTTGAATCAAGATAGTTTCCCTATTATTCCTTCTATATACAAAAGAAGAGATATATCAAAAATTCTTTCATTTTTGATGATTAGAATAATGATTGGAATATTGATGTAAATTTATTATTTATCTTTATCGTGCTTTGAAAATTGTTGTAAAGGGAAAAAGAAGTACAAAATTATATTCTTCCCTTTTTTTTTACAATGACAAAGGGGAAGATAAAATCTACTAGCTTATATGATGATATATGCAAGAAGAAGCTAAAACTTGCTAGTGTGCTTATGTCAAAAGAGAAGCAAAGATTGCTAACTTGCATATTTCAAGAAGCAAAAGTTGCTTTCTTGAACATCTCAAATTTTGTTAGCTTACCTTTTCTCAAAAGATGTAAAATTTTACCAACTTTCACATGTGTAAAATTTGCTAGCTTGCATGTTCCAAATTATGTAAAACTTACTAAATTTGCTAGCGTGCAAATTGCATGGAGAAAGAATTACTAGAAACGCAAAAATGCTAGCTTGCATATTTCAAGAAGATGAAAAAATATGCTATCTTGCACATCACAAAGAAAAGCAAAATTATTAATTTACATATCGTAAAAATTGCTAGCTTGCATGATGTAAAACTTGTTAGAATTGCTTGCTTGTAATCTAAAGAGAAATAAAAAGTTGCTATATCAAGAAAAGCAAACTTGCTAAACTTGCACATCTCTAAAAATTGCTAGCTTGCATGTTCAAAACTTGCTATCTTACTAGCTTGCATATTTAAAAAATATTGTTAGTTGCACTTCTCCTTTTATTAATGACAAAGAGGGAAAAGATATGATGACAATCATGCATGGGATGATGTACTTGGATATTTTGATTATGTATGAGTTTATATTACATGCAATGATATGATTAATTGGGTCTTTCAATATTCATGATGCATGCAATGATGAAATATTCATGATTAAATTTGCTTTGACTTGAATTCAATTTCAATTCAAGGTTTTATCAATATGGTATATTGATAGGGGGAGTTAAGGTTAACTCTATTATCAATTGTTTGTCATCATAAAAAAGGAGAAGATTATTGAATCTCAGATTTTAATGATGAAATCAATTGATGTGTTTGCCATCTAATTTGCATTTTAAGTGAGACATGACTAACTTCAATCAAAAAAGGTAAATCGATTAAAGCAAGAGGAATCAAACGTTGGGCCGGAGCAAATTTGTCAAAAGATTGGACGTCGGGCTGGAGGAATGGTCAACGTATCGGCAGAAGGCTTCAAGCTGTGAATTCAAGCATCAAGCCAAGAAGATCAAACATTGCGCCAAGAAGATCGGATGTTGTGAGAATACAACATGTCGATTGGGCAATACACCGAAGGAGAGGACAATGCGTCGAAGGATCAGACGAAGCGCCGGATGAACCAATGACATGTCGGACAATAAGGATTCACTTGTAATCGATTATGTCTAAATCGAGTTAGTTTAGAGTCTAATTGAGTCAGTTTAGAATGTAATTAAGCCAACTCAATTAGGGGCCAATTGGGCTCAAAATGAGACTGTTTGTGCTAAGAGAAAGGCCCTTTCAGTGACCCAAAAGTTGGATCAAGCGGTATAAGACACAATCTCTGAGATTGGGTAGTGGTACCACTTAGTGTCAAACGGTGGTATCGCTAGTTTAGGCATGGTACCATCCAAACATAGTCTTCCAAGCGGTGGTACCGCCCAGTGTCAGTGTTGCAGGCAATGGTATCGCCTAGCACAAGCGGTGGTACCGCTAAGACCCGAGAAACCTGAGATGAGATCTTTTTTGCTCCAATTTTGAAACCATTTGGGGTCTATAAATACCCCAGCTATTCCTACATGGAATAATAAGAATTGAGCATAAAATTGAGTTAAAAAAGAGGAAAAAATATTTGAAAAAAAAATTAAAAAACTCTCTAAGGATTTAGGATCAATTATTCCTAGTATTTAGAAGTTTGTCTAAAAGGATAAGTGAGGTCTAAAAAAATAGACTTATAAGGATTGTCTTCTAAACCCATGAAAAGGAGAAAGAGTGTAAAAGGATAGTTGATCTTCACTTATTGAAGGAATATCGTTAGTGGATGTTGGTGGCCTCGATGGAAGAGGAATTGGCGGAGTGGATGTAGGTCATAACGACCGAACCATTATAAAAATATGTGTTGCATATCTATTTGTGCAATTTACCTTACTACAAACTTCCTTACTTACTTTACTTTCTTATTACATTCTTACGAATGCTTTCAAGTTTAATATCTTTTTGAAACAAGTTTAATCGAAATGAAGATTTTCGAACCAATGACGTTTTTATCCGTTATACTAATTCACCTCCCCTCTTAATGTCAACTCGATCCTAATTATACTTCCTGACCCAACTTGGTTCCTTCATGACATCACCAGATCCTCATGTGGACAATCTTATATTTTCAAGATCGTGCCAACTCCTTTGTCGCGACGTTAAGTTTCATGCATGATCCACTTTTTTTTTTTTTTTATTCCTAGTACTTTCCTTTTAGAGTAACAATCTTTTCACACTAAAACCTTCGCAATAACTGTTTACCAATTTAATGGTCTACGACATGATGCACTTTGTGTGCCCAATCACTATTCAATTACAAAAGGATATAAATTGATATCCTGTTACACTTTGAATGAACATCACACTAGAGGAAGGCATATAAAACACTATTTGACAAGACTTTTAACTCTAATTTCTATTAGATTACAGCTAAGAGATTCAACTGATGGCAACCTAGAGAGAGATAAAATTAGGAGCATCATGCACCATGGTGATTGTCAGAGAAACCAAGTCAATGTGTTTGAATAGAACTTGCAAGGCAAGTAATGTTATCCATCAGAGGAGTTTAGGAGATAGGTTAACGTCAAGATGAGGGTGGGTGGAATTGAAATAGGGAGGTATACGATGCCAAACTGGGACCTGTTCTCAACATAATCAGCTGACAGCATCAGGACAGGACTTCCATCTCAACATACCTACGGCCCATGTTCTCTCGGTCCCTCTGGGGAGGGAACTCAGCTTGCATGGATAAGGAAAAACAATAAAAGCCTCACCCAATAAGCAACCCTTTTTGTCCACCAGCATGCTCTCATTGTAAAAGCTCAGCAACAAATGGCGTATATCCAAAGTGTCACAGTTGAGGATGATGCTGCTTCCACCAGCAACAAATGACATGTATCCAAATCAGATGAACCATTGGAAAGTTGTAGATGAAGCTGCTTCCACGACTGCAGTGCTGCCTGCTAGGAACTGCTATTCCATCATCCTTGATCACTTCGAGCCATCCCAAGCACTCCCGCTGCTCACTGCAGAGCAGGGGTATCCATTCATCATTAGTTGCCCAAAGTTGTAACATCCTTCATTTAAAAAAAAAAAAAATACTTATATAGTATTTTAATAGTTTAGTATATTATATCAATATTAAATTATTTGGAGGACTTGTGACATTAGCAAAGATGAGCCACTTGCACTTATTCTAAAGTTGACACCTAAACCTCCATACATGCTTGCCACCTCATTATTTTAACATGAGCCAAACCTAAGTAATTTAAGGCACAACTAAGGGAAACTTTGCAGCCAATGTAACTTGAGAAGAGGAGAAGGAATTGAAGGAGAAGAGAAGGAGAAAGAATTGAAGAAGAAGAAGTTTTATCTTAGCTTAAGGCTTTGCATCAATTCCCCCACATTTGGAAATCAAAACTTTTTAAGGCAAGTGTTCTAACCCAATCTAATAGAATCCTAATCTCTGTTTTCTTTTCAATTCTATAAAATTTTGAAAGATTTCAGCTGAGAACCAAACATTTCTTTCGTTTTGATACAAAACCATGAATCTGTAATTTTTCGGTAATCTGACCTCCATGTATTGTTTTGGTCCTAACTTTTTGTACTAAACTCTGATTTAGGTAAAACCTATTCCGTTTGAAAGTAGACTCGAAGACCTTTATTTTGATACCTAGATTGAATGATTTGGAGTCGAAATGCCTAATATGACTTCTATTGCAATTAACCCTACAGATTCTACAAAATAGGGACTGTAATTTCTGACCTTCTGTTACTAAATTGCTCATAACTCTCTAGTAAAAATTCTGAATTATACAACACTTAATTCTTTGCAAACTAGATTCATATATCTTTCTTTTGACACCTAGTTTGGAAATTTTGAAGTACGTTTGCCTTCTGAAACATCTGTTTAAATTGATGCTATCTATTCTGCAAAACAGAGATGATCAATTCTGACCTTCTGTTACTAAATTGCTCATAACTCTCTAGTGAAAATTCTGAATTATGCAAAACTTAATTCTTTGTGAACTAGATTCGCATATCTTTCTTTTGACACCTAGTTTTAGTGAATTGGAGCATGCTTGGTCACTCAAACAAATCAGGAAATGTATCATTCGAATTATGCCAGAATTGAAAACTTTGTTGAATTTTGCCTATTCGAGTCTCATTCTGTTGGAAGTTTGATTTCTATTAAATTCTTTTGCAGTCCTTTGAAAATTCTTGTATTATTCATCCTGAAATTATTGTATATCTAAAATTTATTATGTAATATTTTGTTGGCATTTCCTTGTTTGATAAAGGCACACGCATATTTCCGTTATTTCCGCATGTGCTTCCGATATATGCCAATGTCATTGTTCATGCTACCTTTTTGTACTCTGGTGTCTTGTGGGATATTGTGAACCTTTGTCAGAAATGATAAAGGGAGTTATGCATAGAGCCCGCGATGCTCTGCCGGCCCCATTGACTTCACTCAGACGTGGGTGGATGGAGCTCCCAGACGTGGGAGACTTTTGCTTAGTGGTCATCCTAAAATGGATGAATCACATTATGTATGTGGTCCCACAGTGCCCTCTATGTTTTTGATATGATATCCAAAGCTTTGCTAATGAGTTTATATTTATGCTTTGGATAAAAATGGAATGCATGCTACCTCAAAAATGACATACAAGCTTGTATTTACTATTCGGTTCACTTGTTATACTTTGGAGTGTTTCGTATGTCATTGTTATGCTCTCAAACACTCTTACGCCTTTGATATACATTGAAATGCTTCAGGTGCCATTTGATACATGCCTAAATGCTTATTTTGCCAATGAAATGCTCCAATTTCCTTTCTCGTATTGTTACGTTTAACGCTTGTTTTCAAATGAGGAAACCCTTTGTGATTTTTATACCAAATAAGATGATTTCAAATGAACACTTGTATTTCTGCTTTTGTTATCTTGATACTAAACCTACTTGAACTTCTCCTATCGCCATGGATATGTTAGTCGCTTGCTGAGCTCTTCATGCTCACCCCATTGCTATATAAATTTTTCAGGGTAGCTTGTCACGCACTAAAAAGCTAGAATTGGGTTGAAGCACTGAAAGGCTAGAAGATTTTGGACTAATCTTTATTGGTTGATAGGTTTTTGTTGTATAGTATACTTTACTTCTGATGTAATGTTAAGGATATATTAATACTTATGTGTTGTAAAAGTTTAAAGGACTACTCATGTTTATGGAATGATAAGCTTACGTTGTATAAGTATATGAACTCATGGTGAATAATATTTTTGTGATGGTATATATTTCTACGAATATGGATTTGTGTTGTGGTTGATGTTTAGTTGAGTTGCCTTTGGATTTTATGAATCTCTAAGTGAAGTGGAGTATGATTTATGAAACGTACAGGTTTATGAATTGTGAATATTGATTTGAATGGTTCTTAGTATCCTTAAATGTTAGATTGGATCCTGGATTGATTTGTGATGATGAATTATAATATTATTGATTTTTAGACAGGGTCACACCTCCTGAATGGATAAAATTCGGGGGGGCGTGACAGAGTTGGTATCAAAGCATTGTTTGAGGATTTCTAAGAATTTTGATATGCTATATGTATAATAAATTTTGAGGTTTAGTGATTTCTATTTAGAGACTGATTAAAAGTTATCTTTTGCTATTTTTAGGAAGCAAGGATGACGAGGTCATCTGGTACTCCTATTACATCTACATCTGATCAATTGAGTGGAATTATGAAAACTCTAGAGGCTATGACACAAGTAATGCAACAACAAGTTCGACAAGGAAGAAATGATAAAACGGAGAATTCAAACCAGACTGGTTTGGGAATTGAACAGTTTAAGAAGCTTAGTCCTCCCAGTTTTAGTGGTGAGCCTGATCCAATGGTAGCAAAACAATGGATAATACGGATAGAGAAAATATTTGATGTTTTAAATTGCCCCGATGATAAGAAGGTTTCTCTTGCTACCTTCATGCTGGAAGGAGAGGCTGAGCACTGGTGGCGAACCATGAAGAGGATTTCTGAAGCTTGACAGGAGCCAATCACTTGGGCATTCAACCTAAACCACTGGATTATTTGTTACATGTAACTACTGCTGTTGGGGATTCTTTGACTACAAATCTGGTTTATCCATCTTGTTTGATTTCTATCGGAGAACATGAACTCCTTGCCGATTTGATACTCCTAGAAATCTAAGGTTTTGATATTATACTGGGTATGGATTGGTTATCTTCCTATCATGCTAGTATTGATTGCTATACAAAAATAATTACTTTCTGCATACCAAATCAGCCTATCTTCTACTTTGAGGGTATTAGGCATGATTTGCCTCTTTGCTTAATATCGGCACTTCAAACTCAACGCCTTATGCAGAAGGGATGTTCTTGTTATGTTATATGTGTAAAGAAACATTCAGAACAAGAAACTCACCTAAATGAAATTTTCGTGGCTAAAGAGTTCCCTGATGTATTCCCAGAGGATTTGCTTGGACTACCTCCAGACAGAGAAGGCGAATTTGTTATTGATTTAGTCCCTGGGACAGCCCCAATATCTAAGCCTCCCTACAGAATGGCACCACTTGAGCTCGAGGAATTGAAGAAGCAAATACAAGAGTTGTTAGATAAGGGTTTTATTCGACCCAGCGTCTCACCATGGGGTGCTCCAGTGCTATTAGTTAAGAAGAAGGATGGGACATTGAGACTTTATATTGATTATAGACAATTGAATCAGGTGACCATCAAAAACAAGTATCCCCTACCCAGGATTGATGACTTGTTTGATCAATTGCAGGGTGCACAAGTATTCTCCAAGATTGATCTAAGATCAGGCTACTATCAGTTGAAGGTCAAGAAGGAGGATATTCCAAAAACAGCCTTTAGAACTCGATATGGTCACTACGAATTTTTAGTAATGCCTTTTGGCTTGACTAATGCTCCTACAGCTTTTATGGAACTAATGAATAGAATATTTCAGCCACTCTTAGATAATTGTGTAATTGTATTCATTGATGACATATTAGTATATTCAAGGAGTAATCAAGAGCATGATAAACACTTGAGAGATGTATTATCTATACTAAGAGAAAAGAAGCTGTATGCATAGTTCAGCAAATGTGAATTTTGGTTGAAGGAAATTGCTTTCTTAGGCCACGTGATTTCAGGAAAGGGCATATCTGTTGATCCAAAGAAGGTGGAAGCAATAGTTAATTGGGAAGTGCCAACAAATGTAACAGAAATTAGAAGTTTCTTGGGCATGGCAGGTTATTACAGGAGATTTGTGGAGGGATTTTCTCAAATTGCTCATCCCCTCACCAAACTGACTCAAAAGAATGTGAAATTTGAATGGAGTAGTGATTGTGAGCAAAGTTTCCAAGAATTAAAAAGAAGATTGACTAGTGCCCCTATTCTCACTATTCCGAGTGGTAATGAAGGATTTATAGTTTATACTGATGCTTCAAGAAAGGGTCTTGGATGTGTTTTGATGCAAGAAGGGAAAGTAATTGCTTATGCTTCAAGACAGCTAAAGAATTATGAATTGAACTATCCGACTCATGATTTGGAATTGGCAGCAATCATCTTTGCTCTAAAGATTTGGAGATATTACTTGTATGGGCAGACATTTGATATCTTTACTGATCATAAGAGTTTAAAATATATTTTTACGCAGGAGTTAAATATGAGGGAGCGAAGATGGATAGAACTTCTAAAGGATTATGATTGTACCATTCGTTATCACCCAGGTAAAGCCAATGTTGTAGCTGATGCACTTAGTAGAAAATCTACAAGTTTTATGGCTAGTCTGGTTGTGAAACAATGGAAGTTATTAGAAATAAATTATGATTCAAATGTAATAAGAAAAGGGCAAGACTCAATAATGTTGATGGCCTCTATCCAGGTGCAAACTGATCTCATTCAACAAATTAAAGAAGGACAACTACGAGATCCACATTTAATATACTTGAGGAATGAAGTTGATAAGGGACCAAAGTTGAATTTTCAAATTTCAGATAATGGCCTATTGAGATTTGGGGATAGAATATGTGTTCCAAATAACCCAGATATCAAGAACCAAATTTTAAACGAAGGTCACAATTCAAAGTACACCATGCATCCTGGTAGCACGAAAATGTATAGAGATCTCCAAAGTCATTATTGGTGGAAAGGCATGAAGAAGGAGATTGTAATATATGTTTCAAGGTGTTTGACATGTCAGCAAATCAAAGCAGAACACCAAAGACCTGGAGGTTTGTTACAGCCCTTAGCTATTCCTGAATGGAAATGGAAATGCATTACTATGGACTTTGTTTCAGGGCTACCCAGAACCTCTAGAAAGCATGATGCTATTTGGGTCATTGTTGATAGGTTAACCAAATCTGCACATTTCTTACCAATCAATATGACTTATTCTCTTGATAGGCTTGCAGATTTGTATGTTGATGAAATAGTAAGACTTCATGGTGTCCCGAAGGAGATCATCTCGGACAGAGACTCCAGATTTCTTTCTAGATTGTGGAGGAGATTACAAGATTCTATGGGCACCAAAGTAAAGTTTAGCACTGCCTATCACCCTCAGACTGATGGTCAATCTGAAAGAACAATTCAAGTACTTGAGGATTTGCTTAGAGCCTATGTTATGGATTGGAGAGGTGAATGGGATAAAGATATTTCTCTTATTGAGTTTACTTATAATAATAGTTACCATTCGAGCATCCAGATGGCTCCTTATGAAGCATTGTATGGGCGAAAGTGCAAAACGCCTATATGTTGGGAGGAAGTTGATGATAGAAAATTGTTAGCACCAGATAAAGTACAAGAGACTACTGAAAAGATTCAAGTTATCATAAAAAGGCTAAAGACTACTCAAAGTCGGCAAAAGAGCTATGCAGACAACAGAAGACGAGATATCGAGTTCCAAGTAGGGGATTTTGTATTCCTAAAGGTCTTCCCTTCCAAAGGCGTTATAAGATTTGGAAAGAAAGGAAAGTTAAACCAAAGGTTCATTGGACCTTTTGAGATCCTCGAAAGAATTGGCTCTGTCGCTTACAAGATTGCCTTGCCACCATCGATGTGTCATATCCATAATATATTTCATGTGTCAATGCTCCGAAAGTATATATTGTTGAATCTCGGATTTTGATGATGAATTCAATTGTCATGTTTTATCTAATCCATATGTTGAGATAAGTATGCAGGATTAACTATGACAGCTTGAAGACATAAAGCAAGTCTACCGGAGTCAAGTTCGATGGGTGTTCGAGAGTCCGTTGAGAGTCCGAAGATTCATCGGAGATGCTGCCGGAACCAATCGAGAAGAAATCGGGGACTTATCGGAGTTTTCGGAAGTCCGCCGAAGAGATCATCGGAGGTTCACAGAGATCACTGAGAAGGCTCGGCTACTCGTTGACTTCGCCATAAGATCGGGAGCCAGTTGGGAGTCCGTCGGAAGAAATCCAAGGGCGTATCGGAAGTCCGTCGGAAGATCGCCGGAAAGCTCGCCGGAACAAGACTTGAAGTTCGCCAGTTAAAAACTTGTTTAGGAGTATGTCTTTAGTTACGTAGTTTGAATGTAATTAAGGTTAGGATTAAGAAATAATCCTATATCTTGATTAGGGGCCAACTGGGCCCAAAATGAAACCTAGTTTGGGCCGGACTTAAAGCCCAACCAATGACTAGTAAGGTCGGGCGGTGGAACCGCCGGTCTGGGCGGTGGCACCGCCCAGCACCCGAGAGCTAGGCGGTGGCACCGCTGGACTGGGCGGTAGCACCGCCCAGTACACTGTCAGTGTCAGAACTAACAAGCGGTGGCATCGCCACTGACAGGCGGTGGCACCGCTAGCTTCGGGAACCGAAGAGAATTCAAATTTTGGAGCCCAAATTTGAATCCTCTTGAGGCCTATAAATACCCCTCAATTCTCAGCAGAGATTACAACCTTTGAGTGATAAGAAATTGAGATAAAGTCTTTAGCAAGTCTTGCTTTCAATTGCTTGAGTGTTTACCTCCTTCTTTCTCTTTGAAAACTTGTAAGAGTGTGAACCACTTGTAAAAGGTTGTAAGAGGGGTATTTGTCCTTCCCCTTCAAAGAGATTTGCTAGTGGAAGTTGGGAGCCTCATCAAAGAAGGCTTCGCAAGTGGATATAGGTCATTTTGACCGAACCACTTTAAATTGGTGTGTTCCTTGAATGTGTGAGTTCTTACTTTTCTGCAATCATTATCTACATACCAAGTTCTTACTTTTCTGCAATCATTATCTACATAGCAGCAAGTTTTCGTTTTTCACTTTACTCAAGTTACTATCGAAACGAAATCTCCTTGCATTTTACGAAATCGTTTTCAAACTTACAAGTTTAATCCGCTGCACTAATTCACCCCCCCCCCCTCTTAGTGTCGCTCCGATCCTAACAATTGGTATCAGAGCAAGGCTCACTCTCATATTTGGTTTAATACCCAAGAGAGATGGCTTACTCCGGCATGCATGAGGGACACTCCATTACACGTCCACCTATGTTTAATGCGTCGGATTACACGTATTGGAAGACACGTATGAGAATCTTCCTAATTTCTATGGATTTCGAGCTTTGGACTATTGTTGAAAATGGATTTCAAAAATCTTCTCTTCCGATGAGCGAATGGAATGAATCGGAGAAGAAAGTTTTTGCTTTAAACGCAAAGGCTATGAATGCCTTGTTTTGTGCACTAGACAAAAATGAATTTAATCGCGTTTCAATTTGTGATTCTGCTTTTGATATTTGGAGAACTCTTGAGGTCACTCATGAAGGCACTAGCCGAGTGAAAGAGTCCAAAATCAACATTCTTGTGCACTCTTACGAACTTTTCCGAATGAAACCAAGTGAGTCCATCGGAGACATGTACACCCGTTTCACGGATGTCATCAATGGACTCAAAGCTCTTGGTAAAGATTTTTCTAACTTTGAATTAGTAACTAAAATCTTAAGATCCCTTCCTAAAAGTTGGGATCCAAAAGTTACTGCCATTCAAGAGGCCAAGGACCTTAAAACATTCCCTCTTGAAGAACTTATTGGGTCTCTAATGACCTACGAAATGACATGTCAAGCTCATGACGAGCTCGAGAACCCCCTTCCAAAGAACAGGAAGGATATGATACTCAAATCACAAGAAGACCACTTGAAAGGAACATCAAGTGATGAGGACAGTGACAATGACATTGCACTTTTGACTCAAAAATTTAAAAAATTTATAAGAAAGAACAAATTTAAAAATAACACCAAAAACAAACTTGAACATAAAAAGGACCAAGTGATATGCTATGAATGCAAGAAGCTAGGGCATTTTAAAAATGAATGTCCCCAAGCCAAAAAGAGAACATCAAAGAAGAAGGCGCTCAAAGCAACGTGGGATGATTCAAGCGCATCCGAAGAAGAGGAGTCCAACACCGAGCAAGTTGCTCATTACGCCCTAATGGCCATCAGAGAGGAGGTAACGAATTTAATTAATGCAGATTTATCTTATCATGAATTATTAAATGTCTTCCATGAGTTATTTGATGAATGCAAAACAATTAGTAGAAAATATAAATTGTTAAAAAAGGAGCATGATAGTCTTACTTGTAATTTTGATAAATTAAAAACTGAATATCATGATAGTTTAGCTCCATGCATAAAATGCCATGATCTAGAAACTCTCCAAAAGGAGAACTTGCTACTTAAGGACACATTGAAGAAATTCGAGGTCGGTAGCAAGTCTTTGAACATAATCCTTACAAATAAGGGTCACGTTCCTAAAAGAAGTGGAATCGGATTTGTGAGAAGTTCTCACCAAAATCCAACCACCTTCATTAAAGGTCCTATCTTACATGTTCAACACCAAAGCAATTGCAACTTTTGTTGCAAATATGGACATAAAACTTATCAATGTCCATTCAAGAAAATTAGTCCGAACAAATTGATTTGGGTTCCTAAAGGAACCATGATCAAGTCTATGCAACATGATAAATAAGTTAGATCAGTTTTTGAGGCACCCAAAAGTAAATGGGTACCTAAAAATAATCCCTTCTTGTAGAAACATACACCATCACAAGCTAGGAGCAAGAGATAGTACCTTGATAGTGGATGCTCAAGGCATATGACCGGAGATCCATCCCAATTCTCCAAGCTCACTAGCATAGACGAAGGCTATGTCACCTTCGGAGACAACAACAAAGGCAAAATCATTGGCAAGGGAACCATAGGTAACAAATTAAACTTTTTTATTGATAATGTATTACTAGTTGATGGATTGAAACATAATCTCTTGAGTATTAGTCAATTATGTGATAAAGGTTATATCGTTAGATTTGAATCAAATGTGTGTATTATTGAAAAACCAAACAATAACATGACTATGATTGCATTAAAATAAAATAATGTCTACACCATCAATCTTGATGAACTAGGTAATGAAATGTGCCTCTCCGCTTTAAAAGATAATGCTTGGCTTTGGCATAGGAGATTAGGCCATGCAAGCATGAAACTAATATCTAATATCTCCTCTAGAGAATTAGTACGAGGGATTCCCAATATGAAGTTTGTTAAGGACAAAGTATGCGATGCGTGTCAACTAGGTAAACAAATAAAAACTAGTTTCAAACCAAAAAATCAAATTAGCACCACTAGACCATTACAATTGATCCATTTGGACTTATTTGGACCAATTGACACGACAAGTCTAGGAGGAAGCAAATACGCTTTTGTGATTGTAGATAATTATACTAGATACACTTGGACCTATTTCTTGGCTCACAAAAGTGATTGTTTCAAATGTTTCTCTAAATTTTGTAAACTCACTCAAAACGAAAAAGGATTCATGATTTCATCAATTCGGAGTGATCACGGTGGCGAATTTCAAAACCGCGATTTCCAAAATTTTTGTGAAGTTAATGGATATAACCACAACTTCTCTACTCCAAGAAACCCTCAACAAAATGGAGTAGTAGAAAGAAAAAATAGAAATCTACAAGAAATGGCAAGAACTATGTTGAATGAACATAGTCTACCCAAGTACTTTTGGGCCGAAGCCGTGAATACGGCTTGCTACATCATGAATAGGGTTTTAATAAGACCATCTCTATCAAAAACTCCCTATGAATTATGGAATAACAAAACACCAAATGTTTCTTATTTTAAAGTTTTCGATTGCAAATGCTTTATTTTAAATGAAAAGGATGCCTTAGGAAAATTTGATGCTAAATCTGATGAAGGCATCTTTCTTGGTTACTCTTCCGTTTCTAAGGCTTTTCATGTTTTTAACAAAAGAACCTTAGTTATAGAAGAGTCTATTCATGTAATTTTTAATGAAATTTTCGAGTTAAAGAAAAATGATTTTGATGATGATATTGGTTTTGAAAATTTGGATTTAAAGGAACCCCCTCCTCAAAATAGCAACTTGGATGCATCTTCTTCCAAAATCTCCTTACCCAAGGAATGGAAGTATATAGATGCTCATCCAAAAGAGCAAATTATAGGAGATACATCACAAGGGGTTCAAACTCGTTCTTCTTTCAAGAATTTTTGTGCTAATGCTGCCTTTCTCTCTCAAATCGAACCTAAATGCATTGACGAGGCCTTGAAAGATGATTCTTGGGTCATTGCAATGCAAGAGGAATTGAATCAATTTGAGAGGAATGAGGTATGGAAGCTTGTTCCTCGACCTAGTGACCATTTAGTCATTGGTACTAAATGGGTCTTTAGAAACAAGCAAGACGAATGTGGTATCGTGGTTAGAAATAAGGCTCGATTAGTGGCCAAAGGTTTCAACCAAGAAGAAGGTATCGACTACGAAGAAACCTTCACTCCTGTGGCAAGATTAGAAGCCATTAGGATGCTCCTTGCCTATGCTAGTAGTAATAATTTTAAACTATTTCAAATGGACGTCAAAAGTGCCTTCTTGAATGGTTTTATTTCGGAAGAAGTATATGTCGAACAACCTCCTGGATTTGAAAATTCTCTTCTTCCTAATCATGTATTCAAATTGACTAAGGCTCTCTATGGTTTGAAACAAGCTCCTAGAGCTTGGTACGAAAGGCTTAGTTCCTTTCTTATTTTAAATAATTTTACCAAAGGCAAGGTTGATACTACATTATTTATCAAATATTTTGAAAATAATTTTCTTATTGTGCAAATTTATGTTGATGATATTATTTTTGGTTCTTCGGATGAATCACTATGTGAATCATTTGCCAAAAATATGAGTCATGAATTTGAAATGAGTTTAATGGGAGAATTAACCTTTTTCTTAGGCTTACAAATTAAGCAACTAAGAAATGACATCTTTATTAGTCAAACTAAATATGCTTTAGATTTGATAAAGAGATTTAATATGGAAAGCTCAAAAGCTATTAACACTCCTATGAGCACATCCACTAAGTTAGAAGTTGATGAAAGTGGAGAAAACTTCGATCAAAAAACTTATAGGGGTATGATAGGAAGTTTACTTTACCTCACTGCAACTAGACCAGATATCATGTTCAGTGTAGGACTTTGTGCTAGGTTTCAATCGAACCCTAAGATATCTTATCTCAAAGCGGTTAAAAGAATACTTAGATATCTTAAAGGTACCACAAATCTAGGATTATGGTATCCGAAAATCGAGAAGTTTGAGTTAATTACTTATGCTGATGCAGATTTTGCTGGATGTAGATTAGATAGAAAAAGCACATCAGGAACATGTCAATTTTTGGGACATGCTCTTGTTTCCTGGTCATCTAAGAAACAAAACTCGGTTGCACTATCAACAACCGAAGCTGAGTATATAGCAGCTAGTGCATGCTGTGCACAAGTTGTGTGGATGAAAAACACCTGAGAAGATTATAAAGTTCATCTTAAAAATATTCCCATTAAATGTGATAACACAAGTGCTATATGTTTAACAAAGAATCTCATTCAACACTCAAGAACAAAACATATTGATATTAGACATCACTTTATACGAGATCATGTCACTGATCATGATATAGTTATAGAGTTCATTGATACTAAACATCAACTAGTTGATATTTTTACAAAGCCTTTAAGTGAAGAACAATTTGATTTCATTAGAAGAGAATTAGGAATGTTAATGTGTCCGAATGCTTGAATTCATTAAATTTATTTTTCGGACTTTCTTGATTCAATGATCAAATCACTTAATTGCTATGATGATTCTACATGCCTTAATAACATATTGGAAATTTTGTGTTTTGGATATAAAAATTTCCATGATAACAAGCATGTTTTATCTTCGTGATTGCGTTTTGAAAATCTATAGAAAAACCTTGTCGGAATGCATGAAAATGTTAAATTTCAGATTTGGTATCTTCTTGATCCTAACAATCAGATTTTCTTGATACATCATTCTCTTCCAACTTAATGTAGCTTTCATAAGCATATGTCATTGATTTTTGACATATGGAATCAATTAGCAAATGCATATGGAATCAATATCATTGATTTTGATTCATATCATTGATTTTTGACATATGGAATCAATTAGCAAATGCATATGGAATCAATATCATTGATTTTGATTCATATCATTGATTTTTGACATATGGAATCAATTAGCAAATGCATCTCTCATAAACTTATCATGTAAAAAAATAATAATAATAATAATAATAACAAATAAAAAGGAAGAAGTTTTCAAAGCTATCTCCATGTCATGTCTTCCTTGAGATGTTTGTATATTTGGTATCCTATCACTCTTTGTTGAAAAATGACATGAACTTGCTTATGGCATCTCACTTATATTTAAAATTTGCTTATATTGTTCTCCTTTTTGTTGATGACAAAGGGGGAGAAATATATGAATTGATGCCATATTTGAATAAGAAATTTTTACATGAATTGATGCTATAATTGCCAAATTTGCATTATGTCATGATTGCATCATGTTAAGATATCAAGAACTTGCATTGCAATCTTACATGTTGATATCTTACCATATGATAAATCGCTTCGATTACTATCTTTTACACTTGAAATGTAAAAATTGAAAATGGATGTCAAGCCTTGACATCATTTTCAGAGAGATACATCATGATAGGAATCATGATGGAGTATTGATAAGGTTAAGCATCTTAACTTATCAATATGTCTGTTGAATTCAAAGGCTTTGAATTCAAGAATGTCTTATCTCAAGTATGGCATATAGATAGGGGGAGTTAAGGTTAACTCCGTTATCAATTGATTGTCATCATCAAAAAGGGGGAGATTGTTGAATCTCGGATTTTGATGATGAATTCAATTATCATGTTTTATCTAATCCATATGTTGAGATAAGTATGCAGGATTAACTACGACAGCTTGAAGACATAAAGCAAGTCTACCGGAGTCAAGTTCGATGGGTGTTCGAGAGTCCGTTGAGAGTCCGAAGATTCGTCGGAGATGTTGCCGGAACCAATCGAGAAGAAATCGGGGACTTATCGGAGTTTTCGGAAGTCCGCCGAAGAGATCATCAGAGGTTCACAGAGATCACCGAGAAGGCTCGGCTACTCGTTGACTTCGCCACAAGATCGGGAGCCAGCTGGGAGTCCGTCGGAAGAAATCCAAGGGCATATCGGAAGTCCATCGGAAGATCGCCAGAAAGCTCGCCGGAACAAGACTTGAAGTTCGCCAGTTCAAAACTTGCTTAGGAGTATGTCTTTAGTTACGTAGTTTGAATGTAATTAAGGTTAGGATTAAGAAATAATCCTATATCTTGATTAGGGGCCAACTGGGCCCAAAATGAAACCTGGTTTGGGCCGGACTTAAAGCCCAACCAATGACTAGTAAGGTCGGGCGGTGGAACCGCCGGTCTGGGCGATGGCACCGCCCAGCACCCGAGAGCTAGGCGGTGGAACCACCGATCTGGGCGGTGGCACCGCTGGACTGGGCGGTAGCACCGCCCAATACACTGTCAGTGTCAGAACTGACAGGCGGTGGCACCGCCACTGACAAGCGGTGGCACCGCTAGCTTCGGGAACCGAAGAGAATTCAAATTTTGGAGCCCAAATTTGAATCCTCTTGAGGCGTATAAATACCCCTCAATTCTCAGCAGAGATTACAACCTTTGAGTGATAAGAAATTGAGATAAGGCCTTAGGAAAGTCTTTAGCAAGTCTTGCTTTCAATTGCTTGAGTGTTCACATCCTTCTTTCTCTTTGAAAACTTGTAAGAGTGTGAACCACTTGTAAAAGGTTGTAAGAGGGGTATTTGTCCTTCCCCTTCAAAGAGATTTGCTAGTGGAAGTTGGGAGCCTCATCGAAGAAGGCTTCGCAAGTGGATGTAGGTCATTTTGACCGAACCACTTTAAATTGGTGTGTTCCTTGAATGTGTGAGTTCTTACTTTTCTGCAATCATTATCTACATACCAAGTTCTTACTTTTCTGCAATCATTATCTACATAGCAGCAAGTTTTCGTTTTTCACTTTACTAAAGTTACTATCGAAACGAAATCTCCTTGCATTTTACGAAATCGTTTTCAAACTTACAAGTTTAATCCGCTGCACTAATTCACCCCCCCCCTCTTAGTGTCGCTCCGATCCTAACATATACCTGATCCCTCTCATGTCATTGAGTATGAGCCGATTGCGATTGAGAAAGACTTGTTTTACAAGGAAGAGCCCATTCAGATTATTGATAAAAAGGAGAGGATCTTAAGAAATAGAATCATCACTCTGGTTAAAGTAATTTGGAAGCATCATCCTGCAAATGAAGCGACTTGGGAGCTAGAGGAAGAAATGAAGAAAGCTTATCCTCATCTTTTTCCCGAAAGAGGTATGACAAATTTAGAGGACTAAATTTTCTTTTAAGGAGGGGAGAGTGTAACATCCCTCATTTAAAAAAAAAATGCTTATATAGTACTTTAATAGTTTAGTTTATTATATCAATATTAAATTATATGGAGGACTTGTGGCATTAGCAAGGATGAGCCACTTGCACTTATTCTAAAGTTGACACCTAAACCTCCATGCATGCTTGCCACCTCATTATTTTAGCATAAGCCAAACCTAAGTAATTTAAGGCACAACTAAGGGAAACTTTGTAGCCAATGTAACTTGAGAAGAGGAGAAGGAATTGAAGGAGAAGAGAAGGAGAAAGAATTGAAGAAGAAGAAGTTTTATCTTAGCTTAAGGCTTTGCATCAATTCCCCCACATTTGGAAATCAAAACTTTTTAAGGCAAGTATTCTAACCCAATCCAATAGAATCCTAATCTCTGTTTTCTTTTCAATTCTACAAAATTTTGAAAGATTTCAGCTGAGAACCAAACATTTCTTTCGTTTTGATACAAAGCCATGAATCTGTAATTTTTCGGTAATCTGACCTCCATGCATTGTTTTGGTCCTAACTTTTTGTACTAAACTCTGATTTAGATAAAACCTGTTCCGTTTGAAAGTAGACTCGAAGACCTTTATTTTAATACCTAGATTGAGTGATTTGAAGTCGAAATGCCTAATATGACTTCTATTGCAATTAACCCTACAGATTCTACAAAATAGGGACTGTAATTTCTGACCTTTTGTTACTAAATTGCTCATAACTCTCTAGTGAAAATTCTGAATTATGCAAAACTTAATTCTTTGTGAACTAGATTCGTATATCTTTCTTTTGACACCTAGTTTGGAAATTTTGAAGTACGTTTGCCTTCTGAAACATCTGTTTAAATTGATGTTATCTATTCTGCAAAACAGAGATGATCAATTATGACCTTCTGTTACTAAATTGCTCATAACTCTCTAGTGAAAATTCTGAATTATGCAAAACTTAATTTTTTGTGAACTAGATTCGCGTATCTTTCTTTTGACACCTATTTTTAGTGAATTGGAGCATGCTTGGTCACTCAAACAAATCAGGAAATGTATCATTCGAATTCTGCCAGAATTAAAAACTTTGTTGAATTTTGCCTATTCGAGTCTCATTCTGTTGGAAGTTTGATTTCTATTAAATTCTTTTGCAGTCCTTTGAAAATTCTTGTATTATTCATCTTGAAATTATTGTATGTCTGAAATTTATTATGTAATGTTTTGTTGGCATTTCCTTGTTTGATAAAGGCACACGTATATTTCCGTTATTTCCGCATGTGCTTCCGATATATGCCAATGTCATTGTTCATGCTACCTTTTTGTACTCTGGTGTCTTGTGGGATATTGTGAACCAGAAATGATAAAGGGAGTTATGCATAGAGCCCGTGATGCTCTGCCGGCCCCATTGACTTCACTCAGACGTGGGTGGATGGAGCTCCCAGACGTGGGAGACTTTTGCTTGGTGGTCATCCTAAAATGGATGAATCACATTATGTATGTGGTCCCACAGCGCCCTCTATGTTTTTGATATGATATCCAAAGCTTTGCTAATGAGTTTATATTTATGCTTTGGATAAAAATGGAATGCATGCTACCTCAAAAATGACATACAAGCTTGTATTTACTATTCGGTTCACTTGTTATACTTTGGAGTGTTTCGTATGTCATTGTTATACTCTCAAACACTCTTACGCCTTTGATATACACTAAAATGCTTCAGGTGTCATTTGATACATGCCTAAATGCTTATTTTGTCAATGAAATGCTCCAATTTCCTTTCTCGTATTGTTACGTCTAACGCTTGTTTTCAAATGAGGAAACCCTTTGTGATTTTTATACCAAATAGGATGATTTCAAATGAACACTTGTATTTCTGCTTTTGTTATCTTGATACTAAGCCTGCTTGAACTTCTCCTATCGCCATGGATATGTTAGTCGCTTGCTGAGCTCTTCATGCTCACCCCGTTGCTATATAAATTTTTCAGGGTAGCTTGTCATGCACTGAAAAGCTAGAATTGGGTTGAAGCACTGAAAGGCTAGAAGATTTTAGACTAATCTTTATTGGTTGATAGGTTTTTGTTGTATAGTATACTTTACTTCTGATGTAATGTTAAGGATATATTAATACTTATGTGTTGTAAAAGTTTAAAGGACTACTCATGTTTATGGAATGATAAGCTTACGTTGTATAAGTATATGAACTCATGGTGAATAATATTTTTGTGATGGTATATATTTCTACGAATATGGATTTGTGTTGTGGTTGATGTTTAGTTGAGTTGCCTTTGGATTTTATGAATCTCTAAGTGAAGTGGAGTATGATTTATGAAACATACAGGTTTATGAATTGTGAATATTGATTTGAATGGTTCTTAGTATCCTTAAATGTTAGATTGGATCCTGGATTGATTTGTGATGATGAATTATAATATTATTGATTTTTAGACAGGGTCACACCTCCTGAATAGATAAAATTCGGGGGGGTGTGACAAAAGTTGCCTTAAAAAAGATGCCTACGTCAAGGGGGAAGGAAGAATGGAATCCTCATGGCTACAACGGAGCTTTGCCTTGACTATTAATCCCAAGAAAAAGAAGATAGCAATACCATCCAGAATGATTTGGTACATACAATATTTATCGATCTAAAGACTTCCTGACCCACGGATCACGATAAAACCGAGCAGTCTGTGATTTGATATAGATAATATTTAATGACCTGACAACTTACTGACATGTGAATCAAAATAAAATCGGATGGTACATTCGGTATAAACTTATAGATCTTGATATAAGACTTGTACTAGGTAATATTTTTTTTAATTTTCAATTTTCTTCGAGCTTTATTTGAAACTCTTGATAGTAAAGCGATGCATGACCTGTATGGCTCGAGCCTATACCAACACAAACTGACTCAATACAAACATATATCTGAAATTAAAAATATTTAATATCTAAAATTAAAAACCTTGAATCCAACAACCTAATATAGCATGAAATATGTGTAAAACCTCGAACAAATAATTGCACAACATATAAAATAAAAAGGTAAGGATATTAATTAAAGAAAAAAAGTAAACAAACAACCTGCACAACTTTGTGCGAATAGAATTAATTAGACAGATTTTCAATTCTTAGCCCTAATAAAATGAGGACGGAAATCTCCATTCTTGATCACTCAAAGTTTCAATTCTTAAACATGCATGACATTTTGCCACAAACTAATCCTATAGAGCCAATGACCCAAAAACAAAGATACGGCCTTTCATGGCTTAAGCCCAGTTACCAATAGTAAGACTATCACGCCACATAAACCATCACAATCCACCATCCATGCCCGAAAAAGATTAATGATTTTAGCACAAATATCTTCTTTCTGTTTCTATCTTCTTATGAACTAATCCATGCAAGAGATATTTAACTGCAGTCCAGCAGGCTATGCATGCTGCATAGGTCACCACCAAAGCATTCTTTGGAAGCTTAGCTAATCGATCAGCCGTGATAGGATATATTTTAGTGTGACTTGTGTGGTAACGAGCTGCAGTCTTCTCATACCGATATGGCATATGCTGGCAAAGCATCTTAGAATTACGAGCAACAAAAGTCATACCCATGTCACTTGGATCTATACAACATAGCACTACCCTATCTTAAGCTATTTGCGATGATGCAAGACGGTGTTACATGGCGCAGAGCAGTGCAGGTCGACCCGTGTAGCGCGAAAAGCATAGGTTAGCTTCCCAAGGTATCGTAGATCATTAATAAGCCCCATACGATCGACCCTCCGATAAATAGGTATAAAAGCCAATCTCCTCCCTACTAACAAAAGAGACACCTCAAATACCTATATACCATCTCGAGCTAACTTAAATTTCAGAGGGATCGAGTTGGGAATCTCTCTCCCAACATTGACCTTTTCTTGGCAGGGAGGAGCAACAATCGAAGACCCACCTCAAGCTGACCTATCATGGATAAAATTGTAAATGGGATGTTCGATGTAATGCTTATGTATGTCCATATCTTTCAGGTTTATTTATGCTTTGCACAACATATAAAGGCTGATAGTAGGCTTAACAATCTCATTTTCTTTAGTTTTGGTGGTCGTCCTAGGCTTGCAAACAAAGATTGTTATGTGGTTACTTGTGAGGATTTCAGTCTGTAGTGGACCATTTTGGACTCTTTGTTGTGCGACCATTTAGAGTTTGTAAACTCTGTTTGTAATTTACATTGGCTATGAAATATTTATTGAAATAATTGCTTATAGATCCCGAGTGAGACGCTTTCTCTAATCCATTTTCTCTTTTATAGGTCCTAAGGGATTATAGGAGGTTTCAGGCAAGGTTCGCCGTATCATACCATACCGGCGTTTCGACCTGGGCTCGGTACGGTACGGTACCGGTGTACCGAGCTGTACATCAGGGCGTACCAAGCGATACACCCTGGTGTATCAAACAATTTTATATTTTTTTCATACTGTAGCACTATAGCAGTGCTACAGTATAATACTATAGCACTATAGCGGTACGGGGTGGTCCGTGTACCGGTAACCTGTCGGACCGGTACGTACCACCCGTACCGGGCGGTATGCTTCGGTATGGCAGACCTTGATTTCAGGGAGGTTGACCTTTGTAGACTGACATGTAAAGGTGCTTTACAACTTAGGCAAAACCAGGCATAACATATGGTATCAGAGCGAGACAAGCACTCATAGAAACACTTGGCATGCAAACATAGGGGACATAGCGGGGCTGCGTTGAGGGAAGCCAGGATGCGTGACCATTTAGGGAAAATGGGCATAGAGATATAGAGAAAAAGAGTCACTCAAAGGAGTAGGCATCTGAGATTGACATTCAGAGGAATAGCCAACCCTTCGCATAAGAGGCACCACAATGACAAGCAAGCTTGGAAAAATACGTAGCGTACAAAGGTTTGAATGGCTGAGTTCGAGTTACGACTCGACATTGGCAACTATACTTGATGGTGCTTAAGGCAAGTGAGGCGCTTGATAAGGGATAAGACCATACAAGGTGGAATGGGTTGTTCAGCAATCGAAAGAGTTGTGCAAAACTCATAGAGGTGAGAGGAATTGCTAACTCAAAGAATTCGATACTCATGTAAGGGTTTGTATGCGAGTGATGGAATGTTTGTGGCTATCCCAAGGCAACCGAAACTTGGTGTCATAGAGCACTGAAACTTTCTCTTCAGCATGAGAAAGATATGTCCATAAGAGGCTGAAGTATGTAGCGAGTTCAGCATTTTGCTAGGCCTTGAGGGGTGTAGCAGGGGCTATATTGACGAGGAGTCCCAATCTACCAAGTGCATTTGTAGGGGCAGAATAATACACAGTTTGTTTAGAAAGGCGAAGTAGTCCAAGGGATGTAAAGAGAGAAGTTACTCTAACGGGATAAATACCTTGGAGGGATAAGTCTCAATTCTCCAGAAGGAGAATCATATGTAACGAACCATACATGTTGAGGAGTACCTTAAGACAACAACCATATAAAGCTCAATAGACTGAGCGAGTGGCGAAGAGTTGTCACATGATCTCGCATGGGATAATGCATTGGGGGATGTATTACGAGATCAAGTGGGAGAGCAACCCAAGGCAACATAAATAAAGGCACACTTGGAGCCAAAATAGAGATCAAACTCAACAAAGGGCTTACTTATGGAATGGTGGGTGCGAGGGCCACCATTAACTCAATGCAAATTGAGGAGCGGATCAACTTGGGTGTAAGTTGGTGAAGGACCCAAGCCACATGAAAGGAGTTGGCATAGAAGATGGAACATAGAGCGGAGACACAAAGCTTTCCTTGGACAGAGGTCTAGGACATAAACTCTTGCAAAAGCAAGAGTGAGATCATGTCATTCCATGGGTCCCTCAATCTGATGGAGTAGACTCATCATGCATAGTGCTAAAGATAAAGGGAGCTTTGAGGCACATACACCTTATCTTGGAGAAACATTTGATAGAGGAACTAAGGCAACTCAATTTGCAGAGGCAAAGTTGGGTTCAGAAGGCCTTAGCACGGAGCAAGAGGATGTGGAGGCGGGTACCCTTGAAGAATATGACACGGTTCTATCATTCAAGTTACCATGAAGGAAGTGGTGTGTAGTAGAGATTGCTTTGGTAGGGGCAGAGGTCCAGGATCTAGACAATGGTATATCAATTTCAACGAAGTCAGTGGACTTTGGGAGCTACTAGGTGATAGACTATCCTAGAGTAGTGCTTCATCTATGTGTGACCCGAGAGTAGGTGGATGAAGGTCAATTGCGAAAGAAGTGAACATAATCGAAGGTGGAAGAAACCATGAGATGTATTGGCAAATGCCACACATAGATAGATCGCAATCCGAGTTCATCCCACAAGGATCAGAATGCAATGGAGATGTTACCAGGAGGCGACATGGTACAGTTGATCATAGTGGAACAATTTGTGGCAATGTGATACAAACAAATCTAGTCTCACGAGGGACTAGATCATACAGAGGTATGGTCGGGAGCTATTAGGAGCTCCACTTCGGTGAACAATATGACGACAAGAAAGGCTATGGATTCAAAGAGTGAATGTCATGGTATCGTAGAGGTGGGTCTTCTGTGTTGAATCTCGGATTTGGATGATGAAATCATTTAATGTGTTTTCGATCTAATGTGCATTTGAGTGACGCAGGGCTAACATCGATCAGGAGAGGCAAATTGATTAAAGCAGGAAGAATTATGTTGGGTCGGAGTAAATATGGTAGAAGATTGGAAGTCGAGCCGAAGGAATGGTCAACGTGTCAGCGGAAGGCTTTAGGATGTGAATTCAGGCATCGGGCCTAGAAGAGCGAACATTGTGCCAAGGAGATCGGAGTTGTGAAGGTCAACATACCGATTAGGCAAAGGCCATGAAAGAGGACGATGCGCCGAAGGATCGAATAAAGCGTCGGAAGATCCAATGATATGTCTGACAACAATTGATTTAAGCTTTGTAATAATTGCCTAGATCGAGTTAATTTAGGTCTAATTGAGTTGATATTGGGGTGAAACAATACCAACTCAATTAGGGGCCAACTAGGCCTAAATTGGGAGTGATTTGAGCTCATTATGAGGCTCATTCAATGATCCAAATGTTGGGCCAAGTAGTGGCACTGCCAGAACAGGTGATAGAACCGCTTGTGAGTTGAAAAACTCGAAAAACTCGGGCTCCAAGGTTGTCAAGCGGTGGTACTGTTAGTCTGGGTAATGGTACCACCCAAACATAGTCTCTTAGGTAGTAGTACTGCTAGACTGGGTGATGGTACCACCCAGTGTCAGGCTGTAGGTAGTGGTACCGCCTATACCTTGAAATCTTGGGGATTTGAATTTTGGGCTCCAAATTTGAATCCATTCTAGCCTATAAATACTTCAGCTATTCCTGCATGGAGTAGTAAGAAAGGTGATCAAAAACCCTATGTTTCTAAGTTGAAACCCTTGTAAAGTGTAGAGTTCCTCCTCCTAAAATTTAGAGACCATTCTAAGGGAGAGTGTGAGGGAAGCTTTGTAAAAAGGGGTTGTAAAGGTTCTCCCTTGAGCCTGAAAAAGGAGAATAGAATTGTAAAGAGGTGGTTGGTCTTCGCCTATTAAAGGAAGACTAATAGTGGATATCGGTGGCCTCAACGGAGGAGGAATCGGAAGTGGATGTAGATTACAATGACCGAACCACTATAAAATCTGGTTTACATTTATTTTGAGCAATTTACCTTTACTACAAATCATCTTACTTGCTCATTGCTCTACTTCCTCATTACATGCTTACGTAAGTATTTTTAAGTTAACATTTGGAGGATCATTTTTTATTGAAAATAATATTTTTCAAAACCGACGATTTTATCTACTACACTAATTCACTCCCCCCCCCCCTCCTCTTAGTGCTGACTCATTCCTAACATTTCATTTATGCATCAAATTTTACATCGGATAAAAGCCTTGGTCATTAGCATATGGGAGCTGTGTACCACCGAGGGAGTATACTAAATGTAAGTACCGATGAGTCTCATGGAAGGGACTTGATCATGTAGAAGTATGATCAGAGTAGCCAAGAGTTGGACTACTCTAGAGTCATATTCGCTTAAGGGAGCCCGACAAGTCAAAGGACAAGGTCGAGTAAGTGAACATTGCTACCAAGGAAGCTAAAAAGAATAGAATCGGTGTAAACCCTACAACATAATGGCAAAGGCCATGCATGAGAGTTATAGTTTGTCTTTCCATCGACTAAGAGGAATTGCTTGGAGAACACAGAGGTGCTGAAGCAAAGGGTCAAAAGGGGCAAGAAAGCGATGACGAGTCCAAAGAGACTTAGCTACCCAAAACCAAGCACGATTAGAATAGATATGGACTTGGAAGAGTGCCATAGTGCCATAGAGGCAGATTTACTGATCGTGAAGAAAGGGATGTTGATGCAAGACGACGGATAGTAGGGCCATGGGCATGGCAGCGCCATGGTACCGTAGAAGCGGGACTTCCATGAAGTCATCGATCCCTTGCTCTCATGGAAGGAGAGTGCTTGGTTGTGAAAGATGCTAAGGAGGTGGAGAATGCGGAGGCAAACTCCAAGTATCGAGATAAAGCTGAAAGGCAGATGCCAAAGAACTTTATAAGACCGGTGTCAACGAGCTTCTCATCAAGATAGCCAAAAGTGGAGGACTTCGGGTCAATGCAAGAGTGCATGACCAAGGAACGAAGTAGGCAGTACACAATACTATACCTTTGCTACTCGGTGGAGTAGGCGGTAAAGATGATTGAGAAGATGATACAATCTCAAAGGCGACCAAAATTATTAGAGACATACTCCAAGTTGGGATGAAAACTTCCTGCATTCCAGAAGTTCGACGACATTAAGAAGGTGGATCATGGTAGCTAACTCAACACAAGGAGTACAAACACTTTGAGTGCTCTAGAAGTGTGAACAAAGAGCTGGCAAATACTAGTAACCAGCTTGATGCATAGTGCATATGAACTACATGTGTGGTGTTTTTGGAGAAACTTTTGATGTTAAATGATGTAAAAGCGAGAAAGGTCAGCAACTGTTGCTGCCCTCATAGATGGCAATGCTGCCATCTGCATGTAGGCTCCTGGCCGATAGTCGACGGGCTGCTGCAGCAGTAGCCACCTACGCGCGAGCACTGCATGTGCAGGTACAATTGCTTGCAGTAGCATTTGCAGTTCAGGCCATAGGCACGGCGGTCGCTTGCACGCGGGCACTACGCTCATGTATAAGGGCGGTGCCTACTGCCACTAGGCCCATGCGTGAGCCGCCAACAGCAGCAACGGTAAGCTACGGGCCAGCGCTGCTGGGCACTGCACCCGCAGCGGCACCTATAAGTACTATGCTTTTGTGCAGAGGTGACTTGAGGACATGATATACTTGGTCGAGTCCCTTAAGGGCATATCATCGAATCAGACTTATCTTATAACGATGTTGTTAATTTAACTAAACATCATGGTTGATCGAGTCCCTCAAGACTATGGTGATTCGGAGGCCGAACAAGATAGGAATCACAAAGAGTTGTGATTGGCAATAATTGCCTACCTTTTGGGCTTAGTGTGATTGGTTAAGTCCTTAAAGGTTACACTAAGACGCTAATTGGATCTCAATTCCCAATATAAGTCTGTTGAAGACTTCTGTTTCATGTGCTGAGGGTGTTGTGTGACTCGTTAGTAAAATAGTGGGAGCATATTAAGATAGAAGTTCATATCTTGATTGTCTCTTTTGTAAAATCTACATGTAATTTATTTCTACTGCATCTTTATTTTCAAAAAATATCACTTTTATATCTCTTACGTGGCATACTAGATGTCAATTGCCTCACTGGTCCAAATTATATGGATTAGCTCTACAACTTGAGAATTATTCTCATGATAGATAAAATCACATACGTCCTTGATACAGTGATGCCTACGCTCGAGGAAGGGGCAAGCGGGGATGAGATCACTCACTACGTGAAGTACATTAATGACTCTACTCTTGCTCAGTATTTAATGTTGGGCTCCATGACTCTTGAGTTACAGAGATAGCATGAAAAAATGGATGCTAGATTCATTCTCCTATATGTCCACAAACTGTTTGAGGAACAGGGAAGGACTCAACGATAAGAGATATCCAAGAGCCTTTTCAGTGCTAGGATAACTAAGGGGACACCAGTTCAGAACCATGTTCTAAAGATGATTGAGTAGATAGAGAAACTCACAAGTCTAGGAATGGTCCTAGATGATAACTTGTGTGTGGATCTTGTGCTTTAGTCTCCACCAGATTCCTTTTCATAGTTCATAATGAATTTTAATATTAACAAGCTTGAAGTGAATCTCCTTAAGCTTCTCAATATATTGAGGGAGGCAGAGAGCACTATCAAGAAAGAGAAACTAGTTCTTTACACATGTGATATCAAAAAGAAAAGGAAAGCAAAAAAGTCCCTTAAGGGCAAGGGCAAGGGCAAACCAAGTAAAGCAAAGGTTGCTAAGAAAGACCCAGCAAAGAACAAAGGCCAGTGCTTCCACAATAGCAAAGATAGGCATTGGAAGAGGAACTACAAAGAGTACCTTGCAAAGAGGGCGAAACAGAAGCTTGGAGAAACTTCGGTACATTCATGATCAGTCTTCATTTGTTAGACTCTTATAATAACACATGGGTATTGGATACTGATAGTGTTTATCATATTTATAATTTATTACAGATTTTGGCAAGACCTAGGAGATTGGCGAAAGGCGAGATAGACCTCAAGATGGGCAATGAAGCAAAAGTTGTTGCAATAATTGTTGGCGATGTCGCCCTACATCTACCTAGTAGAGCTAGCATTGGATGCATGCTATTTTGTTCCTTCTATTATCAAAATCATTATTTTCATTTCATGTTTGATAGTTAGTGAATATAAATTAGTTTTTGAGAACAATGGTTCTTCAATATTATTAGATGATGAGATCATCACGAGAGTAATATTGCATAATGGTTTGTTTATGCTAGACACTTCTCCATATATTGTGAATGTAAGTGTGTCCAAGAGGAAACGAGATAAGGTGAACAGTGCATACTTGTAGCATTATATGTATTAGGATCAAGAGTGGCACTAAGATGGGGGGTGAATTAGTATACCGAAAAAAATCATTGGTTTTGTAAATTTTTTGTTCATTGAAAATCAATCACGAAAAACACTTGACTTCACAATAAATGAACTAGCAATTAACTTAGAAAGTAACGGCAGTAATGAAAAGCAGAATGGAAATGAGCATACCAAAATTTATAGTGGTTCGGTCATTGTGACCTACATCCACTTTTGATTCCTCCTCTATCAAGGTCACCGGTGTTAACTAATGGTCTTCCTTCAATAGGCGAAGAACAACCACCTCTTTATAGTACTTTCTCTTTTTCATGGGTTTAGGAGATAATCCTTATAAGCCTCACACCTCTATTGAATGATCACAAGACTTAAAATGGGACGAGGATTCTTAGCACTTTTACAATACTTTTAACACCCCAAAACTTCAAGATATTATTCAGACTTTGGTGCCTTTTCATGCAGAAAAGGGTAGAGTATTTATAGGCCCTAATGGCCTCAAAATTAGAGCTAAAAAGTGTCTCATCCTATATTTCCAAGATACTAGCGGTACCACCGCCAGTATTGAGCGGTACCACCGCCTGACTCTCTGACACTGAACGATATCAACGCCATATCTGGTGGTTATTGGGAAATCTAAGGGAAGCGACATCACATGCACAACAGAAGAATAGAAAACAAAATCACTAATTCCTAAAGATATGTTCATCATCGTACGAATATTGGTGCGTAAAAATCCGTGAAATAGAAAACCACATGTGAGATAGATTATGTTATCTAGGGAGATCATATATCTCTAATTCCTGTAGATCTCTATGAGAGAGTGAGATAGATCGTATACCACTACGTCGTAGTCCCTAGACGATATAGGGGAATATAATCCATTGGACTTATTTGTCCTCAATTATCATATACTTATAGTCCCTCATCAATCTAATATCCCAAAGACCGTATACTGGGCATGGTGCTATTAGACCCATACGGTTTCTACTCGAGTCTTGCTCTAATCGGATTCTCTTGGAGAACTCTTTCTCTCTCAATTTGAATGACCCTAGAGAGGGATTTGTCTGAGCAAGAACACATAGGACATTCCTCTCATGATATTAAGAGTAGATGATCCTCTATCGACACTCAATAGTCCTCGTATGGTTGGCTACCACTCCCGATGACCGGCTGTGCTAGATTTGGGACATCCAAACCTAGAAGTCCAGTATCAAAGAGTGAAGCACTCATACAGGACATCCTTAGTATCTCATGTCTAAGGACCAAATATACCATTGGGACTACGGAATCATTGTCTAACAATAAAGCATCATCAACCATTCAATATTTCATTAGCGGATCAATCAATGAACTCATTCTCTAATGAGCACTTGTACTGTATCCCTAGTGCCCCCACACAAGCAACTATGAGATCAGTTGCATCTATTATATGGATGGGTATATAGCACACTAGTCTATTCGGTTATCTCGATATCCCTCTTGAGTAACCTATGACAGGGATTATTTAGGATCTGTGTTTAAAGGCGAATCGATCTCATTATCGTGATCTCGTCACGATCCGATTCTCATTGTACAAATCCAAGGATATATATATATATACAACAAGCAATATAATGTAATAAATACCAAAATATAATAAGCAAAAAGACTACGTGTTAAGTCACACATGTCATCACTCACATGATTGGCTTGTAGGGCATAAATGATCAGCAATCTCCCACTTGACCTAAAGTCAATCACTAATGTGTCTGATCCCTATCAGGCCCCTACGACGCTTAAAGACAATATGAGACAATGGCTTTGTTAGTGGATCTGCAATGTTATCTTCGGATGGAACTATTTCCACTACTACATCTCCTCGGGTCACGATCTCTCTGATCAGGTAGAACCTCCTCAGAACATGCTTAGATTTCTGATGAGACTTAGGTTCCTTCGCTTAAGCAATCGCCCCATTATTGTTACAATATAAGAGAATCGACTCCTCGTTACCTAGCATGACTCTCAGATCTATGATGAACTTCTTCATCTAGACTCCCTTTTTTGCTACCTCTACTACAGCAATGTACTCCGCCTCTGTGGTTGAGTCAGTAGTAGTATCTTACTTGGAACTCTTCCAGCACACTACTCCTTCATTCAAGGTGTACACATACCCCAAATTTGACTTGCTATCATCCACATCGGATTAAAAACTCGAGTCCGTGTAGCCTTCAACCCTAAGACTATTACCTACATATACTAATAAAAGATCCTTAGTCCTTCTAAGTACTTAAGGATACACTTTACTGCTTTCCAATACTTCAAGCCTAGATCTGCTTGATACCTACTCATGACACTCAGAGCATGCGTTTTATCAGGCCTGGTGTATAGCATGGCATACATGATAGACCCTATCACTGAGGCATAGAGTATCTTATCAATGTTCTCCCTTTCTTCAGGAGTCTTTGGGGACATACTCTTGGAAAGCTATATCCCAAATCTCATCGGTATGAGAACTCTATTGAAAATTTTCGTGTCAAACCTTTTGACAATGGTATCTATGTACTTGGACTGGAACAACCCAAGCATCCTCTTGGATCTATCTCTATAGATCTGAATCCCCAAGATATAAGATGTTTCCCCTAAGTTATTAATGGAGAAGTGTCTAGATAACCAAGTCTTTATTGTAGATAGCATTCCTATATCATTCCCAATTATTATGATATTATCCACATATAATACCAAGAATGTGATAGCGCTCCCGCTTACCTTCCTATACACACAAAGCTCATCTTCATTTTTAATGAAGTCATATGATCAGATTGCCTCATCAAATCTTGTGTTCTAACTTCGGGAAGCTTGCTTTAGTCCATAAATGGATCTAAGCAACTTGCACACTTTATCTGGGCAGTCCTTGGACATGAATCCCTTGGGCTATATCATATACACCTCCTCCTCGATGTTGCCATTTAGGAATATGATTTTGACGTCCATCTACCAGATCTCAAAATCACAGTGTGTTGCAATATCCAATAGAATTCTGATTGATTTTAGCATGGCTATGGGTGAGATGGTTTCATCATAGTCAACACCTTGCCTTTGATGATACCCCTTAGCCACTAGCCTTACTTTATAGGTCTCTACTTTTCCATCTGCTCCGATCTTTTTCTTAAAGATCCACTTACAACCGATGGGTACAATACCCTCTAGCGCATCAACTAGATTTTAAACCTTATTGGAGTACATGGAATCCATCTCAGAATTCATGACTTTTTGCCACTTCCTAGAGTCTATACTCATAATAGCCTCCTCGTAGATCTGAGGATCAATATCCTCAACATCCTCTCCTCCAATATATCTCACATATCTCTCAAGGGTATGGGATATTATGTTGGACCTACATAAAGTTGAAACTGAAGGGTTAGGTATCTAAACAAACTCGGGCTATAGAGTGGTGCATGAGCTAGGTTCTCCAACCTCGCTCAACTCTATCATGCACCCACTATCTTTACCAAGAATGTGTTCCTTCTCAAGAAATACTATTCTTCTAGATACAAAGACCTTTTGGTCCTCGAGATTATAGAAATAATACCCACAAGTTTTCTTGAGGTATCCCACAAACTTGTACCACTCCATCCACAATTCTAACTTTTCGGGGTTGTGTCTTTTAACGTGGACAGGGCAGCCCCAAATCTTAACAATCTTAAGATCGGGTTTCTTCCCTTTCCATATCTCATATGGTGTAGATACTACCAACTTAGTTGGAACTCTGTTTAGAAAGTAAGCTATGATCTCTAGGGCATATCCTTAGAATTAGATGACTAGGTCAGTGAAACTCATCATGGACCGTACCATGTCTAACAGTGTACGATTCCTCCTTTTAGATACACCATTAAGCTGAGGTGTATAAGGAGGTGTCCATTGGGATAGAATCTCATGGTCCTTGAGGAACTGGGTAAACTCTATACTTAAGTACTCACCTCGTCGATATGACCAAAGAGTCTTAATACTCTTTCTGGTCTAGTTCTCAACTTCATTTTTGTATTCTCTGAATTTCTCAAAGACTTCAGACTTGTACTTCATTAAGTACATATATCTATATCTTAAGAAATCATCAGTAAAGGTGATGAAGTAGGAGTAACCACCAATGACATGAGTTAACATGGGTCCACATATATCATTATGTATAAGTTCTAATAGCTCAGTAGCTCTTTCTCTAGTTCCACTAAATGGAGAGTTGGTCAGTTTTCCATAAAGGCAAGGCTCGCAAGTTGCATATGACTAATAGTCGAATGAATCTAGATATCCATCCTTTAGCAACTTTGAATCCTTCCCTCATTGATGTGACCTAACCTACAATGCCACAAGTATACACTGTTCACCTTATCTCGTTTCCTCTTAGACACACTTACATTCATGATATGTGGAGTAGTGTCTAGCATAAATAAATCATTATGCAATGTTCTTTTTGTGATGATCTCATCATCTAATAATATTGAACAATCATTGTTCTCAAAAACTAATTTATATCTACTAACTATCAAACATGAAATGAAAATAATATTTTTGATAATAGAAGGAACAAAATAACATGCATCCAATGCAATAATAGTTCCACTAAGCACATGTAGGGTGACCTCACCAATAGTTACTGCAGCAACTTTTGCTCCATATCCCATCTTGAGGTCTATCTCACCTCTCACCAATCTCCTAGGCCTTGCTAAAACCTACAACAAATTACAGATATAATAAGCACTATCGGTATCCAATACCCATGTGTTATCATCAGAGTCTGACAAATAGAGACTGATCATGAATGTATCTAAAGCTTCTCCAAGCTTCTCTTTCGCCCTTTCTACAAGGTAATCTTTGTAGTTCCTCTTATAGTGCCTATCTTTTCCACAGTGAAAGCATTGGCCTTTGTCTTTTGCCAGGTCTTTCTTAGCAACCTTTGCTTTACCTGGTATGCCCTTGCCCTTGCCCGTGTAAAGAGACTTTTCTACTTTCCGTTTCTTTCTGGTCTCACCAGTGCAAAGAACTAGCTTCTCTTTCTTGATAGTGCTCTCTGCCTCCCTCAACCTATTGAAGAGCTCCGGGAGAGTCATCTCAAGCTTGTTCATATTAAAATTCATTATGAATTGTGAAAAGTAATCTGGTAAGGACTGAAGCACAATATCCACACACAAGTTATCGTCTAGGACCATTCCTAGACCTTTGAGTTTCTCGATCCACTTAATCATCTTTACGACATGGTTCTGAACTAGTGTCCCATCAGTTATCCTAGCACGAAATAGGCTCTTGGAAATCTCATATCGTTGAGTCTTTCCCTATTCCTCAAACAGTTTACAGACATGTAGGAGAATGGATCTGGTATCTATCTTTTAATATTGTCTTTGTAACTCAGGAGTCATGGAGCCCAACATGTAACACTGAGCAAGAGTGGAGTCATTAATATACTTTACGTAGTGAGCGATCTCATTCACGCTTGCCCCTTCCTCAGGCGTAGACATTATTGTATCCAGGACATACATGATTTTCTCCATTGTGTGAATAATTCTCAAGTTACGAAGCCAATCCGTATAATTTAGAGTAGTGAGGCAGTTGATATCAAGTATGCCATATAAAGGATTTGAAAGTGACATTTTCTGAAAATAAAGATGTAGCAAATATAAATAATATGTAAATTTTACAAAAAAATAAATAATCAAGATATGGACTTTTATCTTAATATGCTCCCACTATTTTATTAGCGAGTCACGCAACACCCTCAGCACGTGAAACGGAAGTCTCTAGCAAACTTCTAGTGGGGATTATGATCCAATCAGCGTCTTAGTGTAACCTCAAGGAACTCGACCAAACACACTAAGCCCCCAAAGGTAGGCAACTCTTGTCGATCACAAATCCTTGTGATTCCCATCTTGTTCGACCTATGAATCACCATGGTCTCAAGGGACTCGACCAACTATGATGTTCGGTTAAGTAAACACCATCATTACAAGATAAGTCTGATTCGATGATACACCCTCGAGGGACTCGACCAAGTATACCATGTCCTTAAGTCACCGGTGACATATCTATGTTATAGGCAAGATAGCGAATCACGATATAAGTGAGCCTCAAGGGACTCGACCAACTCAACCTATACCGAGAATTGGTCCCTACCGATAACGATGGAAGGCCACATAGGTCAATCTAATTCTCTTACGTTTACCGACTTAATATAATCAAGAGAGGGGTTTTTATGATTTGGTCTCCTAATATAACATGTCACACATATACATATTTAATATATATCTACATCGCATGCAAATATATATATATATATACATACATATCTAGTAGGTATATAAACAATCACATATCATATGAGCAATTACACTAGATGATCATGGACCACAGCCTAATGTGATTAAGCCCGAGCCAATGGGTCTAATCACTCACATCAAGGTCTATATGTGTAACAGTACATCTCAATGCCCTGTGATCGTCCATCTCATCCTTGTCGGTTCTGTTGGCATCTCCATACATCGCGATTATCCGTCTCGTGAGTCCTACTATCACATCCACGCTCCCGTTATGCCTCCTCGTATAATTACTGTTAGGATTAAGAGCGCACTAAGAGGGGGGCGGGGGGGGGGGGCGGTGAATTAGTGCAGCAAAAAACTTTCACTATTTCAAAAGCCTAATTTCGATTAAAGTCGATTTAAAAATAATAATTTCAACTTAATCCATTTCGGAAGGAATTTGAACTTGAAACCTTCAGAGAAAATGCAAAAGAAGACTAAGGTGATTTGCAGCAATGTAAGTTGCATAAATGAAAAGCGTTGGTTTCGTAAAGTCTTCATTCGATTCGATTCGATTCGGAAAGATAATAACTTTAAAATGTAAGAGAGCATAAGTGTAGTGAAAGCAAGATGAGGAGAAGAAGCACTATGCTTATGAAATGATTTGCAGTTAAAGAAGATTGCTAAAAATGAAATACAAACCAGATTTAGAGTGGTTCGGTCAAACATGACCTATATCCACTTTCGGCTTCCTCCTCCGACAAGGTTACCGGCGTCCACTAAAGGCCTTCCTTCAATAGGTGAAGGCCAACCACCCTTTTATAACTTTTCTCCTTTTGCCGGGCTTAGGAGACAACTCTTACAAGTTTCACTCCTCTCCTGAATGATCTCAACACTTAGAAAGAATGAGGAGAACTCTAACTTTTACAACACTTTAAGGCTTCAAAGACTTAAGAATATTTCAAGATTTCGGTGCCCTTTCATGCAGGAAAGGGTGGGGTTTTTATAAGCCCCAATGAGTTTAAAAATGGAGCCTAAAAGTGTCCATTCCCGGATTTTTGGGATCCTGGTGGTACCACCGCTTGGCACCTGACACTGGGCGGTACTACCGCTCAATCTAGGTGGTACCACTACTTGGCAGAGCTAAGAGACCAAGCTCTAGTGGTACCATCGCCAGATAGGGGTGGTACCACCGCTGGCAGCAATAACTGCCAATGGTACCACCGCCTAGAATTCCTGGGAGACCGAGTCTCCTAGGCGGTGCCACCGCCAACCAGGAATTCTTGGTCCGAATGGGCTATTCCATTCAGCCCAATTTGGGTTTGTTAAGGGCCCAATTGGCCTCTAATTAAGTTAGTGGGATTACCTCCCAATCCTAACTTAATATAAACTCTAACTATGACATTTAAGACATGATTACTGCAATTCATGTTTCGGTGCGTCAATCGCTCTTCTGGTGAGCTTCCAATGAACTTCCGACGAACATCGGACGAAACATCGGTGATGCTCCGGCGGACTCCCGACAAGCTACTGGACTTCGCGACGATCTTCTTGGCGAGTTCTGATGAGCTTCTATGGCAAGCTCCAAGACTTCTTGGTTGGTTCCCGCAGAACTTCCGATGAACATCCGGACTTCCGTCAAACTCTCAAACTCTTAATGAGATCTCGATCCTGACTTCGGCACAACACCTGCTACATGTCTTACTGCTATCGTAGTTAATCCTGCACACTTTTCTCAACATATAGATTAGATCAACAAATGACAATTGACTTCATCATCAAAATCTGAGATTCAACAATCTCCCCCTTTTTAATGATGACAATCAATTGATGACGGAGTTAACCTTAACTCCCCCTATCTATATGCTATACTTGAGAAGTCATTCTTGAATTCAAAGCCTTTAAATTCAAGAGACATATTGATAAGTTAAGTTCATTTAAACTTATCAATACTCCCATCATGATTC
This sequence comes from Musa balbisiana, assembly GCA_004837865.1. NCBI lineage: Eukaryota > Viridiplantae > Streptophyta > Magnoliopsida > Zingiberales > Musaceae > Musa > Musa balbisiana. Next base: position 12,119,180 of record CM017190.1, on the reverse strand, counting down.
CTATCATGATATAGCAATTCTGAAAATGATGTCAAGGCATGACATCCATTTTCAAGTCATATTTCAAATATGAAGGGTAACAATTATAGCAATTTCATCATATGGTAAGATATCAACTTTGTAAAATTGCAAGTTAAGCTCTAGATATCTTATCATAATGCAAACATGTATAGAAATTCATTCTATTATCAATTTACCACATATTTCTCCCCCTTTGTCATCAATAAAAAGGAGAACGATTCAAAGTGTGGAAAAAGAAGATTCATGTCATATTTCAATCATTCATGACATGGTATCATTCACAAGTTCTCATATAAAAGAGATAGCTTTCATTACTTCTTCCTTTTTATTTATCATTAACGCTTTGCATGAAGGAGGAAAGTAAGGAGGAAAATCCATTGAGAACGAACTTTGAATGAAGTTAAAAACGATGAGAGAGTTTCATTAAATCATGCTTCGTTTTTCACAAGGATCAAAATATACATATGAAATTAAATCCTTGCAAGTGTTCATCTCAAAAAAAATTCTTCCTTCATCAAGAAGGAATTCATGTGAAAGAATCATTATATCAAATCCATTTCTCAATTAAAATTCACAAAAGATAAATCCATGAGAGATGCATTTGTCAATTAATTCCATGTTTCAAAAATTATTTAGTGATGGAGCATGGATATGCAATAAATTTGATATGGCATAGACTCATGAAAACTCCATTCAAGAAATACATTAAGTCTGGAAGAAAAACAAAATCATGCATTTGGACAATGTTTTGTCATAGCTTTTCAATCACAATTATAAAGGTATAACATGCTCATCATCATGGAAACTGTTAGCATCAAGGCACAAAATTTTCAACATTAAAGTAAACATGTTATTGAAACATACAATCATGTCAAATTCGTATCATAACATTTTCAGCACCAAATTTAAGTATTCAAAGAATCAAGAAAGTCCAAAAATGAAATTTATGAAATTCGTGTATTTAGACAAATTAATATTCCTAACTCCACAAATACATCAAGTCATAGATACCACTAGTTAAACATATCAAGGACTTGTGATCATCATAGTAAGTGGCATAAAAGATTTACAACAACATAGTATGATAAGAAGGAATTGTGTCCACTTTTTCTAAATACATACATATGCTTATTCAGGTGGTGGAAAGTTAAAATAACTAAACAATGTATCAAACTGTCAGTGAATCTATTGCAGCTCAGATAGAATTTGATCTTGGCGTTATTCAAGTTGATCTTGTCTTTGTTCAAAGCGATCCATCCGAATCCTTATGCCTTCGATAGATGAAGAATGTGCTTGCTCTATTTGAGGTGATTCCTCAAAGGGACCGGTTGGAGCAGATAGATTACCCCTAAAGATTGGTGCTTCCGGTTCTAGTTCAGGTTGAGGGGGATCAGTTCTTCTAGGCAGTCTAACTCACATACCATCTCTAAATGTACATCTCATTCATCGAAGTAGATTTTTATTTATGATACTAAATCTATCTAGCTTTATAACTTCTTCGTTGGGTGGAATTGGAATATCGTAGGCATGGAATATTCTAGTGATTATGCCATCATATGGAAGCATCATGTCATTTTTAGATATTTCTATCATTTTTTGTTGGATAAGGTAACCAAAACAGTTGTTATATTCTTTCATGATCCAATACATGGTGCCTAGTTCCATTTGGCTTACTTCATCATGATGGTATTGTTTTGGGAGAATAATACTAATCAAGATGTGATGAAGTAATTTTATGCTTAATGGTAGTAAATGCTCACAGCTTTTTGGAAGTATCATTAAGTTGGGATTGCCAAAAATTGTTCGTAAGGCATCAACATAAGTGGTCCCAATTGTTTCATCGTCCTATTGTCCTCTAAAATAACAACATCCTTCTTTCACCGAGATGCCTATTATGTCACAAATAGATCTATCCGTAATAGATATATGATGTCCTAAAAGATAGGTAGACACCCTTTCTTCTTCATCTACATGTAGATTGTTATAAAACAACCTAACAAGTCTATGGTAGATAGGTTCACTTATTTGTAGGATTGGAAGTAGGTTTAAATTTGCAAACCATTGAATAGGTTCTAAATCACTTAGTTCATCTAAGTCAACATATTTTCCCTTATGAACATGTCTAAATTCTATGGATGCAAATTTTAGGACTTGTTGATTTAAATCAAAGATTGTGGAATCATAGTTTTCTTCTAATCTCCTCTTCCCTTTATCCCTAGAGGATCTTCTAGAACCCATAAATACTGCTATTATAAAGATAGATAATGAGCAAGAGTAGATAATACAAGAGAGAATCAAAGCCTTTAGAAAATACCTTAGTTGAGATCTTCAAGAAGATGTAGGATTGATCCTTGATCTTATAGGAAATAGGGAGTTTTGGGCAGCTAGAGGGAGAGAATGGAGTTCAAAGGAGGTTTGGAGCTGTAAGGGTGAGTGGAAAATGAGTTGGGGTCGGTTCTACCGCCGGCCCTAGCTCGGTTTTAAAAGGTGGTAGGTTGCGGGCGGTGCTACCGCCTACCACCCGTGACAGTTGGCAATGCTACCCCCAGTTGGGCAGTGCCACCTCCTACAGGCAGCGAGCACTGCTTACCAGGGTGTGTGGGCTGATGTGGGTGATTTCAACTTGAAGGGAGTTTTTGTTTGTAGAGCACACAACCTTAATTACATAATCATGTAAAAATTCACATTACAAGATGAGAAAATTCATATGTTCATGATCGATCTTATGAAATACATACTCTACTTCAAATGTCATATAGAGCTTATATGTTTTCAATATGTTTATGACTCATCATACAAGCATTACAAGCCGTAAGTTCATGATCTTGTAAGATATGGTTGGATCCAGAAAAACTAAGGGAGGAATATATCCGATAAATTCGAAAATCCAAAGGATGTGTGAAGGGGAATTTATGCATAAGAGTTTACAAGTTTCAAAATTTGAGGAATCAAACTTATGTGTTTATCACACAAGATTGCATTATTAACATATGGAACATAAGTATCATTTTGTAATTGATAATTTTAATTCTACTGATCCTCTTTTTGTCATTTTAGCTAGAGAGTGTTATGAGTCATTTTGGATTTTTGGTCATAAACCTTGAGCACCCAAAAAGTAAGATATCATCTCTTGCTCCTAGCTTGTGATGGTATGCGGTTCTAAAAAAGAGGATGATTTTTAGGTACCTATTTGACCTTGGGTGCCTCAAAAACCGAACTAAATTGCTTATCATGATGCATGGAGTTCTTTACGGTTCCTTTAGGAACCCAAATCAATTTGTTTGGACTATACTTTTTAAATGGACAAAGATAAGTTTTATGTCCAAGTTTGCAACAAAAGTTACATTTGTTTTGGTGCGAAATATGCAAGATAGGGCTTTTAACGAAGGTGGTTGGATTTTGGTGAGAGCTTCTTATAAACCCTTATTGGTAAGGATCATGTTTAAGGACTTGCTACCAACCTTAAATTTCTTCAAGGTGTCCTTGAGTAGCAAGTTCTTCTTTTGAAGTATCTCTAAATCATGGCATTTCATACATAGAGCTAAACTATCATTATGCTCAATTTTAAATTTATCAAAATTACCAACAAGAGAATCATGCTCCTTTTTTAACAATTTATATTTTCTACTAATTATTTTACATTCATCAAATAAATCATAGAAAGCATTTAATAATTCATCAAATGATAAATTTGCATCAATTGAACTTGATACCTCCTCTCCAATGGCCATTAGTGCATAGTGAGCAATTTGCTCGGTATTGGGCTCCTCTTCTTCGGATGCGCTTAAGTCATCCCATGTTACTTTGAACGTCTTCTTCTTTGGTGTTCTCTTCTTGGCTTTGGGACATTAACTTTTGTAGTGTCCCAGCTTCTTGCATTCGTAGCAAATTACTTGGTCTTTCTTGGGTTCAAATTTATTTTTAGTATCATTTTTAAATTTATTTCTTTTAATGAATTTTTTGAATTTTCTTGTTAAAAGTGTCAAGTCATCATTAAAGTCCTTATCACTTGAGTTTTCTCTCAAGTGGTCTTCTTGTGTTCTAAGTGTCATATCCTTCCTGTTCTTTGGAAGGATGTCCTCAAGCTCTTCATGAGTTTTGCAAGTTATTTCATAGGTCATTAATGACCCAATTAATTCTTTAAAAGAAAAGTTGTTTAAATCTTTGACCTCTTGAATGGCCATGACTTTAGGGTCCCAACTCTTTGGAAGGGATCTTAAAACTTTGTTAACGAGCTCGAAATCCGAAAAACCTTTACTAAGTCCTTTTAGACCATTGACGATATACGTAAAACGGGTGTACATGTCTCCAATGGTCTCACTCGGTTTCATTCGAAATAATTCATAAGAATGTACTAAAAGGTTGATTTTTGACTCTTTCACTCTATTTGTGCCTTTGTGAGTCACTTCGAGTGTGTGTCAAATATCAAAAGTTGTTTCACAAATCGAAACACGATTGAACTCATTTTTATCTAGTGCACAAAATAAGGCATTCATAGCCTTTGCATTTAAAGCAAAAGTCTTCTTCTCCAATTCATTCTAATCGATCATTGGAAGAAAAAACTTTTGAAATCTATTTTCTATAATATTCCAAAGCTCGAAATCCAGAGAAATTAGGAAGATCCTTATTCGAGTCTTCCAATAGGTGTAATCCGTACCATTAAATATGGGCGAACGTGTAATTGAGTGACCCTCTTGGTTTCCGACAAATGTCATCTCTCTTGAGTTTTAATCCAACTGAGAGTGAACCTTACTCTGATACCAATTGTTAGGATCAAGAGTACACTAAGAGGGGGGGATGAATTAGTGAAGTGGAAAACTTTTGCTATTTCAAAAGCCTTATTTCGTTTAAAGTCGATTCAACAATAATGATTTCAACTCAATCCATTTTGGAAGGAATTTGAACTTGAAACCTTAAGAGAAAATGCAAAAGAAGACTAAGGTGATTTATAGCAATGTAAGTTGCATAAATGAAAAGCGTTGGTTTCGTAAAGTCTTCGTTCGATTCGATTCGGAAAGATAATAACTTTAAAACATAAGAGAGCATAAGTGTAGTGAAAGCAAAATGAGGAGAAGAAGCACTATGCTTATGAAATGATTTACAGTTAAAGAAGATTGCTCAAAACGAAATGCAAACTAGATTTAGAATGGTTCGGTCAAATGTAACCTAAATCCACTTTCGGCTTCCTCCTCCGACGAGGTCACCGATGTCTACTAGAGGCCTTCCTTCAATAGGCAAAGGCCAACCACCCTTTTACAGCTTTTCTCCTTTTGTCGGGCTTAAGAGACAACCCTTACAAGTTTCACTCCTCTCTTGAATGATCTCAACACTTAGAAAGGAGGAGAACTCTAGCTTTTACAACACTTTAAGGCTTCAAAGACTCAAGAATATTTCAAGATTTCGGTGCTCGTTCATATAGGAAAGAATGGGGTTTTTATAGGCCCCAATGAGTTTGAAAATGGAGCCTAAAAGTGTCCATTCCCGGATTTCTGGGGTCCTGGCGGTACCACTACCATTATTGGCTGGTACCACTGCCTAGCACCTGACATTAGACGGTACCACCACCTGGTAGAGCTCGGAGACCGAGCTCTGGCGGTACCAATGTTGGCAGCAATAACTACCAGCGGTACCACCTAATGTCAGGTTGTCTCTTAAGCCCGGCAAATCGGTCTATGTTTAAAGGCAAATCGATCAACATGAATAACCTATGATCGAGATTATTTATGGTCTATGTTTAAAGGCAAATCGGTCTCATTATCATGATCTCATCATGATCCGACTCTCATTGCACAAATCCAAGGACATCACAATATATATATATATATAAATATAAATATATATATATATATATATATATGCAACAAGCAATATAAAGTAATAAATGCCAAAATATAATAAGCAAAAAGATTACGTGTCAAGTCACACGTGCCATCACTCACGTGATTGGCTTGCAGGGCACAAATGACCAACAATCTCTCACTTGACCTAAAGTCAATCACCTATGTGTCTGATCCCTATCAGACCCCTGTGACGCTCAAATACAATCTGAGACAATGGCTTTATCAATGGATCTGTAATGTTATCTTTGGATGGAACACTTTCCAATAGTACATCTCCTCGAGTCACAATCTCTCTAATCAGGTGGAACCTCCTAAGAACATGCTTAGATTTCTAATAAAACCTAGGTTTCTTTTCTTTAGCAATCACCCTATTATTGTCACAATATAAGGGAATCAACTCCTCACTGCCTGGCACAACTCCCAGATCTGTAATGAACTTCATCCAGACTCCCTCTTTTGCTGCCTCTGTTGCAGCAATGTACTCCGCCTCTGTGGTCGAGTTAATAGTAGTATCTTACTTGGAACTCTTCCAGCACACTACTCCATTCAAGGTGTACACATACCTCGAATTTGACTTGCTATCATCAACATCGAACTGAAAACTCAAGTTTATATAGCCTTCAACCCTGAGACGATTACCTCTATATACTAGTAAAAGATCCTTAGTCCTTCTCAAATACTTAAAGATACACTTTACCGCTTTCCAATGCTACAAGCCTAGATCTGTCTGATACCTGCTCGTGACACTTAGAGCATGTGTTATATTAGGCCTGGCATATAGCATGGCATACATGATAGACTCTATCACTAAGGCATAAGGTATCTTATCCATGTTCGCCCTTTCTTCAGGTGTTTTTAGGGACATACTCTTGAAAAGGTATATCTCATATCTTATCGGTATGAGAACTCTCTTGTAATTTTTCGTGCCAAACCTTTTGACAATGGTATCTATGTTCCTAGACTGGAACAAGCCAAGCATCCTCTTGAATCTATTTCTATAGATCTGAATCCCCAAGATATAGGATGTTTTCCTTAAGTCCTTCATAGAGAAGTGTCTAGATAACCAAGCCTTTACTATGGATAGCATTCCTACATCATTCCCAATGATCAGGATGTTATCCACATATAATACCAAGAAGATGATAGCGCTCCCACTTACCTTCCTATACACACAAAGCTCATCTTCATTTTTAACGAAGTTATAAAATTAGATTGTCTCATCAAATCTTATGTTCCAACTTCGGAAAGCTTGCTTTAGTCCATAAATAGATCTAAGCAACCTGCATACCTTATCTTACTTCGGAAAGCTTGCTTTAGTCCATAATAGATTAAGCAACCTGCATACCTTATCTGAGCAGCCCTTGGACACGATTCCCTCAGGCTATATCATATACACCTCCTTCTCTCGAGGTTGTCATTAGGAAAGCGATTTTTACGTCCATCTACCAGATCTCATAATCATAGTGTGCTACAATAGCCAATAGCATTCAGATGGATTTTAGCATGGCTATGGGTGAGATGGTTTCGTCATAGTCAACACCTTGTCTTTCACGATACCCCTTAGCCACTAGCCTTGCTTTATAGGTCTCTACCTTTCCATCTACTCCGATCTTTTTCTTAAAGATCCACTTACAACCGATGGATATAATACCCTCGGGCACATCAACTAGATTTCAAACCTTATTAGAATATATGGAATCCATCTCAAAATTGACGACTTCTTGTCACTTCTTAGAGTCTATACTCATAATAGCCTCCTTGTAGCTCTGAGGATCAATATCCTCAACATCCTCTCCTCCAATATATCCCACATATTTCTCAAGGGGATAGGATACTCTACCGGACCTACATAAAGTTGGAACTTAAGTGTTAGGTACTTAAACAAACTCGGGCTATAGAGTGGTGCTTGAGCTAGGTTCTTCAACCTCGCTCAACACTATCACGCACCCACTATCTCTACCAAGAATGTGTTCCTTCTCTAGAAATATTGATCTCTTAGCTACATAGACCTTTTGGTCATCAAGATTATAGAAATAATACCTACAAGTTTCCTTCGTGTATCCCACAAACTTGCACTGCTCCGACCACGATTCCAACTTATCGGGGTTGTATCTTTTAACGTGGACAGGACAGCCCCAAATCTTAACAACCTTAAGATCAAGTTTCTTCCCTTTCCATATCTCATATGTTGTAGACACTACCGGCTTAATTGGAACTCTATTCAGAAGGTAAGCTATGATCTCTAGGGCATATCCCTAAAATGAGATGGATAGGTCAATAAAACTCATCATGGATCGTACCATGTCTAAGAGTGTATGATTCATCCTTTCAAATACACCATTGAGCTGAGGTGTATAAGGAGGTGTCTATTGGGATAGAATCTCATGGTCCTTGAGGAACTGGGTAAACTATGTACTTAAGTACTCACCTCGTCGATCTGATCGAAGAGTCTTGATACTCTTTCCAGTCTAGTTCTTCACTTTATTCTTGTACTCTCTAAATTTTTCAAAGGCCTCGGATTTGTACTTTATTGAGTACACATGTCCATACCTTGAGAAATCATCGGTAAAGGTGATGAAGGAGTAACCACCAATGGCATGAGTTGACATGAGTCCACAGACATCACTATGTATGAGTTCCAATAGCTCAATGGCTCTTTCTCTAGTTCCAGTAAATTGAGAGTTTGTCTGTTTTCCACAAAGGCAAGACTTGCAAGTTTCATATGACTCATAGTCGAATGGATCTATATATCCATCCTTCAACAACTTTTAAATCCTTCCCTCATGGATGTAACCTAACCTACAATGCCACAAGTATGCACTGTTCACCTCATCTTGTTTCCTCTTAGACACACTTACATTCATGATATGTGGAAAAGTGTCTAGCATAATTAAATCATTATGCAATGTTCCTCTTGTGATGATCTCAGTATCTAATAATATTGAACAACAATTGTTCTCAAAAACTAATTTATATCTACTAACTGTCAAACATGAAATAAAAATAATATTTTTGATAATAGAAGGAACAAAATAACATGCATCCAATGCAATAATAGCTTCACCAAGCACATGTAGGGTGACCTCACCAATAGTTAGTGCAACAACTTTTGCTCCATTTCTCATCTTGAGATCTATCTCACCTCTCGCCAATCTCCTAAGCCTTGCCAAAACCTAAAATGAATTACATATATAATAAGCACTATCGGTATCCACTACCCCCATGTTAACATAAGAGCCTAATAAATGAAGACTGATCATGAATATATTTGAAACTTTTCCAAGCTTATGTTTCACCATCTCTATAAGGTACTCTTTGTAGTTCCTTTTCTAGTGCTCATCTTTTCCGCAGTGAAAGCACTGACCTTTGTCTTTTGTTGGGTCTTTCTTAGCAACCTTCACTTTATCTGGTATGCCTTTGCCCTGCCTTGCCTTGCCTTTGCCCTTCTTAAGGGACTTTTATGCTTTCCGTTTCTTTCTGGTCTCATTAGTGTAGAGAACTAACTTCTCTTTCTTGATAGTGCTCTCTACCTCCCTCAACCTTTTGAGGAGCTCCGGTAAAGTCACCTCAAGCTTGTTTATATTAAAATTCATTATGAATTATGAAAAGTAATCTGGTATGGACTGAAGCACAAGATCCACATACAAGTTACCATCAATGACCATTCCTAGACCTTTGAGTTTTTCGATACACTCAATCATCTTTAGGATATGGTTCTGAACCAGTGTCTCATCAGTTATCCTAGCACGGAATAAGCTCTTAGATATCTCATATCATTGAGTCCTTCCCTATTCCTCAAATAGTTTGCGGATATGTAGAAGAATGGATTTGGCATCTATCTTTTCATATTGTCTTTGTAACTCAAGAGTCATGGAGCCCAACATGTAACACTGAGTAAGAGTGGAGTCATCAATAAACTTTACGTAACGAGCGATCTCATTCACGCTTGCCCCTTCCTCGGGCATAGACATCATTGTATCAAGGACGTACACGATTTTATCGGTCGTGAGAATAATTCTTGAGTTACGGAGCCTATCCATATAATTTGGAGCAATGAGGTGATTGACATCAAGTATGCCACATAAGGGATTTGAAAGCTACATTTTCTGAACATAAAGATGCAGCAGAAATAAATAACATGCAAATTTTACAAAAAATAAATAATCAGGATATGAACTTCTATCTTAATATGCTCCCACTATTTTACTAGCGAGTCACACGATACCCTCAGCTCATGAAACGGAAGTCTCTAGCAAACTTCTAGTGGGGATTACGATCCAATCATCGTCTTAGTGTAACCTCGAGGGACTCGACAAATCACACTAAGCCCGAAAGGTAGGAAACTCTTGTCGATCACAACTCCTTGTGATTTTCGTCTTGTTCGGCCTTTGAATCACTATGGTCTCGAGGGACTCGACCAACCATGATGTTCGGTTAAGTCAATACCATCGTTACAAGCTAAGTTTGATTCGATGATACACCCTCGAGGGACTCGACTAAGCATACTATGTCCTCAAGTCACCAGTAACATCTTTATGTCATAGGCAAGATAGTGAATCACAATATAAGTGAGCCTCGATGGACTCGACTAACTTAACCTATACTAAGAATCGATCCCTATTTATAACAATGGAAGGCTATGTGGGTCAATCTAATTATCTTATGTTTACCAACTTAATATAATCAAGAGATGGGTTTCTATGATTTGATCTCCTAATATGACATGTCACACATATACATATTTAATATATATCTACATCGCATGCAAATATATATATACATATCAGTAGGTATATAAACAATCACACATCATATGAGCAATTACACCATATGATCATAAACCACATCCTAATATGATCAGGCCCAAGCTAGTAGGTCTAATCACTCACATTAAGATCTATGTGTGAAATGGTGCATTTCAATGCCCTATAATCGTCCATCTCGTCCTCGTCTATTCTGTTGGCATTTCTACGCATCTCCATGCATCACGATCGTCCGTCTCGTGGGTCCTACTATCGCATCCATGCTCCCACTACGCCTTCTCGTATAATTACAACTTAATCATAGGCACACAGACCCGACAATAAACGAGAAATATAATGGAGGCTCGCAAGCCCCAATGCTAATAATCACAAGTATATACATCACACAATCATCCATCCACATATCATACATCGCATGTATAAATCATCATCATGTTGGACTACTAGATAATAATAAAATAATAATCAATTAAACCTTTTAATTAATTGATATTTTTTGAAATCAAGGACATGTAGGGAATTTTTTAAGTTCTAAGGGGTATTTTCATAATTTGGACAAAAAGGATAGAACGAGAATTTCTCAAATTCACATGGGCAAAACTATATTTTTGTCCAAAAACCCTAACCCTCTTTCTCCCCCTCCCCTGCTTTTGTCGTCACCGCCACCGTACCGGTGGCGGCTTGTGTGGTGGGGGCGTTGCCCTTGCCTACAGGCGGCTCGCCCACAAGCGACACCACCCCTGCGGGTGGTGCTATCCCAGCTGGCTGTTGTGCCCACTGCCTTCCTCGGCAAAGCTGAGGAAGGTGCAGCTCCCCCTTCTTACAGGCGATATGCTGCCCGCAAGAGCCACTCGCAAGCGGCGTCGCCCCTGCGGGCGCTAAGCCCGCATCCTATGCCCATAGGTGGGGCCCCCACGAGTTGCCAATCCCCACCCACTGGCCATAGGCCTATTGCAAGTCGGTTGTCGGCCAGCTGCTGCAAGCGTTGAGCCTATACGTGCACCGACACTGTGCTGCCTGCTTCTGGCCACCATTGTAGGCAGCCTGCCTACACGAAGATGGTAGCAAATAGGTAGCCATCTTCGAGTGCAGCAAGGGTAGCAATAGTTGCTGCCCTTTCTCGCCTTTTGCGTCAATAATTTTGACGTCAAAAGCAATACACAAACACAACACACAGTTCAAAACCAATCGTTCGGATGAACAACCTAGCTCTGATACCTCTATTGGGAAATTTAAGGGGGGCGACATCACAAGCACAATGAAAGAACAGAAAATAAAATCCCTAATTCTCAAATATATGTTTATCGTCATACGAAGATCAGTGTGTAAAATTTCGTAAAATAGAAAACTGAGTGTGAGATAGATTGTGTTACCTAGGGAGATCGTATATCCCTGAATCCCTGCAAATCTCTAGGAGAGGGTGAAGGAGGTCAAGCGCCCTCCTCTCTAATGATGATCTACACAGTAGGGCTATGACGACGCTCCTCAGAACTCCAGGTCTACTCTGAGGTGGAGAGGGGGGAGGAGAATAGGAGAGGCAAGCAAAAAGCTCTAGCCTATGAACTACTGATTCCCTCCTATTTATAGAGGTCTCTTGTCAACTTTACCCTAATGGATCTTCCCCTATTGGGTATTGGATCTCCATCCAACTACCCAAGCCTCTTAGATTAGTGGATCTCTATCCAATAATCTTACATGGGCTCTTATTGGATCTCATCCATAGGATTCAATAATTCAAGGGCTTATTGGATATCTAATAAAATAGGGGCTCCGGCGGATATCTCATATCCGAACCTCTACTCATCGCAATGCCTACCATATGTGTGTGACCCTCTAGGCCCAATATCGAGCTAGCCATGAGTCATACCTATTAGAACTCCTTCTAGCTCAGTGAATTATTATCTCTATAATAATTCACTCGACTCATCGACTGCAGACGTATTGGGCTACTATGTTGTAGTCCCCAAACAATACATAGGAATCCAATCCATTGGACCTGTCTATCCTCAATTACCATATACCTATAGTCCCTCATCTATCTAATATCTCAAAGACCGTATACCGAGCATGGTACTGTTAGATCTATACGGTTTCTACTCGAGTCTTGCTCTAATCGGATTCTCTCGAAGAACTCTTTCTCGCTTAATTCAAATACCGTAGCTAGGGATTTGTTTGAGCAAAAATACATGGACATTCCTCTCATGACACCGAGAGTGGATGATCCTCTATCGACACTCAATAGTCCTCGTATGGTTGGCTACCACTCCCGATGACCTGTTGTGCTAGATTTGGGACATCCAAACCTTATAAGTTCGATATCAAAGAGTGGAGCACTCGTACAAGACATCCTTGGTGTATCAAGTCTAAGAACCATATATACCACTAGGACTACGGAATCGCTATCTGATAATAAGGCATCATCAATCATTCAATATTCCGTAAGCGGATCAATCAATGAACTCATTCTCCAATAAGCACCTGTACTATATCCCTGGGATCCCCATATGAGCAACTATGAGACTAGCTGCATCCATCATAAGGACGGGTATATAGCACATCAGTTTATCTGGTTATCTCGATGTCCCTCTCGAGTAACCTATGACTGGGATTATTTAGGATCTATGATTAAAGGCGAATCGGTCTCATTATCATGATCACATCATGATCTGATTCTCATTGCACAGATCCAAGGAAATTACAATATATATTTGCATATATACAATAAGCAATATAAAGTGATAAATACCAAAATATAATAAGCAAAAAGACTGTGTGTCAAGTCACACGTGTCATCACTCACGTGATTGGCTTGCTAGGCACATATGACCAACAGCGGTACCACTGCCTGACCGAGTTTTAGGAGACTGAGCTCTTGCGGTATCACCACTTGACAAGCAGTACCATCGCCCAGACCACCTAGGAGACTGAGTCCCAAGTGGTGCCACCGTTAGCCATGACTTCAAGTGTTGAATGGGTTATTCAATCGGCCCAATTCAGCTCTATTAACGGCCGAGTTGGCCCATAACTGAGTTAGTCGAATTACCTCCCAATCCTAACTCAACTTAAGGTCTAACTGTAATAATTTAAGATATTAACTAAGCAATCTTGGTCCAGTATGTCAATTGTTCTTTCGGCTTTGCTACCTCCTAAGCTTGATGTATTAATTGGTCCAAACAAATCTATATGGATCAATTGTAATGGTCTAGAGGTGCTTATTTGGATCAATTTTATTTTTAGTATCATTTTTAGATTTATTTCTTTTTATGAATTTTTTGAACTTTCTTATCAATAGTGCCAAGTCATCATCATAGTCTTCATCACTTAAATTTTTTTTCAAGTGGTTTTCACGAGTTATTAGTGTCATATCCTTCCTGTTCTTTGGAAGGTTATTCTCAAGCTCTTCATTACCATTGCAAGTTATCTCATAGATCATTAATAACCCGATAAGTTCTTTAAGAGGAAAATTATTCAAGTCCTTGGCCTCTTGAATTGTCGTTACTTTAAAGTCTCAACTCTTTGGAAGGGATCTTAATATTTTATTAACAAGTTTAAAATTAAAAAAACTTTTATCTAGTCCTTTTAGACTATTGACGACATCCGTAAACCGGGTTCACATGTCTCCAATGGTCTCACTTAGTTTCATTCGAAACAACTCATAAGTATGGACTAAAAGATTAATTTTGGACTCCTTTACTCTACTAGTGTATTCGTGAGTGATTTCAAGTGCAAAACAAGGTATTCATAGTGCAAAACAAGTTTTTATCTAAAGCATTTGAACTCGTTTGAACTCGATTGAACTCGTTTTTATCTAAAGCGCAAAACAAGGCATTCATAGCCTTGGCATTTAAAGCGAAAGTCTTCTTCTCTAACTCACTCCAATCGTTCATCGGAAGAGAAGACTTTTGAAAATCATTTTCTATAATGTTCCATAACTCAAAATCTATAGAAATTAAAAAAATTCTCATTCTAGTCTTCCAATAGGTGTAATTCGTCCCATTGAACATGGGTAGACGTGTAATTGAGTGATCCTCTTGGTTGCCGACAAATGTCATCCCTCTTGAGTTTCAAACCAAAATGAGAGTGACATTTCTCTGATACTAATTGTTAGGATCAAGAGTGGCACTAAAAAGGGGGTGAATTAGTGCAACAGAAAAAATCGTCGGTTTTATAAATTTTTCGTTCATTGAAAACCAATCATAGTTTAGAGTAAATGGACTAGCAATTAACTTAAAAAGTAATGTTAGTAATGAAAAGCATAATGGAAATGAGCACATCAGAATTAATAATGGTTCGATCGTTGTGACCTACATCCACTTCTGATTCCTCCTCCATCGAGGTCACTGGGGTCTACTAATGGTCTTCCTTCAATAGACGAAGACCAACCACCTCTTTACAAGCCCCAATGGCTTTAAAATTGGATATAAAAATTTTCTCATCTTGGATTTTTGAGGTACTAGCGGTACCACCGCCTGACTCTCTAACACTAGGTAGTACCACCACCTGACAAAGTTCTCGGAGATTGAGCTCTGGTGGTTCCACCGCTTGACAGGCGATACCACCGTTGGCAGGTAATAACTGCCAACGATACCACCGCCCAAACCACCTAGGAGACTAAGTCCTAAGCGATGCCACCGCTGGCCCTGGAGGTGCCATCACTAGCCGTGACTGCAGGTGCTGAATGGGCTATTCAATCAGCCTAATTCATCCTTGTTAAGGGCCCAATTGGCCCTTAACTGAGTTAGTGGGACTACCTCCCAATCCTAACTCAACTTAAGGTCTAACTATGATAATTTAAGATATTAACTAAGCAATCTTGGTCTAGTATGTCAATTATTTTTCGGCGATCTTCGGGTGAACTTCCGATGATCTCTCGATAACGTTCCAATGGACTCCCAGCAAGCTCCTAGACTTTATGACGATATTTTTGGTGAGTTCCGACGAGCTTCTTTAGCAACCTCCTGGACTTCTCGATCAATTCTGATAGGACTTTCGACAAATGTCCGGACTTCCGACGAACTCTCGAACTCCCAACAAAATCTCAATCTTGACTCTAGCACAATATTTGCTTTATGTCTCATCAAAACCCGAGATTCAACAGTAGGCTGGCTAGGTCACATCCATGAGGGAAGGATTCAAAAGTTGCTAAAGGATAGATATCTAGATCCATTCAACTATGAGTCATATGCAACTTGTGAGCATTGCCTTCATGGAAAACTGACCAACTCTCCTTTTAGTGAAACTCGAGAGAGAGTTACTAAGAGGAGGAATCGTACACTGTTAGACATAGTGCGGTCTATGATGAGTTTCGCTGACCTACCCATCTCATTTTAGGGATATTATTTCTTCATCCTGGTATTCCTTGAGAAGGAATACATTCTTGGCGAAGACAATGGGAGCATGATAGAGTTGAGCGAGGTTAGAGAACCTAGCCCAAGCACCACTCCAGGACATATTAGAGGTGAGGATGTTGAGGATATTAGAGACTTATAAAGCACATCGTCAAAGGCAAGATGTTGACTATGACGAAACCATCTTACCCGTAGTCATGCTAAAATCCATCCGAATTCTGTTGGCTATTGCAGCATACTATGATTATAAGATCTAGCAGATGGATGTATAAATCACATTCCTAAATGGCAACCTCGAGGAGGAGGTGTATATGATATAGCCCGAGGGATTCCTATCCAAGGACTCCATTCAAGGTGTACATATACCCCAAATTCTACTTGCTATCATCAGTATGGGACTAAAAACTCGAGTCTATGTAGCCTTCAACCCTGAGGCTACTACCTCCATATACTAGTAAAAGATCCTTAGTCCTTTTCAAGTACTTAAGGATACACATTACTGCTTTCCAATGCTCAGCCTAGATCCGCTTGATACCTGCTCGTGACACTCAGAGCATACGCTATATTAGGCCTGGTACATAACATGACATACATGATAGGCCCTATTGCTGACATATAGGGTATCCTATCTATGTTCATCCTTTCTTCAGAAGTCTTTAGAGACATACTCCTAGAAAGTGATATCTCATGTCTCATCGGTATGAGACGTCTCTTGAAATTTTTTATGTCAAACCTTTTGACAATGGTGTCTATGTACCTGGATTAGGATAAGCTAAGCATCCTCTTGGATCTATCTCTATAGATCTGAATCCCCAAGATATAGGATGCTTCCCCTAAGTCCTTTATGGAGAAGTGTCTAGATAACCAAGCCGTTACTATGGATAGCATTCCTATATCATTCCCAATGATCAGGATGTCATCCACATATAACACCAAAAAGGTGATAGCGCTCCCACTTACCTTCTTGTATACACAAGGCTCATCTTTGTTCTTAACAAAGTCATAAGATCTGACTACCTTATCAAATCTTATGTTCCAACTTTAGGAAGCTTGCTTTAGTTCATAAATAGATCTAAGTAACCTACACTCCTTTTATGGGTAGTCCTTGGACACGAATCCCTCGGGTTGTATCATATACACCTCCTCCTCGAGATTCTCATTGAGGAATGCAGTTTTCACATTCATCTTATTGAATCTTATATTTTGATGATGAAACCACTTAATATGTGTTTTTGATTTAATCTGCATTTTGAGTGACGTAAGATGCTTCGATCAAGATGAGACAATTAAAGTAGGAAAATCATGTTGGGCCAGAGGAACATGTCAGAAGATTGGACGTCGGGTCGGTGGATCGTCGACGTATCGACAGAAGGCTTCAGACCGTAAATGTAGGCCATCGGGCCAAGAAGAGCGAAGTATGCGCCTAGAATATCGGAGTGCGCAAGTCACCTAGCCGATTGGGCAATAGGTACAAGATAGGACGATGCACCGAAGAATTAGACGAAGCGTTAAGGGACCAATGACATGCCGACAACTTATTGCTTAGAGTAATTGTTAGATCGAGTTTTGCTTACTTGTGCAGATTATCGATAGTTTAAGACTAAAGCAGACTAGGTAAGTCTGGGTGTCAATTCAAGTACGAGTGCTAGTCCTTTATGGAGAAGTGTCTAGATAACCAAGCCGTTACTATGGATAGCATTCCTATATCATTCCCAATGATCAGGATGTCATCCACATATAACACCAAAAAGGTGATAGCGCTCCCACTTACCTTCTTGTATACACAAGGCTCATCTTGTTCTTAACAAGTCATAAGATCTGACTACCTTATCAAATCTTATGTTCCAACTTTAGGAAGCTTGCTTAGTTCATAAATAGATCTAAGTAACCTACACTCCTTTTATGGGTAGTCCTTGGACACGAATCCCTCGGGTTGTATCATATACACCTCCTCCTCGAGATTCTCATTGAGGAATGCAGTTTTCACATTCATCTTATTGAATCTTATATTTTGATGATGAAACCACTTAATATGTGTTTTTGATTTAATCTGCATTTTGAGTGACGTAAGATGCTTCGATCAAGATGAGACAATTAAAGTAGGAAAATCATGTTGGGCCAGAGGAACATGTCAGAAGATTGGACGTCGGGTCGGTGGATCGGTCGACGTATCGACAGAAGGCTTCAGACCGTAAATGTAGGCATCGGGCCAAGAAGAGCGAGTATTGCGCCTAGAATATCGGAGTTGCGAAGTCAACTAGCCGATTGGGCAATAGGTAGCAAGAGAGGACGATGCACCGAAGAATTAGACGAAGCGTTAAGGGACCAATGACATGCCGGACAACTTGATTAATTGCTTAGGAGTAATTGTCTAGATCGAAGTTTTGCTTTACTTGTGCAGGATTAACTACGATAGTTTAAAGACATAAAGCAAGTCTACTAGAGTCAAGTTCGATGGGTGTTCGAGGGTCCGCCAAAAGTCTGAAGAATCGTCGAAAGTGCTGCCGGAACCAATTGAGAAGAAATCGGGGACTTGCCGAAGTCTTTAGAAGTCCGCCGAAGAGATCGTCGAAGGTTGGCGAAGATCACCAAGAAGGTTCTATTACTTGCCAAAGACTTGCTGAACTCACCACAAGACCAGGAGCCTGTTGGGAGTCCGTCGGAAGAAATCCAAGGGTGTATCGGAAGTCCACCGGAAGTTCACCGAAAAGCTCGCTGGAAGGAAACTCAACATTGTCAGTTAAAAACTTGCTTAGGACTATGTCTTAATTTCATAGTTTGTATGTAATTAGGGTTAGGATTAAGGGTTAATCCTATAACCCGGTTGTGGGCCAATTGGGCCCGAGTTTGGACTGGTTTGGGTCAAGTTCGGAGCCCAACCAATGAGCTGAAATAGTCTAGGCGATAGCACCGCCAGACTAGGTGATGGCACCGCCCAGAACCCGAGGGATCAGGCGGTGGTACCGCCAGACTGGGCGGTGGCACTACCCAGCACCCGAAAGGTCAGGCGGTGGCATCGCCTGTAAATGGTCAATATGACATTGACAGGCGGTGGCACCACCAGCTTCGAGAACCCAAAGGAATTCAAAATTTGAAGCCCAAATTTAAATCCTCTTGGGGTCTATAAATACCCCTCAATTCTCAGTAGAGAACACAACCTTTGAGTAGCAATAGATTGAGATAAAAGCCTTAGCAAAGTCTTTAGCAAGTCTTATTTTCAATTGCTTGAGTGTTCACCTTCTTCTTTCTCGTTGAAAATTTGTAAGAGTGTGAACCACTTGTAAAAGGTCGTAAAAGGGGTATTTGTCCTTCCCCTTCAAAGTGATTTGCTAGTGGAAGTTAGAAGCCTCATCGAAGAAGGCTTCGCAAGTGGATGTAGGTCATTTGACTGAACCATTTTAAATTGGTATGTTCCTTAAATGTGTGAGTGCCTACCTTTCTAAAATCATCATTTACACAGCAGCAAGCTTACGGTTTTCATCTTCTCACTTTACTCGAACTACTTTTATCAAGTCATTCATTATCTAATCGAATATCTACGCATTTACGAAATCGTTTTCAAACTTATAAGTTTTAATCCGCTGCACTAATTCACCCCCCCCCCCTCTTAGTGTCAACCCTAATCTTAACACTTCTGTAAGATCTCATAATCATAGTATGCTACAATAGCCAATAGAATTCGAATGGATTTTAGCATTGCTATGGGTGAGAAGGTTTAATCATAGTCAACATCTTGTCTTTGATGATACGCTTTATAAGTCTCTACCTTTCCATCTACTCCGATCTTTTTCTTAAAGATCCACTTCCAACCGATGGGTACAATACCCTCGGGCACATCAACTAGGTTCCAAACCTTATTGAAGTATATAGAATCAATCTTAGAATTCATGGCTTTTTGCCACTTTCCGAAGTCTATACTCATAATAGCCTCCTTGTAGGTCTGAGGATCAATATCCTCAATATCCTCTCCTCTAATATGTCCCACATATCTCTCAAGAGGGTGGGATACTTTGTCGAACCTACGTAAAGTTGGAACTTGTGTATTAGGTACTTGAACAGACTCAGGCTGTAGCGTGGTGCTTGAACTAGGTTCTCCAACCTCGCTCAACTCTATCATGCTCCCATTGTCTCTACCAAGAATGTGTTTCTTCTCAAGGAACACTGCTCTCTTGGTCACAAAGACCTTTTATTCCTTGAGATGATAGAAATAATACCCACAAGTTTCCTTAGGGTATCCCACGAACTTGCACCGCTCCATCCTCGATTCTAACTTATCGAGGTTGTCTTTTAACGTGGATAGGGCAGCCCCAAATCTTAAAAACCTTAAGATCGTGCTTCTTCCTTTTCCATATCTCATATAATGTAGACACTACTGACTTAGTTGGAACTCTATTTAGAATATAAGTTGTAATCTCTATGGCATATCCCCGAATGAGATGCGTAGGTCAGCGAAATTCATCATGGACCATACCATATATAACAGCTTATGATTCCTCCTTTCAGATACACTATTGAGCTGAGGTATATAAGGAGGTATTCATTGGGATAGAATCCCATGGTTCTTGAGGAACTGGGTAAACTCTATACTTAAGTACTCACCTTCTCAATCTGATCGAAGTCTTGATACTCTTTCAAATTTGGTTATTCACTTCATTCTTATACTCTCTGAATATCTCAAAGGCCTCGAACTTGTACTTCATTAAGTACGCATGTCTATACCTTGAGAAATCATCAGTAAAGGTAATAAAGTAAGAGTAACCACTAATGGCATGAGTTGACATGGGTCTACATACATCACTATGTATGAGTTCCAACAGCTCAATGACTCTTTCTCCAGTTCCACTAAATTAAGAGTTGGTCAGTTTTCTATGAAGGAAAGGCTCGCAAATTGCATATGACTCATAGTCGAATGGATCCAGATATCCATCCTTTAGCAACTTTTGAATCCTTCCCTCATGGATGTGACCTAACCTACAATGTGTATGCATTATTCACCTCATCTCATTTTCTCTTAGACACACTTACATTCATGATATGTAGAGTAGTGTCTAGCATAAATAAACCATTATGCAATATTCCTCTCATGATGATCTCATCATCTAATAATATTGAACAACCATTGTTCTCAAAAACTAATTTATATCCACTAATTGTCAAACATGAAATGGAAATAATATTTTTGATAATAGAAGGAACAAAATAACATGCATCCAATGCAATAATAGCTGCACTAGGTAGATGTAGGATGACCTCGCCAACAGCTATTGTAGCAACTTTTGCTCCATTGTCCATCTTGAGGTCCATCTCGCCTCTCGCCAATCTCCTAGACCTTGCCAGAACCTACAACGAATTATAAATATGATAACACTACTGATATTTAATATCCATGTGTTATCATAAGAGTCTGACAAATAGAGACTGATCATGAATGTACCTGAAGCTTCTCCAAGCTTCTATTTTGCCCTCTCTGCAAGATACTCTTTGCAATTCCTCTTCCAATGCCCATCTTTTCTATAATAGAAGCACTTGCCTTTGTCATTTGTCGGGTCTTTCTTAGCAACCATTGCTTTACTTAGTCTGCCCTTGCCCTTACTCTTCTTAAGGGATTTTTCTGCTTTCTTTTTCTTTCTGGCCTCACTAGTGTAGAGAACTGGCTTCTCTATCTTGATAGTGTTCTTTACCTCTCTCAACATATTGAGGAGCTCCGGGAGAGTCACCTCAAGCTTGTTCATATTAAAATTCATTATGAATTGTGAAAAGGAATCTGATAGGGACTGAAGCACAAGATCCACACATAGGTTATCCTCTAGGACCATTCCTAAACCTGTGAGTTTCTCTATCCACTCAATCATCTTTAGGATATTGTTTTGAACCGGTATCCCCTCGGTCATCCTAGTATGAAATAGGCTCTTAGATATCTTATATCATTGAGTTCTTTCTTGTTCCTCAAACAGTTTGTGGACATGTAGGAGAATGGATCTGACATCCATTTTTTCATGTTGTCTTTGTAACTCAGGAGTCATAGAGCCCAACATGTAATATTGAGCAATAGTGGAGTCACCAATGTACTTTACGTAGCGAGCGATCTCATCCTCGCTTACCCCTTCCTTGGGCGTAGATATCACTGTATCAAGGATATATGCGATTTTCTCCGTCATGAGAATAATTCTCAAGTTACGGAGCCAATCTGTATAATTTGGACTAGAGAGGTGGTTAATATCAAGTATGTCACATAAGGGATTTAAAAGCGATATTTTCTTAAAATAAAGATGTAGCAAAAATGAATAATATGCAGATTTTACAAAAAATAAACAATCAAGATTTGGACTTCTATCTTAATATGCTCCAACTATTTTACTTGCGAGTCACGCGATAATCTCAACATGTGAAACGAAAGTCTCCGACATACTTCTAGTAGGGATCAAGATCTAATCAATGTCTTAGTGTAACCTTAAGGGACTCGACCAATCACATTAAGCCAAAAAGGTAGGCAACTCTTGCCAATCATAACTCCTTGTGATTCCCTTCCTGTTCGGCCTCCAAATCACCATGGTCTTGATAGACTCGACCAACTATAATCTTCGGTTAAGTCAACACCATCGTTACAAGATGAGTCTGATTCGATGATATACTCTCGAGATACTCGACCAGGCATACTATGTCCTTAGGTCACCGGTGATATCTCTATAACATAGGCAAAATAACGAATCGCGATATAGGTAAGCCTCGAGGGACTTGACTAACTCAACCTATACCGAGAATTTGCACCCTGTAACAATGGAAGGCCACGTGGGTTAATCGAATTGCCTCAGATTTATCGACTTAATATTGTCCAAAGAGAGGTTTCTTGATTTGGTTTCCTAATATGACATGTCACGCATATACATATTTAATATATATCTACATCGCATGCAAATATATATACATATCTAGTAGGTATATAAGCAATCACATATCATATGAACAATCACACCATATGATCATGGACCATAGCCTAATGTGATCAAGCCCGAGCCAATGGGTCTAATTACTCATATTAAGATCTATATGTGCAACGGTGCATCCCCTGTGATCGTCAGTTCCGTCCGCATCTTAACGCATCTCCATGCCCTGTGATCGTCAGTTCCGTCCGCATCTTAACGCATCTCCATGCCCTGTGATCGTCAGTTCCGTCCGCATCTTAACGCATCTCCATGCCCTGTGATCGTCAGTTCCGTCCGCATCTTAACGCATCTCCATGCCCTGTGATCGTCAGTTCCGTCCGCATCTTAACGCATCTCCATGCCCTGTGATCGTCAGTTCCGTCCGCATCTTAACGCATCTCCATGCCCTGTGATCGTCAGTTCCGTCCGCATCTTAACGCATCTCCATGCCCTGTGATCGTCAGTTCCGTCCGCATCTTAACGCATCTCCATGCCCTGTGATCGTCAGTTCCGTCCGCATCTTAACGCATCTCCATGCCCTGTGATCGTCAGTTCCGTCCGCATCTTAACGCATCTCCATGCCCTGTGATCGTCAGTTCCGTCCGCATCTTAACGCATCTCCATGCCCTGTGATCGTCAGTACGCGATAATCTCAACATGTGAAACGAAAGTCTCCGACATACTTCTAGTAGGGATCCAGATCTCATCAATGTCTTAGTGTAACCTTAGGGACTCGACCCAATCACATTAAGCCAAAAAGGTAGGCAAACTCTTGCCATCATAATCCTTGTGATTCCCTTCCTGTCGGCCTCCAAATCACCATGGTCTTGATAGACTCGACCAACTATAATCTTCGGTTAAGTCAACACCATCGTTACAAGATGAGTCTGATTCGATGATATACTATCGAGATACTCGACCAGGCATTACTATGTCCTTAGGTCACCGGTGATATCTCTATAACATAGGCAAAATAACGAATCGCGATATAGGTAAGCCTCGAGGGACTGACTAAGCCCCTGTGATCGTCAGTTCCGTCCGCATCTTAACGCATCTCCATGCATCGCGATCGTCCATCTCGTGGGTCCTACTATTGCTTCCACTCTCCCGCTATGCTATGCCTCCTCATATAATTACAACTTAATCATAGGTACATAGGCTCGATAATAAACGAGAAATAAAATGGAGGCTCGTAGGCCCTAATAATAATAATCACAAGTACACACATCACACGATCTATGATCATCCATCCATACATCATACATAACATATATAAATCATCATCATGTAGGACTACTAGATAACAATAAAATAATAATCAATTAAACCTTTTAATTAATTAATACTTTTGAAATTAGGGACATGTAGGGAATTTTTTGAATTCTAAAGAGTATTTTCATAATTTAGATAAAAGGATAGAATGAATATTTCTTACATTTACAGGGGTAAAATTATCTTTTTGCCCAAAACCCTAACCCTCTTTCTCCCTTTCCCCTGTTGCTACCGCCGCCGCCACCCTATTGACGGTGGCTTGTTTGGCGGAGGTTGGAGGCACTGCCCTTGCCTATGGGTGGCACGCCCACTAGCGTCGCTGCCTCCAAGGGTGGTGCTGCCCTATCGAGCGACGCCCCTGCGAGCCTGTCGCCCCTACGGGTGATGCTAGTCATAGGTGCCCAACAAGCCAATCACGTGAGTGATGGCACGTATGACTTGACACGGAATCTTTTTGCTTATTATATTTTGGCATTTATCACTTTATATTGTCTATTGCATATATGCATATATATATTGTGATGTCCTTGGATCCGTGCAATGGGAATCGGATCGTGATGAGATCACGATAATGAGACCGATTCACCTTTAAGCACAGATCCTAAATAATCCCGGTCATAGGTTACTCGAGAGGGATATCATGATAATTAGACAGACTGGTGTGCTATATACCCATCCATATGAATGATGCAGCTGGTCTCATAGCTGCTCGTGTGGGGACACTAGGGATACAGTACAAGTGCTCATTGGAGAATGAGTTCACTGATTGATCCGCTTACGGAATACTGGATGGTTGATGATGCCTTATTGTCAGACAGCGATTCCGTAGTCCTAGTAATGTATCGTGGTCCGTTAGACTTGAGACACCAAGAATGTCTTGTATGAGAGCACCACTCTTTGATACCAAACTTATAGGTTTGGATGTCTCAGATCTAGTACAACTGGTCATTGGGAGTGGCAGTCGACCTTACGAGGGCTATTGAGTGTCGATAGAGGATCATCCACTCTCGACGTCATGAGAGGAATATCCCATGTGTCTTGCTCAGACAAATCCCCTAGACAGTGTCACTCGGGATGAGAGATCATCCACTCTCGACGTCATGAGAGGAATATCCCATGTGTTCTTGCTCAGACAAATCCCTGACCAGGGTCACTCGGGATGAGAGAGAAAGAGTTCTCCAAGAGAATCCAATTAGAGCGAAACTCGAGTAGAAACCGTATGGGTCTGACAGCACCATGCCCGATATACGATCTTTGGGATATTAGATGGATGAGAGACTATAGGTACACGGTAACTGAGGACAGACAGGTCCAATGGATTGGATTCCCCTGTATCGTCTGGGGACTACGACGTAGTGGCCTAGTACGTCCGTAGTCGATGAGTCGAGTAAATTATTACAGAAATAATAATTCACTAAGCCAGAAAGAGGATCATCCACTCTCGACGTCATGAGAGGAATATCCCATGTGTTCTTGCTCAGACAAATCCCTGACCAAGGTCACTCGGGATGAGAGAGAAAGAGTTCTCCAAGAGAATCCAATTAGAGCGAAACTCGAGTAGAAACCGTATGGGTCTGACATTAGGTCAAATCCCTGACCAAGGGTCACTCGGGATGAGAGAGAAAGAGTTCTCCAGGAGAATCCAATTAGAGCGAAACTCGAGTAGAAACCGTATGGGTCTGACAGCACCATGCCCGATATACGGTCTTTGGGATATTAGATGGATGAGAGACTATAGGTACACGTTAACTGAGGACAGACAGGTCCAATGGATTAGATTCCCCTGTATCGTCTGGGGACTATGGCGTAGTGGCCTAGTACGTCCGTAGTCGATGAGTCGAGTAAATTCTTACAGAGATAATAATTCACTAAGCCAGAAGGAGTTCTGATAGCTATGACTCACGGCCAGCTCGATATTGAGCCTAGAGGGTCACACACATATGATAGGCATTGCAATGAGTAGAGGTTCGAATATAAGATATCCGTCGGAGCCCCTATCTTATTAGATATCCAATAAGTCCCTCAATTATTGGATCCCATGGACGAGATCCAATAAGAGCCCATGAGAGATTATTGGATAGAGATCCACTAATCTAAAAGGCTTGGGTAATTAGATGCAGATCCAATACCCACTAGGGGAGGATCCATTAGGGTTTGACAAGGGGCCTCTATAAATAGGAGGGATTCATAGCCTTATAGGCTAGAGCCTTTGCTTGCCTCTCCTATTCTCCACCCCCCCCCTCCCTCCTCCTCCACCTTAAAGTAGGCCTAGAGAGGAGGACGCTTGACCTCCTTTACCCTCTCCAAGAGATCTGCAAGGAAACAATTATATATGATCTCCCTAGGTAACACAATCTATTCTATATGCAGTTTGTTTCACGGATTTTTTGCACACCAATCTTTGCATAACGACAAACATTTCTTTGGGAATAGGGGATTTTGTTTTCTTGTTCTTCTGCTACGCATTTGATGTTGCCCATAAAATTTACCAATAGTGGTATCAGAGCCAGGTTGTTCGTGCGATAAATTGGTTTTGAACTGCGTATGTTGTGTTTTGGAAAAACTTTTAATGTCAAAATCGTTGACGCAAAACCGAGAAAGGGCAGCAACTTTGGTTGCCCTAGATCTGCTTGCGTGCAATCACAAGCAGTGCAGCGCTGGCACATGCGTCGGCGTTGCAATTGCAACAGTCGACTGGAGGTCTACATGCAGCAGGATTGCGGCCAGCGGGGCTGCATGCGCCGACGCTGCGATTGCAGCAGTCGACCGGCGGCCTGCATGCAGCAAGCTTGTGGCCGACGAGGCTGGCAGCCCGCGGGCGCTGCTTGTGGCCACAGCGCCCACAAGGGCAGGTAGCATTGGCAAGCAGGCCGCCTACGCATGACAACTATTGCTGTGCGTAGTCACAACCGCAGGCGACCGACCGCCCACAGGAAGAGTCGCTTGCGGCGCGTAGGCGGTGACATTCGCGTGCACTGCTTGCGCGCACAGTGCTAGCAGTGGCACTTGCAAGGGCGGCGACTGCGGGTGCTGCCCCACGGGCAGAACCGCCTATGGCGGCTCCCAACCACAAGGGAGGCGCCGCCCGCAGGTAGGGGCAACGCCCCCGGCCCCCGCCGCAAAGGCCATCGCCATCAGGGTGGCGACGGTGGCAGAAGTAGGGGAGAGGGAGAAGAGCATTAGGGTTTTCTGGGCAAAAGATAATTTTGGCCTTGAGAATTTAAGAAATTTTAATTTCTATCCTTTGATCAAATTATGAAAATACCCCTCAAAATTCAGAAAATTCCCTGCATATCCTTGATTTTAGAAGAATATTAATTAATTAAAAGGTTTAGTTGATTATTATTTTTTATTATTATCTAGTAGTCCTACATGATAATGACTTATACATGTGGTGTATGATGTGTGGACGGATGATCATGGACCGTGTGATGTGTGTACTTATGATAATTATTATTGGGCCTGCGAGCCTCCATTGTATTTCTCGTTTATTGTCGGGCCTGCATGTCTATGATTAAGTTATAATCATATGAGGCACAGCGGGAGCGTGGATGCGATAGCGGGACCCACGAGACGGACGATTGCGATGCATGGAGATGCATCGAGATGTCGACGGAACCAACGAAGACGAGATGGACGATCACAAGGCATGGAGATGCACTATTGCACACATAGATCTTGATGTGAGTGATTAGGCCTACTGGCTCGGGCCTGATCACATTAAGTTGTGGTCCATGATCATCTGGTGTGATTGCTTATACACATACTAGATATGTATATATATTTGCATGCGATGTAGATATATATTAAATATGTATATGTGTGACATATCATATTAGGAGACCAAATCATAGAAACATCTCTCTCAATAATATTAAGTCAGTAAACGTAAGGCAATTAGATTGACCCACGTGGCCTTCCATCGTTATGGGTAGGAATCGATTCCCGATGTAGGTTGAGTTGGTCGAGTCCCTTGAGGCTCACCTATATCACAATTCGCTATCTTGCTTACGACATAAAGATGTCACCGGTGACCTAAGGACATGGTATACTTGGTCGAGTCCCTCGAGGGTATATCATCAAATCAGACTCATCTTGTAATGAAGGTGTTGACTTAACCGAACATCATGGTTGGTCGAGTCCCTCGAGACCATGGTGATTCGGAGGCCGAACAGGACGAGAATCATAAAGAGTTGTGATCGGCAAGAGTTGTCTACCTTTTGGGCTTAGTGTGATTGGTCGAGTCCCTCGAGGTTATACTAAGACGCTGATTGGATCTTGATCCCCACTAGAAGTCTACCGGAGACTTCTGTTTCACGTGCTAAGGGTGTCGCGTGACTCGCTAGTAAAATAGTGGGAGCATATTAAGATAGAAGTCCATATCTTGATTGTTTATTTCTTGCAAAATCTGCATGTTATTCATTCATGCTGCATCTTTATTTTCAGAAAATGTCGCTTTCAAATCCCTTACGTGGCATACTTGATGTCAACCGCCTCACTGGTCCAAATTATACGAATTGGCTCCGCAACTTGAGAATTGTTCTCACAGCGAAGAAAATCGCATACATCCTTGATACAGTAATGCCTACGCTCGAGGAAGGGGCAAGCGAGGATGAAATCACTCGTTACGTAAAGTACATTGATGACTCTACTCTTGCTCAATGCTATATGTTGGGCTCTATAACTCCTGAGTTACAGAGTCAATATGAAAAGATGGATGCTAGATCCATTCTCCTATATGTCCGTAAATTATTTGAAGAATAGGGAAGGACTCAACGATATGAGATATCTAAGAGCCTCTTCTGCACTAGGATGATTGAGGGGACATCGGTTTAGAACCATGTCCTAAAGATGATTGAGTGGATGGAGAAACTCACAGGTTTATGAATGGTCCTAGAGGATAACTTGTGTGCGGATATTGTGCTTAAGTCCCTACCATATTTCTTTTCATAGCTCATAATGAATTTTAATATGAACAAGCTTGAGGCGACTCTCCTAGAGCTACTCAATATGTTGAGGGAGGTAGAGAGTACTATTAGGAAAGAGAAGTCAGTTCTCTACACTAGTGAGACCAGAAAGAAAAGGAAAGCAGAAAAGTCCCTTAAGAAGGGAAAGGGTAAGGGCAGACCAGGAAAAGCAAAGGTTGCTAAGAAAGACCCAACAAAGGACAAAGGCCAGTGCTTCCACTATGGCAAAGATGGGCACTGGAAGAGGAACTACAAAGAGTACCTTGCAGAAAAGGCGAAACAGAAGTTTGGTGAAGCTTTAGGTACATTCATGATTAGTCTCCATTTGTCAGACTCTTATGATAACACATGGGTATTGGATACCGGTAGTGCTTATCATATATGCAATTCGTTGTAGGTTCTGGCAAGGCCTAGGAGACTAGAGAGAGACGAGATGGACCTCAAGATGAGCAATGTAGCAAAAGTTACTGTAGTAGCCGTTGGCGAGGTCGTCCTACATCTGCTTGGTGGAGCTTTTATTGCATTAGATGCATGTTATTTTGTTCCTCTATTATCAAAAACATTATTTCCATTTCATATTTGATAGTTAGTGGATATAAATTAGTTTTTGAGAACAATGGTTGTTCGATATTATTAGATGATGAGATCATTACGAAAGGGACATTGCATAATAGTTTATTTATACTAGACACTACTCCATATATCATGAATTTAAGTATGTCCAAGAGGAAACGAGATGAGATGAACAGTGAATACATGTGGCATTGTAGGCTAGGTCACATCCATGAAGAAAGGATTCAAAAGTTGCTAAATGATGGATATCTAGATCCATTCGACTATGAGTCATATGCAACTTGCGAGCCTTGCCTTCATGGAAAACTTACCAACTCTTCATTTAATGGAACTAGAGAGAGAGCCACTGAGCTGTTAGAACTCATACATAGTGATGTATGTGGACCCATGTCAACTCATGCCATTGGTAGTTACTCCTACTTCATTACCTTTACTGATGATTTCTCAAGGTATAGATATGTGTACTTAATAAAGTACAAATCCGAGGCCTTTGAGAAATTGAGAGAGTATAAGAATGAGGTGGAGAATCAGACTGGAAACAGTATCAAAACTCTTCGATCAGATCAAGGAGGTGAGTACTTAAGTACAGAGTTTACTCAATTCCTCAAGGACCATGGGATATTATCCCAATGGACACCCCTTATATACCTCAGCTCAATAATGTGTTTAAAAGAAGAAATTGTACGTTATTAGACATGGTACGGTCCATGATGAGGTTCGCTAACCTACTCATCTCATTCTAGGTATATGCCCTAGAGACCACAGCTTACCTTCTGAACAGAGTTTCAACTAAGTCGGTAGTGTCTGCACCATATGAGATATAGAAAGGAAAGAAGCGCGATCTTAAAGTTGTTAAGATTTAGGGCTGTCCTACCCACATTAAAAGACACAACCCCGATAAGTTGGAATCGAGGACAGAGCGATGTAAATTTGTGGGATACCCCAAGGAAACTTGTGGGTATTATTTCTATCATCTCGAGGACCAAAAGGTCTTTATAGCCAAAAGAGCAGTGTTTCTTGAGAAGAAACACATTCTTGGCAGAGATACTGGGAGCATGATAGAGTTGAGCGAGGTTAAAGAACCAAGCTCAAGCACCACTCTACAGCTCGAGTCTGTTCAGGTACCTAATACATAAGTTTCAACTTTACGTAGGTCTGGTAGAGTATCTCATCCTCTTGAGAGATATGTGGGACATATTAGAGGAGAGGATGTTGAGGATATTGATCCTCAAATCTACGAGGAGGCTATTATAAGTATAGACTCCGGGAAGTAGCAAGAAGCCATGAATTCTGAGATGGATTCTATGTACTCCAACAAGGTTTGGAACCTAGTTGATGCACCCGAAGGTATTGTACCCATCGGTTACATGTGGATCTTTAAGAAAAAAAATCGGAGTAGATGGAAAGGTAGAGACCTATAAAGCAAAGCTAGTGGCTAAGGGATATCGTCAAAGGCAAGGTGTTGACTATGACGAAACCTTCTCACTCGTAACAATGTTAAAATCTATCCGAATTCTATTGGCTATTGCAATGTTAGAACCCTTGTAGATTCTAAGCTTGGGGTTGATCTCTTTAGGGGATCGACCTCCTGGAACTCTATAGGGGTTCCTTCCTCCAAGTTGCTGCTCAAAGGTTGCAGAAAAGATTCATCTATTGCTTATGAAAAGAGGAGGAATACATAGCTATTTATAGGGCTTCTAAACCCTAACTCCTAATAGGACTCCTACTCAAGACTCCTACTTCTAACCAACTCCTAATAGGACTCCTATTCAAGACTCCTACTCAAGACTCTTATTCCTTTACAATTCCTAATTCTTCTCTAAGAAATAACCTCCAAACCCTAGCCGACCTCTTCACCTCTTTAATAAGGGTCGGCTTATGTAGGTTTTACATGAATGCCCCTATCAATTAGGACTCTCCTAGCTAGAGTCCTAACAAACCCGCCCTCTTCAAATCAGCCTTGTCCTCGAGGCTGACGATTCATGAATTTTGGGAATTTGATCTTCAAGTCGTCATAGTTCTCCCAAGTGGCATCTTCTGTTGGTAGGTTCACCCACTGTATTAGCACTTCAGTAGTGGGTCGTCGTCGTCGAGTCACGATCCATTGATCAATAATGACACTTGGCTAGATTTGGAGTTCTCCTTGAGTAGTCATATTTGGTAGGTGGCTTTGGGCTGTCTCCAAGCACCTATTTATAACTTTCGTCTGGCTGTCGGTTTGTGGGTGATATTGCATACTCCTTTTCAATTTAGTACCCTGCATATGGAATAACTTTATCCAAAATTTGCTCGTGAAGATGCAAGTAGAATTTGTCATAAGCACAGTGCGTCCTTTATAGTGTAATTCTTTTGAGTCCCAATTGTAATGTGCCACGGAGCTTGATGCTTCTTCCAATTTTTTTATGATTTTACTGGTCTCTGGATCATCCTGTCATTCCATCTTAATATCCTTAAGGAAGTTACTGGTTGGAAGCGAAATGGCCGAAAGTTCAGTTTGCTCGGCTAGCTACGAAAGCGCATCTGCAACAATATTCTCTTTCCCCTTTTTGTAAGTTATTTCATAATCAAATCTAAGAAGTTTTGTTACCCATTTTTGCTGCTCGAGGATGATATCTTTTGCTCCAAAAAGTAATTGAGGCTTTTATAGTTGGTTTTAATTTGAAATCGTCGACCGATCAAGCAGGGTCTCCACCTCGTTGCTACGTGCACAATGGCGAGCATTTCCTTATCATGTGTTGCCATGTTTTGATGGGAGGGAGACAATGTCTTACTAGTGTATGTGAGTGGTCGACCATCTTGCATGAGAATGGCTCCGATTCCGACTCCAGATGCGTCAGCCTCAATAATGAAGGGTTGACTGAAATCTAGTAGTGCTAGCACCGGTGGCGTTGTCATGGCTGCCTTAAGTTTGTCGAAGGCAGTGAAGGCTTTGTCCAACCATTAGAAGACATCTTTTTTTAGTAAGGAAGTAAGTGGTGCACTGATCTTTCCATAGTTTTTCATGAACTTGCAGTAGTAGCCTGTTAAACCCAGAAAACCATGTAGCAATTTTATGTTCCTCGAGGTCGATCGGTTCTGCATTGCTTTTATTTTGGAGGGGTCCACCGCCACATCTTCCTCTGATATGATATGCCCAAGATATTCTACCTTATGGTAAAAATTCATAGTGGTTGTTGTGTGTTCGAAAGGTAGTTTTCGGTATGTCTTCTTTGCACACTCATATTTGATGATACCCGGATCGAAGGTTCAGCTTTGTGAAGATTTGTACTCCCTTTCATATAGCAATTCATCTGCTATTGGAATAGGGTATTTGTCCTTGATGGTTATGTCGTTGAGGGTTCGGTAATCAATGCACATTCGCCATGTTTCGTCCTTCTTTCGTTCGAAGAGCACCGGTGAAAAGTAGGGGCTGCAACTTAGCCGAATAACTCCTATTTCGGGCATCTCTTTTACAATCCTTTCTATTTCATCCTTCTGCAGATATGAATGTTGATGTAGCCAAATATTTGCAGGAGGTTTGCCCAGAAGAATCGGTATACAATGATCATGCCGATGGGCAAGAGGTAGGTTGCGTGGTTCGTCAAATATATTTGAAAATTCAGCAAGCAAAGAGAGTAGGTTTGGATCTTCAAATTCTATTGGCTCTCCCTTAGTTTATTGCTCAAGTTGTACCAAAAAGCCGTTGCATGCTTTATGCAAAACCTTCTCCATTTGTTGTGTGCAAATTGTCATTACGTCGCCCCTACGTTTCCCATGTAGAATCACCTGTTTCCCTTTACTGAAAAATCTCAAAATTAGTTTCATAAAATTCCAAGAAACATTACCTAATGTCATCAACCGTTCAATTCTGAGCATGGCCTCATGATCATCAAGAGAGAGGAGGAAGAAATCTGCAATTATCTCTTGTTCCTACAGTAATAGTTTCTCCCTCGGGCGCCTACGATCACACTTCAAAATCCGTTCGTCGGTAAACTTGACGTTAAACCTACTATAATACTCGATAGGTAAGGCCATCCAAACAACAACTTTACTGTCTAGGAAGTTATTAGTGCTGCCTGTGTCGATGAGAACAGTGATCGATTGTTGTTTGAGAAGGCCTTCAACTTTCATCGTTTGCGGGTTTGAGTAGCCGGTTAGTGCATGTACCATAACTTCGGTCGGTTGTGGCTCTTCTTCTACATCTTCTTCTTCATTATCAAGGCTCTCTTCTAGATGTTCAACGATCTCTTTTTCTACTAGTTTAATCATAAGAAGGCTCCCTTTTCTGCAATGATGCTCGCGGCTCCACGGCTCGTCGCAGTGCCAACATAACTCCTTCGTAGATCGCTCCTGAAGCTCTTCTCTTATCATCATTTTTGGTGCAAGGACTTGGTTGATAGTAACGGGGGTTGAGGGCTTCTGCATTGCAAGTTGAGAAGCAATCCTAGTCCTCTGAGGTTCATGGTTCAATCGCTCCTCTTGATGTCGTGCGAAAGAGATGGCTGCCATAAGCCTGTACGGTTGTCGTGCTTTAACTTCTCCCCGAATCTCCGGCTTCAAGCCCCCAATGAAGGTCCTCAATAGTTATTTTTTAGACCAATCACAAGTTTGATTAGATAACCTTTCAAACCTAGTTTGGTACTCCTGAATGGTAGAGGTTTGTCGGATCTTTGCTAGTTGTTCGTCAATGTTCTTGTAATCGGTTGATTCGAAGTGGATTAATAGTCCTTCTTTGAATTGTCGCCATGAGAGGACTCCATGAGTATATTTAAACCAGTCAAACCACTGTATAGCATCCCCTTCAAGATGTATAGCTGCAATTTCCACCATAGATGCATCCGCAGTTTTGTGGTACCGAAAATATCGCTCCGCGCGCGAGATCCAACCAATCGGGTCTCCTTCTTCCCATCTAAGGAAGTCCACCCTCATGCGTGGATAGTTGGGATCAATCATAGAGCCTCCCCTCCCTTAGAAGTCATCTCTTCGGGCTTGGTACGATTGGGCAGAGCTCTCTCCTTAATGTGATTTCTTCAGGCTTGGTGGTCGGCCCAATCTGAGTTTGATAAAGAGCGTCTGAATCTTATCCTCCATTTGCGCCTCAAAGGCTTCGAATTTAGCATTGATTGCCATCTCAGATGCCATAGTACATGCCTCCAAATCTGTGATGTTAAGATCTCTCTTTTGTTGTCGGGTTAAAGGCATGTATAGGTTGAGAGAAGTGGTGGTCGAAAGGGTTGGTGGATTGGTGGATGTAGGCTACGGTTTAGGCTTGTTTTGTGACCGTTTTGGGTGTAGTTTGAGGGTGTGGTTTGGTGGAGTTTTAGGGCTATGGATGAAAGTTTTAGATCTATGGTAGATGGCAGCAAAAGTTTGATAGAAATTAGTGGAAGTTTGCTGCAGAATTGTGTTGTCTTGTAAGAGCAGAATTGTCGTCGAAGAAACAACGGTTTCTCAACAAAATTTCCACAAAAAACTTGAGAGATTTGAGGAGGGAATTGATAGCAAAATTTTAGTGTATATGACAGTAAGTATGTCCAATTTAATCAAGAAAATTTCGACAGTATAACAGCAAAGAAATTGGTGCAAGTTGCGATAGCAGAATTCTCGTCGAAAAATTTCAGCGGTTTGCGATGAAAATTTACAGCAACACAAAATCGTTTTTAGAGGTGAATTCCTTAATAGATCAATCTTAGATGGAAGCCAAGATGATCTATGAAATATATAAGAAATTTTGTTCAAAAAGATTGCAAATAGATCGGTTAAGGCAATAATATATTGCTGAAATTTTCTACAACACAGATTTTCAAGTGTCACAGATTGGATGTAAAATATCAGTAGTTTATATTGAGAATTTTTCGACGAAACCAAAGGAAAATCCACTGTTAGGAAGTGTCAAAGCTATCATAAAAATTTCGATTAAATAATTTGTACTATGCAGTTGGAATTTCATAGTGCAGATTTTCAAGTATAGTAGATTAGACGTAAAAGATTAATAGTTTATATTAATAATTTTTTGACAAAACCAAAGGGAAATCTGCTATTAGGATGTGTCAAAGCTGTTATAAAAATTTCGTAGAGATTTGGATAGAAAAAATGCAGTAGCAAGATCAAACAAACTGTGTTGTGCGGTTGAAATTTTACATTGCAGATTTTCAAGTACAGCAGATTAGATGTAAAAGATCAATGGTTTATATTGAGAATTTTTTGATAAAACCAAAGGGAAATCTGCTGTTAAGAAGTGTCAAATCTGTCATAAAAATTTCGTAGAGATTTGGATAGAAAAAATGCAGTAGCAAGATCAAACAGACTGTGTTATGCGGTTAGAATTCTGCAATGTATCTTTCGTCGTAGAGATGAAAACTTTGCGACCAAAAGTTTATGCAGCAATATAGGAACAAATTTTTTTTTGCATTTTTGAATAAGGATAACTAAATTGTAGCAACAGTAAGGTAGGAAACCAGAACCTATTGCAATTCACGGGGAGATCAAAGGATGATCTACGATGGTGGAGATGATAGTGGAATTTAGCGACGATCTTTTAAGCAATTATGGGAATTGCTTTGGGCGACTGTGGAGAGATGATGGATGGCTATGGAAGGGCAGCGAGACGCCAAGAACGCTGCTCTGATACCAAGTGTTAGAACCCTTACAGATTCTAAGCTTGGGGTTGATCTCTTTAGGGGATCGACCTTCTGGAACTCTATAGGGGTTCCTTCCTCCAAGTTGCTGCTCAAAGGCTGCAGAAAAGATTCATCTATTGCCTATGAAAAGAGGAGGAATACATAGCTATTTATAGGGCTTCTAAACCCTCTAACCAACTCCTAATAGGACTCCTATTCAAGACTCCTACTCAAGACTCTTATTCCTTTACAACTCATAATTCTTCTCTAAGAAATAACCTCCAAACCCTAGCCGGCCTCTTCACCTCTTTAATAAGGGTCGGCTTATGTAGGTTTTACATGAATGCCCCTATCAATTAGGACTCTCTTAGCTAGAGTCCTAACATGCAACACACTATGATTATGAGATCTGGCAGATGGATGTGAAAATTATATTTCTCAATGGGAACCTTGATGAGGAGGTGTATATGATACAACCTGAGGGATTCGTATCTAAGGATTGCCCAAATAAGGTGTGCAGGTTGCTTAGATCCATTTATAGACTAAAGCAAGCTTCCCAAAGTTGGAACATAAGATTTGATGAGGCAATCAGATCTTATAACTTCGTTAAGAACGAAGATGAGCCTTGTGTGTACAAGAAGGTAAGTGGGAGCGCCATCACCTTTTTGGTGTTATATGTGGATGACATCCTGATCATTGGGAATGACGTAGGAATGCTATCCATAGTAAAGGCTTGGTTATCTAGACACTTCTCCATGAAGGACTTAGGAGAAGCATCCTATATCTTAGGGATTCGAATCTATAGAGAGATCCAAGAGGATGATTGGCTTGTCCCAGTCCAGGTACATAGAAACCATTGTTAAAAGGTTTGGCATGGAAATTCCAAGAGATGTCTCATACCGATGAGACATGGGATATCGCTTTCTAAAAGTATGTCCCCAAAGATTCCAGAAGAAAGTGCGAACATGGATATGATACCTTATGCCTCGGCAATAGGGTCTATCATGTATGTCATGCTATGTACTAGGCCTGATATAGCGCATGCTCTAAGTGTCATGAGCAAGTATCAGGCGGATCTAGGCTTGGAGCATTGGAAAGTAGTAAAGTGTATCCTTAAGTACTTGAGAAGGACTAAGGATCTTTTACTAGTATATGGAGTTAGTAGCCTCAAGGTTGAAGGCTACACAGACTCAAGCTTTCAGTCTGATGTTGATGATAGCAAGTCGAATTCGGGATATGTGTACACCTTAAATGAAGGAGCAGTGTGTTGAAAGATTTCCAAGCAAGATACTACTACTGACTCGACCACAGAGGCGGAATACATTACTACAACAGATGCAGCAAAGGAGGGAGTCTGGATGAAGAAGTTCATCATAGATCTAGGGTAGGAGTCGGGCTAAGTAACGAGGATATGATTTTTATATTGTGACAACAACAGGGCGATTACTCAAATAAGGGAACCCGGGTCTTATCAGAAGTGTTCTGAGGAGGTTCCAACTTATTAGAGAGATCATGACCCGAGGAGATATAGTAGTGGAAAGAGTTCCATCCGAAGATAACATTACAGATCCACTAACAAAACTATTGTCTTAGATTGTCTTTAAGCATCACAGGAGTCTGATGGGGATCAGACACATAGGTGATTAGCTTTAAGTCAAGTGGGAGATTACTAGTCATAGGTGCCCAACAAGCCAATCACGTGAGTGATGGCATGTGTGACTTGATACGGAGTCTTTTTGCTTATTATATTTTGACATTTATCACTTTATATAGGATATCTTTACTAGTATATGGAGTTAGTAGCCTCAAGGTTGAAGGCTACACAGACTCAAGCTTTCAGTCTGATGTTGATGATAGCAAGTCGAATTCGGGATATGTGTACACCTTAAATGAAGGAGCAGTGTGTTGAAAGATTTCCAAGCAAGATACTACTACTGACTCGACCACAGAGGCGGAATACATTACTACAACAGATGCAGCAAAGGAGGGAGTTGGATGAAGAAGTTCATCATAGATCTAGGAGTCGGGCTAAGTAACGAGGATATGATTTTTTTATATTGTGACAACAACAGGGCGATTACTCAAATAAGGGAACCCGGGTCTTATCAGAAGTGTTCTGAGGAGGTTCCAACTTATAGAGAGATCATGACCGATATATATATATATATATATATATATATATATATATATATATATATATATATATATATATATATTGTGATATCATTGGATCCGTGCAATGGGAATCAGATCGTGATGAGATCACGATAATGAGACCGATTCACCTTTAAACACAGATCCTAAATAATCCCGGTCATAGGTTACTCGAGAGGGACATCGTGATAACCTAACAGACTAGTATGCTGTATACCCGTCCATATGAATGATGCAACTAGTCTCATAGCTGCTCGTGTGGGGACACTAGGGATACAGTACAGGTGCTCATTGGAGAATGAGTTCACTGATTGATCCGCTTATGGAATACTGGATGGTTGATGATGCCTTATTGTCAGACAATGATTCCGTAGTCCTAGTAGTGTATCTGGTCCTTAGACTTGAGACACCAAGGATGTCCTGTATGAGAGCTCCACTCTTTGATACCAGACTTATAGGTTTGGATGTCTCAGATCTAGTACAGCTGGTCATTGGGAGTGGCAGTCGACCTTACGAGGGCTATTGAGTGTCGATAGAGGATCATCCACTGAGGAATATCTCATGTGTTCTTGCTCAGACAAATCCCTGGCTAGGGTCATTTGAATTGAGAGAGAAAGAGTTCTCCGGAAAAATCCGATTAGAACGAGACTCGAGTAGAAACCGTATGGGTCTGACAGCACCATGCCCGATATACGGTCTCTGGGATATTAGATGGATGAGATACTATAGGTACACGGTAACTGAGGACAGACATGTCCAATGGGTTGGATTCCCCTATATCGTCTAGGGACTACGGCGTAGTGGCCTAGTACGCTCGTAGTTGATAAGTTGAGTGAATTATTACAGAGATAATAATTCACTGAGCTAGAAGGAGTTCTGACAGCTATGACTCACGGCCAGCTTGATATTGGGCCTAGAGAGTCACACACATATGGTAGGCATTATGATGAGTAGAGATTCGGATATGAGATATCGGCCGGAGCCCCTATCTTATTGGATATTCAATAAGCCCTTGAATTATTGGATCCCATGGACAAGATCCAATAAGAGCCCATGAGAGATTATTGGATAGAGATCCACTAACCTAAAAGGCTTGGGTAATTGGATGCAGATCCAATACCCACTAAGGGAGGATCCATTAGGGTTTGACAGGGGGCCTCTATAAATAGGAGGGATTCAAAGCCTTATAGACTAGAGCCTTTGCTTGCCTCTTCTATCCCCCCCCCCCCCCCCTTTCTCCACCTCAGAGCAAGCCTAGAGTTTTGAGGAGCGTCGTCGCAACCTTACTGTATGGATCACCGCTAGAGAGGAGGACACTTGACTTCCTTCACCCTCTCCTAGAGATCTGCAAGGAAACAGGGATACACGATCTTCCTAGGTAACACAATTTATTCTATATGTAGTTTGTTTCATAGATTTTTTATGTACCAATCTTCGCATGACGACGAATATCTCTTTGGGAATAGGAGATTTTGTTTTCTTATTCTTCCGCTGCGCATATGATGTCGCCCCTAAGATTTCTCAACAAGTGGTTCTACCCTCAGACACTACCCTTGCCGAGGCAACGCCCACAAGCGCCGCCCCTTGCGGGCACCAATGCTCATGGCCTGCTACAGGCAAGACGCCG
This sequence comes from Musa balbisiana, assembly GCA_004837865.1. Lineage (NCBI taxonomy): Eukaryota > Viridiplantae > Streptophyta > Magnoliopsida > Zingiberales > Musaceae > Musa > Musa balbisiana. The sequence goes on along the minus strand of CM017190.1, from coordinate 12,079,093 downwards.
GTCGCTAGCCACTAGCAGCCAACCGCCTGCATGCAGATGACTAAGGCTGCAAGCAACCTTTGGCCACTTTTGCGTGGGCAGTAAGGGCAATAATAGTTGCTGCCCTTTCTCGCCTTTGTCGTCAATGATCTTGACGATAAAATTCCTCCTAAAATACAACATACGCAGTTCAAAACCAATCTTTCGGATGAACAACATGGCTTTGATACCATTGTTGGAAAATCTTGGGGGCGACATATGCAGCGATAGAACAGAAAATAAAATCCTCAATTCTCAAAGATATATTTGTCGTAGTGCGAAGATTGATGCATAAAAAATCATAAAACAGAAAACTAAGTGTGAGATAGATTGTGTTACTTAGGGAGATCATATATCCCTGAATCCCTACAGATCTCTAGGAGAAGGTGAAGGAGGTCATGCACCCTCCTCTCCAGTGGTAATCCACACAACAGCGCTACGACGATGCTCCTCAAAACTTCAGACCTGCTCTGAGGTGGAGAGAGGGAGAATAATAGAATAAGCAAGCAAAAGGCTCTAGCCTATGAACCACTGAATCCCTCCTATTTATAAAGGTCTCTTATCAACTTAACCCTAATGAATCCTCCCCTATAGGGTATTGGATCTCCATCTAACTACCCAAGCTTCTTAGATTAGTGGATCTCTATCCAATAATCTCTCATGGGCACTTATTGGATCTTATCCATAGGATCTAATAATTCATGGGCTTATTGGATATCCAATAAGATAGGGTCTCCGACAGATATCTCATATCTGAACTCTATTCATCACAATGCCTACCATATGTGTGTGACCCTATAGGCCCAATATCGAGCTGGCCGTAAGTCATACCTGTCAGAACTCCTTTTGGCTAAGTGAATTATTATCTCTATAATAATTCACTCGACTCATCGACTGTGGACGTACTAGGCCACTACGTCGCAGTCCCTAGACGATACAGAAGAATCCAATCCATTGGACTTATCTGTCCTTAATTACTATGTACCTATAGTCCCTTATCCATCTAATATCCCAAAGACCGCATACCGGGCATGATGTTGTTAGACCCATACGGTTTCTACTCGAGTCTCACTCTAATCAGATTCTCCTAGAGAACTCTTTCTCTCACAATCCAAATGACCTTGGCCAGGGATTTGTTTGAGTAAGAACATATGAGATATTCTTCTCATGATACCAAGAGTGAATGATCCTCTATCGACACTCAATAGCCCTCGTAAGGTTGACTGTCACTCCCGATGATCAGTTCTGCTAGATCTAGGACATCCAAACCTATAAGTCCGGTGTCAAAGAGTAGAGCACTCATACAAGACATCCTTGGTATCTCAAGTCTAAGGACTAGATACACCATTGGGACTACGAAATCGATGTTTGATAATAAGGCATCATCAACCATTCAGCATTCCATAAGCGGATCAATCAGTGAACTTATTCTCCAATGAGCACTTATACTATATACTTAGTGTCCCCACACGAGTAGCTATGAAACTAACTACATCCATCATATGAACGGGTATACAACACACCAATATGTCTGATTATCTCAATGTCCCTCTCGATTAACCTATGACCGTGATTATTTAGGATCTGTATTTAAAGACGAATCGGTCTCATTATCATGATCTCATCACGATCCAATTCCCATTATATAGATCCAAGAACATCATTATATATATATATATATATATATAAAGTGATAAATATAAAAATATAATAAGTAAAAAGACTGCGTATCAAGTCACACGTGACAACGCTCACGTGATTGGTTTACAGGGCACATATGACTAGCAAAGGAATGACCCAAAAATTTAAAAGTTTGCAAGGCGACGCTCGTTAAAGCTCTAACAGGCATCTAACTAGTTCAAGCGGCATGAGACTTTTGAGAGACTAGCACATATTAAGGATGGTCTTTTTCTTTATCTGAAAGATCCGTAGGAACCAACAGTAATCAACGCAACTCAACCAACCCCACACTAAAGTCAGAGTCATTGGCTAATTAAAGCAACGTGACGGATTAAAAGTTCGACTACTCAATAACAGTAGTTGAGAGCAATTGGAAGTCAAGAGGTGTATTGTAACTGGAGCAGAAGATTAAAGACTCAATAAAGGCGAGGAATTGCAGCGTTAGTAAGTGCTTTAACAAGGATGTCGAACGAATAAGTAAAGAGGAATATCACGGACAAAATGGTAAACGGGGTGTTCGATGTAATGCTTATGTATGTCCATATTTTTTTGTTTTGTTTATGCTTTGCACAACATATAAAGGATTGACATTAGGCTTAGCAGTCTTATTTTCTTTAGCTTTGGTGGTTATCCTAGACTTGCAAACAAATATTATGTCATGTGAGCATTTGTAGGGATTTCGATTTATAGTGGACTATTTTAGGTCTTGAGAGACTATAGAAGGTTTCGGGGAGGCTGACTTTTACGGACGGACACGGAAGGGTACCACACGACTTAAGCAAAACCAGCTAAGTGTATGACAGACTGGTGAGATACTCCCCGACCTGACTTGGTTCCTCCGCCGTATTGCCAAATCCTCATATGGGTAAATCTACATCTTTAAGATAGAACCTAGTTATGTTGACTCCTTTTGTCACAAGTTGATAACAATCACGTAGAAGAGTCATTCCAATATTAAGCTGTTCAACCTTCCAAAACATTGTGGCTCAAGTCCCTCAGAGTGTTCTAGATAGGTTGCATAGAGACCTATAGAGAACTTGAGAAGGTAATCCAAAGTGCCAAATGAATTAACGTTTTCCTGCTGTCTATAGTTAGGGATTCAGCCCCAAAACAAGAACCTTTGGTTAAAAAAAAAAGAAGGATCTTTCTTTGATTACTGCCCTTTATGCCAAGAACAATAACCCTAGATGTCCATCCCGGGAGCAGTAACAGAACTCAATCGACATACTTTTTAGGTCACGAATAATGCAAGAACAGAACCCCTAGATGAGACAAATGATTAATAAACAAGCCATAAAGAGGAACAACTAGGGTTATGGTTTCACAGTGAACTTACCCCCCTTGAGGCATACATGATCGATCGCTTCGATTTGATTTAGCGATCGTCTGGATGAAGCAAGGAACAAACTCGCTCCCCGAGATCACTGCCGAAGAGGAGAGGAGAGACGAGGCAACGAATTCAACCATCGCTTCCTTAAATCGCTCTGCTATCACCAGGACACATCGGGCCTGGCCCTGTAGGTAGGGGCCCAATGGAGATAGTCCAGTCGAACTGGCTCAAATCTAGCATTCCCGTCAGGCCCGGTCCATGTAAAATCGGCATCCAGTTTATTATGCCTTAATGCTAATCATGCGAATCTGCCATGTGATTTGTTGCTGCTAATTAATGATCCTAAAAGAAAGCTTGACACAAGGAACGTGGAACATCATGAACATGACCAATGCGCAGCACATGCCATCATCATGGCTTCACGTAAACAAAGATATCCTCGAGGGCCCATTCAATGGAAAGCACTTCACAATCTCTTTAACCTAATCAAAGTTTAGTAGACTGATCACATGGCATGGCAATTTAAAGTTAAGGACAGTAAGGCTGAGAGTTCGAAGAGGTAAAGGAGATAAGATTTCCCAACTAACCTTTCCAACACACACACACACACACACACACTTCCTTTAGGGTTTCTTAGTTCAACCTAAGTGCTAGCCTTTACAAATGTCTGAGTAGGTGATCAAGTATTCAACTTCATATTTAGGACTTATTTATGGCTTATTTTGAATTCTAAAGTTTATAAAGCTAGATTTCATAGTTCCTTCTTGTTATGAGAGACACATTCTAAATAAATTGCAATCATTCTAAAAATTAACTTTTAACTATGTGTTTTCTATCCATCATTTTTTTTGTTGACATGGTTAAATGAACCTCAATGACAACCACTATTTGCACATTTTTTCAATATGTTTGACATCACATAAGAATAATAATATTAATTATTTGGAGGTACATAAAAATCACAGTCATGACAAGCTTTAGAATACAGCAACGAAACGAGCGTATCGAAGTCCAAACGACGGAAGAAATGGCGCCAAATGGAGCGCGCGACAAAGCAACGTCCAACGAACCTCCGTTCCCGCGTCTGCTGTAGCAGAATCGTCCGGAGAAACGCCGTGGGAAACGATGGGTGAGCGAAAAAAGCAACGGAACGGGTCGCTCGGAGAGAAACGGCTCACCCCGCGGTTGCCCTTTTATCCCTTGTGCGGTCCTCTTCTAAGAAGCTCGGCTTCTCTCCATCTTCTCTCTCCTGTTCCCGTTCGGTAGGGCTCCTCTGCTCTCCGCTTCGATCCTCGTGGAATCCGGTACAGGGATCACAGCAAGCGATTCCCTCCTACAGGTTTTCTTCTGCTACAGGTTTGACCTTTTTAGGACTGCGGGATTTTAGCTGTTTAAAGGAATCTCTGGGATTCATTTATTTTGTTGTTATTTTGGACAATTTCCTCTGTCAAGCGTCACGGTGGTTTCGTGCTAAATCTGAGAATGATTTGGTAGCTTACACGATCTTCTCGGTTGAAATGCATCCTGTAAGGAATCAAGAGTTGTGTTAAATGAATCATTAATCGCAATATTGGAACTTACCAGTATGTTTTTAGAACAGATAGGGATTATTTTTCTCTATCTCAAAAATTTCGCTAAGATTTCTTCAGGCAACTCGGTTTTCCATCTCGTATTTTTTTGATTCAATGTCATCCATGATGATTTAAGCAATTCATCTGTCCCTGATCTCATGAAGTAATGTATTCTCCTCGATAGTTTTCATGGAATTTGGTGGCGGAAGTGCATGATTGTGTTCATCAATTTCATCTTCTCTTTCAAGCTCCCTTTTCTCTGCTGAGTGAATATGGTCTGGGACATGGAATCTGTAGGAAATCATATCTCCTCCGGTATGACATGCATTCTGTCTGCTGTATATAGGGTAATCCGCAAAGCCACCATCCATATCTATGAATCACCTGCTGTCAAATATTTTCAGTTATTTTTATTCGTTACTTTAATAAACATCTTGAATCTCTTGTTATTCAGTCGATGATCAGCATGGATTAAGATTTTGACCAAGCTGTGATCTTGCAATTTTTGATCTAGAAATGGCAGTTTTCAAGGTAGATATCAAGACCTGATCAATCTGAAGGATCACATGTTTGGGAAGCATGCCAGGCCCCATGGATGGAATATCAAACACTTTTTATTTCAGCAGAACTGGGAATTCTCAGAAATTGGAGCATAAGAAACATGGTGATGATAATGACTGCAATCAGCAATTCTACTGCAAGTTTGATTTTGGATCTCAGGATCCATAAATATTTCTGCTTATTCTTAAGAAACATAAGAAATAGAATAACTAATATAATTACAAGAAAGAACATTACTGTCTTTGCTCATCTAAAATACTTTGTTGACAATTTGGTAGGTTTTGAAGCTCCTCGGAACAGCTTCGATATTTTCATCGACAAACCTGAAGGTTATCACTGTGTCTCTGAAGATATTCAGGTGAGTTCTATTTGAATATATCACTGAATTCTTAGATTGTGGCGCCTATTATTTTTTGAACTTTCATACAGCACAAAGCTTCTAATCACTGCTGACATCTTGCTTTAAGCAATAGTTGAGTTTGTACCATGGATAAGGATTTCAACACCTTTTTCTTATATGCTACCTACTTCCATGATTCAACAGCATTCTCAGACTTTCAAGTTAAAATATTGAGCTTTTTTGTTCATGTCTGCTTTTTGTATTGGAATTCATACTATACATATCAAACTGTAACATCTAAGAGCATCGATCATATGATGTTATTCATGGACTTACTCTGTTCTTAGACTTAGTTCTGCAATAACTCCTCATGGGGCATATCAGATTCACAAATTCTGTGCCTATCGAATAGATCCTTGTCAGGTGTTCTACTTACCAGTTTTCTGTGTGGAGACAGTATCTGCAAACTGCATATTTCCACTATGTTTAGTTTTTATTCCTTATGAGCTTTTGGTTTCAGTATTCTTTTCAGGTGAAGCAGCACTCCTCCAAAATGAACCATCTTCCCAATGAAATCTCAATGAAGAAGTTGATGCATGGACCAAATCTGGTTGCCCGTCTGATGGGAATAGAATCGATACCATCCGAACAAAGTACCAAGATTCCTGTCAAGGAACATGAAGTAGATAGATCAAGAAAAGCAATGGCGATGAGTAATAAGCCTATGGATAACAGTTCAGGTCTCGGAACTCCATGTAGCTCTACTTCCTCCAGACAAACAAAGACAAGAAGACCACAACCACGCGAACATCCACAGGAAGAGCTGCTGCAGAGGTTCAAGAAGGACTTCCTGGCGTGGCAGGCTTCAAAGTTATGGGAGCATCCAAGGTCAAAGAAGAGTCACGTTCTTGGAGATGGGAAGGATCGCCAAGCACATGCACCAAAGAATCTGGATAGCAAGAAAAGCTTGGCTGAGAAGAAGCGTACACAACTCAAAGAGGTGGTTTCACCAGCTAGACGGGATGTGAGTGCACAAGGATCCAGCAGCAGCAAGACTATGAAGCTTGGAAGCAGAGTTAATGGTCCTGAACACTTTCCAGTTGCTAAGGCTGATAGGCAACACGAACGAACTTGTTCGCCGACACAAATAGTGATTCTGAAGCCTAATTGTGATAGAAGTGATGATAATGAAGAGTCATCGTTAGTTGCCTCATCTGATGAGTTAGAGAAGGAATATAGTATGGAAGATTTCCTCGAAGAGGTGAAGGAAAGGCTCAGAAATGAGACTCTCAATGTTAAAGGTAGAGGAAACAGAATGGGGACTCCGTTGAGTGAAAGGTCAAGCGATCCAAAGCAAATTGCTCGTGGCATAGCAAGACATATACGAGAGAGCGTGACCAAGGACAGGGGGACGACTCTGGCACGATCTGAGTCAACCAGATCGATAAGGAGTGACATCCAGATCAATACGCCCGATTCACCAGAGTTCATCAGAAGAGACACAAGAAAGTTCCTGTCGGCGAAATCGAAGAACATCCTGAAAGATGAGATTCTCCTTGGAGACTCAGGTGCTTTCTCCTTGATCAGAGACAAGGCAATACCAGATCAAGGGAAAAGTGTGGACTACTGGAAAGATAAGAAAGCTATGATCGAATCAATTCCAAGAAAGAGAGAGAAAAGTGTGGCACAACGAAACCTCATCAGATCATTTTCTGCACCTGTGTCCGGAACAGCCTTTGGGAAGCTGCTTTCGGAGGACCAGCATATAACTGGAGCTCAGATCCGCAGGAAGCATGAAGCATATGAACATAACCTTTCAGAACTCAGAAACCAAAGAAAGGATGGCCTCGACCTGAAAGGTAGAGTTTCCAATCTAAAACATAGCTTCAATCTTAAAGGTAAGTTATTCGGGAAGAAGACAGAGCTGATCAAGGAACAACCAGGTGCAAGTGGCTTCAACACAGTGAAGGAAACACCAACTGCACCTCCTGCTGTCACCAGCACTGGCATCACACAGGCAAGTACGGTGATAAAAGCTCTGCAAGAAAAGTAGTATTAAGGTTTTGACATGAACTGTTTTGCCGCAGGAGAACTCCACAGAGGTGCCACCGAGTCCTGCATCAGTGTCCAGCGGTTCTCCTGACGAGTTCTGCAGGCAAGATAGCCCGAGTCCTGTATCACCGCTGGAGGTCACGGAGTACCACACTACAGCTTGTATCTCTGAAGCGCTGAGCTACGATGCTTCAGGTTGAAGCAGATAGGTTTCATACGCTTAGAATTTACCTTAGCTTCTTGCATGGCTAGCTATATCTCCAATGCTCCAGCTCGTATCTCTTTGCCAGATCCACATCTGTCGGAACAAGCTGAGCATGGTGGATCCGAAATGGCAGCCACGGAGCAGCCTCACGACCAAGAGACGACAGTCTCTGCCGATCAAGCAAGCTCAAGGTCGGACGCAGTAACGCGGCCAATCTCACACCAGGTCTTCGAAGAAGAGGAAGAAGCATACGGCAAATACTGGAAGTCTTCTATCGTCCACAACGATGACATAGCTGTACGACACAAGCTGCTGTTTGACTTGGTGAACGAGGCCCTGCAAAGTGTACTGGGACCTCAGATACATTGCTCCATGTTCAAGAGACGGAGTCCAGGCCAAGCTGCATCACCACAAGCAAAAAGCTTGTTACTTGACCTGTGGAACCAAATCCAGGTATACATGAGTCCCCCTCTATATGAGTCCGACGTAAATAGCGTGGTGGTTCAGGAGGTGAAGATGACGACTTGGCCAAGCATGCTGCATGAGGACGTTGACGTCGTAGGAAGACAGATTGAGCGGGTCGTGCTGCGGGACTTAATAGATGACATTGTACAGGCAATGATTACTTTGCCGAGCATGCGACCCGCTCGATGCCTGTAAGGTGTTCGGCGAAAAGGAAGTTGTGAGAGGCTCGACATAGATGACGAGCAGTGCTAGAATAATGCCTATCGCAACCTCGGCCGGTGGAGACGGCGCTGCCGCACATGGCATGTCGGAGTTCTTCGTGCAAACGTTCCTTAATCCATGTTGCTTGACTCCATGGTCGAGGGAAGATTGCAGCTTGGCACATCAAATCAAATGATTGAACATTACTATTTCGTTATGTAGGACATGGTTTTTGTGTGTTTTGGTGTGTGGACGTGGTGCATCTTCTCATCCTCGTGTTCATGGTGCACAACCCAGAGAACAGCTCAAGTTCAGATTGTAAGATGGAATTTTCCTTGAAATGTTGAAATTATTTGGCGTTGACCAAATACTGTGTCAATTTCAAGAATAGTCGATGAGAAGTTTGTCCCCCCATAAGAGATACATTGTCAGGGAAACGTATTAATTGGTGTCAGATGGAGAAACTAATGGAAGTAAGAACCTTGACAAACTGCATTTTCTAGCTCAATTACTGGACTTATTGCTACTTTATCAACTAGTAAATTGAGAAAGTAGAGATAAGAACAAATCTGGGTGGAGAGGCATGTGGAGGCACAGTGTAAGACTTCTTGACATATTTGTTGAGAGGCTTTGTCTTCTTCCCATGTCCAGTCTCAATTGTTTGACCTTTGACAGTAGCAATTAAGGGTCTTTCTCTCTCTCTCTACAAGTCATCCCCATCTTTTCAGTTTGCCTGCATTTCAGACATTATCATCATGTGATGCTGCATAGGTTTTCTGTAATATTTTTAATTCAATTCGATGTCAAAGGTAGATAAAGATTTTAAATTAATTTATAAAATTATTATTATTATTATTATTATTAATATTAATTTGAGCTTAAGATGACAAGAAGTCATCTTGTGCACATCAAATCAATTCAAAAAGTTGTGGAGGTCATTCAACCAGTTTATGTAGGCCTCAGAAAAATGTGTCTTTTTAGGGTAAGAAATCATGCAAAATGATATGCTTCTTCGATCCATGTTCATGTTGACTTCCCTCTCTCTCCTTCTGCGTCTCTTTCATTTTGGGGTCGCAAACTGAAGGGAGATGGGATGGCAAGCTTGGAAAGTGGAACAAAAGCATTTAGTTTTGAATGGCAGTTGAGACGAAGACCTTTTGTTCACCACAAACATGCCCTGATCAATAAATTGACCAAAGAAATCCTGTTCTTCAATGAATTAGCAAGAATCCTGAGGAGTCAAGAGTTCCCCATTTACCTCCCATCTAAACATCAACAATAGCTCTTTTTCAAAAAGTTGTGATTAAAATGGAAAGATTTATTTTTTTTATTTTGTTCCTCTAATTTTACAATTATTATAATTTTATTAATAATATTTAATAAACATTTTGATTGGATAATCAATAATCTCATAAATTTAATCATGTATTTGGGTTCACTTTGGGGTGTAGTCTAACTTAACTTGCTTGCAAAAACGATGTTAGAGTTTAATATAAATTAAATCCTTTTCTAATATGATGGTCTTCCAATTCAGAATATTTATCAACATAATAAAATATATTATGAATTCAAAATTTATATTTATTATTCTCTCTTTTCTTTTGTATTTAATTAATATATATTTAGTATCTCTCTCTATAATCAGTGTAGAGGCATCCAACAAAGTTTGTCATGATATGTATGTTATTTTTTAAAAGGATTTACAGGTGAAATTTCATAAATTTATTCGCCTAATCCTTAAAAGCATATTTAATGTGATCTTTCGTTAAAATCTGATCTATCATATTTATACTCATATAAATGGCAATATATATATATATTACCGTGAGTCCCACAGTGGAAAGCTTTGAACCCCTACGGGGAGTAGGCGAGTCTATGGCAGTGAGAACAGAGCATTCCATCGCATCACCTTATTAACACAAGATGATACGAGCGTTCTCGCCACCCACAGGCCGCACCACCGCTCCTTCCTTTCTTACCTTTCATTGGCTTTTCCTTCTCTCTCTCCTCCCTGTATTTTCCATCTGTGTCCGCAGCGTGGAATGCTACTAGAGGAAAGGAGGCGTCGGCGATCGCGCACGAATCTTCACGAGGGCGCGTCCGACACCGTGAGGTTCTTTACTTTTTTCTCCTACTCCTGTGCTTCCTGACTACTCCAAGTCGCCGCTTGTTGCCTTTTTGAGCGAATAACAACAGAGCAATGCGTGGGTAAGCGTCCGAACCAATAAGGGTAGGATCTTGACGAGGGAGAGACCGGATGGAGAGGGAGATGGGATGCTGAAAGCCGGGATCTTGATGGAGGAGACGCCAAGAATGCAGTGGGGAAAGCCTTCTGGCGGTGGTGGTGATGATGAGAGGAACGATGATGTAAGGGAAGGGAGAGGAAGAGGAGTAGGAGAAGCTGGAGCTGAAGGGGAAGGGGTTGGAGAAGGGATTCTCTGCGTGAAGGTGATGACGGACGAGCAGATGGAGGTCCTACGCCGTCAGATTGCTGTCTATTCCACCATATGCGAGAAGCTTGTCGAGATGCACAAGGCCATCACTGCCCATCATGACTCCCTCGCAGGTGAGCGATTCTTCCCCTTCCTCCTCTTGAAACACAAAGTAATTTTGTGTCTTCATCTTGAGGCCTTTTAGAAATGTTTCGAAGAGGGATTTAATGCCAGCAAATCATGATCTACCTTCCTACTTGTCATTCCATATGCTAAGTTTGGAGTCGTCGTTTGGACCAAGAACTGCTCTTTCTGTCCTTTGCTATAACCCTTTCCTCTGTTTCTATTTGGTAAAATCCCAACTCTAATTTATGTTCGTCTCAAGGACATTTAATGATGCTGAGATTAATAATTGTTCTTTCATGTTGCTGCAAACCTAGTTTCAAGTTGTTTGGCATTATGAGTTCCTTTTTTCCCACCAGTTACATGCATTAATGATGATTGTACAGTATAGCCATCTTAGATCACGTGATACATTTATTGTTATGCTATCATTTTCTGCTAATTATGTTGTATTGAATTTATCATCTTTCTCCCGTGGTATATGTTTTCCTTGTTAAGTTCTTTGGGCCTTGGTACAATGATAAGGTTGTTCCTTTACGACTTGAGAGATGAGGGTTTGAGTTACGGAAACAGTCTTTTTAAAATATTTAAAGATAAGACTATGCACGTTGACCCTCCTTAGACAAAAAAATATTTTAGCAAGAAAGGCAACTATATATACTGAGGTCATAGTTCTATCTTTGTGTGAGGATTTGATTTGTCATTATGCTGTCTCTGACATGGAGGAATATGAAGTAGAAATTTACATGCATATCTCATAATGGATGAATTTTAGCTGGTTGTGATTTTAGACTTCTACATTCAAATGCTTCAAGAAGCAACAGAACACACCCAGTGATTGATACTGTGGTGTGTATGACACAGTGTCTTCACACTTAATGATGAGAAATGTAATTAGCCGTGAAAATTATGAGCAAGACTATCTCTTTAGCAGAAACTGATGGGGTATTGGTGAAACAATATTCTGATTTCATGCAGGTTAAAGAACATGTGGTTTTCTCATGCTTGAGAGATCTACCTTAAGTAATATGCCAATAGGTAGATTTGGTACTGGAGTTTGTGGCTAGATTGATCATGGATGTGTACAGTAAACATGCATTCCTACTTGCAGACTTGAGTAATACTTTAATGGCTATTTTTAAATTTGTCAATCATTCTTTCATCTGATTTGTCTGGTCGACCATAATATTTATAAGACATAAAAGGACCGCTTTGTGTTGGAAATGTTCATACAGGAGCAAGAGACTCGATGTCTTCCCTTGTATTGTCCTTTTATAGTTAAATATAGGGAGAAAAAGAAAGGCTTGCACATGGTTTTGTTAATTTAAGAGAACATATAATAGAATTCCTGAAAGTCTATCATGAGTTTTAGAAAAGAAAGAAACATCTAATTGTCATATTGATGTGATGTATCACTGGATAATATTTTCTAAGTCAAGCTACCGAGCTCGTTATGGAACCTCAAAGAAAAGTTCTGCATTTTAAGAGATGAAAAGGCATGAGTATTTGTTTGCTCTAATTTATACATGAAGCAGTGGGTTTTGATCTTCAGCCTACGCCTGTGTTTCACTTTTTTTTAAAACAGTGATGCTAAACAAATTCTTTGGCACAAATTTGCAATTCATGAGATCAATAGACAAGCGTGGACTGTATCTTTCACCTATTTTAATTGTCATTATGAAGACAATTTTACAAAAATTAATCTATGATAATCCATTCTCTGAAACAGATCATGCACCTTATTCCAGAATATGGAAAAATCTCACTGCATATGTATCCTCTCTTGTTGCCTGCAAAAGTTGCATGCATTTGACAACTACAACTCTGACATAAATTTCTTTACCAGTAACGAACCATGTTTGATGTCTTATAGTTTAAGATTGAGCAGAATAATGGCTCATAAATCTCTGTTATTTACTTAGTCTATTCATCTTGGTTGTTTTAGCTTTAGGAATGAGGGTGGGAGGCATCTACAGTGATCCCATGATGGCATCTGGCAACAACAAAATTACTGGTAGACAACGGTGGACTCCAACTACTGTGCAGCTACAAATTCTTGAGGCTATGTTTAATCAAGACAACGGGATGCCAAGCAAGCAAAAGATTAAGGAGATAACTATGGAGCTCTCACGACATGGTCAGATCTCCGAATCTAATGTCACTAACTGGTTTCAGAATAGGAAGGCACGATCGAAGCGAAAGCAGATGGCTGCATTGCCAAGTAATACTGAATCTGAAGCCCTGAACGAAAAGAAACCCAAGCCCAACCAAAGCCATCATGATGATCTACCTATCAGCATTAACAATAATCCCATTAGTGATGTGCAAATAAACGCTGAAATCCATTCATTAGAATGGGAGCCAAATCAAGCACATGGCATACACTTGTCAAATGACAGTTCAAAGTCTTCCAGCGGTTCGGGCCACATGACCTTCTATGATAACATTTTATCCACCCCAAGTATGTCTTTGAATTTTCTCTTTTCCTGTCCAATGCAAATATTTATATCGTCTCTTTGATTTGTTGAACACAGGATATGACCACTCGATGGAGAAGTTTGACGTTCCATATTTTAGCCCTTACCATGCAGAAGAAAGCTATGACATCATGGGTTGACATTACTCGAGTTTAAGCTGGTGATCACTTGATGATGGCTAATAAATTGTATTTAAAGTTTTAAAAAACCGCAAAATTTAGTTTGTGGGATTTTTTATATTCTTCTTCACCAGAGGTGCTTTCTGGACAGAATATGCTCTTCTTTTATCATCTTTTTTAAAGTTTTATGCTTCTTTCTTACAGCAAATACTAAAAACAGTGCTGTATGTGAACTTTTAGTCATGTTTGATGGTCTTACTGTTCCTGTTCAGTTTATATCAGACTCAGAACCTTGGACAAACTTGTAGCGCAGGTTCCTTTCTACCAATCAAGATGCAACCTACCCTGGCTTAAAACAGGTTTCATTTGCAATTAGATCCAAGAGAACTAGATATTGTTTTGCTGCATGATGTTGAGCTTGAAGTGCATAAGAGCTAAAGGATGTGTGTTGGTCTCCAAGTTCTGAACTGTGAACAGAATGGAAGGAAGCTTATGTCACCATCTCCTTAAACTAGTTCTGGGAGTCAGGTTGCTTGGTCAGCACAACAAGTAGCAAGATCATGAGATCAGGTCAAGCTAGTTTTTTTAACTACTATCATTTTGTCTAAGACAGTAAGTCAATAGATGTGACATGATCTATATTTTTAACACTCATATATTTGCATGCATTTTAAAGTTATTTATTATCTTTTAATTGAGTTTCAGATGACTTTAAATAATAAAAAAGTAACATAATTAATCAGTCCAATTCGAATAGACATGTCCATTAGTTTTGATTGAACTGGAATCAATGCTTGGCGCAAAAAATTTTAGTGCTTGTACAAACATTTCAGTCAGCAACTCATGATGTAGAACATGAAGTACAGAAGCTGTGTAAGAATCCAAGCTCATTAGTTCTACGTCTTCTGGACTCTGGCGAACTCAGGTCTGACTGAAACTCAATCAGAAATAGCGGCTTTTACCAGCGATCCCTTCTCGATGACTTCACACGAGAACAATAACAGCGTACGTCGAAACACGAGGGGCGGTCCCGTAATTTTGTCTTGTCTGGAACAGAACTCGTTGGTCGCGTGATATATATATATATATATATATATATATATATATATATATATATATATATATATATATATATATATATATATATATATATATATATATATATATATATATATATATATATATATATGTATATATATATATATATATATATGTATATATATATATATATATGTATATATGTATATATATATGTATATATATGTATATATGTATATATATATGTATATATATATGTATATATGTATATATATATGTATATATATATATGTATATATGTATATGTATATATGTATATATATGTATATATGTATATATATATATGTATATGTATATATATATGTATATTATGTATATATATGTATGTATATATGTATGTATATGTATATATATATGTATATATACATATATGTATATTTATATATATGTATATGTATATGTATATATATGTGTATATATATGTATATATATGTGTATATATGTATATATATGTATATGTATATGTATATATATGTATATATATGTGTATATATATGTATATATGTGTATATATATGTATATGTATATGTATATTATGTATATGTATATGTATATGTATGTATATATATGTGTATATATGTGTATATATATGTATATATATGTGTATATATGTATATATGTGTATATGTATATATATCTGTATATGTATATATCTATGTATATGTATATATATGTATATATATATATATGTATATATATGTATATATGTATATACATATATATATGTATATATATGTATATGTATGTATATGAATTTATATGTATATATGTATATATATGTATATATACATGCATATACATGTATATACATGTATATATACATATATATATGTATATTTATATATATACATATACATATATATGTATATGTATATGTATGTATATGTATATATATATCCTGTAACCCTCGGCCTCGCCCCTGCCTCCCCCTGGGTTTTGGGCGGAAAAGATTTCGTCTTTGGTCGAAGCCCTCCATCGAATTCCCACGCGGCGCCGGAACCCTAATCGCCACTTCCGAGAAACCAGGTATCGTGATCTCGATCCCTGTGTCTATCTCGTTTCCTTTGATGCGATTATCGGCGTCTGAAATTTGTGAATTTGTTGTAACCCTCGCCTCAAGCTGCGATCTTGGGATCTGGTTTGATGTGCTCCTCCCTATAAATTGACGTTTCCGGAACCCGTAGTAGTTAAATGTTCCTCCCTTGATTTCATTGTTTCTTCTCCGATGAAGACGCGGTTGAGTTGTATCCTGGAATTTAAAGCTCATTGATGTTGTTTCTGTTGTTTTCATTGATAGATGGGTTCTTGTGATTGACCTATGCGATATAGTGGGTTGTTTCCGGAGACCTAAATTGTGGTAGACTGTAATCTAGGTCTCTGTAAGTGATGGATATGATCGGAACAAATTCATGACATGGATCGATCAAGATTGAATCTTTTATGCAAAAGGAAAAAGGTAGCGAGATCCGTGCGTTCTACTTAGGGGTGACTAGATGGAATCGTTCGATGTTAACACCCATCTGCCTCCTCGGAAACGCCTGCTTGCGGAACTGAAGAGGGAGAATTCCGATTTTGATTTCTTGCCCCCGGTGCCTTTCGTTTCTGGTGATCTTGGTGCCCGGCTTCGTGATGTTGTTAATTCTCCTAGTTCGACTCCAGAAGAGATTATTGAGGTTTCAAAGTCTGTAGCTTTGGCTGCCGCTGATGCTGCAGCGGCAGCAAGAAACATTGCAATCGAGAAAGAAGCTGCAGCTGCAAAGGCCAAAGCTGCAGCCAAGAGTGCACTACTGTTTCTGGAATCCATCACGACGAGTAGAAGATCCAGAAAGGTATGCTTGACCAAAACCAAAGGGAGAAAGAAACAAATTCCCACAGAGCTTTTGGATAAGACTGGCCATCCTTCAGGGTCCCAGGAAACGGATGAGGAACTAGCCAGGAAATTGCATCGTGCGATGAATAGCTCACCTAGAATCTCAAATAATAAGCAAAAGAACATTCACAATTTTGGGAAAGAAGTTCTTTATGATGGTGGTGCTGTCTGTAACTTAAAATCACCTACTTTGCAAGAGGAGAATACTACAATGGGTAATAAATGTTTTAAAGATGCATCAGGAGAGAAGATTGTAGTTTGTTCTGAAGCTGACATTTCTGAAAGAGAGGATGAGGAATCCAATTACTGCATGGAGAAGCAACAAAAGGTGTCTAAGTTTAGAGTGACCGCAGGTGGTGGAAAAGTGAAAATTAAACAAAAGAAGTTGCTTTTGAATCAATGTGATGTTAGAGACCAAGCAGAGCTAAACAAATTGCCATCCTATGCAAATTGTCATCCTTTCATGAGAAAATCAAAGTTGGACTCTTCAGAAAGTTATATGTCTTCAGATGATGCGAAGCCTTCTAATTATGGTGCCATGTCAATGAAGATCACATCAGCATGGAAACCCAAGAAGATTAATGTGTCACAGTCCTCTTCTGATAGCAAGATTTTGCAAGCCTTGTGTTAAAAGTCCTCTGCTGTTGAGTAGTGGATGATAGCTTGGCCCCAATGGATAATGATTCTGGAGATCAGCTTGGCATTATTGCCATTTGGATCCGATCATAAATTCCATTTGCATCTGAACAGGGATTCGAAAAAGAATTTTTTGCAGAGTAGCTATTTGTTTTATGGTTTTGTGTCTACAAGGTGCTTGTTTCATATTCCATGTTTGGTAGTGGCTTGCTTTGTTCTGGTCTAGTGTGTCACTTGATGTATTACTTATCATACCTTTGTGTTACCCATATTTTTAATCATTAATAAGGCTATTGTTAATTTTTGATGGATATCATGCTAATTTTCATTTGCAATCTGGACACAGATTTAAAGGGGTTTTTCACAGAATAGTCGTTTGTTCTATAGTTTTGTACTACAAGGTTCTTGTTTGATATTCCATGTGAGATAGTGGCTTGGTTTGGTTTGTTCTAATGTGTCACTTGATGTATTACTTATCCTACCTTTGTGTTATCCATATTTTTAATCATTAATAATGCTGCTGTTAATTATTAATGGATATCATGCTAATTTCATTTGCAATCTGAACAGGGATTGAAAGAGATTTCTTGCAGTATAGTTGTTTGTGGTTTTGTTCTATAAGGTGCTTAATTCACATTCCATGCTCGGTAGTGTTCTGCTTTGGTTTGTTCTAATTTGTCACTTGATGAATTGATTGCTTGATCTTTGTGTCACACATATTTCTAGACACTAATAAGGCTAATGTTAGTTATTAATGGATGTCATGCTAACTTCATTCCATGTATGATGTAGTGTGTTCTTTACACACAGTGGAATTTAGTTACAAGGACATATATGAATAGAAAGCTGAATTCCATAGAAACGTGTATTTTGCATCCTTCCTTGGGATGCTGCTTTTGGCTGTGGTATCTGTTTGGTGCATTAAACATGTCATATCGAGAAACAATGAAGACCTGGATTAGGCAAAGCCAATTGCATTGAGATGTGTGCCATGAGGTCATCTTCTACAGCTTTGTATTTAGGGGTTTGATCATATATAGATTTTATTTTTCTTATAAGATAAGATTCAAGTTCAAGTTCTCATCATAAGCTGTCGAAGTTTTTATCAATTAAATTAACTGATATATTAAAAATATATATCAATACAAGCATAATTAGTTCAATGGCAAGTCAAATTATAGTCGATTAGTAATGTGATAACTTTCATATGAAGTAATATTGAGGAAGACTTACATAAAAGTAGATATGCAAATTGAATGATATTTATGTGGTGTGAGGTAAGGTTTGTCATACCGATCGATATATTAATCCATAGAAGATCGATATGAATCAACAATTATATCAATAATTAATTTGTATATCGATATGGATCGATACCATCAACCATGCTGTGAGGCTGTTTCCCTTGCAAGCTGATGGCATGCGCAGAAACATTTAGTGACCGACCGGCTCGGCCCCAATTGCCATTGTACTGAATCAGAAACGGCCCTTTCACAATACTGAACCGACACGTGGACTTGCTCGCATCCTGAAAAGCACGCGTCTTCTACCTCCACTGTGACAGCCGATCACCGTTCTACATCATTCTCGCCAGGCGCCATCCCGGAGGCCATCGAAGAAGCACTCCGCCGTCACTCGGGCCATCGCCTCTGTCCTTGGCGTCGTCACCGCCGCCAATCGCCCACCATCAAAGACGTACAGGGCAGGTCATGTGGTCAGATTACCGCCAACCCACGTGTCGAATTAAGTAAGGGGCCCATCATAAGGGTGCGTATAAACCTTGTGCCTCTCGTCTTGGCCGCCCCCAGCCTCCGCCACCGCCTTTGTGGGCAACTTAATATTCGACGTCGATTTCCGCCGCAGCCAAGACGACGACGACAGACGCCTTTCTTCTCTTCCCTGACGCCGAGAGTGACCCGTGCGCCAGTTATTTGATTGGTGGGCATACCTTCTCCACCGTTGCTGCTCCATTTGTCGTCGACCGACCGGTTGCCGGGCCGTTCCTGTAAGGATCATCCATGTTGTCCCCGGATTTCCTCTTTTAGCATCTTTATTGCTGCTCGTTGCTGCTTTTGCTTTTGTTGTCTAGAAGCAAGCTGCCGCTGCAACCTGTTGCTTCCTCGTTGATCACTTCAATTGACAGATATCAAGAGGCGCTTGGCCCGAGCTCCTCAGTTAGGATTTAGACGGGCGCCTTATGCCTGGTCCAATTTAAAGCCTAATTAAAATTGACTCGGCTTGAGTTGAGCGTAACTGTTACAATCGGTTCGACCAAGCCAAGTCCCATATCCTACACCGGCGCCGCCGGCTCTCTGGCGACAGAAACCCTATTCGCGATCGGTCCGCTTCTCGTCGCCGCCTCCTCTTCAACGATGTTCCGGTCTCTCCTCCCCACATTTGTGCACAAGGCGGCCCTCGGTGGTACCTCCTCCTTCTTCCTGCTGCTGTCTCTCTCCGCCCATCGCCCCCTGCCACGCGTCCACGACAGCCCCCCTCCCCCTTCCCTCCTCCTCCTCCTCCTCCATGCTTCTCCCCCTACCCCGTCTATTCCCCTCTCGCTTTCGCCCTCGCTCTTTCTCCTTCTCATGCACCACCCCCCACAAAGCCTTCCTGACAGTCCCCTCACTCTCTCTCCTCCTCCTCCTTGTCTTCCTTCCCTATGCTTCTCACCCTGAACAGCCCTCTGCAGCAATCAGACCGCGGCTGAAATCCTCACCCCCTTCTCTGCTTCTTCTCAACAAATCTGCCGAGTTCGCTTTTCTCCAATATTTCTCTTTCTCTCCCCGACAGCCTCATATGATCTCACTTGAATTTAATAGTAACTTTATGTAGTAGTAATAGTTATTTTTTGTTAATAATTACTTATGAATTGTTTAAAGGATTGAATTTGTCATTCTTAGTATTTTGGGGTGTCACTGCAGTTTTAACATCTTGAATCATGACAAATATAGTTTTAGGATTGTTATTCCTGTTCCTAGAGTAGAGTTGGACAATGTTGTATTTCAGTGTTTTTAGTGATTTAAAGGGGTGCTCGAGCACTTGCATAGGCACTCGAGCGAGGCGAGGCCCGAGTGCTTCATATAAGGGCCATGCAGCATGCTTCAATAAGGCGCCGCTTGGGTGCTCACCCGAGCCTAGGAGTCGGGCGCTTCGGGCGAGTGTGCGGCTGATATAAGGTAACTGGGTTCGGTTAAATGTGCATTAGTTGGTTCGATTGAACCAACTAACACACATAGTTACCTTAAAACTTGCTCGCGACCTCGACTCCTAACCCTAGCATGCGCTTTCTCCTTTCACCTTTACTGTCGACGATTTCTCTCTCTGCATCCGTTGCCCACGATTTCTCCCTCTGCCTCCGTCACCGACGACTTCTCTTGCTGCCTCTGAGTCTTTATCTGTCGTTGACTGAGTTTCCTCAGCTTCCACTGTTGTCCGCTGTCTGTCGTTATTGTCCGCTACCGTCGTTGTTGTCTGCTGCCATGGCTGTTGTCTATTGTTTCTCTTCTGAGTTCTGACTTCTCACCGTCGGTTTCACTAGGTGATATTTTTTATCCCTTTTAATAATTATACTCTTCCCTTCTAACTGTTGTTAACAGTAAATAATATACTATTTACAGTAGATTATTAATTAATGTACAAAATAATTTTTATTTATTAGCTTAATAATATTATATATTTTTTATATTTTAATATTTTAGAATGCCTCGCTTCGCTCATTGCTCGCCTAGCGTTTCAGACGTTTTGGGACTTTAACGCCTTTTGGTGCCTAACGCTTTTTAAATTACTGAGTGTTTTATAGATGGTTAAATGAATTTACTTCGATGATTTGGTGATCATGTTTTGAATATGAAATAATATAAAACTCATGTATTGTTTAATTTTTATTTTGATGATTATTTTTCTTTCTTAAATATATATTTTTATAATTTTTATATTGGTGAGTGCCTCATTTCATTTAGATGAGCGCATAGTGCCTTAGGCGTTTTGGAACCTGAGTATCTTTTAGTGCCTATCGCTCAAAATTGTGTCATCCTATTATTCCTATATATGCAAAACTTGGGCATTAGTTTTGCAATTAATATGGATCTTTTCTCTTTTGGAAAAGCAATCACACTTGTTTTGCATCAAACACAGGTGAATTACAAGTAAGCAGAAGGTCATTAGCTGAAAGATGTCAAAATTAATATTAAATCTAGATAATCTTTGATCAACTTGCTTATTGTTTCGTGTTATGTATATTATATATCAATAAGATTGATTTGACACAATGTAATTTTTTAATTATGATGTCACCCGACTCTCACGCAATGCACCAAATTGTGGCACTGTAATTGATCATGTGTTGGGTGAGGATGTTCTGATTTCAAATACATTTTTTATTTGCCTAATCTGAATATTTGATGGAGAGTATAACCTTAAACCCTTTATCATATCACAGACCCTTAAGGAAACCTCAAGATCTGCAGAAAAAATGGAGACAATGGTGAGGAAGCTTCAACAGAAGTACAAAAAGGCAAGGGAGGATATGGGAAAGTGGGATGAGCTCCAATCCCGATTGCTCTCACTCTTCAAGAGTGCCACATCCATCATCAATAGACTGCAGGTTGTATTCTTTCTTTGACCTCTTTTTTCTCTTTACTTTATTTACTTCATTACTACCACTGATGTTGCTTCTTGTTCTATATTGATTTGGTTATTTCATTCACTGCCTTCATTTCTACCAATAAGGTTGCTTCTTTCACTTTTCCAGAAGAAATGACTTTTTTCCCCAACACGAAGGGAGGATTTGGTTTTTATATGTAGGGTTGTTACTAGGTATTCTTTGCTTGAGTTTACCTGATCTATCCAATTTGTAGAGTGACTAACTTAACAGATGATACTGCTGATGAACAAGGCATTTTGGTCCTTTTATGGTTTTATCACATTTAACCTTTAGTAAGTCCCGAAGATAAGATTGATGGTACTGTTTGACTTCTGACTACTTAAAATTTCACATTTGTGTGAGCTTATACGATTGTATCCATATAGATTAATTCATTTGATCTGGCATATCTAGCTATCTTCAGCTACTGTACAAGTTTGATTTTATTTTCGTCATAAAACTGCTGCATGGTACAATGAACCATGGATAGAAAATCTCCTAAAAATTAGTTAGGAGTTCCTAATCATAATTTAGTATCCTTATCTCTGTTCTTTTAGCTAGGTGCTTGCAGAGGCTAAAAATTATGGTGTGTTGAGGAGCATATCTGGCATTAGAGAAGCACTTTTGGGGAAGCAAATGGAAACCCTGGAAATGATCTTTCGTTCCATGAGAGAGACAATGTAAGCTGTTCCACTGAGGTGAAACATCATGTTCAAATTGTGATATAAGATAGTGTGTCTAACACATGATATAGGTTTTCTCCCATGTTGAAGTACTACAGCTGTTGTTGCCGTTTGATATAGTTCATTTAAATAGCAAAGTGTTATAAGAGACGTTGCCTACTTATATTAAAAAAAAAAACTCTGATGACATTTTGGTTGTCAATGTTGCCTAGAAAATTCATTTAGCATGTCCTTTTGGAGAAGGCAAAAAGGAAATATAGTAGTCTGCAACCAGGTTACCAGTTACAGCAATTGAATCCTAGGTAATGGTAATTTCTCCATTACCATAACAGTGTATTATAAACAACTGTAGTCACAATGTATTTTAGTTGAGTTGAAGATGTTCCTTTGATGTACTTAGCATTCAGAAACAACAACTGCCTCTGGTAATCTTAGTCTAACTGATGTTATATGTCCTGCAAAATGATAACAAGCAATTTAATTTCTGAAGTTCTTAGGACTCTATAGATGGTTCATGTTTTAAGAAATGAGAATAAGATTGAAAAGATCAGCTTGAAAATTCATCCAGCATTTGACGTAGGTTTTGGCTGGTTGTCACTGGCCTAACATAACCTTTCATTTTTTTCATCCAGGTTTGGGACCGGCGTTGGTGGTGTTTTCTGCTTAATTAGATAAAGTAATTTATATTATTCATTCTTCTTTAATTGTTAGACTAAGTATGAAGAGTCTAGTTGTGCACCTCTAATGAAAATTTCAGTCATACTATTGACCTGGAGCAGAAGTTAGCACTTGAAATAACCATTTACTTGGGAGTCAATTGTTGATATACTATTGTGAGTTATGTGTTTGGTTGGAGCAACTGCAAAAATTCTGAATGTCACTTGTGTGACAGTCATCTTTGAACAATTAGATTCAGTTTTTTGTCTTTTGGGTTAACCTTCGTTGTGAAAAATCAGGAAAGAGTTTCGTGGCATTGTCTTGTCTCTTGAGAAGATTGCAAGGGATGCATGGCAACTGGTGAAAGGAGGATCAGCCCAAACTTCTAAGCAGATGAAAGTGCAGATTGGACTCTGGCCAAATATTACATATTGCTTGGGTGGGCTTAGGTCAATTTATGAGATGCACCAATCTGAGTAAGAGCTTTTCTTGGCTAATCATGTTTTCTTGGATATTTTACTTTATACATTTTTAAAGAGATGTAGATTTAATAAAGCTACTTTGGCTGTTACCTGTTCCTAATGTCGGAGATGTCTGAATCAAAATTTTGGATTATAGCATTGTTTATGAATGGCAATTAATTGGAGGATTTGAGCTTGCAAAGCAGTTCTTCACCCATGATAATTTATTTTGATTTTTCACCAAGCAACCAACATTATTCATCAAAGGCTGGAGCCATATTTCTATCTTTGATAAAGATAAGAGCCTTTTTCTTCTGTTCATTCTTTTCTTTCCTGAGAAACCAGAAATGTCGGTAACTTGACAAGCTTCCGGCCATGTGAACCACTTTGGTAAGATGGAATTTTTTTTTGAAACAAAAGCAGCTATTAAAAAAGTGAAATGAAGAAAGTGAGAAGCTCGTTTTAAATAACAGAGCCAGGTAAGATGGAGTTAGCATGTGTATGAAATGAAGAAAGTGATCCAATATTTGATTTCTTCATTTATGGCCAATTTAAAATCATTCAATAACTTCTGCTGATTCATCATATAAAATGTGAAGCTCATGTCTCTTTTCTGTTAGGTACCAGATAGATCTAATTACTTTCATGGGTTTATTTCTGTTCTCTTTTTTCTTGGTAGTTTTTAGCTAATGGGGCTACAATGGATTTTGCATTTCTCAGGTATATTCTTAAATTATCAGTGGTATCCTCCTTGACATGGAAGTGTAGGTAAGTTGAACAGCCTTGTTGTTTTACTTGGATTTGATGCAAACATTAAAAGATGTGGAGGAAACTTTGGCTTAAAACAGATATGGATGATTACCATGCTCAGCATATTAGCAATTTGAACTGCATTCATTATGGAGCTCAAACCAGTGTGAAATTGAGTAAGTTGTAGACATATCTGAGACTCGTCTTCTCAAGATAATGATAGTGCATGTTAGTAAATCTTGATATAGTAGTCAAATTGTGCCCGTTGGATTCATGGATGCCTGTTTATTATCCTTGCACTGTTCAGAATGGTGGAAGGTGCAACGATCATAAAGGGGTTAGAACTCCCATGATCATGAAGTACCTGGCATGCTTGTTTTATTTGAAAGGTGATTCTGATACCTGGGAAACATTGTTGTTATAAAGGCATGTTTCTGTCCATTATTTTTCACTTCTTCTGCTCTCAACAGTTCTTTCCACAATACGGCCACCCCGGCTCCAAATTCGGCGGTTCCGGTTTTGTTGAATTTGGAATCGGTTCTAGGAGATTCGGTTCCGGTTCAGAAACCGAAGATTTAGGTTTCGAACCGGAATTTTTAATTTTTTTCAAAATGTCCCTCTAATTAGTCATTATTAAATTGTCAGAAGGGGTAGATTCGTCATCTACAGGGGCATTTAGATTTTTCAATTTTTTGGTCGGTTTGGAACTAAACCGAAACTCTTAGTTCCAGTTGTAGATTCCAATAATCAGAATCAGAACCTGGTTTTGGTTTGGTTCGAAACCTTCGAATCGTTGATCTAGTTCGGATCTGATTCTTCATCAGTTTGGTTCCGGTTTGAACTGTGGTTGGATCTACCACCATATAAGGATATGGAGAGAGAGAAAATTAAGAATCCAAACAGCTCCTGATATTTATGCATTCTCCCTGACACCTGTGTTGTTTTCCGAGACAGTCCCACTGATGCTGCTGCATTCGGTCAGCTTTTGGTGGATCAGCCCAATATCCCAAAAGATGAAGGTATGAGGCAATTTACCCTGTGAAAATGTGCTCAAAGCTTCTCAGTGAATTGGTATGGACTATGTAGATAGCAGGGTGTTGGTTCTCATTGCTGTATCTACTTTGTGCAGTGCAAGCTGTCTATGACATAATATTTGCCGAGGAGATCTGCTGATTCCTCCTATTTTCTGCCATCCCTACACATTTTTATGGCCCGGCAGCTATGGTTGCATTTGGAGTTGGACTAAATGCGTGCTTATGCTCAAACTGTGAGGGCGAAACTGACTGCAATGTTCTTCTGTTCTGTGTTCATGCTTAGAGTTAGAGACGTCTTTACATATATATCATGTTATATAGCAGGAAGAATGTCCTCGAAATCTCAACTCATTTGTGTCAAAAACTGCATCAAGTTACTCGTCTTTTTCAAGTTTATTTGATTGATGAAACCTAATTCTTAGATGATTTCATAGTTAATGTGGTACCATTTCACTCTTCTTTCTCTGGTTGCTTCACTCTGCCTACCGAAATATTTTGACCCGTCTAAATTTTTTGATCCAACAAAAATGCGAAATGCTTTCAGAAGTTGTAGTTTCTTTTTTCTGCAATCAAAACAAGGAGACTGGAGACAATTTCACAAGCTTGTAAAAAGAGCTAGAGTGATGATGAATAGTTGAGTTCACTGAGCCATGGGATAACTTAGTGGATTTGTCTTCCTGAGGCAATTGAACTACGAAGCAGTAATATAGAAAAGTGACTCATTATAATTCAAGATGGATGAAGGTGATAAATAGTTTTGTTGGTAAGACTTCATCAAATCATGGTAAGTTGCTAAGATCTTTTAAAAAGAAATTAAATATTATTGTCTTCTTCCTACTTCTTTTCTTCCACCATTATCTAATAATAGTATAGAAAAATGTTATCTTTGTTTTAACATCTCCTCCTCCGGTTGTCCTCCGTTAGAACACAAGTGTGATGCCTACAAACGAGAGTGGTGAGTTCAGATAAAATCTTCTCTCTCTCTCTCTCTCTCTCTCTCTCTCTCTCTCTCTCTCTCCTTCCTGTCATTATCTAATATTAAAACAAAAAGAAACAAATGTTGCCTTTAATCTTAGAGCACTCCATGTGCCTGTCTTGCACAAGATTGGTTAACAGAGGTGAGGCTCAGGAGATGGGATCAAAAGACATCTCTTCCTCTAGCCTCCCATAAAAGTTCTCTGATCAAAGAATCTCCCTTATCCCAATGCTGAGCATCTTCTTCTCGCTGATAATTCTTTAGTTTGTCTACTAGATTCACAGGACTGTCAACGTAGCGATTCCATAGGAGGATAATTCTCAGTGGATGTTGTCTTGAGTCTGTTAATAGAGAAATAATGTTGCATTATAGAGTTTTTGTTTTGAAACACACGTGTTGTTTGGGATAATGTGTCGCTAAGAGAAAGAGAGTTTGAATGCTGGAAGCTATATGCAAAAGCACAAAAGGAGGATGAGTGTCAGTTGGTCAGTTGGTCTGGGCTAAAGATTCTTGTGATTGACCTAGAAGGCTTCTATTATGTTGCTGAAAGAATTCCATTGTCTTATATATGTGGATAAAAAATGCTGATGAAGATTGTTCTTTTTGTCATTAGAGGTTCAAAATTTCAACCACTCATCTCCAAGAATGATCTTAAACACTGGACAAGATTGGATCGACTCTATCGTAGTATGGATCACACAGATATTTTCAGGTAAACATTAAATGTTTGTAGACAAGGAAAACATTTATCCTAACTAGTCACTTGATAGTATAGTTAAAATAATAATAAAAAATTTGATAATTAGGTTATATGAGCATTAGTCTAATATAAAATATTTAAAAAATTATTGAATACTTTTTTTTTTAACTTAAATCAATAATAAAAATTTCATAAAGATCTTTAATTGTTTAATCGAAACTTTCATTTTCTACTTCATGAATAATCAGAGTGTTAAGAGATTTGTCTCATAAATTTTACTCGTTTTTAATCTTTATCTAGATCGATGAATAAGTAAACGTCCAAACTCTCTTTAGTCACCAAGTATTGTAACCTACATCAACAATATCTATTATTTTATTTTATTTTCAGATATCTTTTGGATTTATCTAATAAACTCATACATGATCGTTCCTAAACAACAGTATTAAAAGAAATAAGTATATATTTAATTCATTCTCCTTTCATCAAAACATTTCTCCATCTCAATCCTCGGAATTTTTTTATAACTTATGTCATAACAGTCGTCATCAATTGGTGAACTAAACTTAAAATAAAATTGAAAAAGTAAATTATAAAAACTTGAATTTGATTCGCCCCCTTGACTCGGTGACGTCATCCAACTTTCGGCTTTAGCGCACCGACTATTGTTGTAGTCTCACCTAAAGCGCGTGCTTTGTTTACCACCTCACCTCAGCGAATCGCTCATTGGTTGGCTTTAATCTCTACCTACCACCAGCCTCCCCTTCCTTCAAAACCCTCATCCATCGACATCAAAACCCTCTTCTGCTCCTCCTCATCCTCTATCGTTGCACATCGATCGATGTCGCCTCCTCCTCCCCCTCTCCGCAAAGAAGCGGCTCCCGATTGGGCCGCGCTACCTCCCGAGCTCCTTGCCTTCGTCGCCGAACGCCTCCGTCACAGCGTCGAGTATGTTCGATTCCGTTCCGTCTGTTCCCGCTGGCGCGCCGGCGCTCGACGCATCCCCTTTCCGCCTCTCCTCGCCTTACCCTTCGACCCTGACGCCGCTGCCCTCCCCTTCTTCGATCCCTCCCAGATCGCCTCATCCGCCGCGATCCACTCGCTCCCCCTCCCCGAGGCCCGCCATCAGGCCTTCCTCGGCTCCTCCCGCGGCTGGCTTTTCTTGATCGACGAGGCTGGCTCCGTCTCCCTCCTAAATCCCTTCACCCGCGCCAGGTTCTGCCTCCCGCCGGTCACCGAGAGTATCGCCCGCGCCTCCAGCTTGAGCGTCTCCAAAGTCGGCGACCGCTGGGTGCTCGACCACAGAAACGGCAAGCACCCCGTCACGCTGTACCACATGCGGAGCACTTTCATTTCGGAGGCGACCCTCTCCTCCTCTCCGAGCGAGGGAGACGAATGCGCCGTCATCATCGTGGCTGTTCTCGCTTCGTCCACTAAACTTGCTTTCTGCCGGATCGGAGACCGTGAGTGGACTCTCTTCAATACCGCCCTGCATAACTTTGTCAGCTCCGTTGCATACTGTGATGGTCGGTTCTATGCCGTGGACGCATTTGGAGAAGTTTGCGTCTGCGATGTCGGTATTTCCACACGCGCAACTTATATTTCGTCGCTGATGGTGCCTCCTGAACGTGACAGCTTCAGAATTATGGGGTTGAAGAAGGAACTGCTGCTGGTTGCTCATTACATGGACGGGGATTTCCCACATTTCAAGCATCATTACGAGATTTATAGGACTGATATTAAACGAAGGATGAAGTGGTACCGTGTGGATACCATCGGTGGTAGGACAGTGTTCTTGTCCGTCCATTTCAACTCAAATGGCATTGGAGGTGCATTCTATGGATGCAAAAGCAACGCCATGTATTTCTCCGAGCCTATTCGTGGTGGCCATGAACCTTCCAGGTCTCAGATTCACAAGATGGCAGTAATGGATGTAACGAATGGGTGTTTGGAGGTGATATCATGTAATTGTAACGTGCAATTCTCAAGAGAGGTTTTCTGGTTTACTCCTTGTCTCTACTGACAAGGTAATTTGGTTCTGGTTAGATTTGGTAATATCCGTTTGTCTTTGTACAGTATGCTTTGTTAGATATCATTGCAATTAAGCATCTGTCTCCAGTTACCACTGATGCCTGTTGTTTTAATTCTCGTATGCATTGATGATTTTGGTTAGTTTCATTTTATTTATGCATGTATTAAATGTTTTAGTCTCAATGAACAAAGATATTATGTTGGATAAACATAACGGTGCAAGTTTCTCATAAACACTAATTAGAGCAGGACATCTTTTAATTTAAGCTAATATTGATGCATTGTTTCCTACTAAAGAACAATTTATGGTTACCTAAAAGTTAAAGAAATATCACAATTCTATGCAGCGTGACATAAGGTGTTGCATTATTTCTGGTGGTTTGTCTCATTTGATAGCAAATACTGCAGTTGTAACTTGATACATCTAAATTATTACACTTTGAATAACCTGTATGGTGATGGATAAATCTAATATTTACAAGCATCTCTTTTTTTTCTGTTCCTCTCATGCCTTTTTTCCTTTAACAAAAGAAAATTGCCTAAAAAGATTAAATTAATTACTTTTGATACCAAAAATGAAGCTGGAGTTTTGACAGCAACTGTTGATGATATCATATTTGTTCCTTTCATAATGCCCTCTTTTGATTCCAACACTGGCACTATAAAGTTCTTCAGCCCTTCAGATGAGATGGTATTCTGCTTGAGTGTCCCAGTTGGCTGTGACAAGGTCTTCTTGGATCAAGTCAAGTTATGCTGGTGTTGATGGATGAGAGTGCCAGAATTTCATTCATGAATCCTTTCACCCAAGAACAACTTGAGCTGCTGCCAACAGATGAGCAGTTAGCCTTGGCCTCAGGGAGGTATGTGATGATGATCTAAGAACACTGGATTGCTCATTCTAACCATCCATCACTGATAAGCCATGTCCATCAAGCCTTCTGAGATGTCTCACATCTTCATCAAGGAGGCCATCCTTTCCCCATCCCCAAATTCAGGTAAGAATGCTATGTTATGGTCACACTTCCATCTAACAAAGTAGCCCTCTGCATGCTCGGAGATAGGTGTGGATGCTAATTAACACAAACCTTCCCTGCAATGTTTGGTCCATCACATATTGCAACAGGAGGTTCTATGCAGTAGATTTGGATGGTAAAATGGCATTTTGCAACATTGATAATCCAATGAAATTCACTCCATTGCTACCGCTGGAAATTCCTTATGAATGCCTTGCTTTCAGGCTTTTTCAATGGAAGAAGGAGCTTCTGATGGTTGCTCTAATGGTTCATATTGAGTAGGAACTCAAGAATGGCCATCACAGGTATCACTACGAGATCTACAAGTTGGGTATGATGGATGAACTGACATGGTCCAGAATGAATAGTGTTTATTGGTGAGGAGATGTTGTTTGTGTCTCGGTATTACAACTGTCAGGATGTTGGAAGTGGGCTTCATGGGTGCAGAGGAAACTACACATACTTTCCTTAGCCCTGGGATTCTGCATCTGGAGGTTGTTGATTTGGTTGATGGTAACAAGCAATTCATATCAACTCATTGCACTGAAAAAATGTTCACAATTTGTCTTCTGGTTCAAGCCTAGCCTACTATAGCAAGGTATTGACATATGCTCCCTATGCTTGATGTGCATATTTTAGTTTATTGTTCCTATTCAGTTTCTAATTTCTTTCACAGTTTCACTGTACTGATTCTTTTCCATTTCATCTGAACTCATCATAGTTACAATAACCTTCTTTATTATTAACACCCATCATAGTCTCTAATTTAAACTAAAGTTCTATGCAATTTCTAAGACAGCAGAAGATAATTGCCTCATGATAAGAGTTATATACATAGTAGTGGTATGATTAACATAGTTCACTTTCAACTGTTAGCTTTCACCAAGTTTGGTTTCAGCACTTGTATGTTAGTTGATTTCAGCTAAAAGGGAAGCAGCTCAGTCACTTAGACTAGACTTAGCATAGCAATAAAACAGTTCTTTAAAGGACATCTTGATCATATTAGTTTTTGCCAAAGCCAAAAGCCTCATTTGCCTAGGAAGCATTTGGGTGTAAAGTTGCAAATATTGGTGGTCAATTGATCATGATTGCCAATAATAAGTGCTGTTGAGGAAGTGAGACTTGTTATGTGATAGATAGTATTTAAGTAATCAGGCATGACAAGAAGCCAGATATGAGTGTAGAAAGAGAGATTAATAAGGAAACAACCGAAGTGGGAACGTAATTACAAACTTAGTTCATGGAGGAAAAGCGGAAAAAGTTCACATATAAGCTGCTTAATAAGGTATATCATGCCACTATAAAGAACAGCGAGTTCTTTGTATGTCCGAAGGGAATCTACATTAATTTTTTTAGATAAAAAAATCCAAATTAGTGTTAGGTTCAGAGATAGTAGCTAAGATACTCATTTTTCTTTGCCTCAAAGTTTCTCTGTCTACAACCAAATTATCTCTTTCTATCTAGTAGTTAGTAGCTTGACATTGTTTTTGTTTTTATCTATAAGAATTCGATTTCTGGGGAGCATCTTGGAGGACAATACTTCATTGACGAAAAATATAAAAAATCATAACATCAGTTTATAAGATGTTTTAAGTAACAAGCATGTTTCTAATGGTGCTTGCTTGAAGGGGTTTTGAGGTAAGGTTCAACATCTACCATGCAACTACTAAAGGTACTATCATGGTCGTTGTTGCAAATAAAGAAATTTTAGTGCTATGAAGTGGATAGATAGATAGATGGATAGATAAATAGATAGATTGAGATGAACCATATTTGGGGAGACAATATGAAACATAAGAAATAAAATATTTGACAAGTGATAGGGGAAATATTTACCCCAATCATGACTTGACACGTGGCAACACAATTAGCAAGGAGAAAATGGACCTGGGCCAACAACTAGGTCATATGGGCTTTAGTCCAATATAAAATACCGATGGAATATTTTTCCCATACTGAAGAATATTCATATGAAAGGTTAAGATCATTATAAAAAGTCTACCAGGTGACAATAAGGAATGTTAGTTACTGTTTATTCGAAAGTCTCGTTTTTTATTCCAACACTAACTAGAGCATCAAAGGGACTACGTTGAAAATCCTACTTAGTGTCGGTCTTCATATAGGTCGGTCATCAGGTAGACGCCCGAGCTCCTCTAAGCCATAGATCAAGTGTTTGTGACTCTTTTATGGCCACGTCAAATTGATCTAAACATCACCAACATCCAACATATCAATGTCCTCTCATAGACTTAGTTGGAATTGTCTAAGTCGTGAGGCACCCTTGCAGCCAAGACGTGAACTTAGCTTGGGTTGCCTAAGTCTCGAAGCACCCTTGCGCCAACTTCTCGGACTTAGCTGGGATTGCCTAAGTCATGAGGCGCCCTTGCGACATACGCGTCAGTAAAGGGTCAGCCTAGTTGTAACCTCGTACAGGTCCTGAAGGACTTGTAAAACAGAAAGTTGATTAGATTGAAAACGAGCGACAGACAAGTCCCGACGTCTCGCAAAGAGGGAAGCTTTACAAGCAATTCGACAAGCACCTTGTGTGCATAGGAGAAAAGAGAGGAAGGAGGAAAACAATGACTTTAGAAGGTAGAACGAACAGTTGCAAGTCCACAAACAACTGCTCACCGGGTGCCGGGCGCGAAAGCAAGTTCCTATCAAGTTAACGTGCGAATTTGTGAAGAGTTTTTCAATGCCCGATAATATATCGAAGCCCCATCCAGCCTTGTGCCACCCAGGGGGTTCCAGGGTGCTGAGATGGCTGACGTTTCGTGCGCAGCTGCGGCTTGCAGAAAACAAGTTGTGGCACGCAAAAATGGAGCTATTTTTGGCAGTTCGGCTCGGCGCGGTTGGTGGTTGCACTGTAGCGTTGCAACCTGTTTAAACATGCATTTTTATAAGCAAAAACACACAAAACTAAGGCAAAACACGCTGCCATGTCTCAATACAAGCATGCAAAAGCGACGAATGGTTTGTTGAACGAAGTTGTTGCGGGTGCGCGATGACCGTTCGTGATATTCTCCCCCACTTAAACTATTGACACTCTCGTCGACGCTTGTTGGTAGTTGTTGATGATTGCTTCTTCATGTCGTAGGGCATCTTCGGGCTCCCAATTGGCTGTAGTTTGGGAAAGCTTGTGCCACTTCACCAAGTACTCAGTCTGCTCAGCTCCATCGGGTGGCTTTATCTTGTGATCCGCCAGAATGGTTTCAACTTGCTTCTCGTAGGAGGCTCTAGTGGGGGGTAGCCGAGTTGGAACACTTCGAGAAACATCTTGCGGATCTGAGTGGTAGGCTTTCAAATTACTGACGTGAAAAATATTATGAATTTTGAGCCACGCCGGTAGCTGCAACCTGTAGGAAACGTTGCCCACCCTACTGATAATTGGGAAGGGCTCTTCATACTTGCGTACCAATCCTTTTTGTACTTTGTTCCTAAAGAATTGGAGTGATGCTGTTGGAGCTTCACCAACACTAAATCGTCGACTTTGAACTCCTGCGGTCGTCTTCCCAAGTCGGCCCACTTCATCTTCTTGGCTGCCTTCTCCAAGTAAGCCCACGCAATATCTGTATTTCGGTGCCATTCTTTTCCAAAGTGATATGCTGATGGATTACTCCCAGTATATCTGATAGCCAAGGTGTGAGGAGTCGACGGTTGTTGTCCTGTAATAATCTCGAAGGGGCTCTTGTTGGATGCAGAGCTCCACTGGAGGTTGTAGGAGAATTGGGCTATGTCCAACAACTTCACCCAATCTCGTTGGTTGGCACTCACGTAATGCCGAAGATATTGCTTCAAGAGCAAGTTTATCCTTTCGATTTGGCCATCCGTCTGGGGTGGAGGCTTGTGGACAAGTATAACTTGGATCCCAACAATTTGAATAGCTCGGTCCAGAGTCGTCCCAGGAATCGAGCGTCTCGATCACTGATAATATTATGTGGGACTCCTAATACTTTACCACATTCTTCATCATCAGCTTGGCCGCCTCCTCTACTGAACAGTGTAGGGGTGCAACAATGAAAGTTGCATACTTTGAAAATCGATCGACCACCACGAGTATCGATCTGAATCCTCTTACTACCGGCAAACTTGATATGAAATCTAAGGAAATGCTCTCTCACGACCTTTCTAGCATGGGCAACGACTCCAAAAGTCCCATCGGCTTCCGCTGCTCCACCTTGTCTTATTGGCAAGTGAGGCACGTTCGAACATATTCCTCCACATCAGTCCTCATCGTCGTGTCTTGCCTTCTTTGATGAGCTGCATTAGGGTTACTGCCTGGGGATCACTGTACAGTCCATCCCTGATCCTAGAAAGGAAGTTGGAGTGCAACTGACTTGCTTGGCCTCTGCCCTCCAATTGTATGGCATTCACATGCTCCACTTTCCGACTCAATGCATCGGCCATGACATTTGCTTTTCCGGGCTTGTATTCCATTGCCATATTAAACTCAGCCAGGAAGTTCTACCATCGTGCTTGCTTTGGGGAGAGTTTCTTCTGAGTTTGGAAATAGCTCAAAGCGATGTTGTCTGTCCTCAACACAAATCATGATCCAAGAAGGTAGTGTTGCCAAACTCGTAAACAGTGGACCACCGCTGTCATCTCCTCGTGCATTGGATACCGTCACTTGGTCTCGTTGAGCTTGCGGCTCTCGTAGGCCACTGGATGACCCTTCTACATGAGTACTCCCCCAATAGCGAAGTCTGAAGCATCTGTATGGACTTTGAAGGGCTCCCTATAGTCCGACAATTTGAATATCGGTTCTTCCAACACAACAACCTTTAGATCTTGGAATGCAACTTCACATTTATCATATCACCTCTAAGGTTGCTCCTTTAGCAACTCCGTTAGTAGAGTTGCACGCTTCGAATACCCCGCCATGAAGCGTCGATAGTAGTTGACAAAACCAAGGAAGGATCTCAGCGCTAGCATCTTCTTTGGAGTTTGCCATTTTGCAATAGCTTGCATCTTCGATTTGTTCATCCAAATAGAGCCATCACCGATTCGATACCCCAATAATAAGATCTCTGTTTGAGCTAAGTAGCACTTCTTTTTCACGAACAAAGTGTTCTCCTTGAGAACCTTGAAAATTGTCCGAAGGTGCTCGATATGCTCTTCGAGCGTTTGACTATAAACGACGATATCGTCCAAGTAGATGACTACGAACTTATCAAAATACTCCTTGAATAGTTGGTTCATAAGAGTGCAGAACGTGGCTGGAGCGTTGGTTAAGCCGAAAGGCATCACCAAGAACTCAAACGCTCTATACCTGGTCATGCAGGTAGTCTTCGCTTTGTCGCCTTCAGCAATGCACACCTGCCAGTACCTCGACCGAAGA
Organism: Musa balbisiana; assembly: GCA_004837865.1. Classification (NCBI taxonomy): domain Eukaryota; kingdom Viridiplantae; phylum Streptophyta; class Magnoliopsida; order Zingiberales; family Musaceae; genus Musa; species Musa balbisiana. The sequence continues at coordinate 12,043,630 of CM017190.1, read as the reverse complement.
TCAAGTTTAGAGAAATACTTGGCTTTGCCCAATTGGTCGAACAAGTTCGTGATGAGCAGGATGAGATACTTGTTCTTTGCCGTCACTTTGTTGAGGGCTCGATAATCGACACATAGTCGGAGGCTTCCATCTTGTTTCTTTTGGAAGAGAACCAGAGCTCTGAATGATGCTTTAGAACTGCGGATGAGACCACCGCTTAACAGTTCTCCTAACTGCTTTGTGAGCTCTGCCAACTTTGGAGGAGGCATGTGGTAGGGTGGTCTCATTGGAGGCTTCACTTCTGGCTCCAGCTCGATGTGATGATCCATGCCTTTGCGTAGCGGTAGAGTCTTCGGCAATTCGGGTGGCATAACGTCTGTGAAATCCTTCAGGACGTTCACCACCGCAGCAGGTTTATGAATGGCCTTCTCGTCGAGTGGTTCTAGCTTCATAGCAGCCACGAATGTTAATTCACCTTTTCGTACCCCTTTCTTCAGTTGTAATGCCGATATTTGTTGGGGGTCCTTGGTTCCTCTCCAAGAGACAGGAACCCCATAGGGATTGTCACCTCCCATCATACATAGGGAGTTTAGGAACGACATTAGTACCAACTTCGTCGCGTGCATAGACTCCAATCCAAGAATCACTTGGAAGTTGTCAAGTGGCACTACCATCATGTTTGTGCTCCCGCTCCATATTTTGATCTTGATGGGAACTCCCTTTGCCAACCCGGAGATTCGCTTGGCTTCCGAGTTCACCGCCTTCATTTGACTTGGGTTCTTCTCCAAGATCAGCCTAAGTCGCTTTGCTTCTCGATCGGTAATAAAGTTGTGGGTAGTGCCCGTGTCTATCATTACATGGGTCGTTTGGCCATTGAGCTTAATGTTTACGTACATCAGCTCGCTACTTCTTGCTTTTTGTAGCTTTGCCTTCATGTTCTCCCCTACTTGACCCCGCATAGCGTTTAACAAACGCATTGCTCCCATCCGAGGTCCTTGCGACTCCTCATCGTCGCTGCTGGATTCTGACCTACTCGAACTAAGAGCGACAACCTTGCCCTTGTCTGATTTGGGGGGATGAATATAAGCTGTTAAGGCATTTATTACTTGCTTCTATGGGCACTCTCTCACAACCATGTGCAGCCCTCCGCACAAGAGGCATCCACCAGGTTTTGGGGCCTTGCCTTTTAAGCTTGGCCTTTTGTGGGAACTCTTCTTCCTCTATTCGCCCCTGGGCTCCTTCCCACGAGAATATTTTGGAGGGCGATTTCTTGAAGATTGTTTTCTTTTTCCCGGGTCCTCAAAGGAAACAAAGTCGGTGAGTCTTTCTGCGACAGTAATTGCCTCGATCACATCAGTGACATTCCTTCGATGCAGTTCTTGTTACGCCTATGGTTTCAAACCATCGAGGAAGTTGAACAGCTTGTCCTTCTCGGACATGTCATGTATGTCCAACATTAGTGTAGAAAATTGCTTTATGTAGTCTCGAATGGAAGTACTTTGGCGGAGTTGTCTTAGTTTCCTCCTTGCAACAAACTCTATGTTCTCAGGTAGAAACTGAGTTCTCAACTCTCGCTTTAAGTCCTCCCATGTGTCCACCTGACATCGACCTTGCTGGATCTCCTCCCAACGGGTTCGCCATCAAAGTTTTGCATCTCCATTCAAATGTATGTATTGAAACTTTGGTTTCTTCAGAATCAGGCCCGTAGCTCGAAAGTATTGTTCCATGTCAAACAGGAAATTTTCGAGCTCTTTAGTATCTCTGGCACCTCCATAACAATGCGGCTCGGGTGCCTTTAAGTTTTGTGGCGGTGCAACGCGGGTGTTGTTTCCTCCCGCATTCAGTGCCCTTGTGAGCATGGTCACCTTAGAAGTGAGTTCTGCCATGACTTCTTGCAGATGTTGCACGGAGTTTTTGGTGTCATCTGACAGTCGGTCGACTAGGGCCTCAACCTTGTCGATCTGGGATTCACCTTCTTCTTGTGAGCTCTCTACCCCAAGAAGCCTTCTTTGGCTATGGTAGAGTTCCTCTAAGCTTGCTTCAAGAACATCCAAGCGGGTTTCTGCCGTTGTGAGTCTCTCCTTGTGGCTCTTTTTCCCGATTGGCGCTCTAGATTGCGCCTCCTCCGCTCGCGGAGAGTAGCCAACTTCTCGCTCATCATGTTCGTTGCCGCGCTCCTCCAAAGCAGCTCCAACAGCATGAGAGCGAGTATGCACTTGTAGCCCACCTGCGGTTGCTTGGGGCAAGGGTCCGGCTTGCCCCGTCTTGCTTAATTCGCTACGATGCTTTGCCATGACGAAATTGCGAAGTTCCTTCGCTATTTGCTCGAATTGCTTGCCCGCTTTGATACCACAATGTCACGGAGTTAGTTGGAATTGCCTAAGTCGTGAGGCACCCTTGTGGCCAAGACGCGAACTTAGCTTGGGTTGCCTAAGTCGCGAAGCACCCTTGCACTAACTTCTCGGAGTTAGCTAGGATTGCCTAAGTCATGAGGCGCTCTTGTGACATACGCGTCTGCAAAGGGTCAGCCTAGTTGCAACCTTGTACAGGTCCCGAAGGACCTATAAAACAGAAAGTTGATTAGATTGAAAATGAGCGACAGACAAGTCCTGACGTCTCGCAAAGAGGGAAGCATTACAAGCGATTCAGCAAGCACCTTGTGTGCACAAGAGAAAAGAGAGGAAGGAGGAAAACAAGGACTTTAGAAGGTAGAACGAACAGTTGCAAGTCAACAAACAACTGCTCACCGGGTGCCGGGCGCGAAAGCTAGTTCCCGTCAAGTTAACGTGCGAACTTGTGAAGAGTTTTTTAATGCCCGACAACATATCGAAGCCCTATCCAGCCCTATGCCACCCAGGGGGTTCTAGGGTGCTGAGATGGCTGACGTTTCGTGTGCAGCTGTGGCTTGCAAAAAATAAACTGTGGCACGCAAAAACGGAGCTATTTTGGACAGTTTGGCTCGGCACGGCGAACTGTCGCACTATAGCATTGCAACCTGTTCGAACATGTATTTTTATAAGAAAAAACACACAAAATTAAGGCAAAACATGCTGCTATGTCTCGGTACAAGTATGCAAAAGCGACGAACGGTTCGTTGAACGAAGTTGTTGTGGGTGCGCGATGACCGTTCGTGACAGTCCATGAAATAGTTTCTCCAATTAATTCTAAAAGAGCTTTTAATTCATAAAAAAAGATAATATTAAATGTTTTTTTTTTTTTTGCATCATTTGGGAATGTGGTTAAAAATATGAAATAACACGAATACAAGATGAAACAATTAAAATGCATTGCCCCATAGAATATTTGTTACCTCAAGAGTGGAAAATGTAACAAAAACGAGCCCATGATAAAAATTGAATCAGAATTATATGCTGCAAAACATAGACAAAAAAGGTAAATCAAAGCATTAAAGAAAACAAATGGACATTACATAAATGTAGCTTCCTTGAATAACTTGCTAGAACAGATGAGGTGCTAGCCAATAGATCACATTAGATGAGTTTGGGAACCAACCGCTAAACACATTTTTCGTTGCACTATACTCCAAGTGAACCACGCTAAAATAGTGTACCTTGCTCCCACGATGATATGGGGAAGGATGTAGTCGAGGAATATGGATGCAATTTCTACTTTCTACTATAATCCTCATGTTGGCTGTGGATGATACATGAGCTGTAGTACAACGATATGAACAGTGTGTTGTCACCTAGGGTTGCTACTCTAGTCTAATAAGGCGGCTAGTTCTGGGTGTATCTAAACAGTAGGTATGAACCCTTAACCTGATTTTTGTTTGACATGAACAACTGTAGATGAGTAGCTCTCCTTGCCATTTCAACTAGCGAAAGATGCAAGAGTTGCAATGTACTTGCAGAGTCACAATGAACCAGACACGAACAGGTGGGCTGACATCGAGCATTGCCACCCTCATGAAATCAGTCAGGTAGAACTTTTTGCTGCAATACACGATAATCTGGATGACAATGCCCAGGTCAGTTTCCACAATGGTCCAAATCACATCCCTTAGTCGGTAGAAAGCAACGTAGGTGGAGAAAGATAGGGTGGCGAGGATGACGTCTCCGGTCCAAACATAACCGAAGAATAGAAAAGATTTTTCCAACTGCATCGTCCTTGCCAACCTAATTCTTTAAGAGGACGACCCATATATAACTGAAGAATGGAAAAGATTTTTAAGGAGTCTCAGGTCTAGGAAGCATGATAAATACCATCAAAGCTTAGGATGTAGAGGAAATTAAATAAATTACTCTAATATAGACTATGAAAATGTGTTTATAACCTCCGTCAAGATATTTCAATTAGGGACTAAGCTTCTATTTTGTCAACTTTCATAATTTTTAATAATACTTGAACTAAGTCCTATTATCAATTTTCATCAAAAGTATTGATGAAAGTTGATCTTATTTTGTTATACGTCTTCCTAATCTAATATAAATGTTACTTTTTCATATGGATAGTATCTCACATGGGCCTAAAGTATGAATCTCAATCAGCAAAATCACATGAAATTATAATACCTCAACTTCATTGCCAATTCTAACAAGAAATATTGTCTTGGGTCTATACATAACCGAAGTATGGAAAAGATTTATCTATAAATAACCGAAGAATGAAAAAGATTTTTCTAGCTGCATTGTCCTTGCCAACTTGCCTTTCTTCACCTGGGTTGCTTTTTGCTGAATAGGGGACGTGATCTGGATCATTGTGGAAACTGGCTTGGGCGATGTCGTCTAAACCATCGTGTATAGTAGCAGTAGGTTCTACTTGACTGATTTCATGAGTATGGAATCAGGTTAAGGAGTCATACTGACTTTTTAGATACACCCAGAACTGGTCGTTTTATTGGACCAGAGTCGTAAGCCTAGGCGATAGTGTACTGGTCATGTTGTAGTACTACAACTCTTGTATCATCCGCAACCAACATGAGAGTTGCAATAGAAATTGCATCTATATTTCTGGACTAGATTCTTCTTCGTATCGTTCTGATAGCAAGGCTCATTATTTCAACATGGTTCACTTCAAGTACGGTACAATCGAAAATGTGGTTTGCGGTTGGTTCCCAAACTCATCTAATGTGATATCTTAGATAGCGCCTAATCTATTTTAACAATTTATTCAAGAAAGTTGTATTTATATAATGTATATATATTTTTAATGCTTCAATTTATCTTTTTTGTCTATTTTTTGCAGCTTATGATTCTAATTCATTTATTTATCATTGACTCTTTTCTGTTATATTTTTCACTAACCAGATAATATTCCATAGGGCAATGCATTTTATTTGTTGCTTTTTGTATTCATGTTGTTTCACATTTTGAATCACATTCCTAGATAAAGCAAAAGCTCTTTTAGAATTGGTTGGACATAAACTATTTTATGTATGAAAGTTGAATGTTGTCTTAAGGCCTAATAACAAAAGCTACTTGAACCTTAATTGAAGATTCCAAGTTGGAAATAAATATCCATGCCAAATATCCATGTGAAAACCTTGAAATTCTTTAGATTTTTTTGAAGAATGAGCTCAACTAAACAAAATGAGGTAATAAGTGGCTTTTGTCGTTTTCACTTGAATACCTGATAAATTGTCATGCCCACGTCATAAATTATAAGAGTTAAATCCAAGATCTCTAGGCTTTAGATGTGCTGACTGTTGTCGGGTACAAAAGCATGGTACAACATGGGAGGTGTGCCAATGTAAGAAGCACTAGCAAGGATGCGTACAAACGTGACATAGTATAGACAAGACAACTTGATATATTCAAGAAAAGTAACACAAGGCTCGACATGGACACGACAATAAGTATCTTCTATATGCTGCTATAATTTTTTATGTGAAGATGTATTCTTTACAGGTTAGAAAAGTGAATTGTTATAAATTTAGCATATAAAAAGCCCACATAAATAAAACATATTTATAAATATGCTTCAAATGCATGTATAAAACAGTAATGAGACATACCTATAATAGCAAAACACTTAAATGTTACTAGTATTTGACATATCTAGAATTATTTAGACACTTGTTCTAGTATAGTTTCAAACTTGGCACATAATAGGAAGTATATGACAAGTATTGGTTTCCGACGTAACTAAAACAAGTATTGAGGTGTTTATGCCTTATAGGTGTCAGTAGAGGCTTAGACGGGATTATGGTTCGTTCCACCACCACAGAGATTGGACATCTATAGAATCTATCTTCTAAAACGAAGGAAAATAACAGTGATTTTAAAAGGCGCTTGGGCGAGGTGAGACGAGGCCCGAGCGCCTCGCTAATCTCCCAGGCGACGCACTTCAAACAGGCGTCGCTTGGGTGCTCGCCCGAGCCCAGGCGCTGGGCTCTTCGGGTGAGCGCTTGGGTTAACCGAGGCAATCGAACCAGGATTTTAGGTTTGGTTCGGTCCTGGTTCGGTCTATGATGGTTAGTTGGTTCAATCGAACCAATTAAAACTGATATAAGTGACAATCGAACCCTAACCCTCGCCGCTGCCGATCCCGATCCCGATCCCGCTGCTTGCCGTTGTCGCTGCTCGCAAACGCTGCCACTGTCGCCACTCGCGCCTCCCGCTGCTCGTCGCTCCTGCTCCCGCTCCCGCTGCTCGCCGCTGTCACTGCTCGCAAATGCTGCTGCTATCGCAGCTCGCGCCTCCCACTACTCGCCACTCCCCGCTCCCGCTCCAATCTCGCTGCTCACTGTTGTCGCCGCTCGCCTTTGTCACCACTCGCCGCTGACGCTGCTGTCGCTCGCTGCTGCCGCTGCCGTCGCTCGTCGTTGCCACTGCCACTGCCACCACTCGCCGCTGCTGCTTCCTCTTTTCTCAGTCAGCAGGCTCAGCAGTCAGCACCCCTTTACACTTCTTTTTAATAGTATACGTATATTGTATACTGTTAATATTATTAAGTTTATTTGAAATGATTAATTTTCAATACTGTTAATAGATTAATAATATATTATTTTGATTTTAATACTGTTAATTTTCATTTATTTGAAATTATTGCTAGGTTTCAACATAAATGACAAGTGTACATAGCAACTCAATAGTGTCTCCAATGGCATCAAAAAAAGATCCTGCATGGAAGTATAATTATTTGAAGGATCCGAAAGATCCTAATGCAGTGACTTGCATATTCTACGATAAGACTACTAGAAGTGGTATTTATCGTGCAAAACAATATATAGTAGGAAATTTCAAGAATGCAGCAGCTTGCAAAAAGTGTCTACCTAAGGTAAAAGAAGAGTTGCTGAGTTATATGAATGAAAAGAAGACACAAAAGAATGAATCTTATGAGAATTTACTAGAAGACAATGTTGAACATATCAGGGATGAAGAAGAAGATTATTCTATGAGTATTAACCCAAGTGGAAAAAGAGTATACGACAAAGAAGGAAAAGAAGTTATGAGTACTAAGAAGGGTAAAAAAGGATCGATGGATCTATATATGTTTCAAGGATCCCGGAAACAACAAGGGCAAGCAGGAGGCTCAAAATTTAGACAAACAAATATAAGTGATGTTTGTGATAAAGAAATAAGAGGAAGAACAATTCAGCACATTGCTCGCTTCTTCTATCAGGTTGGTCTTCCCCTTAGTACAACTCGTTTAGACAGTTTTAAGGATATAATTGAAGCTATTGGAAGATATGGTGCAGGATTAAAACCTCCAAGTTATTATGAGATGCAAGTTCCATTGCTGCAAAAAAAGTTGAATTATACAAATGACTTACTAAAGGGTCATAAAGAATCATGGGCAACACATGGTTGCTTTATTATGTCAGATGTTTGGACTGACAGGAGGCGCAAGAGTATAATTAATTTTATGATTAATTGTTCTTTAGGGACTATGTTTGTGAAGTCAGTAGATGCTTCATCTTTTGTAAAATCTGGAGACAAGATATATAATTTACTTGACAACTTCGTGGAAGAAATTGGAGAACAAAATGTCGTTCAAATCATAACCGACAATGGAAGCAACTATGTTTTAGCTGGTAATATTCATCTTTTGAATTTGTTAATTATTTTATCTTCAATTAAGTGTGTTAAACTCTTAAGTCTTATTATTTTTGGTATCCTTTGTCTCAGGTAAATTGCTTGAATAAAAAAGACAACACTTGTATTGGACTCCATGTGCAGCACATTGTATTGATTTAATGTTGGAGGATATTAGAAAGATCTTAGAAATCAAGAAAACCTTAGAAAGGGCAATTTTTGTTGTTGGATTTTTTTATAATCACATTGGAGCTTTGAATATGATGAGAGAATTTACAGGAAATAAAGAATTAGTGAGACATGGTGTCATCCGATTTGCTACTTCATTCTTGACATTACAAAGCGTGCATCGTCAAAAACATACTCTGAGAAACATGTTTACCTCTGAGAAATGGGTGACAAGCAAATGGGCAAAAGAAGCAAAAGGCAAGAGGGCTGCTGATATCATCTTAATGCCATCCTTTTGGAATCATGTAGTTTATATATTAAAGGTAATGGGCCCTCTTGTTCGAGTCCTTCGGTTGGTGGATAATGAAAATAAGCCTGCAATGGGATATATTTATGAGGCTATGGATAGAGCAAAGGAGACGATTAAAAGATCTTTTAATGAAAATGAAGAAAAATATGAGAAAATTTTTACAATCATTGATGAAAGATGAAATTGTCAACTTCATCGTCCCTTACATGTAGCAGGATATTATTTGAACCTTGAATTATTTTGTAAGATTAAATCTGTTGGATTTAATGCAGAAGTTTTGGGTGGGTTATATCAGTGCGTTGCAAGATTAGTTCCCAGTCTTGAGGTTCAAGATAAAATTATTCATGAATTATCTTTATATAAAAATGCCGAAGGTCTTTTTGGAATTCCAATTACCGTTCGATCCAGGACAACTACGTTTCCAGGTATTAATAATTTGATATAATTAATTTCATATATATTATGTTACTATGTTATTACTAATAATAACATAAATTTTGCAGCTGAATGGTGGAGTCTATTTGGAAATTCCACCCCGAACTTACAGCAATTTGCTATCAAAGTACTTAGTTTGACATGTAGTGCTTCGGGTTGTGAGTGAAACTGGAGTGTCTTTGAGCATGTAAGGATCACTAAATATTTTTATTTTAATTAATTTATTTATTTAGATAGATGTATTAATATATTTTTAAATTATATGACATGACAGATTCACTCGAAGAGAAGAAATCGGTTGGAACATCAACGATTGTACAATCTTGTTTACATAAAGTATAATCAAGCTTTGAAGACTCATCATGATTTGCAAAATATATTTGATTTAATCTCATTGCAAGATATTGATGATTCAAATGAGTGGTTAGTAGGAGAAATGGGTGCTAACTTGCAAGATGCTGAAGACGAGCTTGTATTTGAAGATGATAGATTGACATGAGAAGATGTGGCAAGAGCTTCAGGTGCTGGAGAATTACAAACATATACAAGACAGATGTTAAAGAGAAAAATGAGTGCAAAAGCATCAAGCTTGGCTCCTGTTATTGTTGAAGACATAGAGAATGAAACATATCTTAATGAAGAGAAAGGAGTTGAAGGACAAGAGGAAAAAGACGAATTCAATGAAGATAATTTTTGTGAAAATGATGATAATATTGATTATGATGAATGATTTTGATGTAAAATTTTATTGTTTTGAATTTTGAAACTTTTTGTTAATGTGACATTGTGATTTTGTATCTTAGATTTTTTAAATTTAATAGCATATTTTTATTTAAAATTTTAAATAATTATATTTATTAATTATATTATATATTTTTATATTTTAGCGCTTCGCTTCGCTCGGGTTTTGGACCTTGGCACCTTTTGACGCTTAGCGCTTTTTAAATCACTGGAAAATAATATTTGCATTCCTTGCCCTTTTTGTTGCCCATATCTTCTCCTTTCTAAGTTAAAAGTAGTGGTGACCTGCCTAAGACAAGAGCCTCATAACTGTTGAACTTGATAGGAAGAGGGGATAGATCTATCAAACAGAGGAAGAGTAGGACAAGCTTCAATCTTCTATATTTCTCTCAAGAAAAAACACTTTACAATTTCAGAAAAACTCTATGTTTCATGACCCAATATATGGGGTTTATATAGTCTTCAAAGATACATTACATTAATTGTGAATCATTTTCTTTCAAGAAACCCTTTCAAGAACTAATAACCACCAATTTGACTTATTTTTCCATGGACTTTTAATCCATTTTTTCTTCTTGATGTAATGAATCTCCCTCTTGATGCAATGAACCTTTCTTTTTTATGAACCTCTTTATAACACTTGAACAAGTTTAATTCCAACATTCTCCCCCCTTAAACTTGTTCCATCTAACAAGCCAAGTTTCTTTCGAAGTTGTTGAAATATTTCAAATCTGAGAGGTTTTGTAAGGTGCTGGAGAATTAAAAACTTGTTCACTTGTCTTGATATGATGTAGCTCCACTTCTTTATTTTTGATATGATCTCTTATAAAATGAAATCTTGTGTCGATATGTTTCGATCTTTCATGGTAGACTGGATTCTTGGCTAAGGCAATAGCTGATTTATTATCAACATAAATCTTGGTTGACTTCTCCTGTGGCATATGAAGTTCTTGAAGTAATTTTCGTAGCCAGATTACATGACAAACACTGGAAGAAGCTGCTATATATTCTACTTCACAACTTGATAGAGCAACGATCTGTTGCTTTTTTGAAGACCAAGTGAATGTAGTTTCACCAAAATAAAATACAAATCCAATTGTACTCTTCTGATCATTGTAGCTTCCGGCCCAATCACTATCACTATATCCAATAAGCTCCAACTTTTTAGACGATGAATAGAACATTCCATACTTAATTGTTCCTTTAATATATCACAAAATTCTTTTAGCAACATTTAAATGAGATGTCTTAGGAACTTTCATATATCTATTTATTAAACCAACTCCAAATAGTATATCAGGTCGAGTGCATGTCAAATACCTTAAACATCCAACTAGATTTTTATAATAAGTTGGATTAATATATTTACCTTCACCTTCCTTAGTCAACTTGGTGTCATATTCAACAGGTGTATCTGTAAGATGACAATCTTCCATAGAAAACTTTTTTAAAACCTCCTTTGCATAATTTTCTTGTGAGATAAAAATTCTACCATTATCTTGTATAACTTCGATACCGAGGAAATAAGTCATCAAACCCAAGTCGGTCATCTCAAACTTCTTTTTCATAGAGTGCTTAAAATCTTTAATCATGGAGCTACTATTGCCTGTAAACATTAAATCATCTACATACAGGCATACAAACAAGATATCTCCACTAGAGTTAGATTTCCTATAGAGAGCATGTTCATGTGGACATTTAGAAAAACCATTTTGAATAAAATAAGTATCTATTCGAGAATTCCATGCTCGTGGGGCTTGTTTAAGTTTATAAAGAGCTCTCTTTAACTTGTATACTTTGTTTTCTTGTTCACGAATAATAAAACCAAGGGGTTGTTGAATATATACCTCTTCTTCAAGAACTCCATTAAGAAATACTGATTTGACATCCATTTGTAAAATTTTTCATTTCATTTGAGCTGCTAGAGAGATAAGAAATCTTACTGTCTCTAGTCGAGCAACTAGTACAAATACTTCTTCGTAGTCAATCCCATATTGTTATTTGTATCCTTTTGCAACCAAACGGGCCTTGTATTTCTCCACCTTTCCTTTTGCATTTCTTTTTGTTTTGAAGATCCACTTACCACCGATAGCTTGGTGGTCTTCTGGAAGTGTAATAAGCTCCCATGTATTATTTTTGTTAATAGCATGAATCTCTTCATTCATAGCTTGTCGTCATTTTTCATCCCTATAAGCTTTTTCGAAGGTTAATGGATCATATCCTGCAAAAAGACAAAATAAGGAAAGTTCATCATTGTTAGTATCAATCCTTCGAGTCACATCATATAGGTCCTGAATCGGTCTTGTCCTTCTTATAATTGGACTTCTTAAATCATGTGATCTAACTGATCTAGGTGATGATTCCAGCAAAGCCACTTCAGTGCTTGCTTGTATTATATCATCTTCTTCTGAATCTATAGCCTTCTTATGTTGCTTATCACTTTTCCAGTTCCAAATCTGTTCATCAAACTCAACATCTCTTGACATCACAACTTTATTTATGATAGGATTGTAGAGTTTGTAACCACTAGAATTCTCTGGATAACCTAGCAAAATACATTTCTGACTTTTATCCTCCAATTTTGTTCTCTTTTCTTCTGGTATCTTGGCAAATGCAACACTTCCAAAAATCCTCAAATGATCAACTCTTGGTTTCTGTAAGCTCCATGCTTCTTCTGGTGTAATTTTACCAATTCGCTTTGTAGGAAACCTGTTAAGCAAATAAACTGCACAAGCAACAGCATCTCCCCAAAATTCTTTAGGAATTTTTCTTTCCTTTAACATGCATCGGACCATATTAAGGATAGTCCTATTTTTTCTTTCTGAGACACCATTTTGTTGAGGTGTGTATGGCATGGTGAATTGATGTAGAATTCCATTATTTCTACAAAAACTTTCAAATTCATTTGATATATATTCACCACTCCTATCTGTTCTTAAACATTTAATCTTACAACAACTTTGTCTTTCAACCAAATCCTTAAATTCTTTAAATTTACTTAAAACTTCTTTCTTGTAAACCCAAGTTTTGCCATTATGATCATAAGTGAAGGTAAGAAAATACCTGCTTCCTCCAAGTGATACTGGATTGATAGGGCCACAAACGTCTGAGTGCACCAGATCAATCAAACAGAGGAAGAGGGGATAGATCTATCAAACAGAGGAAGAGTAGGACAAGCTTCAATCTTCTATATTTCTCTCAAGAAAAAACACTTTACAATTTCAGAAAAACTCTATGTTTCATGACCCAACATATGGGGTTTATATAGTCCACAAAGATATATTACATTAATTGTATTCATGATGAATCATTTTCTTCAAGAAACCCTTTCAAGAACTAATAACCAATTTGACTTATCTTTCCATGGACTTTTAATCCATTTTTTCTTCTTGATGTAATGAATCTCCCTCTTGATGCAATGAACCTTTTTTTTTTATGAACCTCTTTATGACACTCGAACAAGTTTAATTCCAACAATAACATTTTGACATAAAGACCGGAGATCTAAGAGTTCTGTCAGTGGAGGGTATAACTTTCCTGGACTGGAAGATGAATACTCCCGTCCTCTAGCCGATTGATCCTGTTGAGAATAGTACTAGGGGGGACACATTAGAGTGAAGGATCCGAGGTATCCTCTATCACCATGATGAAGTTGATCCCTCTTTTTAGTAGAGTCTGCTATGAATGAAGAAATGAATGTCTCATTCTGTAGGGCACTGCTAACCCCGAAGAAGGATCACATTTTAGGTAGTATCTGACAAGTATTGTTGTCAGACATAACTAAAACAAGAATTGAAGCATATTTATGCTTTATAGGTGCCAATAGAGGGCTAGGCTGGAACAACTCTTATAACTTATGCCAAGTGTCAAGTACAACATTAGCATATTAGGGGGATGTGCTTTGCTTTGATATAGAAAATCTGGGTGAGATACATCATATTCTTTACATTTAGTATCATTAGCTTTTAAGCATGCAAGGCTCCAAGTTATTGTATCATTTAGTTTTTGACATTGATTGATTCTAATGGGTGGTTCATATGATTTTTTCCTTCATGGATCATGGCATTTTTTAGCTGATCGCTAATAGTTGGGATATTACGAGTTGTATGGAACATGTCGCTTTCTCTAGTATATGAAACATATGCAATATTTTCCTCTAGTATATGAAACATATGCAATATGACATTTAAACCAAACTTTGTAATAGTTTCTAACTTCTTTGAATAAAGTGAGAAGCAGGAGCAGTCTGTTGTCGGGTTTCAGAGCATGCTGATTTCTGATGCTAAATTATTCATTGTAAATGGACTTGCAGTAAAATTATTCATAATTTTTTATTCATAGTAAAAGATTTGTTCATCATATTTTAATTTTACTTATTTTTAACTATTCTGAATTGCAGTAATTATTTGGACAATCTACAGTTTCATTGTAAGCAAAACCTTCAGCAGGGAAAACTAGAAACAAGAAAGTAGAATCATTGCAGATCCCTTGGTATCTACCAATTTAATGCAGTGTGCTGTGTGTTTGCAAGTTGCAGAAATACTTTTTATTTGCATGATTCTTGAAGTAAAATGGCAACAGGAGAACATCATTGCAACTCATGATGCATGCCTCTAGATGGATGGCATGCATAACAAAAAATGCAAGTCCCCTCATTTAGTGCTGCATGGAATGGAATGGGGGTAAAAAACTTGAATTGACTTATAAGGGCTCATGGATATGCTATCTTGAAATTGACCCCAAGTATTCTGGGCTAGTGGTTCAGGCTAAACAAGTTGATGGGTCAGTTATTCTGTCGGGCTGGGTTGTGACAACAATACTTATAATTGACTGCTTCATTATGTTTGGTTCTTTACAAATCATCATTGAGTTCTTCTCTTGTATAGTTGGTTTTACTGTCGTACAGGAAGTAAATTCTTGGTCATGTTTGTAAGCGATTTTTTTGCTGAAAGATTCTTTTTAACTGTGGAAATGATATTTGTTTCTGTTTCAAGCATATTTGCTGTGGAGAAAGGGGCCACCGATTTGATTACATTCTTAACCTTTGGATGATTTTAGTGCCTATTTTAACTTGGCAGCAAATTAGACAACCAACTGCTTTAGAATGATGGAAGAGTGATGGTGGGTGACGCAAGTAATTATAGTTGTTAAAATAGGTAAAGACACCTAAACGCCCAGGTTGTCTAATTTATATTTCCTTTTATCTTTAATAATTATAGTTCGACTTCCTCCCTTCACGAGGAACGCAAGCAAGGGACGATCGAGTGATGGAGGGTGACGCAAGTAAGATGATAACAGCACGTGAAGAGGAAGTACCGGAGAGCATGGGTGAGTGACAATAAGGTGTGGGTGACCTGTAGGACAATGACTGCAAGATGGGGCGAGGTGGGCCAATAGTGGTGAAGGTGGAAGGGCCGAGGCCACTCGCGGTAGAAGTAGGGGGTGAAGGGGTGGGGGTGAGTTGATAGTTGCGAATGTGACAAACGAAGTTGCTCGTGATGGGCGGAGGCGACGATGACGATGAGCGATACCACAGGGGGAGGGGAAAGATGGAATGATATTTTCATCAACGTGATGAAAATGAGCACCCATAAGTAAAGAATCAATTAAGGGTTTTTCTGAGTAAAATGCTCTAAGTAAAGATATTCTCAACACTAAAGGTTTTCTTAAGTAAAATGCTCATTTCTGTGCATTGTGCTTGCACAAATCATCATTATGATATTAATTTTCTTTGGTACAAAATAGGCAGAAGGTCGAGTGCAACTCCGAGGGAAAATCATCTCTATGTAGTGAAGAACGTGTGGGATGAAGACATACCTTTTTAGCATTTTTCATATAGAAGGATAGATCAACCTGAAAATGTACTATGCGTTAGGATGAATCAAGCTGAAAATGTACTATGCGTTGGAATACCAGAGTAACCTGATATACACACTTGCCTACCAATCTAATTTAGAAATGTCTTTTTGTTTTCGTTAATAATTTGATTTATCTAAAATTTAGGTTAAGAAATGAACATAATGATGTATACACATGTATACATATATGTATACATCACTAGGATTACGAAATCGCTGTCTAACAATAAGGCATCAACCATCCAATATTTTATAAGCGGATCAATCAGTGAACTCATTCTTCAATGAGCACTTGTATTGTATCCCTAGTGTCTCCACACGAGTAGCTATGAGACCAGCTGCATCCATTATATCAATGGATATACAGCACACCAGTCTATCCGGTTATCTCGGTGTCCCTTTCGAATAACCTATGACCGAGATTATTTAGGATTTGTGTTTAAAGACGAATCAATCTCATCACGATCTGATTCTCATTGCATAGATCCATGAGCATCACAATATATTCAAGTAATATGTAATATAAAATGATAAAATATAAAATAATAATAACAAACAAAAAGATTAAGTGTTAAGTCACATGTGTCATCACTCACGTGATTGGTTTACAAAACACTTATGATTAGCAATAAGAACCAAATCCGTGAAACGATTTGAATCAAATAAAATTCATGAAAAAATAAGTTTCATTGAATTAAGCTTCTACTTTCACAGAGAAAGGATTCATCATAAAAGATCAAAATATGCATACTATAAAAGATCAAAATATGCATACTAGAAATTTATGAATCAAATCCCTATTCTTATAAATAAAAAGAAGAATGATTCATAGGAATTGATTATTGCATAAAAGATCAAGTATACCAAAAGTCTATGAATGAAAACTATTCTTTAGTGAATTGTAAGAAGAAGGAATGAAGGAAATGATCTTGATTTAAAAAGAAAACTTAAGTTACGAAAAACCAAGAAATCCAAAAAATGTATAAAGGAATTCATGCAAGATTTAATATGCCTAATTCTCTTCTAATAAAATTAAATTATTCATCATTTAAAGGTTTTATAAAAATATCAACTAATTGATATTTTGTATTAATAATTCTAAATATATATCATGATTATTAACATGATCTCTAATAAAATGATGCCTAATGTCAATATGTTTAGTTCTAGAGTGTTGAATGAGATTTTTTTGTTAAACATATTGCACTAGTGTTATCACATTTTATAGTATATTTTTTAAATGAATTTTATAATTTTCTAAAGTATTTTTCATCTATATAATTTGTGCACAACATGCACCTACTACTATATACTCAATTTCAAGTGTAGATAATGCAACCAAGTTTTGTTTCTTAGAAGACCAAGAGACAAGTGCATGACCTAAGAGTTGACATGTTCTAGATGTACTTTTTTTATCTATTTGACAACCAGCAAAATCAACATCGATATTAGCAATCAATTCAAGATTTTTAGTTTTTGGATACCATAATCTTATATTAGGAGTTCCTTTTAGGTATCTAAAAATTCTTTTAACAATTTTTAAGTGAGATTTCTTGAGATTTGATTGAAATCTTGTACATGGTCCAACACTAAACATATTATCAAGGATACTTGTTGTGAGGTATAATAAACTATCTATTATACCCATATAAATCTTTTGATCAAAATATTTTTCATTAATGTCCATATCTAATTTTGTAAAAGTGCTCATTAGTGTATTTATAGCCTTAATACTATCCATATTAAATCACTTTAGTATATTTAACATATACTTAGTTTGATTAACAAAAGTTTCATCACTAAGTTATTTGATTTGTAAGTCTAAGAAAAAGATTAATTTTCCCATTAAATTCATTTTGAATTCATGGCTCATATTATTAGCAAAAGATTCACATAAAGACTTATTTGAAGATTCAAAATGATATCATCAACATAAATTTGAACAATAAGAAAATTATTTTTAAAATATTTAATAAATAATGTAGTATCGATATTGCCTTTCATAAAATTATTCTTAATTAGAAAGGAACTAAGTCTCTCGTACCAAGCCCTTGGGGCTTGTTTTAAACATAGAGTCTTAGACAACTTAAAAACATGATTCAGAAAAATGATATTCTCAAATCCGGGTGGTTGTTCAACATAAATTTCTTCAAAAATAAAACCATTAAGAAAAACACTTCTAACATCTATTTGAAATAACTTAAAATTATTATAAATAACATATGCAAGGAGAATCATTATAGCTTCAAGTCTAGCCATAGGAGCGAAGGTTTCTTCATAATCTATAGTTTCTTCTTAGTTAAAACCTTTGGCTACTAATCTCCTTTGGCTTCTAAGGTATCTTTTTCATTTAAAATAAAATATTTATAATCAAAAAATTTAAAATATGAAATATTGGGTCTTTTGTTGTTCCACAATTCATAGGAAGTTTATGTTCCAAAATATAGCATACCGTGTTAATGGCTTCGGCCCAAAAATACTTGGGTAGCCTATGCTCATTAAGCATAGTTTTTGCTATTTCTTATAAACTCCTATTTTTTTCTCTCAACAACTTCATTTTGTTGAGGGTTTCTTGGAGTGGAGAAGTTGTAGTTATACCCATTTGAATCACAAAAGTTTTTAAAATCATAATTTTGAAATTCACCACCATGATCACTTCGAATAAAGGTAATCATAAAACCATTTTCATTTTGAACTAATTTATAAAATTTTAAAAAATATTTAAAGTAATCACTTTTATATGCCAAGAAATATGTCCAAGTGTATCTACTATAATTATCAACAATTAGAAAGACATATTTACTACCTTCTAAGCTTGTTGTATCAATTGGTCTAAATAAATCCATATGGATCAATTGTAGTGGTCTAGAGATACTTATTTGATTCTTTGATTTGAAAGTACTTTTTATTTATTTTCCTAATTGACATGTATCACAAACTATTTCTTTGACGAACTTGATGCTAGGCATTCCTCTTATAAGTTTTCTTGCTGAAATTTGAGAGATTAGTTTCATACTTATTTACTACCTCTTATAAGTTTTCTTGCCTAATCTCCTATGCCAAAGTCATGCATCATTGTTAAAAATCATCAATATCAATAGTATATACATTATTATTTTTAAGATAATTATAGATATATTTTTATGTAGTATTTTAATTATACAGGCATTAGATTCAAATTTGATAACATATCCTTTATCATACAATTGACTAATGCTCAATAGATTATGTTTTAAACCATCTACTAATAACACATCTTTAATTAAAAGATTTGATTTGTTACATATATTTCCTTTACCAATAATTTTTCCTTTGTTGTTATCTCCAAATGTGATAAATCCTTTGTCTTAGCTAGTGAACTTAGAGAAGTGTGTTGGATCTCCGGTTATATCTCTTGAGCATCTAATATTAAGGTATCATCTCTTGCTCCTAGATTGTGATTGTAAACATATCTACAAGAAATAAGATTTTCTTTTAGGTACCAATTTATCCTTGGGTCCCTTATAAATAGATCTATTTATCATTGAGTGATTTATGATTCCTTTTGGAACATAAACTAATTTGTGTGAACTATACTTTTTAAATGAACATTTATAGACAAAATGATCATATTTTTCATAAAAATTATATTTTTCTCTAGGTGAGACATGTAATATATATCTTTTAACAAAGATGGTTGGCTTTTGTTGAGTGTTACTCACAAAGTCAATTCCTTCCTTTCTATGAACATGACCCTTATTAGTAAGGATCATGTTTCGAGATTTATTACCTATTTTAAAATTTTCTAATACTTCTTATAGTAAGACATTTTCTTTTCTAAGTGAATCTATCTCATCACACTTAATGCAAGAAGCTAACATACTATCATCATACTTATTTTTTAGTTTATTAAATTCACTAACAAGAGAAGCATACTCCTTTTTTAATAACTTATATTTTTTACCAACTAGCTTATATTCATCATATAGATCACTGAAAGCGGTAAGTAAATCATCATAAACTAAATAAGATTCGATTGAATCACGTACCTTATTATTGAGCACGATTAGAGCATAATTTGCAACTTTATCTTTGTTGATTGGCTCCTCGTCTTCGGATGCACTCGAATCATCTCAAGTTGCTTTGAACGCCTTCTTTTTCTTTGGTAGCTTTTTCTTTACTTGGAGACATTCATTTTTAAAGTGCCTTGACTTCTTGCATTCATAGCATATTATTTGATCTTTTTTTAGTTTACTTTTGTTCTTAAAGTCTTGTTTTGTTTTATTCCTTTTTAAGAATTTTTTAAACTTTCTTGTAAGGAGTGCTAAGTCATCATCATCACTTGAGTTTTCACCTAGTGGCCTTCTTTGGTTCTAAGTGTCGTATCCTTTCTGTTCTTTGGAAGGTTGTTCTCAAGTTTATCATGTGCTATGCATGTCATTTCATAGGTCATCAAGGACTCGATAAGTTCTTCAAACGATAAGTTATTTAGATCCTTTGCTTCTTGTATTGCCATTACTTTAAGATTCCAACTTTTTGAAAGGGATCTTAATATCTTGTTAACAAGTTCAAAATTAGAAAAACTTTTACCAAGTACTTTTAGACCATTGACGACATTCGTAAAATGGGTATACATGTCTTTAATAGTCTCGCTTGGTATCATACAAAATAACTCGTAGCTATAAACTAAAAGATTATATTTTGAATCTAACCCTAATTATGCATTCGTATGTGACCTCAAGTGTGTGTCAAATCTTATGTGCAGTTTCGCATATATAAACTCGATTAAATTCATTCTTATCCAAAGCACAAAATAAAGCATTCATTACTTTAGTATTTAAAGAGAAAGTCTTCTTTTCCAAATCATTCTATTTATTTATTGGTTTAGAAGACTTTTCAAAATCACTTTCAATAATATTCCATAATTCAAAATCTATAGAAAGCAAAAAAATTCTCATTCTAGTTTTTCAATACGTGTAGTCCATCTCATTGAATATAGGAGGATGAGTGATATAAAGACCCTCTTGATTGCTGAAAAAAGCTATCTCTCTTGGGTTTAAGAGGAGGGGGGGTGAATTAGTGTTTTCGATAAAAATGATGTTAATTCAAAGATTCGTTCGATAAAGTTTGTATCTGAAAAAGCATTTCAACTTGAAAACATTCGTAAGTGACTGAGGGTAATGAGCAAGTAAATTAGTGAGTGATGAGAATGAAAAGTATGAAAGAAATAGCACAAAAAGAAAGCACATCATATTTATAGTGGTTCGATCGTCGTGACCTATATCAACATCTGATTCCACCTCCGTTGAGGCCACCAATATCCACTAATGGTCTTCTTTCAATGGGCAAAAACCAACCACCCTTTTAAAACACTTTATCCCTTTTATAGGTTTAGGAGACAACCTTTTACAAGCCTCACACCTCTCTTTGATTGATCACAAGGCTAAAGAAGGAGGAGGAGGACACTTAGCACTTTTTCAACACTTTTACAACCAAAATCTCAAGACTTTTCTTTACACTGTTCATTCTCTTTCATGCAGGAAAGAGTGGGATATTTATAAGCTCCAATGGCTTCAAAAATGAAGTAAAAAAGTGTTTCATCTTGGGTTTTTAGGGTACTGGCGATATCACCGCTAGTACTAGGCGGTATCATCACCTATAAACTGACGTTAGGCGGTACCGTCACCTAGTCTGGGCTATACAACCGCCTAATAGAGCCTCAAAGACCAGGCTCTAGCGATACCATTGCTTGACAGCATTAACTACCGATGGTACCATCACCTAGACTACCTAGGAGGTTGAGATCAAGCGGTACCACCGCCTGACATGGCTCTAAGTGGCTGAATGGGCCATCCAACCGGCCCAATTTAGACCTATTTTGAGCTCAATTGGCCCCTAATTGAGTTAATAGGATTTCTCCCAAAACTAACTCAAATTAAAGTCCTAACTATGATAGTTAAGACTAAAATAATTATGATATACATAATCTAAATTATTTGGCATGTCAATTGTTCAATTAAACTCTCGATGAACTTCCGGCGAACTCTTGGTGATCTTCCAACGAGCTTTCGGTGAACTCCCAGTGAACTTTCGGTGAGCTTTCACTACATTATCCGATCCTTTGGTGTATCCCCTATTGAATCTCGGATTTTGATGATGAAATCAATTGGTAAATTATTTGACCTAATCTATGTATTAAGATAAGTGTGTAGGATTAACTACGATAGAAGTAAGGTATACAGCAGATGATGGACTAGAGTCAAGATCGAGATTTCGTTAGGAGTTCGAGAGTTCGTTAGAAGGCCGGATGCTCATTGGAAGTTCTGCCATAAGTGACTGGGACGTCTAAGTACTTAACAAAGAAGCTCGTTGGAACTCGCCAAGAAGATCATCGTAAAGTCCAGAAGCTTGTCGAGTGTCCTTGGAACATTGCCGAAAGATCATCGAAAGTTCGCTGTAAGGACGTCGGAAGCTCGCTGGAAGAAACCAAGACTAACCAGACTTGATTTGCTTAGAATGTATCTTAAAAATCATAGTTAGCATATAATTAGAGTGTGATTTGGGAGGTAATCCCATCAACTCCGATAGGGGCCAACCGGGCCTTAAGTGAGGTTGGTTTGGGCCGGATTCAAGGTCAAACCAAGATGTTGGACCCTGTCTGGTGATAGCACTGCCAAACTAGGGTGGTGGCACCGCCTAGGACTCGATCTCCCAGGTGCTCTGGGCGGTAGTACCGTCGACAGTTAATGCTGTCAAGTGGTGGTACCGTCCCTGTAAGGCGGTGGTACCGCTAGAGCTTGGTCTCCGAGCTTTGTCAAGCGATCATACTACCCAGACTGAACAGTAGTACCACCCAGTGTCAGTCTGCAGGCGGTAGTATTG
This sequence comes from Musa balbisiana, assembly GCA_004837865.1. Classification (NCBI taxonomy): domain Eukaryota; kingdom Viridiplantae; phylum Streptophyta; class Magnoliopsida; order Zingiberales; family Musaceae; genus Musa; species Musa balbisiana. The sequence continues at coordinate 12,021,281 of CM017190.1, read as the reverse complement.
CCCAATAATGGTAGTAGTACCGCCAATACCCTGAAATCCAGGGAAATGACACTTTTTGGCTCTAATTCAGAAGCCATTAGGGCCTATAAATATCCCATCATTTTCTACATGAAAGGGTAACAAAGTGTAATCGATAGTGTGAAAAATTCTAAGTGTTTGGGGTGTTAAAAGTGTTCTAAAAGTGAGAAGAGTCCTTCTCCCTCTCTTAGCTTTGTAACCATTCAAGAAAGATGAGTGAGGCTTGTAAGGGTTATCTTCTAAACTCGGTAAAAGGAGAAAGAGCTATAAAAGATGGTTGGTCTTCGCCTATTGAAGGAAGGCTATTAGTGGACGTCGGTGACATCGATGGAGGAGGAATCGATGTATGTCACAACGACCGAACTACTCTAAATTTTGGTTTGAATTTTATTTGAGCAATTTACATTACTGAAAACTTCCTTAATTTTCTCTTTACATTTTTACGAGCTCTTTCAAGTCTAATATCTTTCCAAAATGGATTTAATCGAAACAAACAATTTCTGAAATCAACGATTTTTCCGCTACACTAATTCTTAGTGTCGCTACACTTCCCCCCCCCCCCCCCTCTCTTAGTGTCGCTTTTGATCCTAACAATTGGTATCAGAGCAAGGTCACTCTCATTTGGTTTGAAACCCAAGAGAGATGACATTTGCCAGCAACTAAGAGGGTCACTCAATTACATGTCTGCCCATGTTTAATAGAATGGATTACATATATTGGAAGACTAGAATGAGGATTTTTCTAATTTATATGGATTTTGAGTTATGGAACATTGTCGAAAATGATTTTCAAAAGTTTTCTCTTCCAATGATGATTGGAATGAGTTGGAGAAGAAGACTTTCGCCTTAAACGCCAAGGCTATGAATGCCTTGTTTTGTGCATTAGATAAAAATGAGTTCAATAAAGTGTCTATTTGTGAAACGACTTTTGATACTTGGCACACACTCCAAGTTACTCACGAAGGCACTAGTAGACTAAAAGAGTCAAAAATTAATCTTTTAGTCCATGTTTATAAGTTGTTTCGGATGAAACCGAGTAAGACCATTGAAGACATGTACACCCGATTTACGGATATCGTCAATGGTCTAGAAGAACTTGGTAAAAGTTTCTCGGATTTTGAACTTGTTAATAAAATCTTAAGATCTCTTTCAAAGAGTTGAGACCCTAAAGTAATGGTCATTCAAGAGGCCAAGGATTTAAATAACTTTTCTCTCGAAGAACTAATCAAGTCACTAATGACATAACTAATCAAGACCCCAATTAGACTTCTCTTATCAAGTTAGATGGTTCCTCCATCCGTTGTTGGGATGAACGTGTCCTCACTTGGGCGGGTGAGAGATACCACTCTATCCGCTGTTGAGAGTGCGATATGGATTATCTCCATCCGTTGTTGGGAGGAATCCATCCCATGGAATATGCCTCTCCATCCGTTGTTGAGAGAGTGCACCATCGAGTGATGTACACCTTTGTTATTATGTATGTGTTGCATATGGCTGATGCATGATTTTGTTTATTATATAAGAAATTATCATCATTTTTCTTATGCATAAGTTTTATGACGAATCGATATATTTTCTTATTGAATTATTGATATTTATTTATATTTCATGAATATTGAATATTATTTTTATGATGTTTCTGAAGTTCCTACAAGCATGTGTGGTTACTAATATGTTTTTATTTTATATTTATTTTTAGAGTAATCTACTATTGTGTAATAGATCTGAAGCTTGGGTGGAAGAGATTTGTGACCCTACCAAGAAGATGTTGTCGTTTTTCTAGTTTAATATAATATTTACTACTGTTAAGACAAGGATTTGAATTCAAAGACGAATGAAAAGAAAATGAGGGAGTTTATTATGTAAATTATGGATAATAAAATACGGATTTATTATTCTTTTTATAAATCTGGGATGTGACAAATTTAATTAGTTTCGCCCCAAAACAAATGCAACTTCTGTTGCAAATTTGGACATGTGCTTACAAATATCAATTTAAGAGATATAGTCCACATAAATTGATTTGGGTTCCTAAAGGAACCTCAAATGACCTAATGCAACATGATAAGATGTATAGATCGATTTGTGAGGCACCTAAGGTCAAATGGGTACATAAAAATCATCCTTTTTTTAGAAATATTTATCGTCACAAATTAGGAGCAAGAGATGATACCTTGATAGTGGATGCTTAAGGCATATGACCAGAGATCCATCTCAATTTTCTAAGCTCACTAGCGTAGATGAAGGATATCTCACCTTCGGAGACAACAAGGGTAAAATCATTGGCAAAGGAACCATAGGTAATAAATCCAACTTCTTTATTGAAGATGTATTGTTGGTTGATGGTTTAAAGCATAACCTTTTAAGCATTAGTTAATTGTGTGATAAAGGATACATCATTAGATTTGAGTCCAATGCTTGCATAATTGAAAAACCACACAAAAACATGTTTATGATTATCCTAAAATAAAATAATATATACACTATCGATGTTGATGATCTTTGTAATGTGTTTTTCTGTTTTGAATGATGATGGTTGGCTTTGGCATAAGAGATTAGGTCATGCTAGCATGAAACTAATCTCTCAAATCTCATCTAAAGAACTTGTAAGAGGAATTCCTCACATTAAGTTCGTTAAAGACAATGTGTGTGATGCATGTCAACTAGGAAAACAAATAAAAGGTAGTTTTAAACCAAAGAACCAAATAAGCACCTCTAGACCATTGCAATTAATCTATATAGACTTGTTTGAACCAATTGCTACATCAAACCTAGGAGGTAGCAAATATGCCTTTGTCATCGTGGATGATTATGGTAGATACACTTGGACTTACATCTTGGCATACAAAAGTGATTGCTTTGAATATTTTTCTAAATTTTATAAACTTGTTCAAAATGAAAAGGGTTTTATGATTTCATCAATTCGAAGTGAGTGAATTTCAAAATCATGATTTTCGAGATTTTTGTGAATCTAATGGATACAACCATAATTTCTCTACTCCAAGAAATCCTCAATAAAATGTAATAGAAAGAGAAAATAGAAACATGCAAGAAATGACAAGAACCATGTTAAACGAACATAACTTATCCAAATATTTTTGGGCCGAAGTCGTAAATACGACATGCTATGTCATGAATAGGGTTCAAGTAAGACCATTACTTTCCAAAACCCCTTATGAGTTATAAAATAATAAAAAACCCAATATTTTATATTTTAAAGTTTTCGGGTATAAATGTTTTATCTTGAATGAAAAAGATGTCTTAGGAAAATTTGATACAAAATCCGATGAAGGGATTTATCTTGACTATTCTTCTATTTCTAAGGCCTTTTGTATTTTTAACAAAGGAACATTGGTTATAGAAGAGTCTATTCATGTTATTTTTAATGAAGTTTTTAAAGTTAAGAAAAATGATTTTGATGATGATGTTAATTTTAATGCTTTGAATTTAAATGAAACCCTTTCTCCATCTAGCAACTTGGATGTATCTTCAATTTGATGATGATGTTAATTTTAATGCTTTGAATTTAAATGAAACCCTTTCTCCATCTAGCAACTTGGATGTATCTTCTTTCGAAACATCCTTACCCAAGGAATGGAAGTATGTAGATGTTCATCCTAAGGAGCTAATCATAGGAGACACATCAAAAGGGGTTCAAACTCATTCTTCTTTTAAGAATTTTTGTGCCAACGCTACTTTTCTCTCTCAAATTGAACTTAAATATATTGACGAGGCCTTGAAAGATGATTCATGGGTTATCGCAATGCAAGAAGAGTTGAACCAATTTGAGAGATATGAGGTATAGAAGCTTGTTCCAAAGCCAAATAACCATTTAGTTATTGGTACTAAATGGGTCTTTAGAAACAAGCAAGATGAAGTTAATATCGTGGTTAGAAACAAGGCTAGATTAGTGGCCAAAGGTTTCAACCAAGAAGAAGGTATCGATTATTAAGAAACCTTCGCTCTTGTGGCATGATTAGAAGCCATAAGAATGCTCCTTGCTTATGAATCATCTTTCAAGGTCAATATCACATTATTTATTAAAAATGTTGAAAATAATTTTCTTGTTGTTCAAATTTATGTTGATGACATTATTTTTTGTTCTACAAATAAATCCTTATATGAATCGTTTGCCAAAAGTATGAGTCAAGAGTTTGAAATGAGTCTAATAGGTGAACTAACTTTCTTTTTAGGCTTACAAATCAAATAACTTAGTAATGGTATTTTTCTTAGCCAAATAAAATATGCATTAAACTTACTAAAATGGTTTAATATGGATAGTTCAAAGGCTATCAACACTCCTATTGTTGAATCTCATATTTTGATGATGAAACCACTTAATATGTGTTTTTGATTTAATCTGTATTTTGAGTGACATAGGATGCTTTGATCAAGATGAGACAATTAAAGTAGTAAAATCATGTTGGGCTGCAGGAACATGTCAGAAGATTAGACGTTGGGCTGGTGGATCGGTCGATGTATCAACAGAAGGCTTCGGGCCGTAGATGCGGGCATCGAGCCAAGAAGAGCGGGTTTTGCGCCTAGGATATCGGAGTTGTGGAGTCAACTGGCCGATAGGGCAATAGGTCGCAAGAGAGGATGATGCGCCGAAGAATCGGACGAAGCGTTGAGGGACCAATGACATGCCAGACAACTTGATTAATTGCTTAGGAGTAATTGTCTAGATCGAAGTATTGCTTTACTTGTGTAGGATTAACTATGATAGCTTGAAGACATAAAGCAAATCTACCGGAGTCAAGTTCGATGGGTGTTCAAGAGTCCGATGAGAGTCCGAAGATTCATTAGAAGTGCTGCCGGAACCAACCGAAAAGAAATCAGGGACTTGCCGAAGTTTTCAGAAGTCCGCTGAAGAGATCGTCGGAGGTTCACGGAGATCACCGAGAAGGCTCGACTACTCGCTGAACTCGTCACAAGATCGGGAGCCTGTTGGGAGTTTGCCGGAAGAAATTTGAGGGTGTATCGGAAGTCCGTCAGAAGATCGCTGGAAAGCTCGTCAGAACAAGACTCGATGTTTGCCATTTAAAAACTTGCTTAGGACTATATTTTTAGTTGCGTAGTTTGCATGTAATTATGGTTAGGATTATGGGATAATCCTATATCTTGGTTAGGGGCCAACTGGGCCCGAATATGACTTGGTTTAGGTCGGACTTGAAGCCCAACCAGTGACCCATAAGGTTAGGCGGTGGCACCGCCCAGAGCCCGAAGGGTCGTGTGCTGGGCAGTGGCACCGCTTGTAAACGGTCAATATGACATTGACAGGTGGTAGCACCACCACCGATAGGTAGTGGCACCGCCAGCTCCGGGAACCCAAAGGAATTCAAAATTTGGAGCTCAAATTTGAATCCTCTTGGAGTCTATAAATATCTCTCAATTCTCAGTAGAGAAAATAACCTTTTGAGAAGTTAGATATTGAGATAAAGCCTTAGCAAAATCTTTAGCAAGTCTTGTTTTTAATAGCTTAAGTGTTCACCTCCTTCTTTCTCTTTGAAAATTTGTAAGAGTGTGAAACACTTGTAAAAGGTTATGAAAGGGGTATTTGTCCTTCCCCTTCAAAGTAATTTGCTAGTGGAAGTTGGGAGCCTCATCGAAGAAGGTTTCATAAGTGGATATAGGTCATTTGACCGAACCACTTTAAATTGGTGTGTTCCTTGAATGTGTAAGTACTTACCTTTTTGAAATCATTATTTACACAGTAGCAAGCTTTCGGTTTTCATCTTCTTACTTTACTCGAGCTACACTTATCAAGTCATTCATTGACGAATCAAAATCTCTATGCATTTACGGAATCGTTTTCAAACTTATAAGTTTTAATCCGCTACACTAATTCACCCCCTCCTCTTAGTGTCGCTCTGATCCTAACAATTGGTATTAGAGCCATGATTTTCTACTTTGGTTTAACACTCAAATAGAAATGGCTCTTTTCGGCTTTCAAGAGGGTTACTCTCTTATTCGTCCTCCTTTTTTCAATTGGACGGACTAGACTTATTGGAAAACTCGAATGATAGTTTTCTTACTTTCTTTGGATTTGAATTTATGGCACATAGTCGAAAATGGATTTGAAATGTCTTCTCTTCCAATGAACCATTGGAATGATTTGGAGAAGTAGATGTTTTCTATAAATGCAAAGGCTATGAATGTCTTATATTGTGCACTTGACAATAATGAATTTAATCACGTCTCGACTTGTGATTCGGCTTTTGATATTTGGAGAACTCTTGAGGTCACTCATGAAGGCACTAGCCGAGTGAAAGAGTCTAAAATCAATATTCTTGTGCATTATTATGAACTTTTCTGGATGAAACCAAGTAAGTCCATCGGAGACATGTACACCCGTTTCACGGATGTCATCAATGGACTCAAAGCTCTTGGTAAAGGTTTTTCTAACTTTGAACTAGTAACTAAAATTTTAAGCTCTCTTCCACAGAGTTGGGATTCAAAAGTTACGACCATTCAAGAGGCTAAGGATCTTAAAATATTTCCACTTAAAGAACTAATTGGGTCTTTAATGACCTACGAAATGAACAATGTAACAAAAAGGGAACTCGAGAACAACCTTCCAAAGGACAAGAAGGATTTGGGATATAGAACACAAGAAGACCACTCGAGCATAAGCTCAAGTGATGGTATACTTAAACTACAAATGAAACAAAAATTAAAAAGCAAAAAGAATGGAATTACTTGCTTGAACGCAAGAAGAAAACAAAAATTGGGATGAATTGAGCTCCTCCGAAGACGAGAAGAAAATCAAGAAAAGCGAGGTGGCAAACTATGCGGCTTTCATGATGAGGTAATCGAAACCCCCTTAATTTATTTTGAAATTACTTGATATTTTCCATGATGCATTTTTTTTTGAATAATTATTTTTCTTGAAAATTACATGTTTTATGTTAATGGAATAAAATGTTAGATTTAAATCTAATGATCATATGTATGTTTTTCTTAAGAAGAAAAAATATGTATCTTGATGATTTCCGATTTTGATTGAAACCATACTTGATGTCTTAATGAAAATATTAAGAAGTTTAATATCATGCTTAACGATGATGCATGGCTTTTGTATGGAAAACTAAGCATGAAAAGATAGATTCACCTAAAAAGAAAAATGCATGACTACAACAAATAACAAAATTATTTTGGTTGAAAATACCTTATGCTCAATGAAACCATGATTGATGAATATGCTTTATGATTAATAATTTCTTTGCCTTGTATGTCCTATCATGATGAGTATTTTGAAAATAAATGAAATCATGTTTGATTTGAAATAATACATAATGATCATGTTAATGAGTTTTCTTTCGAAATGATGCATGATGATTTTTGTGATTATCGAACTTTGCGATCCTTTGAAAGATCTTTTTCGGCGTTAATGAATGATGCATGGATTTGACATAAAAGAAAAGAACAAGCATGTATGAAATCAATCAATGAGTTGCAACAAAAGGAGGAAAGCATTTTTCTTGAAAAATTTTCTTTTTTCTCTATCTTATCATTTTTTCACTAAGAGACCAATAAAATTATTTATGTCTTTTTGAATCTCTTAAAAGTAAGGTTGAGAGTTTGATAATTTTGATGATTTGAATTTGAAATGAGTTTTATCAAAATCATGATATTGATTTCTTGGAATAACATGAGATTACCTTTGATGATCATTTTGATTATTTTGATTCATGGAATTTTGGATTCATGACTTGATCTTTCATTTGTTTATGAGATGGTTGAAATCTTTGTACCTTTTAATTATTCTCTTCTCCTTTCAATTTTTGAATTTATGCATGTTATATGTTAAACATTTGAAACCATGTTTTGGTATTATGCATATCTACGAAATGTTGTTTTGACATAAATGAAATAGGCATGCTTATATGAAATAGTGTAAGTGTCATGTTTGACGATTGTATACTTAATGATGCATAAAGTTGTAATGAAAATATTAAAATTTTGATACCATGATGATTTTATGTATGATGATTTTTGTGGTTTATTGATCTTGATGATTTTTATGATGAAATTTATTTTTCGATCCTAAACGATTGATGATATATATATATATATATATATATATATATATATATATATATATATATATATATATATATATATATATATATATATATATATATATATATATATATATATATATATATATATATATATATATATATATATATATATATATATATATATATATATATATATATATATATATATATATATATATATATATATATATATATATATATATATATATATATATATATATATATATATATATATATATATATATATATATATATATATATATATATATATATATATATATATATATATATATATATATATATATATATATATATATATATATATATATATATATATATATATATATATATATATATATATATATATATATATATATATATATATATATATATATATATATATATATATATATATATATATATATATATATATATATATATATATATATATATATATATATATATATATATATATATATATATATATATATATATATATATATATATATATATATATATATTGGCACAAAAAGACAAAGGCATGCTTGTATGAAACAACTAAATAGAGAAAATTATTTTTCTTGAAAATTCTTTTTCTCTATCTTATTGACTTTGATGAATCTATTTTATCATCTTGAAAATGATTTTGATTTGATGATTTGAATTTAAATGAGCTTTATCTTGATTTTTTGAGATTTATAACTTGAGATTTACCCTATAAAAATCAAGATCTTTTATCCTCAATGTTTCTTTTTAGCATCTACTATCCAAATGAATCATGATTGGTATCATTGCTATATTTCTTCTTGTCGTGTACTAAAGAGAAAATTTTCCTAAATGAATCATGATTTTTCGGAACCACAATTCTTTTTATGATTCATAATAAATTGAGAAATTTTATATGCCATGAATTAATATCTTATTCTTTTACAAGATTGAATGAATATTATCTATATCATGATCTCCTAAGAATTCCTTTCATTATTTATTTAAAAGGAGATTTGTTAAAATGAATCATGGTTTCTCTTGATTTCTCGGAATTATAACTTGAGTATTCTTTTTATAAATCAAGATTGTTAATCATGATTCGATAAAATAGAACATTTTTCAAAATGAATAATTAAGCTGTTTTCTCTTGATTTTTCGATTCCCACAATTTGAGAAAATGTACCTTGATGCTTGGAACATTTTATGCATAAATTGATTTTCTTTATAATTCAATACTCCTTTGTAATTATGATATGTTTATCATATGATATGATTGAATCACTGTTATAAAAGAAAAAGGAAATTGTTAGCTTGCTAATTGCAAAAATATATGCTAGCTTGAATGATAAAACATGAGATTGTCTATATTGCAAATTTATTGTTCTCGTGATGTGTAGATTGAAATAATGATTGGAATATTGATGTAATTATAAATGATGATTTGGTATTATGCATGTAATACTCTTGATATTATTTTGATGCATACAAATGAAAAATTATGATCATGCATAGTAGGATGCAATTTGACAAATTAATACCATCTTGATTTGAAATATTTATGATTTGGAATGATGCATGCAATACTTATGTTTTTTATTATGATGATGTATGTGATGTATTGCATATAATGTATATCATGAATGCTCTAAATGATGAATGCTTTGTATCATGATCAAAATATTAATAAATGCTATGATTTGTTACCAAAATGATATATCATGTATGATATGCCCATAGTGATTAATTTATTTGTATAATGCATAAAGTAAGGATACAAATGTAAAGTTTTGAAATTGTGCATATTTTAATTTGAAAACATAATGATGCACAAATAAGATTGATACTTACTTTTGTCATGATTTAGAAATTGATGTAAAGGATCTTCCTTTCTTTTTGATAATGACAAAGGGGGAGAAAGAGTTGCTAGTGTGTTATTTTGAATTGATGTAAATGGTCATCTCAAGGAGAAATTAGCTAGCTTACACAAGTCAAGAAGATGCAAGAACTTGTTTGCTAGCTTGCCTATCTTAAGCAGCAAAGAATGCTAACTTGCTTATTGCAAGAAGCAAAAGTTGCCTTCTTGAACATCACTATCTTGCCTATCTCAAGAAGCAAAACTTGCAACTTGCACATTGCAATAGGAAGCAAGAATAATGAGCTTACACAAGAAAGCTATCTTGCATTTGCTTTCGAAATTTTTGCTAGCTTGTATATAGTAAAACTTGCATATCATAAAAATTGCTAGCTTGTAGTCTAAAGAGAAGCAAACAGTTACAATCTCAAGATGCTAACATGCTAAAAACTTGCACATTGCAAAGGAAGTAAAATTTGATAGCTTGCAACTTGCATATTTCAAGAAGCAAGAGCTGCTTTTTGAACATCTTAAAACTGCGAGCTTGCATGTTGTAAAATGTTGTGAAGAAGGACATGCTATCTTACTATCTTGCATATCTAAAACTTGATAGCTTACATGTTCTAATGTGATATAGCACTTGCTAAATTTTTGCTAGCTTGCTATAGCATTTGCTAAATTTTCAAGCTTACAAATTGCATGATGATAAAACTTGATATTATGTTTTTCATGCAATAAGTTAAATTCATATCTCAAACATATAGAAAGTGACACTTCTCCTTTTTGTTGATGACAAAGGAGGAGAAGTATGATCATGTTATGCATGATGACGTGTTGCAAATATTCATGATGAATATTTGTAATGACTTGAATTCGACTTGAATTCAAGGTTCTATCGATATGGCATATTGATAGGGGGAGTTTGTTTAAACTCTGGAAGTTAAGGTTAACTCCGTCATCAAGTGGTTGTCATCATCAAAAAAGGGGAGATTGTTGAATCTCATATTTTGATGATGAAACCACTTAATATGTGTTTTTGATTTAATCTACATTTTGAGTGACGCAAGATGCTTCGATCAAGATGAGACAATTAAAGCAGGCAAATCATGTTGGGCCGGAGGAACATGTCAGAAGATTGGACGTTGGGCCGGTGGATCGGTCGACGTATCGACAGAAGGCTTCGGGCCATAGATGCGGGCATCGGGCCAAGAAGAGCGGGTATTGCGCCTAGGATATCAGAGTTACGGAGTCAACTGGCCAATTGGGCAATAGACTACAAGAGAGGACGATGGGCGGATGAATCGGACGAAGCATCGAGGGACCAATGACATGCTAGACAACTTGAATAATTGCTTAGGAATAATTGTCTAGATAGAAGTGTTGCTTTACCTATGCAGGATTAACTACGATAGCTTGAAGACAAAAAGCAAGTCTACCAGAGTCAAGTTCGATGGGTGTTCGAGAGTCCGCTGAGAGTCCAAAGATTCGTTGGAAGTGCTGCTGGAACCAACCGAGAAGAAATCTGGGACTTGCCGAAGTTTTCGGAAGTCCACTGGAGAGATCGTCGGAGGTTCGTGGAGATCACCGAGAAGGCTCAACTACTCACTAAACTCGCCACAAGATCAGGAGCCTACTGGGAGTCCGTCGGAAGAAATCCAAGGGTGTATCGGAAGTTCGTCGGAAGATCGCTGGAAAGCTCGCCGGAACGAGACTCGACGTTTACCATTTAAAAACTTGCTTAGGACTATGTTTTCAGTTACGTAGTTTGCATGTAATTAGGGTTAGGATTATGAGATAATCCTATATCCTGGTTAGGGGCCAATTGGGCCCGAATGTGACTTGGTTTGGGCCGGACTTGAAGCCCAACTAGTGACCCGTAAGGTCAGGCGGTGGAACCGCCGGACTAGGCGGTAGAACCACCAGACTACGCGGTGGCATCGCCCAGAGCCCGAAGGGTTGGGCAGTGGTATCGCCAGACTGGGCGGTGGCATTGCCCAGCACTCGAAAGGTCGGGCGGTGGCACCGCCTGTAAATGGTCAATATGACATTGATAGGCGGTAGTACCACCACCGACAGGCGATGGCACCACTAGCTCTGAGAACCCAAAGGAATTCAAAATTTACAACTCAAATTTGAATCCTCTTAGGGTCTATAAATACCCCTCAATTCTCAGTAGAGAAAACAACATTTTGAGAAGTTAGAAATTGAGATAAAGCCTTAGCAAAATCTTTAACAAGTCTTGTTTTTAATAGCTTAAGTGTTCACCTCCTTCTTTTTCTTTGAAAATTTGTAAGAGTGTGAACCAGTTGTAAAAGGTTGTAAGAGGGGTATTTGTCCTTCCCCTTCAAAGTGATTTGCTAGTGGAAGTTGGGAGCCTCATCGAAGAAGGCTTCGCAAGTGGATGTAGGTCATTTGACCGAACCACTTTAAATTGGTGTGTTCCTTGAATGTGTGAGTACTTACCTTTCTGAAATCGTTATTTACACAGCAGCAAGCTTTCGGTTTTCATCTTCTTACTTTACTCGAGCTACTCTTATCAAGTCATTCATTGACGAATCGAAATCTTTATGCATTTATGGAATCGTTTTTAAACTTACAAGTTTTAATCCGCTGCACTAATTCACCCCCCCACCCCCCCTCTTAGTACTGCTCCAATCCTAACACCTATGAGTACCTCAACTAAGTTAGATATTGACAAAAGTGGAGAAAGCTTTGATCAAAAAGCTTATAGAGGTATGATAGGTAGTTTACTATACCTCACCGCAACTAGATCGGACATCATGTTTAACATAGGACTTTGTGCTAGGTTTCAATCTAATCCTAAGCTATCTTATCTTAAAGCAATCAAAATAATACTTAGATATCTTAAAGGAACCACAAATCTAGGATTATGGAATCCAAAATCTGAAAACTTTAAATTAATTTCTTATGCTGATGTGGATTTTACTAGATGTAGATTAAATAGAAAAAGCACATCCAGAATATGTCAATTTTTAGGATATGCACTTGTCTCTTGGTCTTCCAAGAAACAAAACTCAATTGCACTATCTACGATCGAAGCCGAATACATTGCGGCTAGTGCATGTTGTACACAAGTTGTATAGATGAAAAATATATTGGAAGATTATAAAATTTATCTTAAGAATATATCTATAAAATATGATAATACAAGTGTAATATGTTTAAACAAAAAATCCTATTCAACACTCTAGAACTAAACATATTGACATCATGCATCATTTCATAAAAGATCATGTTAATATCCATGACATATCTTTAGGGTTTATTGATATAAAATATCAATTAGTCGATATCTTTACAAAACCCTTAAATGAAGAATAATTTGATTTATTATAAAGGAGTTAGGGATGTTAAATTATCCGAATGCATGAATTTATATCTTAATTTTTTTAAGCCTTCATGA